>CM070620.1:44113185-44707619 GCA_036346255.1 Ampelocalamus luodianensis | reverse complement strand
GCCTTCTTCACCTTTGCCGCGCGAGTGGAAGTGGGATTCCGTTGGCATGGACTTCATCACCGGTTGCCCTGCACTTTTCCGGGAAGGATGCCTTGTGGGTCATCATTGATCGGTTGATGAAGGTGGCCCATTTTCTTCCAAAGGGCAAAGATTGATGTGAGTCGGTTGGCGGACTTGTATATCCCGCATTGTGTGCTCGCATGGTGTGCCCCGAACGATTGTGTCGATCGTGGTTCTCTTTCACCTCGCTTCGCATAAATTGCAAGAGGTCAGGTACCCGCCTTACTTTTAGTTCAGCTTATCATCCCTGGCCGATGGTCGAAGGAGCGAGTCAACCAAGTGTTGGAAGATATGCTCAGTGCTCGTGTCCTTTCCTATGGGAAGAAGTGGGAGAAATGCCTACCATTTGCCGAGTTCTCCTACAACAACGACTTTCAGCCGCCTTGGCATGGCACCGTTTGAGGCCTTGTATGGGAGGAGATGTAGAACCCCATTGAACTGGTCAGAGACTGGTGAGCGGTAGTTTTTCGGCCCAGAGTCGATTAATGAGGCCAAAGCCAGTCCAGCTTGATTAGCGAGCATCTCGCGCACGCCCACCCGTAGAAGAGCTATGCGGTCGTCATCGCCGTGAGTTGAGCTTTGAGCCCAATGACTTTGTGTATCTCAAAGTCTCACCCTTGAAGGGTCATCGCGTTTGGCATCAAGGGCAAGTTGGCTCTCGCTATGTTGGGCCGTGCTCGCATCGCCGAGAAAGTTGGGGCGTGACATACGAGTTGGGTGCACCGCACTTGAGGGTGTGCATGATGTGTTCCATGTGTCACACCAAGAAGTGCCTCCGTGTCCGACCGAGAAGCTCGTTGGAGGTTCTCGATGTGCGGGAGAATTTGACCTACCACGAGCATCCTGTTCGCATTCTTGAGGAATCGAGCGAGAACAAGGAACCGTGTCATCAAGTTCCTTAAGGTTCAATGGTCAAACCATTCTGAAGATGAGGCAACTTGGGAGCGGGAAGATCGCCTTCGTGCAGATTATCCATCCTTCTTCTCCGAGTAAACGGAATCTCGGGTCGAGATTCTTGTAAGGGGGGAGAGTTGTAACATCCCAACTTTGGGCTTGTACTTCAAATGTAAGAAAATGTGTAGAAATTAAAACTTCTTCTTACATCTTGTATTTCCTGTTTGTACTGAACAGCTATTGTACCAGAGGTTATGGAAATACAAAGTCACAAGTCTTTGATACAAATCTTGATCTTTCAAAAACATTCTTGTTCCATCTTGTGATAGTCCTCTGGAAATATTTTTCCTAAATTCTTGGGTTGGTATGTGACCCCTCTGAAAAATTTCACAATTTTTTTAGAAATTATTTGAATGTTTTTGAAATCAGTCAAACTTATTCAATTCGTCAAATCGAACCAAAGACCTTGTTGAATTTTTGGAGGAAAATGTATAGTACAAAAACCTCTGCAAAATTTACACAAGGTCAATATCTCAGCTAGCAAGCTCCTGTTAAAACTTCATAATTTTTGGAGTTAGTTTGCTGCCTCAAATAATTCTCCTTAGATCAGCTCTTGTTGGAACTCAGATTCTGGAACCCTAGGTTTGAGTCTGACTCAGACCTGAGTCAGGCTCAGTCTGTCGGGCTCGGTTGAGCCAGCTCCTAGACCTCCTCGGCTCGGACTCGTGTGCGCATGAGCTGGGCCGTCGGATTGTGATCGTGAGGCTCACGACCTCCCCGGGTGCGCTAGCCTCCAGAGGATTGAGGTGCTCGTGGCTGCCCATCCCCAATCTAAAGGCCCACGACCTCCCCAGGACCTCCTCACCCGCAAAGGACCACCCCGAGTGCATCTGGGACGTTCAGGACCTCCCTCAGCCCTGTTCTTCTTCCTTCCGACCTCCCTGAGGTCTGGTCATCTCGGTGTCACGCACTGTGTGTCGTGACCAGAGCGCTTGGGAGCGTGAGATGTCACCTTTTGTCCTTGTCAACGGCTCCTTTTGCCGCCATGCATTCAATGCCTTGCGCTTTAACCCTAAAGTCTTCACCTCTGCCACTAGTCCTCGCTGCGTGCCTTTGGCGTGGGCATGGTTCTTGCTCACAGTAGGTTGCCCTAGCCCTTGTCCAAGCTCCCTGGCTATGTATAGCCTGAGACCTTCTTTTCTCCTCTTCTTTCTCTGCCCTTAGTTGTGCTTGGACTCCCTCGATTGTGAGTGTGAGCCCCAAGCTCAAGCACCCAAGAGCACCCCCCCCCGAAACCTCTATTGTCGGGTTTTGGAGCTCCCCAAGACCACCTTCGAGCTCCAGGGGTTCAATATTGCTATTTTGACTGTCACTTTGTCATCTTGGTCTCCTCAAGCCTCCCTAACTTGTTGTGTTTAACCTTCACAGAGGTTGACAATTTGGGGAGCTGCTTGTCGGGGTCGAGATCATCTTCTTCTCCATCGCTGGCAAACACGTCACCACGGGACTTGCCGACCTTCTCCAAGTTCCTCCGACCACCTTGGTCTCCTCTCGCCCTCGGTGCCCTTTTTTGGCTTGGTCCTTGCGTTCGCTAGTCATCGTAGAGCCCGTGTAGTTTTTGGTAGTTTTGTCGTATTAGTCTCCTTCCTCTCTCTCCGGCTCTCGCTGCTCAAGGACGTCGCCGCGAAAGCACGCCCTTTAGGTTCTTGGCGATATTGGGAACTCGCCTTGTCCTTGGTTCTCGCCGGCGAGGCCCCCATCGCCGCGGCAAGCCGTTGAACGCGCCGGGATGTTGCTTGCAAACTTCGTTGTCATCTTTTAAGACATCATTAATGCCCAGCTTGTTGCTAATCATTGGGTGCATTAATCGTGCCTTAACTCGTCGTTGTGTCTCGCATGTGGGCCATAGGCTTAGAGTTAAAATCCATAGTCATTAGTGCCCTTTTAAGTTCGTTAATTCCAATCATTAGCGGATTGGTTGGTCCGTAGCCGCCACCTTTTAGTCGCTGTCCTAAGGAACCGCACCAGTAGGAGCACCTTAGACCTTCTAGAGCAGATCTGCCGTTACAGACCTCCGTAGGCCAAATCCCAGCCGTCCAGACCTCCCCCACCTCGATCTTGAACGTTGAGGACCCTCCCAGTAGATCATTAGCCTTCGGACCTCCCCGCTGTTCTGACCGTTAGATCTTCGTCTAACGGGCTAGACCTCCCTCCGTAGATTTAGCCGTAGGACCTCCCTCTGGAGATCTAGACCGTTGGGACCTCCCCCGAGAGATCCTGACCGTCCCGACCTCCTTCCTTGGATCTAAATCTTTAGGACCTCCCCTAGTGCTCGGGACCGCCAGATCTCGATCTGACGGTCACGACCTCTGTTAGGCGCGTGGACCTCCTTTGCGTGCGCTGTGCATGCACTCGTCGTGACCGTTGGATCCGATCTCAACGGTCCGCACTCTCCCAAAGCTGGGAGGAGGTCTTGTGTGCATCAGGCTGAGGCCCGTGGCCGTCGATCTTGATCTAATGTTCCCACGACCTCTCCTTTTCCTTCACTCATCCGACCTCCCGAGCTCGAATTTTCCAAGTCCTTTAATGTTTCAAATTTCAAAAGTGCATAACTTTGTCATTTTAATTCCTTTTTGAATGATTCCAGTTGCTATAGCTCTGTTATAGTATGAACTTTAATCGAGAATGAATTTAGGCAATCATTATGTAGCAGAAATGATTTTAACTACATGATCTTGTTTAGTGAAAATGATGTCTAGAAATTCATTGAAAATTTGTAAAATACATAACCTTTTCTCTCACAATCCTTTCGAGCAAACTCAACTTTGGTAAAAATTGTCTATAGACATGCTTTATGATGAACTAGGCTTTGTCTTTATTCATGTTCTGAAAAATGATATATGCTAGATTTAGAGCTTAGAAAATCATAACTAATTCATTAGAACTCCAAATTGTGCAAACTCAGTTTTGCTGTTGTTAGGATACTATTATCTTCCTACCATAAAAATTTCAGACCTTAGATCATTCTGGAAATTTTCGCCATGAACAGTAATAGATAGGAATTAAACTGGATTTATCAGGCTGAGCAAAATTGTTTAGGGCATAACTTTTTCATGCTAAGTCCAAATGAAGTGATTCTTGTTTCTAAAATTGTCTAAAATCAACCTCTAGCTTCTGTAGAAATTTCATTGGATTTGGATGTGCTTTGCTGTTGAGTTCCTTTTGGTGTTCTTCGTTCTTATCGGTTTTTATCGCCTTTTCGCGTTAGGTTCCGAAGAATTTATTGAACCTGAGCACTCCCCTCTGCAGCAAGAACAAATCCAGCAAGGCAAGCAGTTTGATCATGTTAATCCCAGTATTTTAAGTATTTATGTTGATTTCAAATTCTATGTATGCATTGCTACTTTGTGTTAATAGTTGACCTAGTAGATGCATTTCCTTAGACAAATGATTATTCTCTACTACTATGAGCCTAGGTTATTGCTGTGATTAGAGTTCGTGGATGAGCTCTTGTCACTTAGTAGCTTACGAATTAATTGCTTAGCCATGCTTATCTTCCGGTAGAAATGGGCGGTTATCGACTTGTCGATAACCTTGATCACATAAAACTTATTATGATTTTATTTCCACCTTGTGCCATGTCTATTTATGAAAACTAAAACCTAAAAACAAAAGGATTTAGACTTGGGCACAATGGTATGTTGTGTGCTTTTGGTGTGACCGAATGGTGCCCGGTCATTAAGGATCGAGTTATTTGCGCCACCGCATCGAGCATTTTTAAGTCCCTAACCACACTAGAGGTATGGGACCTCTCTTGACTTAGTACTTTGGCGTGTATTGGCTTCGGTCGCAGGAGTCGCAGGAGGGATGGTGTTGGGAGCATTGTAGAGTCCGAAGGCTTCCCCCCCGTAACGGGTGGTTGTCTTTCGGCTGGCAATGTAAGCGTATGGGTTTCTATCCATACGAGCGGCTCGTGGTTAATACACAATATTGGAAAACGTCTCGTAGGACTTAGCCGTGTCGCATACCTTCGAAGTGTGCTTTGTGGCTTAAAGGCGATCCAAGTGTGGGTACATTGGTACACCCTCGCAGGTTAAAACTATTCGAATAGCCTCGTCCTAGGTTATGGACACGCTCGGATCGCCCGTGAGAACTAGACTACAACCTTTTAATTAAAACTTGATGGGTGGTGCGAATCGGGATTCGTGCTATGTTGTGGTGACTATTGGGATAGTCACTTCAGTGGTTACTTGTATGTATCTTTATTTCGCTGTTATTTTGACAACAAAACAGATTTACAAACTTGCTTTTAAATGTATTACATTATTGCAAATAAAGTTGGCTTTATGCAAAATGAGACATACAACCTCCACCTAAATAAGCTTGCATGTAGTTTAAGAATAGGTCTGCTATTCCACACGTCAATCTTGCGAGTACCTTTGTGTACTCAGTTATCTCGCTTAAATGTATTTGTTGCAGAGGAAGAAGGTGAGCTCGAGGGGCCTCACTTCTGTGAGCTTTGTTGTGGTAGCTTATGGGCGACTAGCTTAGCGGCGGTCGGTTGCCTTGTGGGTTATGTTGGCTAACCGGTCGACTTTTGTTCTAGCCATCTTATGGCACCTTTTGCTTCCGCTGTCTTTCTTGTATATTGTTCTATTTGGCCGGTCGGCTCTTTTGTAATAACTTTACTTTATGTATGTTGTTGTTGAACTTAGTGATGTTTGTTGTATGGAAATGATGTGTAATTTTGTGATGATGTGCATATGCTGCAATTCTGGGAAGCATATGTCCATCGAGGCTTGGAATGTTTAATTAGTAATGCTAGAACCATTTGGAGGTTAAGTGTTACTAGTTAAATATTCCGGATCCTCACAGTTATATAGTAGAAAATGATTTTAACTACATGATCTTGTTTAGTGAATAATGATGTCTAGAAACTCTTTGAAAATTTATCAAATGCATAGCTGTTTCTCTGCAATTCCAAACTGAGCAAACTAAGTTTTATTAAAACCCACTAGGAATGTACTGTAATATAGAATAGGTCTTCATATGATCCTTGCCACTGAAATTAATGGTTCACTAGTTTTAGAACTTAGAAAAATCATAACTAATTCATTTCGACTTCAAATTGTGCAAGCTCAGTTTTACTGTTGTTAGGATAACCATATCTACCTACCATAAAAATTTCAAGTTCCAGATCATTCTAGAAATTTTTGTCATGAACAGTAACCGAAATTAAATTAATTAGGAATTGTCAGGCTGAGAGAACTTAGATTAGCCATAACTTTTCCATGCTAAGTCCAAATGAAGGGATTCTTGTTTCTAAAATTGTCTAAAATCAACCCTAGCTTCAGAGAAATTTCATGGGTTTTGGTTGTTCTTTCTTTGTTGAGTTCCTTTTGGTGTTCTTTGTTCTTATCGGTTTTATCGCCTTTTCGCGTTAAGTTCCGAAGAAAACTTTGAACCTGAGCACTCCCCTCTGCAGCAAGACCAATCCCAGCAAGGCAAGCAATTTGATCATGTTAATCCCAGTATTTTAAGTATTTATGTTGTTTACAAATTCTATGTATGCATTGCTAGTTTGTGTTAAACTATTGTCGCTAGTTGACCTAGTAGATGCATTTCCTTAAGACAAATGATTATCCTCTACTACCGTGAGCCTAGGTTATTGCTGTGATTTAGGGTTCGTGGATGAGCTCTTGTCACTTAGTAGTTTGCGAATTAATTGCTTAGCCATGCTTAGCTTCCGGTAGAAATGGGCGGTTATCGACTTGTCGATAACCTTGATCATATAAAACTTATTATGATTTATGATTTCCACCTTGTGCCATGTCTACTTATGAAAACTAAAACTGAAAAGTAAAATGATTTAGACTTGGGCACAATGGTAAGATGGTGTGATTTTCGGGTGTGACTGGAATGGTGCCCGAGTCAATTAAGGACCGAACATCTTGTGAGTACCTATTATCCGAGCAATTTGTGCGTGCTAACCACACTAGAGGGTATGGGACCTCTCTTGACTTAGTACTTTGGAGTGTATTGGCTTCGGGTCGCAGGGAGTCGCAGGAGGGATGGTGTTGGGAGCATTGTAGTGTCCGAAAGACTTCACTCGTGATGGGATTTGTTGTCTTTCGGCTTGCAATGTAAGCGTATGGGTTTCTATCCATACGAGCGGCTCGTAGTCAATGCACAATATTGGAAAGCGTCTCGTAGGACTTAGCCGTGCCGGCATACCTTCGGAAGTGTGCTTTGTGGCTTAAAGGCGGTCTGAAGTGTGGGTACATTGGTACACCCCTGCAGGGTTAAAACTATTCGAATAGCCTCGTCCTAGGTTATGGACACGCTTGGGTAAGCTTTCAAGAGTTAGACTACAACCTTTTAATTAAAACTTGATGGGTGGTACGAATCAGGGATTCGTGCTATGTTGTGGTGGCTATTGGGATAGTCACTTCTAGGTGGTTGCTTGTATTTATCATTATTTTCGCTGTTACTTTCAACATTAAAATTGGTTTGTAAACTTGCTTTTAAATGTATTACGTTATTGCAAATAAAGTTGGCTTTGTGCAAAATGAGACATACAACCTCCACCTAAATAAGCTTGCATGTAGTTTATGAATAGGTCTGCTATTCCACACGTCAGTCTTGCGAGTACCTTTGTGTACTCAGTTATCTTGCTTAAATGTAATTGTTGCAGAGGAAGAAGGTGAGCTTGAGGGGCCTCACTTCTGTGAGTTGTGCTGTGGTAGCTTGCGATGTAATACTCCAGAGTGGAAAACGGGAGAAAACCAGTTATTCAAAGGAAAAAGGGTTAATTAGAAATTGATCCAGAAGAAGGATCTAATAGAAAATAGTTAATTAGTTAGTTAAAAAGGGTTAGCAGCAGTTTTTGGGCAGCGTGGTGAGGCCTCGTGCCCATGAGCTTTCGGCCCATAGGTGGAGGAGGAGTCCGGCTTTAAAAGGGCCAAACCTAGGCCGCCCCTCTCCTCCCCTATGGCCGCCACCCCACTCCCCCTTGCGCCTCCTCATGGCTGCCTCCACCCTTCCCCTCCCCTCTCCAAGCTGCCCCATCTTCCATTGGTGCCTCCTCCTTGCTACCGGTGTTCCTGCTGCAAACCAAGCGAAGAAAGGACCGTGGGACTGCATCCTTTTGAGAGGAAGGAAGGGAAAGAGGAGAGGATCTTCTTCATAGGGGTGGTTCATCATCTTCCTGCGATTCTTCAAGGGTAACGACGAGTGTTCTTCGCTGTTTGATTAGTATATTATGCGTTTACGGTTTCGTTTAGTAGATCGATTACTTTTGCTGCTAGATCGCGTTCTGTCCAGATTAGTGCGTGGAAGTTTTGGCATCCTTAGAAGCGGAATCTGGGAATCTTGTCTCCTAGAGATAGTTGGGTTTTGTTCTTAGCTTTAATTGGCCGCCAAGAACACCCAATTCCGATTTACGGTTTAGAAGTTACGTTGATTTAATTGCTGCTGTCCCAAAATCCTGACGAGAATCTGCAGTCGTTTTGATTAATAATTAAGAAGCTGTTAGAGGCCGAATTGGAGGTCTCCATCACCTAGAGAGTTGTAGTTTATCTCGTTATCTTTCATTGGCGACAAGAATCACGTCATTTGGACCTCTGTAGCAAAAGTTATGATTTTTCTTAGGGAGTCTGTGCTGTGGAATGATGACTGGTCTGACAGGTTTTAGTGTTTCGACTTAAGCGTATACTTAGAGGAAAAATCAGAGGGGCTCACCATAACTAAAAATGTAGATAATCCTTCCATCTTTCAGGAAAACTAAAGATCATGAAATTCAGACGAACGTAGAGAAAGTTATGATAGTTTCTTTATTGCTGTCCAGAGACCCGACGCGAGAATTGATACTCTGTTGTATGGCTTGGTAGGGCTAGTAAAGGGACGAATCAGAGAACCTCACCAACTAGGTTTAGAAGGGGAATTCAATAACCTTTTCAGAATGTCCAAGATCTCTTTATTTGGATTTCTGTACAATTAGATATGTTTTTTCGAAGGTGACTGTCCACTGGTAGGACAGACTGGTAGTTGGTAATAGAATTGGGGACCGCGTTTTAGTGGCCGTTATGCTCAGTTGTATCTATAGTTTTGCTTTTGAATCTATATGGTAGCCTTAGCGTGTCTCATATGTTATCCGTGTGGGTTTGATTCGGGAGCAGCACCGTATCCCCAACCTCCTCGTTCGCACGGTTGAGGCAAGTGCATTGTTGTTAAATGGGTGTGATTGATTGGCTATGTTTGTGTGCTATTTGATATATGGTTGCATAGCAAGATGGCTTACTTGATGAATGTTTAAGTATGGTGATGGCTGAAATTATGCTTATGCTCTACTGTGGTTCAATGTTGTTGTCTTTTGGTAAGATTGATGATGAATGAGAGATGAGCATTTGCATATTGAGAGCATATTGAGGCTTGGTCACGCGGTGACCAAGCATGTTTCCTTTGAGATCCCGTCATGAATGTGACGGTCCGAGATCCTCACTCGTGGAGCGTGGGCTTGAGGTCCCCGTTACTGCGGAGTAACGGGCAATTGGTCCTGTGCGTGCGCCACGAGCATGGGTATGCGGCGACGGTTGCATACTCTGCACACGGTGTAATGCACACTGAAAGTTAAAGATAAAGGTTCCTTGAGCATTGCATTTGCATATGAGATGTTCTATTGTTGATCTCCTTTACATGTATGTTGATGTTATAGTTTTTATGTACTTGCCGAGTCTGTGGACTCACTCTTGCTTTTATTGTTGTTTTAGGTACCGAGCCAAGAACGACATGCATGGGGAAGTAGTCCGCTAGTCACACACATGCCACATGAACTAAATAAAGTTGAATGATCTTGGATCGTAATTGTTTTTAGTAATTGGGCAAGATACTCAAAGGTTCATTATGTCTTGTCTCTTGCAGGGGTTTAAGTATAATAATGATGAGTAGTGGAACTTTATACTTCATTGGATTGCTAGATACTTAGCATGTCTTTGATTATCTTTTGATGTGTCCGGATGATAGTTTAGTTAATTTATGAATTATCGTATGTTGGAACCTCCGTGTAATTAATTTTACAGGAGGTTCTCACTAAATTTACTAAAGTTGCCTTGATTAGAATTATTAGGGTTTTGTTTAGTAGCATTCCGTGCTCATGTCGGGTCAATTGTTACTGATTGGTATCGAGCGGGCTTTAGGTCCGTGGTAGTTGAAATATTAAATTGACACACTTGTGTACAATGAGGGTGGGTTGGGTTTTTGCATTGCATTTACGCTTAGTATGTTGTATTGAAGAATCCTGTTGTGAGTTGAACTAATATATCTATAATATAATACTATTGTTATCTTGTGTGGGGTTAACCCACGTTTGAGAGGTTGAGGTCGTGGTTGTGACCTTGGGCTTTACCAGGCTACACCACCATTCACGGTGTGAGAATAGGGAAGTGGTTTTCTCGAATATCTTAGTATAGGTGATAATTTGAGTATCTTTGGAGAGATTGTTCTCTTCCCTAAAAAAAATAATAAATAAAAACAAAATAATTGATTTGGTCTACTCGAGTTAAGGTGTGCTTGATGAATTGCTCTTAGATTTGAAGTTTCTTCCAGTTGAGGTGTTTCCATTGATTTAATTTGATCCTTTAAAGCAAATATTGTTTTTCCAATCTGTTGAGCGCTTGCATGTTGATGAACCTTCTTTGGTTAGTGGTTACAATGCGGTTGATGGGTTTCAATTGGTTTGTATTTGTTTTATAGAGCAAATATTGTCTTTTCGACTCTTGAGCTATTCTTGCTACTTGTGATCGCTGCGTCTTTGATAGTATTGTTCCTTGTTATGGAGGTTCTACTTTCTTGATGGAAATCTTGACCCATTTATTCGCTTGATAATTTGGGTCATGAACGTTTCCTATTGAAATACCTTTAGTACGTGGAGGATTTGACTTTATGTATTTCTTTTGGGTATGATGAGTGTTGAAGTTTAATGGTTCCATTCTATGAAACAAGATGTTCAACCCTTTAGCGATGTTTTGTTATGGATAAGTGAGAGGTTATAACCAAAGCAATTAACTAGTATGGTTTGAGTTATCAAGTTGGATATGTAGTGTGGAACATAAATGGTTTTAACCCGTTCCTTGGAATTAACGTTGATTAAGTCAAGGTTGTCTTCTAGTAGTTCCTGATGAAAACTATGAGTAAGGGTATGTTTATACCTACTAGTGAACCGAGATTTATTAAGAAGTGTGAGATATTGATGACTTGTTTTGATCATTAAGATGATGGAAATTCGACAGATTTATTGGATAAATCGGTGCAAAGTATCTCAATGGATTTGTCTACCCATTAGTGATGAATATGTTAAAGATATGATTGAACGATGACCTAGAGGATATTAATCGAGTAATTTTCATAAACTGGCTACTTGATGGTCATACATAATTGCTAGATCGAAAACATGTATATCGGACTAGATGGATGTAGAGGTAGTACCTTGTGACACCTGTTTACAAGGGATGTTGATATTAAATCTCTAGTTATAAATTGCCCTAAACTAAGAGCTTAAAATAGAGTGTTGACTCTACGTTTATAGATGGATATGTGACTACAAGTAGAAGTAGAGCCCTTTTGATATTTTGAGTGGGTGTGAGTAACACTGATGGTGGTGTGGATGAATGAATAAGTGATATCTGAAAGCGTGCTTGGCGAAGTTGTTATTTGATAAGTATGATTTTGTTAAAAGAGGTTTGTTTCAACCTTGTGATTAGTGTTTCTTTTGGAGAGATTTAGGATGGGATGAGAGGCGACGAGGATTCTCGCCAGGAGTATATTATTTTAGTGTTAGTAAGATTGCTAGTGAGGGATTATGATGACAATATGGAATGTATGGTATAAAGGGATTGGATCGCTTGCCTAATATGGATTAAGTGAAAATATTTCTAGCTTTGCGTCTGTGAACTTTAGTAGCATTTATTTCATTTTTTAGTTTGGAGTTCAATTCAAAGTGTATGTTTCATATGTATTTTGAGATTTTCCAAGTACAATATTTAAATAAAAAGTTTCAAAACATGATGCATGCTAACGAGATGCATAATAAACATCTTTATTAATTTGAGGATGTGACACCGACCCCAGGTCGAAGAGCATCTTGTTCAGATCCTTGACTTTGTCTTCAAGACTCCGATCGAGTTCAGCCCCTTGGCCACGCTCAAACTCAAGGGCTTTTTTCCGCTCGTTCAAGTGCTTCAGTTTTTTCTGCACGAGTGGATAACATTAACACACACTTTAACAATTGGAATTATGGGATATTGGTTAAGTCTACGACCAGTTACCTTTGATTTTCTTCTTACAAGAGTCGAAAACCTCCTTTTTCCTGGTCATCGCATGCTCGATCGACCGGTCTTTACTTTGATTTGCTTCCCTAAGTTTTATTATTATGGCTTCCTTAGCCATGACCTCTTTTAATTTTCTCTAAATCTATCAAATATGATAGAAAGAGAGGATTAACTTATAAGAGAAATACGATGATAAAATTTAGGAAGTCAAGCTAAAAGAGAAATATTCTTACTTCTCAGATCGGAGTGCTTTTGCTCCAAAGTTCTTATTCGCTGGTCAATCCTCCGACCACAGCATATTTCTCGACCATATGCTGCAAAAATAAGTTCCTTTCTTTGGCAAGTTTTCAAAGAGACTTCAAAGGAAAGAGTTATAAGGATGGTCGTAGAACACTTACCCGAATTGCCATGTCATTATATTCGGAAAAAATCATATCTGGACCTATCTCAGCTTGACGGTCCGATATCTTTCCCCAGGCCTCGTCAAGTTCCTTATCCTCGATAAATCGGGGGGGGGGGGAAGGAAACTTGTTAACCTGAGAAGTATTTCCAGCAGGAGGTGGAACCTGTTGAGGATCTTTTGAGATGACTACCTCCGGAGAAGGTGTAAGGATAACTAGAGGATCTTGAGCAGAGGTCGGAACTGAAACCTGCTCAGGGGCTTCTTTAACCACTTCATCCTCTCCAGTTTTAGCCTAAGGAGTGTCCTGATCAGGAACCTCCATGACCACCTCTTCCCCATGAACCTTTCCTGAGGGGTGCTCTGGTTGGACACGACTGGAACACCAGAAGATCTATGAAAGAAGAAAGTCAGCAAGATCAAGGTTCCAACATATCAAAATATCCAAGGTATGTATATACATGATTTCTTCATTTAATATACCTGGTAGATTTTTTGAGTTTGACCTTGTAATGCATCGGAGTAAAATCCGCTGCGCTAGCTTTCCTTTTCCTCTCAACCGATTTCACCGGTTCTAAACCGGTAGGGTTGACTAGGTTTTGCACATTTACTGATTGAAAATCAGAAGCAATATCCACGACCAGTTGGTCGAGGATAGGATTCCTGATTGCAGGATCAATAGGTGTGGATTCATCGACCTTCAAAACAGTAGCCTCAGTAGGCACTGATGGGTCCTCAGCAACCTTACTGGATGGTACGACAACCGCCTAAATACATCATCAAAGATAGTTAGGAGATGAATATCATTTTGTCCAAAATATTATTTATGTTCGGTCACCTACCTCTGGAAGGATGACATCCTGTATGGTCGAAGGGGTGGTCGGATCATCAATCGGCTCACATCTTTCAGTGGCCTCATTGATCCTCAACCCGACCGACTACATATCAAGGAGGATTTATGGTATACCGATCAGAAATAATATGTACGACACAAAAAAAAAACGGTTGATACTCTTACCTTAAGTCTCTCAATCCTCTCTTTAGCGGAAATAGCCGCTAAGATCCGGGGGAAACTACCCTTGTCGCTAGGTTCTCCAGCACAGATCATCTTGATCCGGCTTCTAATCTCATCAGAAGATAAAGCTATAAAGGTAAAATAAAATATTTAAGGGTATGAAAATAATCAACTAATATAGGTAAACTGGTCGAAATCATTCATGGCTTACTCTCTTTGGAATCTTTGGTCGTATCGTCACGACCAATATACCAGAGCATCCGGTGTGCTCGGGCCTTCAAAGGACTAATCCGGCGCGTGGAAAAATCCTTCACTATGTGCCAGGATGTTAGACCCTTGACACTGAGAAGCTTAATTGCTTCGGCCCATCTCTTTATCCACTACTACAGAAAATGTTATCACAGACGGTTCGAAACCGTTTGTGTTTTTGTACGTCTGTGATAACTGGCGGTTATCACAGACGGTTAAAATATTGTCTGTGATAAGTCACAACACAGACGGTTCTAGTTACCAACCGTCTGTGCTACGTCACAACACAGACGGCTCTAGTTACGAACCGTCTGTGATATCCATATATCACAGACGGTTCATAATATGAACCGTCTGTGATAGCTCTTTCAGCCTAACTAATTTATTTTTGATTTTCGGCTAGCCTCAGGAATTGCTAGCCATGCCCTCTGGCTCAAGCAGCGTAAGATAGATACATTACAAATGAATCAATCGTTGACACTCAAAGTGATCATTTATAACTCAAAATCAATTAGAAACGAATATGTATCAGCTAGAGTTATAATTGAATTACAACTATTCAAAGTGAATTACTATCACTTCTTACCCTTTTATTCCCACAAGTTTTAGTTGGATTAACCTCTCATTTTTAACACTATTTACTAATTAAGAGCTAGCTGTCCAGAATTTCTTTCTCCAAGCTCTTGGCCGAAACTTCCTGTTCCAGAAACTCCCAATTTCACTAATGGACAGCCACCCTTTTAATGACAACACTCATGGTTCTCCCAAAACCCATTTAATCGATTTAACAACTATCTTTGAAAGAAGATGAGAGGGAAAACAATTTTCCAAATTTAACCAAGAATAAGGTGAGATGAGCAAGCTAGGATAGATGAGGAGTAAAATCTGAGAACATACTTAAGTTTTTATACACTATTTGAAAGTAAGTTTTTAAAATATCCTAAAGGCGACCAAGCTAGGGGTTTCTACGGTCGATGGCTCGATACCAACTTTGTGAGGACCGGAATATTTAACTAGTAACACTTAACCTCCAAATGGTTCTAGCATTACTAATTAAACATTCTAAGCCTCGATGGACATATGCTTCCCGAAATGCAGATATGCACATCATCACAAAATTACACATCATTTCCATACAACATACATCACTAAGTTCAATAACGACATACATAAAGTAAAGTTATTACAAAAGAGCCACCGCCAAATAGAACAATATACAAGAAAGACAATGGAGCAAAAGGTGCCATAAGATGGCTAGAACAAAAGTCGACCAGGTTAGCCAACATAACCCACAAGGCAACCGATCGGCCGCTAAGCTAGTCGCCCATAAGCTACCACAACAAAGCTCACAAAAGTGAGGCCCTCGAGCTCACCTTCTTCCTCTGCAACAAATACATTTAAGCAAGATAACTGAGTACACAAAGGTACTCGCAAGACTGACGTGTGGAATAGCAGACCTATTCATAAACTACATGGAAGCTTATTTAGGTGGAGATTGTATGTCTCATTTTGCACAAAGCCAACTTTATTTGCAATAACGTAATACATTTAAAAGCATGTTTACAAATCTATTTTGTTGTCAACATAAAAGCGTAATAAAGATACATACAAGTAACCACACAGAAGTGACTATCCCAATAGCCACCACAACATAGCACGAATCCCGATTCGTACCACCCATCAAGTTTTAATTAAAGGTTGTAGTCTAACTCTTGAAAGACCTTGCCAGCGTATCCATAACCTAGGGCGAGGCTATTCGAATAGTTTTAACCTGCAGGTGTACCAATGTACCCACACTTCGCATCGCTTTAAGCCACAAAGCACACTTCAGAGGTATGCAAGACGGCTAAGTCCTCGAGACGTTTTCCAATATTGTGTATTAACCCGAGCCGCTCGTATGGGTAGAAACCCATACGCTTACATTCTGGCGAAAGACAACCAGCCATCACGGGAAGCCTTTGGACACTACAATGCTCCCACCTCCATCCCTCCTGCGACTCCCTGCGACCCGAAGCCAATACACGCCAAAGTACTAAGTCAAGAGAGGTCCCATACCCTCTAGTGTGGTTAGCACGCACAATTGCTTGGTTTAGTGTAACAAGATGTTCGGTCCTTGTTGACTCGGGCACCATTCCAGTCACACCCAGAAGCACACCAACATACCATTGTGCCCAAGTCTAAATTATTTTATTTTCAATTTTTAGTTTTCATAAGTAGACATGGCACAAGGCTGAAATCATAATCATAATAAGTTTTATGTGATCAAGGTTATCGACAAGTCGATAACCGCCCATTTCTACCGGAAACTAAGCATGGCTAAGCAATTAATTCGCAAACTACTGCGTGACAAGAGCTCATCCACGAACTCTAAATCACAGCAATAACCTAGGCTCACGGTAGTAGAGGATAATCATTTGCCTAAGGAAATGCATCTACTAGGTCAACTAACGACAATAGTTTAACACAAAGTAGCAATGCATACATAGAATTTGTAAACAACATAAATACTTAAAATACTGAGATTATCATGATCAAACTGCCTGCCTTGCTCGATTTGTTCTTGCTGCAGAGGGGAGTGCTCAGGTTCGATAAATTCTTCGGAACCTAACGCGAAAAGGCGATAAGAACCGATAAGAACGAAGAACACCAAAAGGAACTCAACAGCAAAGAACATCCAAATCCCATGAAATTTCTACAGCAGCTAGGGATTGATTTTAGACAATTTTAGAAACAAGAATCACTTCATTTGGACTTAGCATAAAAAAGTTATGGCCAAATTAAATTCTCTCATCCTGAAAAATCCTAATTAAATTAATTAGAGTTACTGTTCATAGTGAAAATTTCTAGAATGATCTGGAACTTGAAATTTTTATGGTAGGTAGATATGGTTATCCTAACAACAGCAAAACTGAGTTTGCACAAATTGGAGTTATAATGAATTAGTTATGATTTTTCTAAGTTCTAAAACTAGCATATATCATTTCTCAGGAACATAAATAAAGACAAGGCCTACTTCATATTAAAGCATGTCTACAGACCAATTTTACCAAGTTGAGTGGCTCAGTAAGGATTTACAGAGAAGAAGTTATGCAATTTACACATTTTCAAAGAATTTCTAAACAACCATTTCATATTAACAAGATCATGTAGTTAAAGTCATTTTCTACTATATAACAGTACCTAAATTCATTCTCAGATTAAAGTTCATACAACAACAGAGCTATAGCAACTGGAATCATTCAAAAAGGAATTAAAATGACAAAGTTATGCACTTTTGAAATTTGAAACATCAAAGACTTAGAAAATTTGAGCTCTCGGGAGGTCCAAATGAACTGGAAGACAAAGGAGAGGTCGTGGGCCGTTGATCTTGCATCGCAGGGCCACAGACCTCGAAGCACAGCGCACGGGAAGACCTCCTCCCGCATTGGGGAGGTCTGGACCGTTGGGATCTGATCCAACGGCCACGACCAGTGCATGCACAACGCACGCAAAGAAGGTCCCCGCGCCTAACAGAGGTCATGACCGTCAGATCGAGATCTGGCGGTCCCGAGCACTAGGGGAGGTCCTAAGGCTTTAAATCGAGGAAGGAGGTCAGCTCAGTTAGATCTAAATCTAACGGTTTAGACCGCAGGAGGAGGTCCTAACGCTACGGATCTAAAGGAGGAGGTCCTAGGCGGTCAAGATCTCCGGAGGAGGTCTTGATCGGTGGGATTGACACGAGAGGTCTTGGATGGCCAAGATCTTCTCGGGAGGTCCTAGCGATAGGGTTTTAATCGGAGGAGATCTCGGGCGGCTCGGATTAGACCTAGGGAGGTCTGAACGGTCCGGATCGACGCGAGGAGAGTCTGAGCGCTAAGGATTTTACAAAATGAGATCTAACGCCGATCTAAAGCTGGGAGGTCGTGAACGGCTAGGATTGAGCCTAAGAGGTCTGAAGGGGTTTTCTTTGTAAAGGCCGGGGTGGCTTTTTACAAAGAGGACCTGAGGGTGGTCTTTACAAAATGACCGAGGGGAGGTCTTTTTGCAAAGAGGACCTCGGTGGAGGTCCGAGAGGGTGGTTTTGACAGCACGACCTGGGTGGTCTTTTGCGGAAACACAGAGGTGGTCCTATGCGGCTAAGATCTAACAGGGGTGGTCTTGGACGGCTAGGATCAACACCAAGGGGAGGTCCTGAAACTTAGGATTTTTCTTGGAAAAGAACCTAAGGCCCAGATCTGCTCTACAAGGTCTAAGGTGCTCCTACTGGTGCGGTTCCTTAGGACAGCGACTAAAAGGTGGCGGCTAAGGACAACTTAAATGTTGCGGATGATTGGCAATAACGGAACCTAAAAAGGGACTTTAATGACCTCTGGATTTTAATTCTAAGCCCAAGGCCCACACGTAGGTGACACCCGGCACGGATCAAGACATGATTAATGCGCCAATGATTAGCAATGATTGGGCATTAGTGCTGTCCTAAGAAAATGACAAAAACGGGAGTTTGCACCGGCAAAACTCCCGAGCGCGTTTAACGGCTTGCCGCCGGCGACAGGGACCACGCCGGCGCCAACTATATACTTTGGAATGGAACGCAATATCATCACGGAGCTAAAGGTGGCAACCTCGTCGTGCGACGGCCTTGAGCGCCGCGCGGCCGGAGATAGGCTAGGAGACTAAATGCGACAAAATGAAAAGCTAACGAGGTTCAAAACGACCGGGTTTCCAACACTAAGCACTAACCTGGGAAAGAAGGGGGTCCAAGAAAGGTCGCAGGAGCTCCGGTGACCGTGGTGCTCGCCGGAGTTGGGGAAGACGACCAGCACTGCTCCGAAAATAAGCTCCCCGAATTGTCCACCTCTGTGAAGGTTTAAACAAAACAAGTTAGGGAGACTTGAGTTGACCTAGAGAGCAAGGTGACAACCAAAAAGGCAATAAAGAACCACTGGAGCTCGGAGGTCTTCAAGGAGCTTCAAAGTCGACAATGGAGGCAGGGAGGTGGTGTTCTAAGGTGTTTGAGTTTGGGGCTCACACTCACAACCGAGGGAGTTCAAGCAGCAACCAAGAGTGGGAAAATGATATTGAGGAGGGCCCTGAGCTAAATAAAGCCGGGGAGCTCGGACAAGGGTATGGACAAGCCCCACTATGAACAAAGTCCATGCTCCTGCCATGAACTCGCTAGATTTGACAAGAGCAAGTAGGTAGGGGAAGACTTCTAGGGCTAGGTTCCTGACACATTTAATGTGTGGCAGAAAGAGACGTTGGGGAGGACCAAAAGTGACAGCACCCTGCTCCCAACTGCTCTGACCCTGACACACGCACGGGTGCGGGAAAACCATGATGACCAGGGCTCAAGGAGGTCCTGGAGGAAGAAGAACAGGGCTTAGGGAGGTCCTGGACGATCCCGATTTGCATGGGGTGGTCCTGGACGTCCCAGATCACTTGAGGTGGGGAGGTCTTTGCGGTGCGGAGGTCCAGGGAAGGTCCTAGGAGCCGTGGGGAGGTCGTGGGCGTCGGATTCAAATCCAACAGCTTACACACGCGCGCCCGAGTGCGGTTGAGTGGACTGGGTTCAACCGTGTCGGTTGAGTTAGGCTCGGGCTCGAGCCCGAGTCTGACTCAAATCAGATTCGATTTTCTGGTTTTTGAGAAGGGCTGACATTTGGGAATTGTTTGAGGTAGCAAGCGAACTCCAAAAATTATGAAATTTTTACAGGAGCTTGCTAGCTGAGTTAATGACCTTGTATAAATCTTGCAGAGGTTTTTGTGCTATGCTTTTTCCTCCAAAAATTCCACAAGCTGCTGGCCCACAGTTTGACCAGAATTTGAGTAGGTTTGACTGACCTCCAAAAGTATTCAAACAATTTCTAAAAATTGTGAAATTTTTCAGAGGAGTCACATACCAACCCAAGAATTTAGGAAAAATATTTCCAGGAGATTATCACAAGATGGAACAAGAATGTTTTTGAAGGATCAAGATTTGGATCAAAAGACTTGTGACTTTGTATTTCCATAACTCTTGTACAATAATTGTTTAGTACATGCAGGAAATACATGATGTAAGAAAAAGTTTTAATTTCTACTCATTTTATTACATTGGAAACAAAAGTCTGAAACTTGGGATGTTACACTACCGCGATGAGGGTTTTGCACCGAGAACATGAAAAGGGTCTCTCTGTAAAAAATATACCGCCATAACAAGTCCGGTCATACCGCGGAGCGGTAGTACCGCAAGTTCAATGCCGGTACTACCGATTGTCCTGACAAAATGAACTTGGCAAAGATAAAGGCAAACCAGATGCATGCATGATCCTAGATTGATCCATAAGGCACAAGAACATGCTATCAAGCTACTAGTCATGATCCCTCTTAATAGTACGGCATTTAACCTATAATCCGGTCTTCCAACCATAATTCGTAAGACCGGTAAAAGTTAAAAGATTTCTAATCTACTTGTACCTTGACTTTGATCCAATTTGATCTTCACGATATCCATTATCATGTGGCTTCACGATCATACTTACCATTTTGACTTAATCTTACAAATACTCAACAAACACATTAGTCCAAATATCACATATTATCATAAATTACCAAAACCAAATTTTAGGGGCCTAGATGCTTTTCAATCTCCCCCTTTTTGGTAATTGATGACAACCTAGTTAATATATGGAAAGTAAAGTTTTGAGTAAACCCAAGATTGTGAATTGAGAGTATATCCTTTTGATGGCTTAAACAACATAGTTAAAAAGAGAATTAAATTCTTGTTAAGCCGAAACAAAGAAGACTCCCCCTAAACATGTGCATGAAGTAGAAAGAACATTTTAGAAGCACATATAGAGAATATTGACAAATTTTGGCAGAGTTTCTTTAGTTTGTTGGTTCTGAGGAAAACTTTGTAATGATACGACAATAGAGATAATATCATATTAAGACAACAACCAACAAGTTTGATTAACAAGTTCAACAAGATCATAATAGTGAATTGTTACAAGCATTCAAACAACTAACGAGACAAGGTAGCAAAAGATTATCGAAGACTCCCCGGACCTTACTTCCTTCTAGCAACTTCTCCCCTTTGGCATCAAAGTACCAAAAACATCAAGCAGTTGGATCTGAGGAGGAAGAGTCGAGGAATCCTCGGGAGCGAGGAGCACTGGAAGGTGAGGTAGCTGGAGCACGAGAGGAAGTCCTGCTGCGGGATGAGTCGACGCCGAGTGAAGCGCGAGAGTCATTAAAAGCTGTTCCAAGGAATCCACCGTCTCTGTCAAACAGACCAACCTATTTTGAGTCTCGATCGAAATTCCTTTTGTTCGTCCTCATTTCTCTGGGTGACCTTAAGTTGCGAAGGTTGTTCAAAATCAAAGTTTGATTTACGAGAATGCGAGTTAAAGAGTCTTGACTTTGAGAAACACTAGCATTGCAACCTCTGAGCAACTTCTTCTTCTTTGTGCTGCTGCCCTGAAGCGAATGGGGATTTTCTCTCGACTTGTAATACTTATGGGGTGATCCCAAACCTCCCCGATACTCAATCTTGCTCGAATTAAAGCCATGATATAAGGGCATGATAAATCCTCTTCACCTGTCATTCTTGGAGGAAACAATGCCCCTGATGATGACATCCACAACATCAAACTTTCTCCCATGTGAAATATTATCAATGATATTCCATACATGTCCTCGAACAGCATCAAAGTTACCACTCTTGGGAAGAAAAGTATGATTAATAATCCTATTAATCAGGCTGGGAATAGGTAACAAACCATGAATCTTCCCTGGAGTGTACACGACATTCGATCATAAAACTCTGTCGGCGCGGAACAAGTAGAGTGAGTCTGTCAAAAAGCTTATCCCAATTTCAGAGTGTATCCTCGATTACGCTCAAAATCACCTTAGTACACTCCACATAACGTGCAAGCTGTCATCCACTTCATTTTCTTGAAATCGGAGACACATATAAGGTGGCATAGAAGCGTCTTATGATCTCTTCATCATAGTCATTCCCGAGAGCCACAAGATCATGAAGGCCAACTTGTTGAAAAGGCGATACACACCATCATATTTTTCTAGAGAGTTTATGTGTGACCACTTTATGCATTTATGATCTGCAAACTTTCGTGATGATCATAAATTTGCTCATAGACTTGCTCCTGGAACTTGGTGTGGAACACAGGATTTATTGAGTTGGAAGGCGGTAGATATTGATCCTTGTGTCTCAAAATGGCGTAGTCATCAGCTGATATGAGCCTGAGATCAATCTGAGGTTCTTCTGGGTCTCCCATGTCCTCATCAGTTGGGCTGAACTTCTTCTTACGTGTCGGACTCGAATCGAACGACCCATGAGGTAGAGATCCTTCCTCACTTTCGAGCCATCTGCTGCGGTCCTTTTCCCTTGCAGAAGGATCCTCAATAGGGTCGGCAGGAGGTTGAGTGGAAGATTGCCCTCTGCGAGTTCCAAATCTTGTTCTTGGCATCTTTACAGAGAGAGGATAAGTTACAAGGAGTTCAAAAGATCAAGCAAACTGGAGCTAATTTGAATAGAATGATTATCTGTTCTGTCAGTAAAATCGGTAGTACCGCAAGTCCTCAGCCGGTAGTACCGAGGTGCGGTAGTACTGCCATTTCCTGGCCGGTATTACCGTATCCCGGTAGTTCCATACTTATGAACACGGTAGTACCGCTTTTACAGACTGCGATCTAGGGCAAGCGATTTTAACAAAAATTTGATGTTTCCTTTGGTTTGAATCCAAGTAATGGATGTACTAACATCATTAAACATCAATTATGCTATTTTGCCCAACTAAAATCGCACAAATCATCCGCATTTCAAATTAACTAGAAAGAGACCTGAGGTTTGATTCAGCGGGTAAAATGAGGATTGAAGGAAATTTTACCTTAAGAGATGGAGGAGATAAACCTAGAAATGCAAAGATTCACAAGGATTTGAGATTCAACCGAGTAAAGGGAGAGATTTTGTTGAGAGGTTTTTCGGAGAGAGAGAGAGAGAGAGAGAGAGAGAGAGAGAGAAGAGAGAAGAAGAGAAGAAATGACCTCACGGGGTTACTTTTCTTTCGAACTGATGCGATAGTTCCGCCCTTTGGCCACCGGTAATACCGCAGCGGTCATACAAGTGGTTTTTGTGCCGATAGTACCGCCTCTGCGATCATCCGCACATAACCCGCTTGATCATACCGATTATCCTGGAACTTCAAAAACAGTTCTGGATAAAGATTGGATGGAATAAATTGCAAATGACCCTTAGTTTTGCAATCAATTAAGAGTCATTAGGGATCATTATGCATAGAATAGACTAATGTCTATATGAGAACATAATTTTTATGAACATAGATAAACGTTATAACAAATTTGAAAATATTTTCTTACAAAAGTTTTTGAATAACACCAAATCACACAAAATGCATGAGGCAAAATTTCAACCAACATTTGAATAGTCTATGACATTTAATTCATTCCTCAATTTGCAAAAACGGCCTTCATCTAGTGGCTTGGTGAAAATGTCCGCTAATTGATCTTCGGTTCGGATGTGGCTAATTTCAATATCTCCCTTGCCCACATGATCTCTCAAGAAATGGTGACGAATATCTATATGCTTGGTTCTTGAGTGTTGGACCGGATTATTTTCTATTTTAACCGCACTTTCATTATCACACAAGAGAGGCATATTATCAATTTTAATTCCGTAATCCATCAAGGTTTGCCTCGTCCATAGCAATTGAGCACAACAACTACCCGCGAAACATATTCGGCCGGCGGTGGATAAAGCTATAAATTTTGTTTCTTGGAAGACCATGATACTAAGGATCTCCCTAAATTGACAATTCCCGAGGTGCTTTTTCTATCCACTTTGCAACCCACATGTCGGTCCGAGTATCCAATTAAATCAAACTTAGCACCTTTAGGAAATCATAGGCCAATGCTAGAGGAATGCTTTAAATATCTTAGTATTCTTTTTACGGCCATCAAGTGACACTCTTTTGGAGATGCTTGAAACCGTGCACACATGCAAACACTAAACATAATATCGGGCCTAGATGCGGTGAGATAGAGCAAACTACCAATCATAGACCTATAAAGCTTTAAATCTACCGATTTACCTCCCTCATTTAGGTCGAGATGACCGTTGGTTACCATAGGAGTCTTGATAGGTTTTGCATCCTCCATGCCAAATCTCTTGATCAAGTCCTTTGCATACTTTGTTTGACTTACGAAGGTTCCTTCGTTGAGTTGCTTGATTTGAAGTCCAAGAAAATAGCTAAGTTCTCCAATCATGGACATTTCAAATTCCCTAGACATCATATTACCAAATTCTTTGCAAAAGTTTTGATTAGTAGAACCAAATATGATATCATCAACATAAATTTGACATACAAAGAAATCATCATCTAACACTTTAGTGAACAATGTTGAATCAATTTTCCCGATTTTAAATCCTTTTGAAACTAGAAAATCTCTAAGGCGTTCATACCATGCTCTAGGAGCTTGTTTAAGACCATAGAGCGCCTTGGAGAGTTTATAGACATGATTAGGATTCTTAGGATCTTCAAAACCGGGTGGTTGTTCAACAAACACAAGTTCGGATATTTCTCCATTTAAGAATGCACTTTTGACGTCCATTTGAAATAATTTAATATCAAAGCATGATGCAAAAGCAAGTAATATACGAATTGACTCAAGTCTAGCTACGGGAGCGAAAGTTTCACCGAGATCCAAACCTTCGACTTGAGAGAAACCTTGTGCGACCAATCTTGCTTTGTTTCTTATAACCATACCATTTTTGTCTTGCTTGTTTCTAAACACTCATTTTGTACCGATGACATTGTGTTCTTTGGGTCGATCCACCAATGTCCAAACTTCATTTCGGATGAAATTATTAAGCTCTTCATGCATTGCAATCATCCAATCCGGATCTTCAAGTGCTTCATCTATGTTCTTTGGCTCAAGAGAAGAGACAAAAGAGTAATGTTCACAAAATAAAGCAACACGAGATCGAGTTTGAACACCCTTACTTACATCACCCAATATTTGATCTATTGGATGATCTTTTGAAATTGCATTGTGGATTCTTGGTGGTAGGTTAGATGGTTGATCATCTTCATTATTGTTTTCTTCCACTTGAATTTGACTTGTTGTGGAAGAGGTAGGAGGTTCAACTTGAGTAGAAGATGATGGTTCATCTTTAGGTTTGATGTCGCCAATTTGCATATTTTTCATAGCCTTTCTTAACAATTCATCACCTACATCATCTAAATTCTCATGCCCTTCTTGGGAGCCGTTAGTTTCATCAAATTGAACATCATGTCTTTCCTCAACTAAACCGGAGTTTTGATTAAAAACACGATATGCTTTGCTACTTAAAGAGTAACCAAGCAAGAAACCAACATCACACCGGCTTGCAAATTTTGAAAGACGAGCACCCTTTTTCAAAATGTAACATTTGCAACCAAAGACACGAAAATAAGAGATGTTCGGTTTTCTACCAACAAGGAGTTCATAGGAAGTCTTTTTCAAAAGGCGATGCAAATATAGACGATTTATGGCATGACAAGCGGTACTGTTAATTGCTTCCGCCCAAAAACTATCGGAAGTATTATATTCACCAAGCATTGTCCTAGCCATTTCAATTAATGTACGATTTTTCCTTTCTACAACTCCATTTTGCTCGGTGTAGGTTGTAGAAAGTTAGTGCTTTATTCAAGTTCATCACAAAAGTCTTCAACTTTAGTATTTTTGAACTCGGAACCATTATCACTACGGATTTTCTTTATTTTGAAATCAAATTCATTTTGAGCCCGTGTAACATCCCCATTTTCAACTTGTGTTTCAAATGTAAGAAAATGGGTAGAAATTAAAACTTTTTCTTACTCCCTTCTGTTGTCGAACTTTTCTGAAATTCTTGCAAAGGAATTTTGGGAAATGCAAAATCAAAACCTTCAATTCTCTCAAGGCAAAGATCATCTTGTCAAATCTTGTGATAATGCTCTGGAAATATTTTTCCTGGGTTCTAGGGTTGCTTGGTGGCACCTCTGAATTATTTCATAATTTTTGGAAATGATTTGAAACAGTTTAGAGGCAAGTCAAACCCTGGTCAAACCCCGGAGATAACCTTCTGGAATTTCTTGAGGAAACTCTAGCACACCAAAATCTCTGGAAATTTTATGGAGGTTAATTCTAAAGTTAGCAAGCTCGGTTAAAATTTCAGAAATTTTGGAGTTGTTTTGCTATCCCAATTAAATCTGCAAAGTTTCAGCTTTAAAAATCAAAACCCTAATGGGTTTGCACTATTCCTCAGGCGCGGGTCAGGCTCGGGCTCGAGTCAATTGACTCGGCCGAACCAACTAGAAGCACCCGACTCGAGCCGCTCTGTGCTGCCGACCTGCGGGCCCGATGTCGCCGCTGGTCATCTTCTTCCTCCGCTCGCCCACGTGCGACTGTGCGGCGGTGAAGTCAGCGGGGAGAGCAGCGCCTAGTCACCTCCCCAACTGCTCCTCATTGGCATGCATTTATTGTGCTCAGGGCTTGCCACGAAGTCTCTTTCTACTGCTCCCGTCGCTCGGCTCCCATGGCCGTAGCCGGACCTCCGTGCGAGAGCCGTTGTGGACCGAGCTCCTCTCTACTTAAGCACCCGGCTCCCTTCTTTGCCCTCCTTTCACCTTTCCTCAACCCCGTTGGCACCCTCTCTTCTTGCTTGAGCTCAATCGCCAAGATCACCCTTGGCGCCATTATCGGCTTGAGCTCACGTGCGGCCGGTGCTCCAGTGGCTCTTTCTTCAAACTTTGCTCGGCTCCTTCCTCTGGTCTCTGGAGTGTTGACACTAATCCTATTTCGGTTGGTGTCTTGGTCCTTTGTTGATTTCGGTTTCCCCTTTTTGAAAATCGCCTCCTTCATCCCGTTCTTAGGTAAGAGCTCCTTCCGATTCCTTGCTCTAGAAGCACCCCGAAGCTATGTGGGACTCGTTTTGATGTTGCAGCGTTGCTCTTTTTGCTCAGGCCACCATATCGTCATTATCGTCTTTACGGCCGGCACGCTCCTCCGCCGCCAGGACCTTCCCGGCACCCCTCGGACCTCCCCTGTGCTGCGGTGAGTGCCTTTTGTTCCCCCGAGCTCGAGCACCTCTTGATTTAGGTCGCGGCGAGGTTCTTAGCCATTTCCATTTTCCCGTACTTTGCTCTCCACCTCGTTCCGGCTAGCCGGCGTTCCAGGTCGCCTCCGGCGACAAAACTACCCTCGAAATGTTCGCAATAATATTGCGACGTTTATTCTTCGCCGCCCGTGTGCCGTGATGCCGCGCGACGCAGGCTGGTGACCAGAGTGCGGTGCTCTGTCCTGTTGCCGAGTTTTTGTCGGATCTCAGGACCTCCTCGGTTGCATCGTGGCCGTTAAAGACCTCCGTAGGTTAAAATCCCAGCCATTAGGATCACCCTCCTCCTTGGGGTCCTCTTTGCAAAAGACCTCCTTAAGGTCCTCTGTGCGAAAAGACCTCCCTTAGTCGTTTTATGAAAACCACCCCTGAGCCACCGCCCCGAGGTCATCTTTGCAAAATACCACCCCTGGTCTTTTGTAAAGAGAACCTTCAAAACTACCTTTGGGGTCCTCTTTACAAAAAAAAAAGACCACCTCTGGTCCTTTGTGAAGAAGACCGCAAGATCCCTCCCCGCGTAGATCATGGCCATCCATAACCTCCCCCGTGAGATCTTAGTCATCACGACCTCCTCCTGGAGATCTTGACCGTCTAGGACCTCCTCCTTTAGATCCGTAGCTTTAGGACCTTCCCCGCCTCAGATCTGGACCGTTTATGACCTCCCCTGGGAGATCTAAGCCGTCCAGACCTCTCTCTATTAAAAACCCGCTTAGGACCTCCCCATTGAGATCGTGACCGTTTAGGACCTCCTCGGTGAGATCCTAGCCGTCAAGACCTCTCGCTGTTAAGCTCACCGTTTAGGTCCTCTCTCCGCTCGAGATCTGGACCGTTAAGACCTCCTCGGGAGATCTTAACCGTCCGAACCTCCCCCTTAGTGAGATAGCGTGGGACCTCCTCGTGGAGCTCGGGACCGCCAGATCTGATCGGCGGCCACGACCTCCCTAGTGCGCGAGGAGATCTTTCGCGCGTCTTGTGCCTCCGATGGTCGGGACCGTTGGATTCGATATCCACGGTCGAGAACTCCCTGTGCGCGCGCTGCGCGCGTGCGCATGCATCGGTGCTCTGTGACCGTTGGATCCCGCATCGACGGTCGGACCTCCTCCTTTTCGCTAGCTCCTCGGACCTCCGAGCTCAAAGTTTTCAAAGTGTTTAAGTGTTCTAATTTTCAAATGTGCATAACTTTTTCATTTTAACTCCTTTTGAGTGAATCCAATTCTGTTAGCTTCCTCTAGTAATAAACTTGTTAATAAAACTGACTTTAGGCATGTTCTTGTTTCCAACAAGATTTCGCATGCAAATTAGTTTTGTTCATTTTCATAACTTGAAAAATCATAACTAAATCATTTTAACTCCAAATGAGGTGAGACCACTTGTGTTAACCTTAAAATGTCAGTAGCCACCTATCATAAAAATTTCAGCTGCACTACCTTTCTAGAAATTTTTGCCAAACAATTTAATTATGTTGAACAGTAACAGATTGCAATTTTTCCAGCTGAGCAAAATTGTTTTGATCATAACTTTTGCATTGAGAGTCCAAATCAGTATATTCTTGTTTCTAAATTTGTTATAAATCATGCTCTTCTTTTTGTAAAATTTTGAGCATTTGGAGTATTTTGGTTTTGGAGTCTTTTTCGATTTCTTTGTTCTTATCGGTTCTTTTTCGCTCTTTCGGTAGGTTCCGACGATTGTGCCATCCTTGAGAGTGATCCTTAGCAACAAATTGAGCAGCAGCAACCAGGCAACCAGTTTGATCATTTCCAATTTGATCCCATTACTTTTAAAGTCTAATATTTTGTTTAACTTCTATGTATGCATTGCTATTTTATTGTTAAAATGATTAGCTAATCCTCTAGTTGCATAATCTGTAGGTAAATAATTATCCTCTACTACGAGCCTAGGTTATTTCTTTGTGATTAGAGTTCGTTGGATGAGCTCTTGTCACTTAGTAGATTCGAATAAATATTGCTTAGCCATGCCTAGTTATCGGTAGTATTGGCGATCATCGACTTAGTCGATGGTCTTGATCACACAAATACTTATATTATTCCATTATGTCCAGTCCTTGTGTTTTACTAATTTGCAAATCAAAAGCGAAAACAAAAATTATATCGACTTGGGCACAATGGTATGTTGGTGTGATCTGTTGGGTGTGATTGGAATGGTGCCTAAGTCCCCAAGGACCGAGTTACTTGTGTTACTAAGCCAAGCGCTTATTGCGTGCTAACCACGCGAGAGGGATATGAGACCTCTCTTGACTAAGTACTCTGGGAGGTGTTAATTATGAGTTGGTCGGTGGGTGTGTTCTTGTGTGTGTGTGTGTGTGTGTGGTGTGGGAGGGGAGCATTAGCAGTCCGGTTAGGCTGTTTAATGTATCCTTATCCCCGTGGGTTGCGGCTCTTAATTAGCATCGTCCATTGGAAAGCGTCTTGTTAGACTTAGCCGTGCCCGCATACCAAAGGAAGTATGCTAACCATGGCTGGTGGAAAGGCGGTCTATCGTGTGGGTACATTGGTACATCCCTGCAGGGTTAAAACTATTCGAATAGCCTCGTCCTAGGTTATGGACATGCTTGGTAAGGTCGTGCAAGAACTAGACTGCAACCTTTTAAAAACTTAAACTTGACATGGGTGGTATGAAGGGGTACTTCATACTATTGTTGTGGTGACTAATGGGTTAGTCACTTCCAGTTGTTGTTGTCATCTACCTATTGTTATAATTGTTTCTCTTTTATTTGAACAATAAAAGTTATTTGCAAACACTGCTTTGAAAGGTATTACTTTATTGCAAATAAAACTTGCTTTGTGCTGAAATTAAGTCGAGCCTCCTCCACTAAATAAAGCTTGCATGTAGTTACTTATAGTTCTGTTATCTTACACATCAGTCTTGCAGTACAAAAACAATTTTTGTACTCGGATGCTATCTTAAATGTTTTGTTGCAGAGGAAGAAGGTGAGCCCAAGGGCCTTACTTTTGCGAGATGTGCGGAGTTCGGGGCGATTAGCTTGGCGGTGCAGTTGGTTGCCTTATGGGTTAAAGGCACACCGATTGGCTTTTGTTTATCGCCATCTTATGGCACTTTTGCTTCAGCCATGTACTTATCTAGTTGTATGTCTTTTGGCGGTCGGCCTCTCTTTGTAATAACTCTTTATATTAAGTATGTCTTTCACTCGTTGCTTGATCGGTTCTATGTGAATGAATGGAATTGATGCATGATTTTGTAACAGGTGTCTATCACAATGCAGGAAGTATACATATCTCGAGGCTTGGTTTATCTGATTTGTGATGCTAGGACCAATGGATGGTTAAGCATTACAAGCCAAATAAACCGGGGTCCTCACAGCCCGTTTTGCAAAGCTTTTGAAAATTCCGGAGGTTTCGCTCTTGTCATCTAAAAAGAACACCCATGAATATCTAGAGTGATCATCCACGATAACTAAACAGTAGCTATTTCCCCTGATACTCTTATAGGTAGTTGGCCCAAACAAATCCATATGGAAGAGTTCCAATGGTCTAGAGGTTGACATGATACTTTTGGAAGGGTGAGAGCTTGCGACTTGTTTACCAGCTTGACAAGCACTACATAGTCGATTTTTCTCAAATTTCACATCTTTCAAGCCAACAACTAGATCATGTTTGAAAAGTTTTTTAAGTTGAATCATGCCAACATGAGCTAGCCTTCTATGCCAAAGCCAACCCAAAGAAGTTTTTGCAATTAAACAAGTTTGTAAGCATGAAGCATTTGAGGAGAAATCTACCAAGGAAATATTTCCAAATCTAAAGCCTTTGAAAACTAAAGCATTATCCTTTACATTTGAAATGGAAACACCTTCATTTGAGAAGGAGCAAATTAAGTCAAGATCACATATTTGGGCAACGGATAATAAATTGAAATTAAGTGATTCAACTAAAGATACATTAGAAATGGAAAGGTCATTTGAGATAGCAATTTTACCCAATCCTATTACCTTTCCTTTACTATTATCTCCAAAGGTGATCTTGCCACTTGCTTTTACGTTCTCGAATGTGGTGAATATTTTTCTATCACCGGTCATGTGTTGAGTGCATCCACTATCAAGCACCCAATGTTTTCCACCGGTCTTGTAGTTCACCTACAAAACAAGAATCAAGTTCTTTTAGGTACCCAAATTTGTTTGGGTCCTTGGAGGTTAGTGACCAAGGTTTTAGGCACCCAAATAGCATTCTTTTTAGCGCCTAAAATCGAAGTGCCAATAAATCTTGCAATTATTTTACCATCTATAGATTTTTTAAGCATGTAGCAAGAATCATAAATGCCATAGGATTTAACATTTATATTTAAGCAAGCATTTGATATGTGTCCTACCTTACCACATTTATTGCAGTATTTACCACTTTGCTTAACAAACCTTGGAGGTTTGTTTACCGGTTTCTTACCTTTCTTGGGCATATACCCAAGTCCTTCCTTATTGAATGAGCACCTTTGCTCACTCAATAACTTGTCAAGAGTTGCTTTACCCTTGAAGCATCTTTCCAAACTTTTGCTTAGCTTGGTGACTTGTTCTTTTAACTCATTGTTTTCAACAATTAGTAAAGGATCACAAGTATTTGTAATTGAATCATCATTTGAGCAACAAGGTATGAATAGCAAATCATCACAAGAAGTAGAAGTACTAGACATAGATTTTGCATTTGACATATTTTCTACTCTAGGCATCTCATTTATTAAATCACAAGTAATACCAATATTTGAATTAGATTTTTCTATATCTTTTAGGAGGAGAGAATCATGAGCTTCCTTTAGCTCCTCATAAGAGTCTTTTAGAGAGATATACTCTTTCTTTAAGACTTTAAATTTTGATTTCTCTTTTCCAATATACTCATTTAAATCTTCAACCATGTCCATTAATTCATCATATGAAGGAGCATCATTATCAAGGATTTTACCTTATCTTCTTTTGCCATAAGACATGTGGGAGATGCGAAGAGTGAAGGAGCTTCCTTTATGGCGTCTGACAAGTCCTCTTTTCTTAGAAAACTCTTCATCACTTGATTCGAGTCGAATCCGAATATTCTTCATCGGAATCCCACTCTCCAATGTGAGCTTCATTTTTGCCCCTTTTGTGAAGCCTTTTGAAAAGTTTCTTCTTTCCATCGAATTCCTTCTTCTTTGATGATTTATCTTTGTCATCCTTCTTGTTGGGGAAATTTGAGATTATGTGTCCCTTCTCATCACATCCATAACAACGAATGTTGCTATATCGCTTGTTGTCACTTGAGGATTGCCCTTTCTTGAACTTATTGAAGTTGAAGTTTCGATGTGGGCATCTTCTCATGAATTTCTTCATTCTCCTCACAAGAAGAGCATACTCTTCATCCGAGTCTTCCTCTTCATCCTCGTCGTCACTTGACTCCGCTTTAGCTTTGAAGGCGGTAATTTTCTTCTTGGATTAAGATGACTCCAAGAGTTCTTCCTTGTCCTTCTTGTATAGTTCGTTAGTGATGAGGTTTCCCAAAAGTCCGGTTGGTGTCATTCTTGGCAACTCGGGAGAGTTGAGAAATAATGTCACCAACATCTCATATTTATCCGGGAGGGCCCTAAGCATCTTGCGCACAACATCAACATCAAGAAGGTTAGTACCAAGACCTTTGAGTTCATTCACAATGTTGTTGAGTCTTGAATACATCTCGGTGATATTTTCATGAGGCAACATTATGAATATCTCATATTTAATCCGAAGCCTATGCAATTTGGCTTCTTTGACTGTGGATGTGCCCTCATGTATTTGGAGAGGGTGGTCCAAATAGCGTGAGCGGTTTCCAAATTGCTCACCCTATTGAACTCATCCGCGTTCAAAGCACCAAAGAGAGCATTCATAGCTTGAGCATCCAAATGAGCATTACGTTCATCTTGAGCCATGGCATTTATAGGATCAAGAGACATAGCATAACCCTCATTTACAATTTTTCATATGTTCGGACTCATGGCCTTTAAGAAAATGGACATTCTAATTTTCCAATAAGAATAATTTGAGCCATCAAATAAATGAGTCTTTCCTATATGCATACCCTCACTAGTCATCCTTTCTCTCTTAGACGGTAAAGTCTAATAAATTGAGAGACCTTGCTCTGATACCACTTGTAGGATCAAGGATAACCGACTAGAGGGGGGTGAATAGGAGGTTTTTAAACTTTTAAACAATTTAATGAGATAAATCAATTAATAACTTAGTCTAAACAAGTTATACTTCTAGCTAAGCAATACAAGCACAAAGATTGAACTAGAAATATAAGTGCGGAAGAGTAAAGACTAGAAATAACTACAATGAGACAACGATGTTTTTCCCGTGGTATCGAAGACTTGCCGGTCTTCACTAGTCCACGTTGAGGGAGCTTGAACCAATCAAGCCGGCTCCACGTATTAAGTCTTTCCTCGATCACTATTGGTTGTTCTTCCTCCACTACGGAGATGGTGAACACCAAACCACTCACAATTTGGGCATCGGGCCTCTTCACAATCTTCTTGAAGAGATCACAGTGCAATCACCGCCAAGCCGTCTAGGAGTTTGGCAAAACTCCAAGAGTAACAAATCAAGGACCTTCGCAGCGACACTCAAGTGCAAGAGGATCAACTAGAATGATGAATGCACTTAAATGAGCTCAACAACCTCACAAAGAGTGAACAAGTAAATTTGAGGAGTTGAAAGGATGCACAAGGCTCAAAGGATGTTAAATGAGGTCTAGCACTCTGTCCTTGAGCAGGTGGGGGAGTATTTATACCCCCCCCCAACAAAAATTATAGCCGTTGGAGAAGAAAACCCCACAAATCAGCCACAAGCGGTACTACCGCCAAGTACCGGGCGGTACTACCGCACTTTTCAACCACTACTGTAACGACTATAACAGAGGCATTAAATGACCTGACATAGCCGTTTTAACTTGCACATGGTACTCCGCCAATCGTAGAACGGTACTCGCATGAGCGGTCATACCGCAAGGTGAGTGCGGTACTACCGTTTTCAAGAGAGACAAAAGAGGTGCGCTACTGGAAAAACATACCGCCAAGTAAAGATCGGAATAACCGGCGTGCGGTACTTCCGCTAACCAATGCGGTACTACCGTTTCCGGTCATACCGCGCAAACACTTACGGTACTACGCGATGAGGGTTTTGCACCGAGAACATGAAAAGGGTCTCTCTGTAAAAACATACCGCCACAACAAGTCCGGTCATACCGCGAGCGTAGTACCGCAAGTTCAATCTGGTACTACACCGATTATCCTCGACAAAGCGAACTTGGCAAAGATAAAGGCAAACCGGATGCATGCATGATCCTAGATTGATCCATAAGGCACAAGAACATGCTATCAAGCTACTAGTCATGATCCCTCTTAATAGTACGGTATTTAACCTATAATCCGGTCTTCCAACCATAATTCCTAAGACCAGTAAAAGTTAAAAGATTTCTAATCTACTTGTACCTTGACTTTGATCCAATTTGATCTTCACGATATCCTTTATCATGTGGCTTCACGATCATACTTACCATTTTGACTTAATCTTACAAATACTCAACAAACACATTAGTCCAAATATCACATATTATCATAAATTACCAAAACCAAATTTTAGGGGCCTAGATGCTTTTCAGCGGGGGTCGGTGCAAGTACCATGGTGGTTTTGGTGGGAGCCGGATGGGAGAGACTTACCGACATGATGAGAGCCGTTGGATCAACCTACACGTGGCGGAGCATGCGACTGCTTCGCGAAGTTTGGACTCGGTCTTTGAAGAAGAACCGAGAAGGGGTATTTTGGTAATCTTACCAAATATCGCCTTGGTGACCTTTTTCCAACCCGCGGCGTAAGACGGTGCGTGGAGAAGCGGATTAGGTCTAGAGGAGATGAAGACGACACTTTAAAATGCGTGCGTGTGTGACCCGTTTGTGTTGGGCCTTAATGGGAGCCCATTAGGGAAACTCTTCTAGAAGGTCTAAGCCTCCACTATAAATAGAGGAGGGAGGTGGCTACACTCCCTCAACCCTTTCATTGTGTTTGAAACCCTAGTTTGCTTAGGGAGAGGATTAGTGGAGGTTAGGGTTCTAGAGAGTTGGATTTGATTTCGTGCTCATGTATTGAGTTTGTCCTCCATTGATGGAGTGGCTGTAAACCAATATCATATCAAATCAATCCAAAGAAAGTTCTCTCAAAGATGAGTCTATTTGCTTTCTTTCTCTCTATTTGATGATTTTGAGTCTTTATTTGATCCGCGAGTTTTTGGTTGGTTTCTTGCCGTGATCTAACTTGCTGCAACATGTGGGAACCCATCTAGGATCATCTTGATCATCAATCACTTACGAGCAAGTCTCTAGATTATATTTCAATTTTTGCTTGGTTTTGAACCCTTCTTCGTTCAAACTGAAAAAGATAGGAACTTTGGCATGGATCTCTGCAATCTTTGATTGGAATAGGTTCCTAATATCTTTGATAAGGTGTGGTTCAAATTTCGTGGAGTTTGGCCTTACGGATCAAAAGTTAGACCGATTTTTGTTTTGGAACCCAAGCTGATTTTCCTGTTCATCGTGCCTGAGGTTAGTCCGGCTCCAGGTTAGTCCGCACCTTTGCCTGAGGTCAGTCCGCACTTTTGCCTGAGGTCAGTCCGGCCCTCTGGTTTAGAGTTTTTGATCTCTAGTTTTAGTCTCTTGTTTGGGGTTTTGATTTGGGTTCAACACAAGTCTTTCGCTGTGCTTGTTGAGTGATCTTCATAGCTTTCATAGCTATTGGAGTAAACATCTCGTTGAATCAAATTTTCATGAAAAAGAGATCGTGCTCCTATTCAACCCCCCCCCTCTAGTCGCCTTTTCGGTCCAACAGTTGGTAATAAGAACCGTCTGTGATGAGGCACTATCACAGACGGTTCCAAAAGGAACCGTCTGTATAAGTTAAACAGAGACGGCTCCTTTGGAACCATCTGTGATGGGGCGTCCAGTATGACCTATTTTGTAGTAGTGATCTTTCCCTCTTTTTCTATAGAGGAGCACCAATTCGGATTCTCGACCGCCTTCTTACCAGAATAATAAAGGTTGTCTTTCTTCGTGATCTTCATATAGAACCAGCTCTTCTTCCACGACGACCACGAAGATTTTGAGTACATAAATATGTACTCATCGGCTTTTCCGTCATGGAGGCGCAAGGTGCACTCTCCGGGCGTCCCAATCGTCTTCTCAGATTTTGTCATCCTGTAGTAGTACTTGAACAGATCCAGATCTGCTGGAATCCCCAAATGCGCTTGCAGAGATAAATAAAGATCTTTGAGATTGGCGATAGCATTGGGAGCAAGATTCACCAATTCAACTCCATAATACTCCAAAAATTTAGGAAGGAATGAGTGAATTGGTAGCCTAAATCCGCATTCAACGTACGCGAGAAAAACTGGGATTTTTCCATCTTCATTACTCGGGGAATGTTCTCCAGCCGCGGATCTCCAAGAAATCAGATCCTTGCTGGGAAGCATCCCGATCTTGTCCAAGCTCTCTAGCTTCTTCTCACCCAAGTTGGAAACCGACCAGTTGGTGATTTGGTCCGACATGGTCAGATTTCTTTCGGGTGGGGAAAGAAAAGGAGGTCGGAAGCAGTTTTTACTCGGGATATGAAGAAGGAAAGAAGAAAGTGAAAGAACCCTAAGCCTACAAAGGGGTTTTTATAAGCTTCGGAATTTCTAACTGCAATAAGGAGTTACCCAAAAAAAGTCCAACGGACAGAAATATTTTTCGTCCAACGGACACAAAAACTCTTCGATTCCCGAAGCAAGTTCTCAACTTTAAAGTGAATACAAACCACTTCAAATGCATTTGCATTTAATAAGCGTCAGCCCGATACAACTTCGTCGGAAGAAAGGTGTTCACACGACCTATTCATTTAAAGTTCGAGGGCTAGCTGACGAGGATTAAAACCTCTATGTATTATTTTTAATACATAACAGACCATACGTCTTCATGGTCGTAACCCATGAGGTGCACAACCTCACTGGTCATAGAGATTCCAAAGGTTACATAATGGGTACCCTGGTCGGACGAAGGCCTGAGCCAAGCTCCCGACCAGGAGAACTGCTCGTAAAAGGTATGAACTAATACTTGGAACTGATTCCAGGTATATTCTCTACCGTGTGATGAATGGAACACGTGCATGTTCCTTACCATACGACGTTTCTTATCCAGAACCACTGATGAATAACCACCATGCGGTTATATGTCTCATAGACATATAACCGCTGAACAGTTGATTCTTTATCAACCGTCACTTGACTCCGACCAGTCGCAACGCTTCACATCAGACGTCTTCTCCAGAAGTAACTGCCACCTCTTCAAGGGCTATCTAAAGATAGAGCCTGTACGGAGCAAGAGAGACAGAGATGAAGACACATACAGAGATAGAGTCATCGGATTAGAGCACAAGTCTTAGATTCGTGTTATAAGACTGATATTGTAAAGGAACAAGCAGTGTTCTCAGTGTATACAGGAGTAGTTCACCATTTAGTCAGGAGGCATACCCTGTAAAACCCAGTTCATACTAATAAAAGAGCAGTCCCATTATTGCCCTAGATTTCCCACGTCACTCTCTCCTTTTCTTTTCGTAAGATCGACATCTTGATAGTCGACACCAAGCCACTCACAAACAGCCCGGGTCTTCTCACAAGCTTCTTTGAGAAGATCACTGATGCACGACACCTCCACGCCATCTAGGTGTCGGCAAACACCAAGAGTAACAAGTCTTAGACTTCCACTTGAACTAATCAAGTGTCTAAGCTCAAGTGAACACTCTGTTCACTACCTAAGGCAACACATGCACTTAGGGTTTGCCTTCTAGCCACACTATGTGCAACACATGCACAAAATGCTAGGGAGGGCTTGCTCTTAGCTCAATAGAATGTCTAGGGGTACCAGCATATTTTTTCACTCATACGACCACGGTGGGTATATATAGTCTATACACCCAGACTAGTCGTTGGGAAAAGGAATCAACACAATAACGGCTATAAAACTAGCCATTGCGAAAAGGTACAGTACTACCGCCAACCAATACGCGGTAGTTCTGATAATAGTAGTTCCGCACAACACATTTCGGTATTACCGCAAAACCGAAAGAGCAACACATGCTCGAAATTTCAGCTAAGGGCAAGAAAAACATGCGTTCTGGAATTTACGTACCGCTAGCATATGAACGGTAGTTCCGCTAGACCGGTCATACCGCACACAAAGCGCCGGTATTACCGTGCTTCCAAGATAGCAACAAATGCTTCTCCAAAAAACACGTACTGTCACATAATCGGTACAACCGATGTGTGGTAGCTCCGCTCACACAGAGCCGGTACGACCGCCACACGGTAGTTCCGCTTAAGACACGACGGTACTACGGTTTTACCAGAGGAACAGCTGCCAACTCAAGGATCAGCTATGCCACGTGGACCACTCAGATCACTTAGATCTTTTGGACCACTGGTCTTAACCGCATGATCGGAACAAACAATCGGATGTCCAAAAGTGCTCCTGTAGTTCAGCCAAAGAACATGCGGTACTACCGCAGTGCGGTAGTTCCGCTCAGTACGCACCAGTACTATCGATGTTCCTGAGAAAGACACAAACTGGCTTTCAAAGAACAACTCAATTACAAAATACATTTGCGAATTGATGCCAGATGCACACAAGGCATGCATGCAAGATTCTCAACAAGTTGCAAAACACATTTGCCAACTTTTTAGAATCAAGGCCACAACTGAAAGGTACATGGACTTAAGACATTTGCAAAACACATTTGCAAACTAAAGTCCCATACTTACAAGGATTTGAACATGAGCCTCAACTGTTTGCAAAACACATTTGCAAGCAAATGGCATCATGTTAAGTTGAGCTAGAGCAAACACAATGAGCTATCAACACATGACTAACTCAAGCTACTAATCAAGACCCCTCTTAATAGTACGGTAACCTATACTAGCAATCCAGTCTCCCAACCAAACACCGAGACCGGTAAAAGACTAGGAACAAATCCTTAGCCCTAGCTAGCCGTACCTTGGCCTTGCACATCTTCTTGAAGCTTGATGACGCACATCTTTATTTTAAGTCTGGGTTCTTGACTTGATGATAAACTCATGATCATCTCCTCATCTCGATCATCATCAACTTATGATGAATTTCTTCTTCGAGATCTTGACATGCATCAACACATGATACACTCTTCTCTTGACCTCCATCAACACATGATGGATCTTCCAGACTTGATGATCAACATATGATCATCTCCTCTTCAAGGTCTTCATATGCATCAACACATGATGCATCCTTTACTCCAAGATCTTTACTTTAATATCATCAACACATGATGATATTCTTCTCTTCGAGATCTTGTCTAGAACATCAACTTATGATGATTTCTCTTTATCCCGAGTCTTGTCTTGATGACTATCAACACATGATATCATCCAAAGTCTTCAACTACCTAGAACATAACCTATTCATCCAAATCATGGAAAATGTTAGGTCTACAAGGTGATTGTCATTAATTACCGCAACATACCATTAACTCATAATGGTAGGACAAGATACCACAATCTTTCCCTCTTTGGTAATTGATGACAACCAACACAATTATAGATAATTAAATATAATTGGTATGAGTATACATAAACCGCACAAGTTATATATACTCAAAGATATATGAGCATATATGAATTAAGCAAGTCTCATATGCTCATATGAATATATCTGAACTACACAAGTTGTATATATTCAAGGATATGAGTATATATGAACTACACAAGTTACATATACTCATAAGAATTAACTACACAAGTTGTATATATTCAAGGATATGAGTATATATGAACTACACAAGTTACATATACTCATAAGAATTAACTACACAAGTAAAAAAAATTCAAGGATATGTTTCAAAGTAAAGATCCTAAATATATGTGGACAAAAGAATATGGATCAATACTAATGAAACCATAAAACATAGAGTGAACTCCCCTAAATGTGTGCATACAGAATGTGTAATGGAAACATATGCACATATCCAAGTTAACCCTTTTGGTGGAGTTTACCCTATATTTTGGATCCGATGAATACAACAAGATATAATAAGAAGAAGTAGAATGCATACCTCTTGTATGTTTTATCTGTTTGGATTCTCCCTTTTATCTCCAAGCTGAGACTGTTTGGATTTTTGCTTTTATATCCAAGCTGAGACTAAACGTGATATGACAATAAGGGTGTTAGTCTTACAAGTGTATTTGACATTAATCACCAAAATACTCCATTAACACACAAGAGTCTAGATCCATTAATCACCAAAATACATAATGGCAGGTCTAGATCTTTAAATCTCCCCCTTTTTGGTGATTGATGACAAATTTATTAATAATAACAACATTTGGATATAGGTCATCATATGATAAGAAAGAAAACTCATTTGACTATGTGTATGCATAAAGCTTAGAGAATTCCCCCCTTTTTGCACTAAGCAAAGAATAAGAATTCTCCCCCTTTTGGCATTACAAGAGAGAATATCAAATAAATCAATCAAATAGGAACATCCAAATGTAGCTTATTCAAATTCTCCCCCTTTTGGCATTAAACACCAAAAATCCAACATGATACCATTTATCAAATGTAACTAGCAAAAGAGTTGGAGGTATCGGAGAGAGCTTGGTTTGAAAAGAAATGATCGGCATGGTTTGAAATAGATACCACTTAAAAGATATCGCTTGAAAGTATGAGATGATATCAATTAAAGAAACGCCACTTGTAAAAACAAGGATATTACTTGAATCAAACAAATATGATTCTCATGCCGAGGTCAATGAAGATCAATAGGAGCTACCACTTGAACGGATACCATTTCAATGATAAAGATAGATACCACTTAAAGGATATCACTTGAATCAAACAAATATGATTCTTTTGCTTTTATATCCAAGCTGAGACTAAATGTGATACGACAATAAGGGTGTTAGTCTTACAAGTGTATTTGTCATTAATCACCAAAATGTTCCATTAACACACAAGAGTCTAGATCCATTAATCACCAAAATACATAATGGTAGGTCTAGATCTTTCAGAGCTGGCCAAGACTTGGGATAGATGCGCAATAGCGGTGCACACCTAAAGTGAGTGGTGGTGGCAGCTAAGATGGCCTGTATCGATGGCTAGCCAGAGAGGGGCGGCGCTACAACTACGACAAACACACATGCAGCAATAGAGCTTCGCAGCATCCAAGATAGCAGTGCAGAGCTTCTAGGACTACTGAAGGCTACGAGTAAAGAAGATGCTTGGGAAGCTTGGAGTAGCTCGGAGGTGTACTGGCATCGAAGAAGATGACGGCGGCGGCACGGTTCACGTGGAGAGTAAGACTTGAAGATGGAGAGAGACCAAAGAATGTCAGAGCAGCTCAAGTGAAACACTAAGATGGTGTAAACACACGGGATTAGGGAATGTTTTACCAGCCAGAGCTAGAGAGGAAGAATAGGGTTCTTCGGCCGATAAAGAAGAGTTTCGAAATCTGAGGACACCTGATGCGCATTGCCCAAATTAGTTGGGAAAACACTTACTCAAGTTCAAAGGCTCAATATGACGCGAAAAGAATGAGAAGGAGCTCACCGGAGACACTGGAACGATTCGAAGTGTCGGCAGTGCACGCTCTAGAGCTGCCGAACAGCACAGTCGCGGTCTAGAAGCTACAAGCGATGAGGAGATCTCGCATTAGGCAAAAATAGAAATGGTAATGAAGGTAGAAGAAAAGAGATGCATCCAGGAGGAGCTTACCCAAGAGCTGAGCTACAACCAGCCTCCCTCTCCTTGGTCAAACAGAGGAGAAGTGGGGAAGAAGGAGGGTGTCGAGGGGGTATTATCCTCAGGGATTGATGGCAATGGAGGCGACGTTAGCAGATGAAACTCGGGGACAGGTAAAATTGGGCGGTGGATTGACGATGTGAGCATCGCTCAATGGCTCGGGACAGAGCAACGTGGCCGCGTGGAGCTCGGCTCCTGCGCGCGCCTGCCCGAGGAGGAAGAAAGCACTAACAGCGTGGGGCCACCTCATCAGCTACAGCGAATGGACGCGCTGTTGGGATACGGGTAGGCTACGCTAGCAACAATTCAAAATTTCTACCACGTAAACCATGATGCCAAGCAAGATAGATGATCACAGATCATTACCACCAGACGCGCAGTGCAGTGGAAGTAGAGTTGGAGCAGCCTAGTCCGACGATGAACGCGCCGATGTGGTGGTCGTAGATGATCGTCCAACGTCCTCGTAGTCGATCGTTGCCTCCAGCAACCTCCTCAGTTCCTTGTGAAGATCGCGGATCATCCTCAGTGCAACAGCGACCGCAGTAGCGCCTCTACGGTATCCACACGTCCAGAGAAGGAACAACCGTACGCCGGTGTGCTAGCACCAAGTCGCACGGAAGGCTCTATCAAGAAGATGGCGGCTAGGGTTTCGGTGGAAACAACTTACGTGTCTCTCTTCCCCCATCATACTAGCCTCAACCATCTCCTTATATAGTGCCCTGTGTCGGATTCTATCCGAACACGTTTGACAAATCGTATTTGTACTAGTTTGTTCCATCCCATTAAGTGTGTGACCTGTTAGGTTTATGTGTAATCGGTTGTGACTCAAAAACTCTTTCCGACCACTAGTCGTAGCAGTCCCTAGCAGGACATAACGATTCCCGAATACACAAAAATTATATCGGACGAACCTTAATGCAATATGATCTATGACTAGGTCCTCATCACTTACGACCAGGTCCTATCTTTATACGACCGATTCGACTTCGGTCACGACCGATTCGTAACTCCTTACGACTGTTTTCGACCACTCGTGGTTTCGTTCGATCGATCTACGACTTGCTCGTATCACCATACGACTTGTCTAGATCGATCGAACTAAGCGACTTTACTCTAGTATTCTCCTTTGCCTCACGATATCCGGTTTGAACTCCGGTGAGATAATGTATCATCCATGGACTGTTCAATACTTTCTCGATCGAGTTGTCGGATAACCTTATGTGGTCGAACACTTGACCACTAGTGGCATGGCCATGCACTTTCTTTATCAGACCACTTGAGAGGCCCAGACATCTCTCCCGTTATGTTAGGAGGGCAAATCCATATCCACCAGTCACATCCCTCTCGCATGTTAAGGCTACCTTTATAACTACCACATTCTGAGTAGCGTTTGGCAACCCCTAAGAGTCTTTGTTACACATGTAGAGAACCATGCTGATCTCAGGTCTAAGGATTATACATCATCATTGCTTGAGACCTACTAATGACACATAGAATCATAATAATCTCTATAGTGTCTCAAGGTGGGTCAATCCAACCCCATGTTCTTTAACATGTGTTCATATTATTGATTCGATATCCCTATATCTATGACCGGTGAAACATGATCATCAATCAATACATGTGTTGGTCGTGGGGTCACTGGTGTTCCGATCAGTGACATTCGACCAGGGATACTTTTAGAACGACATCATATAGGTCGAAGAGTTTCACCAACAAGTCACATACTTGTTGATCTTCAGAACTAACGATTCATTCAAGAAACAGAATAACATTTATTCAAGAACTCATAAACATAGACGTAATATAATCATCTCTATGATTGCCTCTAGGGCATATCACCAACACGCGCTAGGCTCGGGTGCGAGTTTGTGTAGCTAGGCGGTTTAGCCAAGTCAAGTGGTGCGGTCGGGTTGGGTCTAAGCCCGAGAAATACTGCTCGAGTTGACTGATTTTAATTCAAACTGATTCTACTTTGACAAGGGTCTTAAAAATAAAAATAATTTTCCTAAAATCCTGAGATAAATCAAGGGGGTTTCTGGGAAGGTCTAGTGTTCATAAAAATTATTAAACCTTTCTTTTCATGATATAAATTGTATAGTTTAAATTCAAACTTTAGTGTAGGCCATTGTATTGAGTTTAAATTTTCGAGGTTGAATATAGTCCCATAAATCTGAGAAAATTATATTTATTCATGACAATTAATATAGTATTTGAATAAATTGTTTCTAGATGATGATCAAATGTTTTGTTACCGAGTTCTTTTGAGAGTTACATTTTGAAGTGTATGTATAGTCTTTATTTGAGATTTTTCAAGTGCAATAATAATGATAATGCTTGAAAAAAAACATGATGCATGCTCATGGGATGCATAATAATTCTCTTTATTAATTTGGGGATGTGACAAACCTCCCCTCTTACAAAAGATCTCGACCCCGAGATCGTGGTAGGGTGGAAGTTGGATAGGGGAGTTCTAAAAGAAGATACAACATCTGTTGTCTTGATTTCCTTCAAAGATAGTGCTAACATACCCTAGTAAGGTTACAAGGAATGGCTACTACATTTTCCTTTCTATTGCTTTGTTTAACCTTTCCTTTCTTGATTCGAAGATACATCAAGAAGAAGGGAATAGATCGGGATATTCGGTTCGCATTTGATCTTCACGCTCCAAAGTTGCCTCATCTTCAGTATGGTTGCTCCACTAAACTTTGATGAACTTGATGTTACGATTCCTCGTCTTGCGCTCCGTTTCTTCAGGAATGCGAATCGGGTGCTCCCGATAAGAAAGATCGGGTTACAAATCGAGTTCTTCCAACTTAGTTGTTTTGGTTGGGACACGAAGGCACTTCTTCAGTTGTGAAACATGGAACACGTCATGCAAATCTAAAAGAGATGGTGGCAATTCCAATTGATAAGCCATCGATCCTTGTTTTGCTAGAATTCGGAAAGATCCGATATAACGAGGTGCCAATTTGCCTTTGACTTGGAGACGATGTGTTCCTTTCGTCGGAGAGACTTTAAGGTAAACATGATCATCCACCTCAAAACTCAACTCGCAACAACAGTAGTCGGCATACGACTTTTGATGAGATTGAGCCGCCCGTAGTCGCTCTCAAATCACACGAACTTGAGCTTCTGTGTCCTCCACTAAGGTCGGACCATAAAATGGCCTCTCCCCGGTCTCGGACCAATTTAACGGTGTCCTACAAGCTATCCCATACAGCGCCTCGAACGGTGATATCTGTATGCTTCATTGGAAGCTATTATTGTAGGAGAACTCTGCATAGGGTAAGCATTTCTCCCAATTTTTGTTGTAGGACAGCACACATGCTCGGAGAAGGTCTTCCAATATTTGATTTACCCTCTCGGTTTGTCCTCCTGATTGTGGGTGGTATGCGGTGCTAAAAGAGAGGTCGGTCCCCATTGCATGGTGTAGGTACTTCCAGAAATGAGATGTGAACTGAGCACCTCGATCTGAAACGATCACCTTTGGTACACCGTGAAGACAAACTATCCTTGAGATGCAAAGCTCTGCTAACTTATTCCCGAAGTAGGTGGTCTTGACGGGAATGAAATGGGTAACTTTTGTCAAACAATCAACGATTACCCATATGGAATCGGACCGGTTTGAGTCCTTGGAAGGCCGTGATGAAATCCATCCCGACTTCCTCCCACTTCCACTTGGGAATGGGCAATGGTTGGAGTGTCCCTGCTGACATCAAGTGCTCAGCCTTAACTCTTTGGCACACGTCGCACTTGGCAACATGCTATGCGCTTTGCCGCTTCATTTCACTCCACCGAGCCGCTTCTTGGATCTTGGTACATCTTGGTACTTCGAGGATGGATAGAGAATTGAGAATTATAAGCTTCTTTAAGAATTAATTCTCTCAACTTGGGGTCTAAAGGCACTACCAAACGGTCCTTGAACCATAGGGTGCCTTGTGCATCTTCGGTGAAGCATTTGGCCTTGTCTTGCTTCATTTCTTCTCGGATTTGAGTCACATCCAAATCCATTTTCTAGGCTTCTTTGATCTGGTCCTCAAGTGTGGAAATCATACTTAGGGCAACAAGAGAACCCTCTTCAACCATCTCTAGACTCAGCCATTGCAACTCAGTGTACAAACCTGCTAAAACAGGGATTACCATCAAGTAGTTGCATTAAGACTTTCTGCTCAACACGTCGGCTACTACATTGGCTTTTCCCGGGTGATAATGGAGTCACATATCATAGGCTTTGATCAACTTGAGCCACCTTCTTTGCCTCAAGTTCAAATCGGCTTGGGTGAAAATATATTTGAGACTCTTGTGGTCGGTGTAGATCTCGCAATGATTACCGATGAGATAATTTCGCCAAATCTTCAAAGCATGAACTACAGCTGCTAGCTCAGAAAAAGATAATGGAAAGATCAAATGAACAAGGAAAGCTCAGAAGAAAACCAACTCCCCCTCAAACCAACCCATAGGGGTAATGTGAGGACCCGGGGTATTTAACTAGTAATACTTGACCTCCATATGGTTCTAGCATTACTAATTAAATATCCTAAGCCTCGATGGACATATGCTTCCCAGAATTGCAGCGCATGCTCATCATCACAAAATCATACATCATTTCCATACAACGTTTGGCACTAAGTTCAACAACGACATACATAAAGTAAAGTTATTACAAAAGAGCCGACCGGCCAAATAACACAATAAACAAGAATGACAGCGGAAGCAAAAGCGCCATAAGATGGCTAAGAACAAAAGTTGACCGGTTAGCCAACAAAACCCACAAGGCAACCGACCGGGCCGCCAAGCTAGTCGCCCTGCAAGCTACCACAACATAGCTCACAAAAGTGAGGCCCTTCGAGCTCATCTTCTTCCTCTACAACAAATACATTTAAGCAAGACAACTGAGTACACTAAGGTACTCGCAAGACTGACGTGTGGAATAGCAGACCTATTCATATGCTACATGCAGGCTTATTTAAGTGGAGGTTATATGTCTCATTTTGCACAAAGCCAACTTTATTTGCAATAATGTAATACATTTAAAAGCAAGTTTGCGAATCTGTTTTGATGTTGAATATAACAGAATTAATAATAAATACAAGTAACCACACAGAAGTGACTATCCCAATAGCCACCACAACATAGCACGAATTCCCGATTCGTACCACCCATCAAGTTTTAATTAAAAGGTTGTAGTCTAACTCTTGAAAGACCTTGCCAGCGTGTCCATAACCTAGGGCGAGGCTATTCGAATAGTTTTAACCTGCGCAGGTGTACCAATGTACCCACACCTCGGATCGCCTTTAAGCCACAAAAGCACACTTAGAAGGTATGCTGCGCGGCTAAGTCCTACGAGACGTTTTCCAATATTGTGTATTAACCACGAGCCGCTCGTATGGATCGGAATCCATACGCTTACATTGCAAGCCGAAAGACAACCAGTCATCACGGGGGAAGCCTTTCGGACACTACAATGCTCCCAACACCATCCCTCCTGCGACTCCCTGCGACCCAAAGCCAATACATGCCAAAGTACTAAGTCAAGAGAGGTCCCATACCCTCTAGTGTGGTTAGCACGCTAAAATGCTTGGTTTAGTGTAACAAGATGTTCGGTCCTTGTTGACCCGGGCACCATTCCAGTCACACCCAAAATCACACCATCTTACCATTGTGCCCAAGTCCAAATCTTTTTGCTTTTAGTTTTTGGTTTTTTGCAAATTGAACATAGCATCAAGACAAAATATAGATACATAGTAAGCATTTGTGTGATCAAGGTTATCGACAAGTCGATAACCGCCTATTTCTACCGGAAGTTAATCCGCAAAACTACTAAGTGACAAGAGTTCATCCACGAACTCTAATCACAACAATAACCTAGGCTTATGGTAGTAAAGGATAATCATTTGCCTAAGGAAATGCATCTACTAGGTCAACTAACGACAATAGTTAAACACAAACTAGCAATGCATACATAGAATTTGTAAACAACATAAATACTTAAAAATACAGGGATTAACATGATCAAACTTCTTGCCTTGCTGGAATTGTTCTTACTGCAGAGGAGGATTCTCAGGTTCAATATAATCTTCGGAACCTAACGCGAAAATGTGATAAAACCCGATAAGAACGAAGAACACCAAACAAAACTCAACAGCAAAAGATATCCAAATCCCATGAAATTTATACAGCAGTAAGAGGTTAATTTTAGACAATTTTAGGAATAAGAATTACTCCATTTGGACTTAGCATGAAGAAGTTATGACCTAAACAATTTCTCTCAGCCTGAAAAATTCTAATTAAATTAATTACGGCTACTGTTCATGGCAAAAATTTCTAGAATGATCTGGAACCTGAAATTTTTATGGTGGGTAGATAAGGTCATCCTAAGAACAGCAAAGTTGGGTTTACTCCATTTGGAGTTGAAAAGAATTATTTATGATTTTTCTAAGTTCTAAAACTAGTAGATCATTAACTTGATGGCAAGGATCATATTAAGACCTATTCTACACTATAGTACATTCTGGGAGTTTTAACAAAATTTAGTTTGCTCAGTTTGGAATTACAGAGAATAAGTTTTGCATTTTACAAATTTTCAATGAATTTCTAGACAACCTTTTTCACTAAAAAAGATCATGCAGTTTATATCCTTTTCTACTACATAACAGTGCCTAAATTTATTCTCAGATTAGAGTTCATTCTATAACAGAGCTAAAGCAACTGGAATCATTCAAAAAGGAGCTGAAATGACAAAGTTATGCACTTTTGAAATTTGAACAATCCAAATACTTTGAAAATTTGAGCTCTCGGGAGGTCTAATCAGACTTAACAAAAACGAGGAGGTCGTGGCCGTTGAGATGAGATCCAACGGCTACGAGCAGCGCATGCACAGCGCACGCGAAAGATCTCCAAGTGCACTGAGGAGGTCGTGACCATCAGATCAAGATCTGGCGGTCCAGAGCTCCACGAGGAGGTCTTAAGGTCAACGTTTGAACAGAAAGAGATCTTAACGGCTCAGATCTCCCCTGGGAGGTCCTGAACGGTCAAGATCTCTTGAGGAGGTCCTGAACGGTTGGGATTTACGCGAGGGAGGTCCTGGGCAGTCAAGATCTCTCGGGGGAGGTCCTGAACGGTTGGGATCTCACCGAGGAGGTCATGGGCGATCAAGATCTACGCGGGGAGGTCCTATGCGACAGGGTTTTAACGGGAGGAGATCTGGACGGCTCAGATAGATCTAGGGAGGTCTTGAACGGTCCAGATTAACGCAGAGGGAGGTTCGGAGGTTTTCTTTATAAAAGACCAGGGGTGGCTTTTTGCAAAGAGGACCCCGAGGGTGGTCTTAGGGGTGGTCTTTGCAAAATGACTATGGGGAGGTCTTTTGCGCACGGGGAAGGTCTAAACGGCTAGGATTTAACCAGGGTGGTCCTAGACGACTAGGATCGACTCTAGGGGGAGGTCCTAGCACTTATAGTTTTCGCAGACAATGATCTAACGGCCTAGAGCTAACCTAGGAGGTCTTTAACGACCGAGATTGATCCAAGGAGGTCCTGCGGCTAAGAGTTTTTACTGACAAAGGCTCTAGGGTCCAGATCTAATCTCGAAGAGGTCTTGGATGGCTATGATTAACCCAAGGAGGTCCGTGACTTGACAAAATCGCGACAGCGACAGAGCTCAACGTTGAGCTCGCAAGACGTCGCCGATGACCAAGACCACGGCCGCGCACAACTAAAGTACCAATATGGTCCTAATACTATTGCGAACCTAACGGTACCACTCTCGACGGCGGAGTTGGCCTGTACCGCCGGCGAGCCAGAGCGAGGCGGACGACAAGTTTTCGGCAAAATCCAAAAACGGTGAAAACGAGCGCTACGAGCTAAACTATTCAGACCTTGAGCTCTAAGGGACTAATATGAACTTACCCGAGTGCAGGGGAGGTCCAGAGGAACTCGGAGGAGACCCAACGGCGAAGACCGCGACATAAGCAAGAGAAGATGACGACGACAAGGCGCTCTGAGCCGACAGAGGCAAAAAGAAGGGTTAGGATAGCTTCGCGATGACCAAGGGGTGGTCAAGGAGAAAGGAATTGCACAGGAGACACTCACCGGAGATGGGGACGAAGGAGTGCTCTTTCGGTCACAATCCGCGAAACCTCCGATTCCGGCCGCTCCTGCGGAAAACAACCCAAGCCGGTATCAGGGCAAAGTTGCAGTGATCCTAAGTCCCAAAGGGAACGAGAAGAGGGCGGGAGGAGCACTAGAACACCGACACCACCACCGAGCTCCAAAGTTCGGGAATGGCGGAGTAAGAGGCACTCGGTGGTATTGCGCTCAACTCAAAGCGAGAGGAAGCTGGGGTGTCTGGGAGTGCGAAGGGGCTAGAGGAGGACCTCGGAGGTGCTCAAGTAGCCAGAAGTCCAACAGGGCACGAGGATGGAGTCTTAATGGCGACGGGACAAAAGGTGCTGCCGCGCGAGAAAACGAGGAGAGAGCAAGTAAGGTCAGGGTAGCACTGTTCCTGACATGGGCAAAAGCGAGGCTCAGAGCCGTTGCCAGGCCCCACAAGTTGACCACACACCGCCCTGCTCACCTGCGCACGCGCACGCTTGCGTACGGCGGAAGGAGGAAGAAGAAGAACAGCGGAGAAGGTGGGGGGAGGTCGTGAGCCCCACGATGAAAATCGGACGGCTGATGATGCCCGAGAGCTCCGGAGACCTGAGCATGCGGGGGAGGTCTGGGGCATTGGATCCTAATCCGACGGCTCAAGAGGAGCGAGCCCGAGGAGATCTAGGGAGCTGGCTCAACCGAATCCAATGGCTAGGTCGGACTCGGGTCCGAGTCAGGCTCAGACCTTGGGTTCAAAATTTGGGTTCTAAACTGATCTGAAGTTTGGGGATTTATTTGAGGTAGCAAACGCACTCCAAAAATTATGAAATTTTTACAGGAGCTTGCTAGCTGAGTTATTGACCTTGTGTAAATTTTTCAGGGGTTTTTGTGCTATACATTTTCCTCCAAAAATTTTACAAGGTGCTGGTATTCTATTTGACCAGAATTTGATTTGGTTTGACTGACCTCCAAAAATATTCAAACAATTTCTAAAAATTGTGAAACTTTTCAGAGGGGTCACACATCAACCCAAGAACTTAGGAAGAATATTTTCAGGAGATGATCACAAGATTAGCCAAGAATGTTTTTGGAGAATAAGATGATGGCTAAAATGACTTGTGATTTTTGTATTTCCATAACTTCTTTACAACAAATGTACAGGGCATACAGGAAATACAAGATGTAAGAAATTTTTTTAATTTCTACCCCTTTTCTTACATTTGAAACACAAGTCCAAAATTGGGATGTTACAGGTAAATACCCCTAACTCACTTCTCAAGGTGGCAAATCTAGTTGGGTTTAAAGGCTTGGTGAGGATATCAGCTAATTGAGCCTCGGACTCCACAAATTATAGCACAATATCACCCTTCTCTACATAGTTTCTAAGGAAGTGATAACGAATGTCAATGTGCTTAGTCCTAGAATGTTGCACAGGGTTCTTAGCAATATTAATGGCATAAGTGTTATCACAAAGAAGAGGATCACTAGCAAAAGTTAATCCATAGTCCTTAAGAGTGGACACCATCTACAGAATCTGACTACAAGAACTAGCGGCAACTACATATTTAGCCTCATGATGGATTGTGCAACAGTCTTGCTTCCTAGAAGATTAAGAGACAAGAGAAGTGGCTAAGAAGTGATAAGTGCACGAGGTACTCTTCCTATCTAGCCGATGACCATAAAATTAGAATCAGAAATCCTTGAATGGACAAGGAAGATGAGCAGGAGTACCAAATTCCATACTAAAGGGTAGAGTAAAGGTACCTGAAGATGTGCTTGATGGCTTAGCGATGGGAAGTCCTCGGAGACGCCTGAAACCTCGCACAGAGACAGACCGCGAAGTGGATGTTCGATCTTGAGGCCATCAAGTAAAATAGAGAGCTTCTCCTTCCTCGTCTGGATCCAAAGCAGTCGAAGTCGCCATAGAAGTGGCGACTAGCTTGCAGTCACCCATGTCGAAGCGCTTGAGTAGATCCTTGTTTTACTTCGTTTGATGGATGAAGATCTCTTCCTTGCATTGCTTGATTTGAAGCCCTATAAAGTAGTTGAGCTCCCCATCATACTCATCTCAAATAGCAAATTCGTAGAATTTTTTGCTTAGTTTTTTTTTGACAGAGAGTTGCGTGCTCAGTAAATTCGGCTAGATTGTTATGATTCCCATGCTCACGCTTGTTTTCAAGCACTTTCGGCCCGGTGCGGCTTGCCTAGCCCATATAGGACAGCTGGGAGGAGGCTCACACTAACTCAGGCCAGTACGGACCAAGTTCGGCCTAGTATATACCAGCTTCGGCCTGCGAAAGAAAACTTCTACAACAACGGCAGATTGTTTTTCTTCGGAATTTCCATGTTGATTTAGTGACCCAATTGAAATTGGATTGTATGATTTCGAACCCAACCGAAATTGGATTGTACGATTACACCGGGATTGCACTTGATATATTATTGCCTTCCTTGGCTTAGAAGTGAGGGTTTTGGTTTATGACCCTAAGTTGCTAGATCAAAGCCCAGGACCGGACGGATTTACAAACGAGTTTTACAAAAAGTTCTTGAACATTCTAAAGCCTGATCTAGTACATGTATTTGCGGATCTGCACTCCAATAATATCGACTTATCAGGGGTGAACAAATCTTATGTCACTTTGATTCCAAAGATTGCCACGCTGACGCAAATCAAGGACTTCCGACCCATCTCGCTGCTGCATAGCATTCCCAAGTTAATTAGCAAAGTCTTGGCAAATAGGCTGCAACGGAAGATTACAGACCTCATTAGTCACATGCAATCCGGTTTCATCACTAGAAGATCAATCTCAGAGAACTTCACGCTAGCTTCAGAACTAGTCCAATGTGTAGTGAAGAGGAAAATACCTATGTTAGTTCTAAAATTAGACTTCCATAAAGCTTTTGACACAGTAAATTGGGAATGTATTCTGCTGACGCTGCAACATAGAGGGTTTGACAGCAAATGGGTAAACTGGATACATACTATTCTTTCTTCAGGCAAAACGCAGATTCTTGTCAACGGGGTCGCATGCGACCAAATTAAATACAGATGCGGGGTACGACAAGGAGACCCACTTTCTCCATTTCTATTCATCCTGGTAGTGGACGTCCTCCAAAAAGTATTGCAGCATGCCCATACTAATGGACTGATCATACACCCTTTTGATATACAAGAGACCACACCCATCTTATAATACGTAGACGACACCTTAATCTTGCTCAAGGGGACACCCCAACAAGCCATGGCTCTCAAAGAGCTCCTGTATTCGTTTGCAACCTTTTTAGGATTAAAGATCAATTACCACAAGAGTACATTAGTACCCATCCACATGTCTCAACAAGATGCCACCTTAGCAGCCGACACCTTGCAATGCCCACTCAGCTCACTTCCATGTAACTACTTGGGGCTACCATTATCCACTAACAAGATACCTCACAGTTTACTACAACCTATTATTGACAAAATAGATAAAAGACTGACAGGTTGGATGCCCGGATTGCTATGATGGGGAGGGAGAGTGTTAATGATCAACTCAGTTCTATCAGCAATACCTACATACTACATGAGTTGCATCTAATGGCCGGAGCGTACCATAGATGCAATCGACAAAATCAAAAGAGCCTTCCTTTGGAAAGGAGTTAAGGAGATTCATGGTGGGCATTGCCTGGTTGCTTGGAGCACAGTTATACTACCCAAAGAGTAAGGAGGATTAGGGATACGTGATCTTCGGATTCACAACAAAGCTTTGATCATGAAATGCACAACCAAGTTACTATCAGATTCAACTGAACCTTGCTTCAATTGGTTATGAGGTCAATATATCCAAAACCAAATTACGATACATGGTCTGGCAGGAGACACAACAATCTGGAGAACTTTATCTACAGTCATTGAGACAACTATGCAAATGACTAATGTCATAATTGGAGATGGACGAACTACTTCGTTCTGGAAGGACTATTGGACGAACAAAGGAAGATTATATCTATGCTTTCCCACTCTCTTCACATTTGCCACTAATCCGAATTGCAAAGTCAGCTCGCAATCAGTGGATAACAATTGGGCGGTTTCACTTCATCCGGTTCTATCGCAGTAGGCGATTCTGGAACACCAAACTTTAATACAAGTCCTATCTCAGCAACATCTCACACAAGGAGCATTGGACCGACGTGTCATAGCTTCGACAATGGCTGGCGTAACTACATCAGAAATGGAAGGGCCGATTTTGCATGGAACAAATCAATCCCTCACAGATACAGAATATTCTTATGGCTAGCTTTCAAAGGAAAACTAAACACCAAGGATAATATGACAATTAAGAAATGGACAACAAATCCTCACTGTGACATCTGCCCAGCTTTAGAAACAATTGATCACATCATTCTGAGATATAAAGCTGCAGACTATCTATGGACAAAACTAGGATTGTTGGCAGAAGCTACCTCCTCCGAGGACATACTAGAATTTGTGGAAAAAGTATCGGCACAATCAATGAACCACCATGAAGTTTGGCCTATTTGCTTCGCAACCTGCGCTCATACATTATGGACCATGAGAAATAAAAGGATTTTCCAAAGTACTGAAAGTGGAAACAATACAATGCGACGTCAGATCAGTGAGTACATTAACACATGGTCCTACAGGACTAAGTCTGAACACCAGGATTCCCTTCGACAGTGGTATCAACTCTTTTTGTAATTTTGTAATGTAGTTAGCTTTTCTCCTTTTGCTTACTTTCAGTTTTCTTTTTATTTTTCCTCTCTATTTGTAATACGTTGACAATCATTTTAATACAGTGGTCATAAGGTAGAGAGTTCTCTACCTTTTACGTCAAAAAAATGGTAATATCAAAACTTAGGCAAAAAAATGGTATTTGGATTGTAGTCATACCAATTCGTGGTAATACCGAAATTGGGGTACAAATTGATATGTTTGGATTGCAACCATACCAAAGTTTGCCAAAATTGTGAGTATGGCGGTGGGCCCACATGACATCAATTTTTGCACCAACATATAGCTAATATGGGTCCGGTTTTATTGATTAAATCACAATGAATACAACAGTTCAAGCGGATAATAAATCGGATGCATGGTTTTAGAAAACATACTCATTTGAAACCGATTAATAAAAGATAAGAATTTAATGCACCCAATAGGGTGCTTTGCCACCTCAAAGAAAGGAATGATAGGTTGATGGGCCAAAACTAGAGCGGCGTTTTAGTCACCAGTTTCGTCAGTCGCACACAACTATGAAGCATTGGCGTTGCCAAATTTTTTAGGGCACACCAAAATTTTGGTATCAATTCAAACACTAGCCCAATTATCAGTGTATTACCAAAATTTGGTTTGGCACATTAGGGCAACAATCCAAACAGACCCTTACTCTCATATAACTCGGGCATGCTAGTTGGATGGGTGAAATTTGAATGGGTGTAAGATTTGAATAGTACAATACATCAAGCTGACATAGACCTTTCTTTCTTCGATGAACTATGCCTAGGTAGCCTAGTTAGGGTTAGACCTGTTCGTGGACGGCCTGGCCCGAATTTTTCGGGCTCAGGCCTTGATTTTTGGTCTAGAATCCCGAAAAGCCGATGAAGGCAATACAAATAATAAAAAAAAACTAATTTTATTCTTGAAACGAATTTAATAATAATTTTTATTCAAAAAGGAATTAAAATAATATTATTTATTGGGAAAAAACAATTTCAGTAGGGCTGGGCTCGAACCTGCCCATTCAAGATTGGACTTTTTCATGCAGCCCCGAAGCCCGGGGTTTGAACAAGTCTATTCACGACAGCCGAACTCGATTTTCAACCTGAAAAAAGCCCAAATCCGTAATAAAGTAATAATAATTTTTTTATTTCAAAAATGAATTAAGTAATAATTTCTATATTGGAATAATAATTTTAAATTAATTTTATCCATGAAAAGAGGGTTCCCGGGCTTTTTTTGGGCTTTGGGCTTGACTATGTCAAGCCGGGCCACACTCAGGCATACCCATGTTTTTACCAGGCTTTTTTCAGGCTCGGTCCAGCCCAACATTTGAACAGTGCAAAGTGTGCGTAGATCTACTTAATTTAAATGAGTGCTTTGTTGCTATTTATAAATGCAGAGTTGTTCATCATTGTGCTAATGCAGAGGAGATTGAAGCCCTAGCATGTCAAGAGGCGTTGCAGCTTGCAGTGGAATGGATATGGCAACCAGTAATTCTAGAGAATTTGATGGCATATTGGTATTGTGCTGATCATCTAGGGTTATGGATTTGGATTTTGGAGGCTATATGGACTTGCACATAAAGATCATAGCAAGCATGTAAGTGTAGTACTCAAAGTGGAACAAGGCATGCAATTAACTTTGACCTTTACTTGCATTGCATCACATATTCACGTCGGTTCGTCAAATTCCCCGGCCGAAGAGAGTTTGTCCGATGGAGGAACGAGCCAGATTTGGATTTTTAGTCTCCCAATCAGGATTTGTTTGAATACATTGTGATCCGACTCAATCCCTTTGGGTTGACTCAGAATTTGAACTACAATCCCCCTTAGGCACGATAAGGTCGATCTGGCTAACTAAACGGTTCGTGCTGACTCATGGGCTCAGCAGCTCAGGTGCCGACCCATGCACGACATACTGACCTCACAGGCCGTGTCATGCTGGCCCGAGCACGATTAGCCTGACGAGCTGGCGTGCCCATGTAGCCCATCGCACGCCGACGACGCCGCCACACTCCTCCTCCTCAGCCATCGCCACCTCCTCAGTCGATGTGCCATCGTCGCGCTCCTCCTTCTTGGTCGGTTGCCGGACTTGGCAAAAGAGAGGACCCAAGGAGGTGTGCCCGCCCGGTCTACCGTGCCAAGTCCAGCACTTTGCGTGCCGAGCTCGGTCGACCCGTTGATCAGAGTGCCAATCCATGCATGACATATCTCATCGGACCGACCTGACCCGGCCCAACTACAGGCACCAGGCCGTACTGGGCCTGTGTTAGACCAACAGCCCGGTGCGGTGGACCGGACCGGCCCACACCACCCATTCGGACAGCAACGCTGCGCTTGAAAAGGATTCAAATCGTCCCTCCCCCTCTCCCGGTCTCCCCAACCCAACGTCTCTCTCCCCAACCCCAACGTCTCTCTCTCTCCCTCCTTCTCTCCGAGCAGCCATGAGGTCGCTCTTCTCGAAGCCCCCGCGCCCGCCGGCCTCCCCGCCGCCCTTCGCCGGCGGCTTCGAGGCCCCCGCCCGAACCCCGTCCTCCCACCCCCGCCACCGCCGCTTCCCCAAGGAGAACGTGGACCCCTCCTCCCCCGCTCCTTCCGACCGCTCCCCCTCACCCGCCGTCGCCAAGCCCCTCGCCGCCAGCAACCGCAGCCTCCCTCCCCGACCCTTGCTCAAGAGGAAGCTCGACATCTCCGCCGCGGCGCTCGATAGCGCCCCTGTCGCCGCCGCTGGCGTCTCCGACTCCGGCGTCCAGGTACGTTGATGCCTAGGGTTTTGGTGAAACCCTATCTAGATCTGGCTTGATGTGTGCGGCTTTGTGGCAGGTGGTGGTGAGGGTGCGGCCGCCGAGTAGGGGGCGAGGAGGAGGAGGGGACTGGGGAGGAGGTGTGCGTGCGGAAGACGGCGCCCAGTTCCGTGGAGATACATGGGCAGAGGTTCACCTTCGATTCGGTCGCCGATGAGACCTCCACGCAGGTGAGGTTGCTGCATCTGGCACAAAACTTTGGGGTTTTCCTTGGGTTCTAATTTTACTTCTAGCGGGTGGTATTACTGGATTCGTGCATTTAATATGAAGTCTTTCAGCTGGTCCTTCTGAAAGTATATTATATTAGGATGATTTCGGTGGATTTGTTACTCATGTCTCAGTAAAAATTGTGTGGTTACTGTTTTCTTGGATGTTTTGTACACTAAAGATGTAAATTTACTTGGGTTTAATTGTGGTGGATTATTTGTGTAGGAGGATATCTTCCAGCTTGTAGGTCTGCCACTGGTGGAAAACTGCTTAGCTGGCTTTAACAGTTCAATTTTCGCTTATGGACAGGTAATTCAAAATTCAGTTACGTTTAATTTCTTGTTGCAGTGCGGTTCCTGTAAAACAAATTTGACTAATACACTCCCGTTTTTTACTTTGTAATCTTGAAAAGACTGGTAGTGGTAAGACTTATACGATGTGGGGGCCTCTGTCCGCCATTTCTGATGATTCCTCTAGCCGAGAGAGGGGGCTGACTCCTCGTGTTTTTGAACTACTGTTTTCGCGCATTAAAGAAGTATGTCATTAGTGCTTTTAAGCCAGTTTTGCTGTTAAAAAGTTTTTTTTCCTGATTGTAAATCAAAGCTCAATATACGCTGTCCATTTGTAGGACCAGGCTAAACACTCAGATAAACAACTCATGTACCATTGCTGTTGCTCTTTTCTTGAGGCAAGTGTCATTTCTGCTTTCTGCACCTAGAATTGCTACAGTTATGGTTCTTGCTTGTGTTGAAAACCTTGAATTAGTGTATTTAAGCTCTGCAGATCTACAATGAACAAATCACAGATTTGTTGGATCCAATGCAAAGAAATCTTCAGGTGAAAGGAAGCTGCAGAATTTAATTTGAAAGCATTAGTCTTTTGCTGATACGACTTGTGTATTTCCAGATTAGGGAAGATGTTGGTACTGCTTCTGTTTATGTTGAATCATTGACAAAGGAATTTGTATCCACGATAAAGGATGTTACTCAGTTGCTAGTAAAGGTACGTCTGTTGGTCTTGCTATTATGTTGATGTTTCATGTAATTATGTTGATAAATCCTTGTAACAATTTCTAACAAGAGTAGATTTCATAGCTTTTTGTCATCTCCAAAGATACTTGGTTGGGTAGTAGCACCATCTTAGGAAAACTGACACTAAAGCTAAATTTAGATAAGAAATGGTAAACATTCTTTGTTTTTGCAAATTTGATCATTGCGATGATGTGATCCTATCATAGTTTCTTTAAGATTGACGCTTCCCAATGGCCTGAAAAATTGAGATATTCCACTTGTCTTTCATGGCAAAATTTAATTTATTAATGATGGTGTAGGGATTGGCGAACAGGAGAACTGAGGCTACTACTGCAAATGCAGATAGCTCACGCTCGCATTGTGTTTTTACATGTTTCATCAAGTCAGAGTCCAAGGTATTATCTGGATTCGTACTTGTGCTGTTCTTATAAATGAAATGAGGTACATTTTATATATAGGAGCATCTGGTTGTAAGGACATATTCAGTGTTAGAGGAAGTAAGCTTATATTTATTTGATCCTAATTTCAGTTCAGATCCCTCCTATAACTTGTGGTTTGTCTTATAGTCCTTCAACTTTGTTACTACTGTTGGCAGAATTTGGAGGATGGGTCAAACTTCTCAAGAACAAGTAGGATCAACTTGGTAGATCTTGCTGGATCAGAATGGCAAAAACTAACAAATGCAGCTGGTGATCGTTTAAAAGAAGCGGGGAACATAAACAGGTCACTCTCACAATTGGGGTATGATTTACTTAACAAATGAATAATGTTCAAACCTTATTTAAACTATTGACCCTTCCTATAGCTGTTAAAGGATTTGTGCCATGGGCCGGTGTTACTGTTCACGTGTTACTGTTCATACATGAACAGTACCACCCGCGATTATTGGGAAAGATTTATTATTTAGGAATCTATCTATTAGGTGTTTAGTATTATCTATTAGTTAGGCAAGTTATTATTAGATTGGATTGTGAGATAAATTTTCTTATAGATTATTTCCTAAAGGTCAAATCGGGTCGTCCTTATAAAATGGATAGCATGTATCTATTATCAATGAAGCAAGAAAGATGAATTAATCTAATCTTCCTCCCAAGGTTCTATTATCCCAGTCTATAATCTAATCTCTCATCCCACCAAGACGACGCCGCTCAGCCTTCTTCCTAGCAGTGTTTACCCTGTTATGAACTAAGGTTCATTACATTTGGTATCAGAACAGTCGATCCCTTCACACGACTTATGCTACCATAGTTATAGCAACATATCCGACTATCAGACCTGTCGCCGAATCGTTGGCTATGATAAAGGCTAACGTTAATGTTGGACCGAAAAGGCGACTAGAGGGGGGGTGAATAGGAGCACGATCTCTTTTTCTCCCAAATCGAATTCAATACGAATCTCACTCCAATAGCTATGAAAACTATGAAGATCAATCAATCATGCACAGCGGAAGACTTGTATTGAATCCAATCAAAACCCCAAAGAAAAATCAACACAAAACCAAAACACCAATTCTCGGGCGGTCTGACCTCTCACGGGGGCGGTCAGACCGGTTGGCCTAGCGGTCGGACCTCTCCTTCGGGCGGTCAGACCTCTAGTTCAATGAAGAGTGAAATCACCAAAAACCAAAACGCAAATTGATCTAACTTTTGATTCGTGCGTCCAAACTTCGTGAAACTTGACACACACATTCCCAAGGATGTCGGGAACCTATTCCAAGCAACGATCGTGAAGATCCTTGCCAAAGTTCGACCTTTTCCCGTTTGAGTGAAGGTGGGTCAAAACCGAGTCAAAACGCAAATATGATCTTGAGACTTGCTCGTGGGTGATTGATGATCTTGAAGATCCTAGATGTATTCCCACATGTCACATCAAGCTAGATCACGGCCAGAAACCAAGCAAAAACTCGCGGATCAAAGAAAGACTCAAAATCACCAAATAGAGAGGAAGAAAGCAAATAGACTCATCTTTGATGAAACTTTCTTTGAATTGATTTGATGTGGTATTGGTTTACAGCCACTCCATCAATGGAGGACAAAAACTCAATACATGAGCACGAAATCAAATCCAACTCTCTAGAACCCTAACCTCCAACTATCAACTCCCTAAGCACACAAGTAAAAAACTAGGGTTTTCAAGTAAATGAAAGGGTTGAGGGGGTGCAGCCACCTCCCTCCTCTATTTATAGTGGAGGCCTAGACCTTCTAGAAGAGTTTCCCTAATGGGCTCCCGTTAAGGCCCAAAACAAACGGGTCACACACGCACGCATTTTAAAGCGCCGTCTTCATCTCCTCTTGACCTAATCCGCTTCTCCAACGCACCGTCTTGCGCCGCGGGTTAGCAAAAGGTAGCCAAGGCGATATTTGGTAAGATTACCAAAATACCCCTTCTCGATCCTTCTCCGAAGACCGAGTCCAGATTGTGCGAAGCACTCGTTTGCTCCGCCACGTGTAGGTTGATCCAACGGCTCTCATCATGTCGGCAAGTCTCTCCCATCCGGCTCCCACCGAAACCACCATGGCACTTGCACCGACCCCCGCGCCGCTTGATCCAACCCGCCGCACCGACCGCCTGCTTCGGTCACCTTTGTCCATCTTGCACCATACTTGAGTCCAATGACTTCAACCGGCATCGTCGATCGTTTTGAACCTCAGCTCTCCAAGCCTAGTCCCGATCATCCTCGCCGTTGACCGTCGTTGACCACCAAGCAATCCTGCACAACAATAGACAAGCAAATCGAAACCGGGAACAAGTTCTTCACAACTTGACCCACGTTAGTCAAAACATGCATCATGCAACACATATGCAATGAAACCCATGAACTTGACCTAACAAGCAACCATCGCCGCCACACGGCCGACAAGTTAAGTGAAAACCGGCCGACCGCCACCCGAGGACTTAGCCAAAATTTCAAGATCAAATCCGCAACCTCTCTCAAAATTTCAAACGAATAGAACTTTTGCCTAGAGGCTCCAAAATTATGGGACCAAGTGCGGAGAATCTCCTCACTTGCCTACACCTCTATTTTTGGCCCACTCAAAAATCAATGCCACTTATATGGCGGTCGGACCGCTCATCGACGCGGCCGATCGCCACCCAACCGGTCGGACCGCCTACCGGCGGTCGGACCATCACATCAATTCACGAGGCATGGTCCGACCGCCACCAAGGCGATCGACCGCTGAGACCGACAAAGACAGCACTTCTCCGAAACGTGTTTTAAGAAACCTTCAACGTCATTGCCAATTGTCACATCATCATAAGATCATGAGCATATCCCCATGATATCCACAATCTCCCCCTTGATGAACACATTGGCAATTCCCAACAAATGCAAATTTTGAGGTTTGAAAAGTAAAAACTCGTCGTTTTCGCGCAAAGGCACAACTTGGTCCATATGCAAGAGAAAGTAATGAAAATGACCAAGCTGCTTCAGAAAAGTATAAGCAAGTGAGATAAGGCAAAAGAAAGCGAGAAAGCTTTATTTTCCAGAAGGAGTCAAAATCTCACTTAAGGTCCATATGAAAGAACAATTGTTCGATATGACCTTTGATCATCGTGAGGCTCAAGAATTACAATTCAAGTTCAGAAATGGCAATACGATCAGACGAATGCAAATATGAAACTCCCCCTCACAATGATCCTCAAATATCAGAAAATTTCAAATTCTCCAATTTTCTCCCCCTTTTTAATACTTTTAAATCTTCTCCCCTTTACACATCTCAAAATATCTTCTCCCCCTTTGACAATGGAGTCATCAAGGAATCACGTTTTCCTCTCGTCCAGAGATAACAAGTGCAGAATGAGGAAAAAGCATAAGAAGGAGCATGCATGAAATGCAATGGAGTGGCTTCATATTTTTGAATTTTTGAATTTTTTAATTACAAGAAGCTTTGGAGATTACCCAAAAAAAAAAAAGCTAGCATTTCTAATCACACTCAATACATATCAAGCCTATCAGCGCTAGCAAGATCATGTTAAGACATATATAACAAAGCTAAGCAAGAAGGCTTAAAGTAAAGCAATAAATTTTAGCATTTTAAGCAAAGCTTCAAATCTAGCAAGTTCATCAACAGGGATCCTAAGATGATACTGGCCATGTCAAAATATCAATGTGAGATCAAGAAGCTAACAATAACCACATTAAGAGACAAACAGGTCCTGAATTGAATCATTTTGCTCAATTTGTATCAAACGCCCAGTTTTTTTTCAACAGTTTATCATTTGCTATGAATATTGAAGTTGATTAAAGGTATATCTTAGTGAAGAAGATCTTGAACTAGGAGTCATCCACAAACTCTTCCTAAGCTTCTACCAGGGCGACAAATCTTGAGGTTCATGTCAATTTTGACAAGCAGTCCCCATGAGATCGTCTAGATCATCAAACTATCTCCAAGTTCATGTCTATGACATGCAGTCTCGTGAGAGTAGTTTGGCACATTTTAAGCACAAGACAATCTTTTTATTTGATTTTTCATTTTTCACAAGAGCGATTTAGATTCTTAAAAGAACAAGAAGCTCAAGTAATGATCAATAATAGATTCAAGAGCTAACACGGCAATTTTGATGGCCAATGTCATAAAAGGAGCACTAATTGCGCAACTAGCTAAAACATCCACAAATTGCGCTTTTTAGTTCAAGTTGTCTTAAAGTTCGCCCATTCAAAGAAAGACTTAGCTACACATGTGAAAGCATGATAATTCTAGCAAGTCAAAGAACTAGACATGGCATTGAGCAGAATTGAAATACTAAAGCTCAAAAGGGTAATAAGCAAAGCTTCATCAATTTTAAAAGACAAGCATAAAAGCTTATATTACAATGTATCTTTTTGGTTTTTCATATAAATGCAGTATGTTACAATGAGATGCACAAAAGACATAAAAAGCCTAAAAAGATCAAAAAGATAAAAAAAATACCACTAGAAGAAGGTATCAGAAAAGATCACAAAAGCTCAGATGAACAAAGAAAGTTCAGAAGAACAAGGAAAGTTCAAAACAGAGTCAACTCCCCCTCAAACCAACCCGTAGGGATAAATTACCCCTAACTCACTTCTCAAGGTGGCAAACCTAGTTGAGTCTAAAGGCTTGGTGAGGATATCAGCTAACTGAGCCTCGGACTCCACGAAATGCAGCACAATATCACCCTTCTCGACATGATCTCTAAGAAAGTGATAGTAAATGTCTATGTGCTTGATCCTAGAGTGTTGCACAGGGTTTTTAGCAATGTTTATAGCGTATGTTATCACGAAAAGAGGAACACTATCAAAAGCCAACCCAAAATCCTTAAGAGTGGACACCATCCACAAAATCGACTACAAAGAACTAGCGGCTACATATTCACCTTTCAATGGATTGTGCAACAGAAGACTGCTTCCTAGAAAACCAAGAGACAAGAGAAGTGCCTAAGAAGTGACAAGTGTCTGAGGTACTCTTCCTATCTAGCCGATAGCCCGCAAAATCAGAATCAGAAAACCCCGAATGGACAAGGACGAAGAGCAGAAAACCAAATGCCATACTTGGAGGGTAGAGTGTAAATACCAAGATGCGCTTAACGCTTGGCAATGGGAAGTCCTTGAGACGCTCAAACCTCGCACGCAGGCAAACCGCGAAGTGGATGTCCGGTCTTGAGGCCGCAGTGCGGAGGGAGCCGATCATGCTGCGGTACTCGCGTTGATCCACGGCTTCTCCTTCCTCATCCGGATCCAAAATATCGAAATCGCCATGGGAGTGGCGATCGGCTTGCGATCACCATCTCGGCGCTGAGCAGATCCTTGGTGTACTTCGTCGATGGATGAAGATCCCTTCCTTGCATTGCTTGATTTGAAGCCCCGTAGTAGTTGAGTTCTCCCATCATGCTCATCTCAAATTCCACAAATGGTCTCAGAAAAACTAGAAACAAGAGCATGAGAAGAACGACCAAAGATAATATCATCTACATAAATCTGAGCAAGCAGGAAGTCATTGCCACGCCTAAGAATGAACAGGGTCTTGTCTACCTTTCCCATCTCAAAGTCATTCTTAAGCAGAAAAGTCTTAAGTCTATCATACCAGGCTCTAGGGGCTTGCTTAAGACCATACAAGGCTTTGGATAGCTTGAAAACATGATGTGGATGCTTGGGATTCTCAAAGCCTGGGGGTTGTCTAACATACACTTCCTCCTCTATAAAACCATTTAAAAAGGCACTCTTAACATCCATCTGATATAATCTAAAACCCTTAGAAGCAACAAATGCAAGCAGAATGCGAATGACTTCTAATCTAGCAACAGGAGCAAAAGTCTCATCAAAATCTAACCCCTCAACTTGGCTAAAACCCTGAGCTACCAATCTAGCCTTGTTTCTAACCACAGAACCATCCTCATTTTGTTTATTTTTGAACACCCAACGGGTTCCTATCACATTATGACCACTAGGAGGTTCTACTAGGTTCCAGACCTTGTTCCTCTCAAAATTCTCTAACTCCTGCATGGCATTGACCCAGCTAGAATCAGATAAAATATGTGATATATCGCGGGGTTCGAAAGAAGCAACAAATGCAGAATGAGAGTAAAGACTTGGGTCTTGATAACTAGAGCGAGTGACTCGCTTATGAAGACTACCAATTATCTGATCCGGAGGATGACGCCTCTGAATGTGAAGTGGAGCGCCCGGGGGAGATAATATCTCCTCAACCTCCGCAGGTACTGCTGATGAAGAAGATGCGCAGAGCCTCAATTGGAGGTGAAGCGATCAGAAAGAGTTCGGAGCTTGGACAGAGCGTCAACGAAGCAGTGGAGGACAAGTATCGGCCATCATCTTCCTCCACAAAAATGCTTTCACACCTGTATCACCAAACGTCGGATCTAGCTCTAGGGCTAGTCTCATCGACAGTGACATTGCATGTCTCCTGGACAATGTTAGTTTTCAACATTAAAAACCCGAAAACCCCTCGAATGTGCAGGATAACCCAGAAATAAACCATCAAAAGTCCTTGATTCAAATTTATCTAGATTTCCTGTCTTGAGAATGAAACACTTGGCTCCAAAAACTCGAAAATGAGAAACAGAGGGTTTTCTACCAAAACGAAGCTCATAAGGAGTCTTGCCCAAAGATGGTCTCAAGAAGACACGGTTTGAAATATGACAAGCTGTAGCAATAGCTTCAGCCCAAAACCTCCTCGGTGTGCTATACTCATCTAGCATCGTCCTAGCCATCTCGACTAAGGTTCTGTTCTTCCTTTCCACAACGCCATTCTGTTGAGGGACGTGTGGAGAAGAGAACGATGCTCAATTCGCGCCAAAGACAAAAAGAGGCAAACGAGGCATTCTTGAACTCCGTGCCATTGTCACTGCGGATCGCTCTCAAGGCACTCGGAAGTTCAGAAGCCAAACGAAGAACAAGATCACGATAGTGATCAAAAGCTTCATCCTTCGAAGCAAGAAAGAACACCCAAGTGTATCTCGAAAAATCATCGACGATGACAAGAATGTACCATTTGCCACCGATTGACCGAACCCTAGCAGGACCAACAATATCCATATGAAGCAACTGTCCTGGTCCGTCAGTCATGACCATAGTCACTGAAGGGTGTGAGGCGACAACTTGCTTGCCATGCCTACAGGGCGCACATACAGCATCCTTGATGACTTTGAGTTTGGGCAAACCTCTCATGAGATCAAGGTTGCTAACTCGCGTCAGATGATCAAAACCAATGTGCCCCAAACGTCGGTGCCAAAGCCAGAAATCAGAAGAAGGTGTAACCAAGCATTTAAGAGAACCAGCAAGAGATTCAGAAAAATCAGCTCCAAAGATCCTAGCAACTCTATAAATCCCAAAAACGAGCTCAACAGCTGAATCAAGCACCCGACAAGCATTTTTCTTAAATATAGTCTTATAGCCATCATCAAGAAGCTGTGAGACAGAAAGTAAGTTGAACCTGAGCTTGTCCACAAGGGCAACGTCCTTTAGAATGAAATTGTCATTCACCATGATTGATCCCGTTCCTTCAATCCGCCCTTGAGTATTGTCTCCAAAGGTGATGAGGACATCACCTATCGACCGCGTGAAGGAGGTGAACCATTTTGAGTCTCCGGTCATGTGGCGTGAACAGCCGGAGTCGACGAACCACGTATCCTTTCTTCCGCGACGATCCTGAAAATCAAGACACAGAAGAACGATATGTCTCAATACTAGGGTTAGTTAAACATGACTTGGGAACCCAGTACTGAGACACACGTCTGCGAGTAGTATGCAAAGCAGAAGTGCTATTCTTGATTCTATTTGAAATTCTGTTGTGAGCAATGGTTACTCTAACATGAGAATTATCCTGTCTAGGAACATGATGATGATGAGCATGTGCAATAAATCCTAGTCCAGTTTTCTTCTTCTCTAAATGACCATTCATAAAAGCTTTAGGTTGATGAGATGACATTCTAGCAAGATTTCTCCTAGCATTTTTCAACCTACGCCAACAAAACTCAACCAAATGCCCATCCTTCTTGCAATAGGTGCAATGGTACTTGGTACCATTGGAAGAAGCACCTTTTGACTGAACAGATGGTTGGGCAAAACCTGCAGATTTGAAAGTGATCTTGGCAGGTTTTTCAAAATTTGAATGCCACTAGATTTGTCCTGGGCAAAGTTGTATCCTAACCCTTGCTTCTTATAAGGAGTTTTTGACTTGTCAAAAATCATGTTTAACTGTTTCTTACCATCAGAGAATTTTTCTAATGTGTCCTTAAGGTAAGCAATTTCTCTTCCAAAGTTAACACATGAATCACAAGTTTTAGCGTTAAGTCTCTTCTTATAAAGAGCAACTTCAAGCTTAAGAGCTTCACATGAAGCACAAGTAGCAGAATTAATACTGTCCTTAAGCTTGACATATTTAGTTCTAGCTGCTTCTACAATATCATGTACTTCATGTTCACGTTCTAAGCAGACAGAGCAAAAGCTAGATTCAATCACATCAGAAACAACCAACTTGCTAGACTCTAAGCATTTTTCACAAGGAGCATATTTCACTTCAATTAGCTCAGTTCTAGCACTTTCAAGTTGTTGCAAAGCAATATCATGAGCAGATTGCAGTTTAGCTAGTTCAGTATGTAAAGCATGGCAAGATTCATCAGATTCAAGACTTTTAGCATTCACAAGTTCTAATGTGAGTTTATCTACTTGTGACTCTAACTCCTCATTCCTAGTCATGATGAACTTTAAAGCTTTATCCTGAACTAGTATTTGTTCATAGACAGTTTTGCATCTAGCAAAGAGAACATCATAGGAGGGAGATACCTCATTGTTGTCATCGATGTCGTCGGAGTCAGCCATGAAGCACATGCCTGTAAAGTCCTTGGCCTTTCCCTTCTTGTCTTGAGGGAGCTCCTCCTCTTTGTCCTCCTAGCTCCCAGAGTCAACATAGCTCAAGGATCGTTCTCCAAGAGCGGCAAGAACCCGGTGAGCAGCCTTCCTGAGCTTGGCATCATCAAACTTGGACTTGCGTCCCTGAGGCTTCTTCCAAGCTGGCTTTTCATCCTTGTAGTTGCTCTTACCTTTCAGCTTGGGGCAATTTGTCCGGATGTGATTAAGCTCTCCACACTCATAACAAGTCACAGGGCCGCCTCTCTTTTTGTTTCTCATATTGTTGTAGGCCCGTGTGAACTTCTTAATCAAAAGTGTCATCTCGTGCTCAGAATACTTTCAAGATCCTCTTCTTGAATTGCGATAAAGAAGCAAGAGAAATTCGAAAGAAGACTCAAACGACCCATCGAGGCTCTCTTGAGCGGTCTGCTACCAAAGCCATGTTACCCTTCTTAGAATGGTCACTTTCGGATCTCATGAGTCTTGAGCTTGCTATGAGCGACTCAAAGTCGATCGAGAAGTTGACATTTTCTGAATGGTGGTAGCCTTTATCTCCCACTCCCGGTGTTGATTGCGGCGGGAGATGGATGGCATTTTCGGTGGTAAATTCAATACCAACAGACTTCATCCGATTTATCATCGTGTTAAAGCGATCGAAAATGTCATCGATGCTCTCACCAGACGCATCTCGAATTTGTTATATTCTCTTTTATAGACTGGCCGACGCACTTGTTTGATTTGGGAAGAACCTCATGATAGGTTTCGAGGGTCTTCCAAATCTCATGTGCGATCTCGAGATTGCAAATCCTATCATATTCCCTGTCTACCAAGCCCACCATACTGAGAAAATTTTTGCCTTACGGTCATTAGCCAAGACGGCTTGGCCGCGTAGCAACCTCGAGCAAGATGAGCGGATCTCGAATACCTCCCACATACCTCGTGGTTCACTCTCAAGAAAGACACGCATGCGGTTCTTCCAAAAGTATAGTCGTGCCCATCGAAGATATGCGGTTTGGAGGAATACTTATCCATCGCCAGTTCGTTGGACCTGTTAAGATCAAGATTGAACTAACCGGCTCGATACCACTTGTTGGACCGAAAAGCGACTAGAGGCGGGGGTGAATAGGCGCGATCTCTTTTTCTCCCAAATCGAATTCAATACGAATCTCACTCCAATAGCTATGAAAGCTATGAAGATCAATCAATCATGCACAGCGGAAGACTTGTATTGAATCCAATCAAAACCCCAAAGAAAAATCAACACAAAACCAAAACACCAATTCTCGGGCGGTCTAACCTCTCACGGGGGCGGTCAGACCGGTTGGCCTAGCGGTCGGACCGATCCAACCGGTCGGACCTCTCCTTCGGGCGGTCAGACCTCTAGTTCAATGAACAGTGAAATCAGCCCGAAAAACCAAAACGCAAATTGATCTAACTTTTGATTCGTGCGTCCAAACTTCATGAAACTTGACACACACCTTTCCAAGGATGTCAGGAACCTATTCCAAGAAACGATCATGAAGATCCTTGCCAAAGTTCAGACCTTTTCCCGTTTGAGTGAAGGTGGGTCAAAAACCGAGTCAAAACGCAAATATGATCTTGAGACTTGCTCGTGGGTGATTGATGATCTTGAAGATCCTAGATGTATTCCCACATGTCACAGCAAGCTAGATCACGGCCAGAAACCAAGCAAAAACTCGCGGATCAAAGAAAGACTCAAAATCACCAAATAGAGAGAAAGAAAGCAAATAGACTCAATACATTGGATTGATTTCATGTGGTATTGGTTTACAGCCACTCCATCAATGGAGGACAAAGACTCAATACATGAGCACGAAATCAAAACCAACTCTCTAGAACCCTAACCTCCAACTATCAACTCCCTAAGCACACAAGCAAAAAACTAGGGTTTTCAAGTAAATGAAAGGGTTGAGGGGGTGCAGCCACCTCCCTCCTCTATTTATAGTGGAGGCTTAGACCTTCTAGAAGAGTTTCCCTAATGGGCTCCCGTTAAGGCCCAAAACAAACGGGTCACATACGCACGCATTTTAAAGCGCCGTCTTCATCTCCTCTTGACCTAATCCGCTTCTCCAACGCACCGTCTTGCGCCGCGGGTTGGCAAAGGTAGCAAGGCGATATTTGGTAAGATTACAAAATACCCTTCTCGGTCCTTCTCCAGAAGACCGAGTCCAGACAGTCTGGCACTCGCTTTTCGCCATGCGTGTAGGTTGATCCAGCGGCTCTCATCATGTCGGCAAGTCTCTCCATCCGGCTCCTTTGAAACCACCATGGCACTTGCGACCGACCCCGCGCCGCAGTCAACCGTCGCGCCGAATCGCCCGTTCGGTCACCTTTGTCCATCTTGCACCATACTTGAGTCAATGACTTCACCGCATCGTCGATCGTTGCGAACCTCGGCTCTCCAAGCCTAGTCCGATCATCCTTGCCGCTGACCGTCGTTGACCACCAAGCAATCTGCACAACAATAGACAAGCAAATCGAAGCCGGAACAAGTTCTTCACAACTTGACCCACGTTAGTCAAAACATGCATCATGCAACACATATGCAATGAAACCCATGAACTTGACCTAACAAGCAACCATCGCCGCCACACGGCGAGCAAGTTAAGTGAAAACCGGTCGATCGCCACCCTTGGCGGGTCGACCGCCACTCCGATACGATGACGCCAGCGAAGGCGGCCCGACCGCCACCGAGGACTTAGCCAAAATTTGATCGAAATCGCAACCTCTCGAAAATTTCAAGCGAATAGAACTTTTGCCCGAGGCTCCAAAATTATGGGACCAAGTGCGGTGAATCTCCTCACTTGCCTACACCTCTATTTTTGGCCCGACTCAAAAATCAATGCCACTTATATGGCGGTCGGACCCAGCTCATCGACGGCCGTCCGACCACCAACCGGTCGGACCGCCTACGGCGGTCGGACCGCCATCAATTCACGAGAGCATGGCGGTCGGACGCCACCAAGGCCGATCGGGCGCTGAGACCTCGACAAAGACAAGCACTTCTCCGAAAACGCGTGTTTTCGCAACCCTTCAACGTCGTTGCCAATTGTCACATCATCCTATGATCATGAGCATATCCCCATGATATCCACAGTTAACAAGATGGCCATGAGTTTCAATGACAACGACAAGAAGATGGCGACCATCTTCCTCAACATGCGTGCTACTTTAGAGAAGATGATTACGGATCAGAAGGAGAAGAAGGTGCAACAAGAGGCGGCGGCAGCGTTGTTTCCAGCAGCCACAGCGACACTGTCGGAACCTGTCGCGGCGCTATCGCATCCTGCTGTGGCAGCCACAGCCCTACCGAGGCCTGCCGTGGCATCGTGGAAGCATGCCGCGGCTGAGCCAAAACCTTTAGCAGTGCTGCCGAAGTCTGCTGTAGTAGCTGCCGCACTTCCACGTCTTACCGTGATGTTGTCGGAGCCCCGGCCTTGCCGAAATCCGTCATGGCCACCGCGACGCTGCCTGGGTTGCTGCCATGCCTGCCACAACAACCAGTGAGTTTGCCGTAACCTCGCGTGAAGGCAACGATCTCCAAGGACTCATGTAGCCATCACAATCTCTTGCCAACATGGGGTCTCCTAGGGCTTCAGCCATGGCCGCCACCACAGCTCGAGGATGAGCTGTCGTGAAAGGAGGGGAGTAGTTGTCAGGGGCCAGTGGTACTGTTCACATGGTATTGTTCATACATGAACAGTACCACCCGTGATTATTAGGAAAGATTTATTATTTAAAAATCTATCTATTAGGTGATTGGTATTATCTATTAGTTAAGCAAGTTATTATTAGATAGGATTGTTAGAGATAAGTTTTCTTATAGATTATTTCTTAGGGGTCAAGTCGAGTCGTCCCTATAAAAGGGATAGTATGTATCCATTATCAATAAAGCAAGAAAGATGAATTAATTTAGTCTTCCTCTTAAGGTTCTATCATCCCAGTTTATAGTCTAATCTCTCATCCCACCAAATCGACGCCGCCTGGCCTTCTTCCTAGCGGTTTTACCTTGTTATGAACTAAGTTTCATTACAATTTGTGTTGGGCTTTGCGCTGACTTTTTCCAATTATTCTTTCAATCGATTTCATCATCTTATTTTACTAAATTATATAGCTGCTTTGAGTTAAAACTATAATGTCTGTGGAAAATGATTTGGTTGCATTATTCTAGGTTTGTTGCATCGACTGAATATGAGTATCTTATCTAAGCGAACATATCTAACACAAATCAATAGCTATGTACAATCATGCAAATCACTTTTATTTAGATACCAAATCAACATAAAAAAGAAAACCTAAGGATATAGTGAATTCATATCTTAACAATGTTAGATGAAACAAATTGGGAACATTGCTATATGAATAGTTGTCCATTTCTTGTAAATTTATCATTTCAAAATTTTCTATGTTTTGTATCTCCTTGTATACATTGCATTTGGACATGAAATTTTGTATGAAGGCAGCTAAATTGACTAACTGAGAAGAACATATTGTTTTTTGGAATTTTTCATGCTAATTTGACTGACATGGTCTAGATATGCATCCCGTAGTAATTCTTTACGTCTCACAATCTCAAATAATATATGATTGCAAAATCTCCTAATTATATTCACATTATGTTGTTTAGAGCTAAAAAAGTGCAAATAAACAATAAGTATTCCTTTTTATTTCTTATAATGCAGTTCATTATTTGTTTTATTAATATCATTTTGGTTACTACAAAAACCTGATTAATATACTGGCGGTAGTATCACAATCTGGAAAACAGAGGCTCCACATTCCTTATCGGGATTCAAAATTGACATTTCTGTTGCAAGAATCACTTGGTGGTAATGCTAAGCTTGCAATGATTTGTGCGGTATCACCATCACAAAGGTATTATTTGAGACTAATACAAGTTGTTTTCTTTTGTCATTCTTGTTTCTCTACACATTAATTCTTTGTTGTTTCTTCTGCAACTCTAAGCACTCTAAGATTCGCTCACCGTGCTAAATCTATTAAAAATAATGCTATTGTGAATGAACAAAGAGAAGACGATGTCAATGTTCTCCATGAGCAAATCAGGCTATTAAAGGTGGGATTTTCCTGTCTAATCGTGGTCAGCTTCTTGCGATCTATCGTAGTTTTGCAACGATGGTTCGTACTCAATTTGATTCTTCTATCTGTACTTTTCGCTATGATTCTGTTGGCGAGTACTGTTCTGGCGTTTTTAGATAGTTTCTTTCTGAGCAGAGCACTCTTTACCAGTCTTCTTGTCCTGGTGCCAATGCTCAGAATGGGGTTACTGAGCGCAAAATCGTCATTTGATTGAGACTGCCCGCACTCTTCTCCCTGCCTCTCACGTTCCACCACAGTTCTGGGCTGAGCGTGTTTCTATGGCTGCATATCTCATTAATTTGCAGCCTTCCCTTGCTCTTAAGGGTGTCAGTCCTATAGAGTGTCTCTACTCTCGAGCTCTCTAGTACACTCACCTTTGTGTCTTTGGCTATACTTGTCTTGTTCTGCTGCAGCCTCGTGAGCGCACCAAACTATCGACTCAGTCAGTTAAGTGTGTGTTTCTTGGTTATAGTTCTGAGCATAAAGGTTATCACTGCTATGATCTTTCTGCTCGACGGATCAGGATTTCACGAGAAATTGTCTTTGATGAATCTCGACCTTTCTTCTATCGAGATTCGGCTCCTTGTCCTGTTTCTACCGTTGAGTCGATTTCATGGTTGTCTCTTTCTGACTCTTTACCCATTTCTCCACTATTACAGTCTTCCCCTAGTCCGTCTCCAGTGGTTCCTTCTGTACCTCTGCCTCCAGTACTGCCTCCTGTAGCACCACTATCTCGTTTCTCTAGTATTCACTACTTCAGGCGTCCTTGTCCTTCACCAGTCTCCTCTCCTGGTATCTTGCCAACACCCACATCTGATCCTCCTCATGATGCTCCCTATTACATCCTTCGTGACCGGACATCCCTTCGACCTCCTGATCATCTTAGATTTGCTCCGATAGCTCATACTCTCTCTGTCACTGAGTCTAGTTCTTATCGTGAGGTTGCTCTTTATTCTGAGTGGCAACTCTCTATGGCAAAGGAGCTTGATGCTCTTCGACATACGAAGAATTGGGATATTGTAGCGACACTTGTGTATGCTCGTCCTATCATGTGCAAGTGGGTGTACAAGATTAAGACCCGGTCTGATGGTACTATCGAGCGCTACAAGGCTCATTTTGTGGCTCGTGGCTTTCAGCAAGAGTACAATCGTGACTATGATGAGACTTTTGCCCCTGTTGCCCATATGACCACTATTTGCACTCTTGTTGCGGTTGCTTCTGTTCACCGGCGGTCTATCTCTTAGCTAGATGTTAAGAATGCCTTTTTTAATGGTGTTTTGCATGAGGTCTACATGCAGCCACCACCTGGTATTCTATTCTCGATGGGCATGTCTGTCGTCTTCTTCGTGCTCTTTATGGCCTCAAATAGGCTCCTCATGCCTAGTTTGCGCGTTTTACCTCAGTGATTACTGTTGTCGGTTTCACTGTCAGTTCCCATGATCCTGGTCTTTTTATCCATATCTCATCTCAGGGTAGGACGCTACGTCTTCTGTATGTTGATGATATGGTCATCACTGGTGATGATTCCTCATTCATCACGTATGTGAAGAAGTATTTCAGTGAGCAGTTTTTGATGACTGATCTTGGTTCTCTTACATACTTCCTTAGGATTGAGGTCTCTTCCATGTTTGAGGGCTACTGTCTCTCCCAGCAGAAGTATGTCCAGCATCTTCTTGATCGGTCTAGTCTGACAGACACTCACACTGCTGATACTCCTATGGAGCTATCGCTACAGCTTCGTGCCACCGATGGTGATCTTCTTGAGGATCCTACTCGATATCGCCATCTTGTTGGGAGTTTGGTGTATCTTGTGAGCACTCGTCTTGATATTTGCTTATGTTGTTCATATCTTGAGTCAGTTCAAGGCTAGTCCTGTGTGAGAAATAAACCTAGAAAAATTTGCCCCATCTCCAAGTGTCATCCTCTCGATGAGAGTAAGGATCTTGCTATCACCAAGAGCAAGAATCCAGCTAGGCGGGCTCACCGACTGCAACCCAGCCCACACTCCTATGGAGGAAAGGCTGAAGCTGAGTCGTGAGAGTACGGCGGAGGAGGTGGGCCTGCGCGATCATCGGCGCATTATGGGCGACTTCGCTATCTTGTCCACACGCGGCCGGACTTGGCGTTCGCCGTCGGCTCGTCGGCCGGTTTATCGGCGGCCGACGGCGGAACACCAAGAGCCATGAAAAGGATCGCCGCTACGTCGCGGGCACCTCCGACTACGGCTTGCACTACCCAAGGTGCCCGGCGCGCGCGCTTCATCGGTCTGGCCCGACGGCGACCACGTCGGCGAGATCGACACGAGCAAGAGCACTAGCGGACGCCTGTTCTTCCTCGGCAAGTGTCCGTCGGTGACGATCGGTCAAGCGGCGGTAGTGGCTTTGTCTAGGCTGCGGCGGTACATTGCACCACTACCGCTTCTACTCGAGCTCATGGTGCACGGCGCTGGCGATCTCCTTGACAGACGCGGAGGCGATGGAGCTCAGGTGGGCGACAAGTCCGCTTGGCCTTGGCGAAGAACCACGTCTTCCATGAGCGCGACAAGCACATCCGGTGAGGTATCACTTCATCGGTTGCTGGATGAAGGGAGTATCAGACCAACTACATCAACACCCAAGACCGGCTCGCCGACTTCCCGACCAAGTCTCTTGGGCGGATCAAGTTCCGAGTTTCGCGCCGGGATCGGGATGACTCGATTCCTCACAAGGAGACACACAAGACTTAGGGAGAATGATGGATAAGTCTCATGTGTCGGCTTTTTTGTGTCGATTTTTGCTTTTGTAAAGGACGGCATCCTTGGTAGTTGTTAGCATCTCTAGGACAAACATCTTGACGGCATCTAGGGCGGGTTGTTAGCATCTTAGAGGGCGACATCTAAGGCAAGGTTGTTAGCATCTTAGACTAGCATCTTGGCATATGCTTGGTGAGTAGCGACCTATAAATATGTATACCCAACCCCTCAGGTTGGCATGACATTGTGTGAGAAATAAACCAAGAAAAATTTGCCCCATCTCCAAGTGTCATCCTCTCTATGAGAGTAAGGATCTTGCTATCACCAAGAGCAAGAGTCCAGCGTGTAACATCTTCGTCGCCGCCTTCTTGCCAAGGTAACCAGAGGCGCAAATCGACTCTACATCCTTCACGTGCAGGTGGCACAACCCCTCTGTCTCACTGCTCGTCGGGACGACGAGGCGTGGCAGTGGCACGAGCGCTTTGGTGCGAGGCCTGCCGTGCCTTGACCATGTGGAGCAGTTCTGCGATGTCTGCGTGTTGACGAAGCAGAGGCGACTCCCCTTTCCCCAGTGGGCGCGTTTCCACTCCACATCTCCAAAATTTGCCCCATCTCTGCGATGTCTGTGTGAGAAATAAACCTAGAAAATTTGCCCCATCTCCAAGTGTCATCCTCTCGATGAGAGTAAGGATCTTGCTATCACCAAAAGCAAGAATCCAGCGACTAACACTAGCTCCCCCGGCTCTCTCGAAGTGGACGTAGTCGACAACAAAGTCCTTGAGAGTCGAAGTCGAACCGTCGTCCATCGCCTTGTCCCACGTCCAGCCTCGCCCTTCGTCAAACACAACATCACGCGAGATGCGGACTACGTGTGTAACAGGGTCGAGGATTCGGTAGGCCTTCGAGCCCTCCGCGTAGTCGATGAACACTCCCGGAGTGCTCCTGTCGTCGAGCTTGCCGATGTGGCCAAGCTCCTTGGCGAACGCGAGGGAGCCGAAGACCCGCAAGTGGGAGACCGCCGGCTTGCGCCCATGCCAAGCCTCGTGCGGCGTCTGGCCGTCGAGCGCCTTGGTAGCGGCGGTTGAGGATGTAGGCGGCCGTCACCGCCTCTCCCGAGAAGGCACCCGGAGTGGTAGCGCCGAATGCCCTCGCTCCCATAGCGATCACGGCCGAGGTGGGCGGCGCGGTCGCGTGGCGGATTCTGCTTGCGACCATCCCCTGCGCGAGGAGGGCGAGCCATCCCTACAGCCGTCGAATTTCTCAATGTTTTGGAGGATCAATTTAGAGCGAGGATGTGTGTTACGTGCTGCAACCATTGCAATCTCTAGTTTCCTTTCTCCGTTATTTACACTCATCAAAGTTTACAGTTTGGTGTTTGTTTCAGAATTGCTACAGGACTCCGAGACAAACTGGTGCTAGTTAGATAAAAGTTCTATGGCTAATTAAGTCAAAGACACTTCTAACTACTTGTATTAGCAATGTTATGAGCTCACTGTGCGCTAATTATTTACGATTACGCTCTGTTCATGAATCTTACAAAAGAATGGTTTAAGTACTACTGGTTACTTCCTTCAGACTCAAATTTTGAATTGGTTAGTTCATTTGAGTGACATACTTTGACATTCAAAATGTTGGTTAGCATTTAGTAGTTGGCTTTGCAAATGAGTTCTCCTGACAATTCAAGTTTTCACTATTCTCTGTTCATACATCCATTTAACCTTCTCTGAAAACTTGTCAGACAACACAACTATTCCTAAAATGAATTGCTACTCTCCAATTTCAATCTTTAATTTTGTTGATCCATTTGAATGACCCAGATAACATTCGCATTATTTGTTAGCATCATATGGTTGTTTTACCAGTGGTTCCAACATCAATTACAAGATCAATTAGCATTTCTGAACATCTAGCAGTAGAAGAGAGAAATAAACACGGGGAGTTCAAGAAGACAGACGGGGAGCTCAAGCCGGGTGGGGCGGCGGCCATTGCCGCGACGAGGAGGTTGGCGGCGGTGGGAAGTAGCGAAAATGGGCACCGGCGACATGGTGGTCCTAGTGGTGGTGGAGTTGCGGCGAGAAGGCCGCTGGCATGGCGGGCTAGGGGCGGTGTCTGGCGGCCGGTGTAGAAATGGGGCGCGGTGCGAGAGAGCTAGAGGAGAAATTAGCGGAAGCTTTGAGCATGACTAAGGTCGAGGAACTCACCTGCACAAGCCGTGGAGCGGGCGATGCCGAAGTCGCACTGGCGGCGGAGCCTCTGTGGCGCGCCGATTCATCGTGGCGGCGATCCCGGAGAGGGCGAGAGAGCAAGTGAGTGGCGGGGATGTTAAGGAAGGTATAAGCTTACACAAGTAGAGATGAATTGGTAGGGGATCGCCGGAGTTGAAGTGGCGCGGTAGAGGCCGATTCGGCGGTCTTAGAAGAAGAAGAGCGCGCGAGCTCAAGCGGCTTCAATCCCAAATTGACTTTGGGAGAATGCGTCTGGTTGCATGTGGCGCATCGTGACGCGTTTAGGCGGTACCAAACTCACCGGAGTAGCTAGGGAGCTCGGAGGCGGTGCGGCCGACATTCGGAGCTCGAGCTGGGAGCTTCGGTTTGAAGTTTGGTTTGGGCTTGGAGAAGATGGGGACGAAGTAGAAATGGCGGCAAGGGAGACAAAGCCGCCATTGCTTGACTTATATAGGGAAGAGGCGGAGAGCAAGCAAGATGGTGGCCGGCGTTGCGCTCGGTTGGCGTCGGCATTAACGAGGGATGGGATGGCAGCAGGGCATGGGCATGGGCAAGACCATGGTAGGGTGCGGAGGTGTAGGGCATGGGCTTGACAGGGATGGATAGCGGCATGGTTAGGGGAAGGAATCCGCGGGCAGCCGGCCAAACCGGGGGCGGCGAGGTGACCGGCGGCTCGGCGTGGCGCGCGCTGCGGCGGCATTTAAGCCAGCGAGCCGAGCGCAGCAAGTTGCTGCTCGGCGCCGCGTGGAGGAAGAAACTCCGACGGCAGGGGCGGCGATCGGCGACAGAGGAAAAATATGGCTCGGCGAACCGGTTCGGTCAGACCTGGGTGGCGAATGGGTTCGGTCGGAGGAACAGTAGACGAGTTAGAGTTGGGATTTAGGATTTTAGTGTTGACCGAAAAATAAACAAGTTTGACTTAGCCGTTTGAAATAGGAATAAAATCCTAAAAATCCTGAAAATTTTTGTGGACACTCTGAGTTTCACAAGGGACTAAGGAAAAATAATTTCAGACATTTTATATATGAAAATTTGTTAGAATCAAATTACTTTCAAATCTGCATTAGTGATTTGATTTGAATTTTAGGGAAGTCAAAATCACTTTTAAAAATTTGGTAAAAATAATTACAATTCAATATAAATAATCTAGTATTTTAATAAATTATTTTCAGGAACTTTCATTCACACATTTTTCTGGAATTCAAAAAGAAATGGAATTTAAGTTTAAAAGTTTTGAAATTTCCAACACAAACTTTAATACAAAACATCAGAAGTTTAAAATTGTACACAAGTTTTTAGAAAGCCAGGAGCATGACCGAGAGACAAAACAAAAGTTTTTTAAACTTTAATACTTTTATACATTTGAAATACAAACCCTAATTTTGGGGTTGTTACAAATCTACCCCCCTTAAACAGAATCTCGTCCCGAGATTCCGGTAGTTCGGAAGTCGGAACGAAAGGCTGTGGCAACCAAGGTAGGTTTGGTTACGGGGTCACTTTTCGGATTTCGACGCGAGCCGAACTCAAATCAAACCGCAGGGTTCTTGAAGTTTTAGGTTCTAAAGTGGAAGCTTTGTTGAAGGATTTCTAATGTCCTTCTGCTAAGTGTTTTCTAGGTGGTTCTTTTCAACTCTAAGCGAAATGCACCATCTGTTGTCTTGATTTCCTTCAGAGATAGTGCTGAAAGATCATGACGCAGTATCCTGACATTGCTGCCATATTTTCCTTTCCATTGCTTTGTTTAACCTTTTCTTTCTTGATTTGAAGGTACTTTGACATCATACTTCACGCCGTCTTACAGTATCTGAAGGACTCGACTCCACGCTCGATCGGCCAAAGGGGCATCGATCGATAGAATGGAAAGACTGGTTGGATGGTAATCTAGTATCAACACCAGGACTCAGTGTAGAAAAGAGAAGGCAAGCAAGGTTTTAAGGTGGTCTCGCTTAACCTCACTTCTCTAGTTCTAATTGCCCGGCTTGGAAAGGAATGCACAGGATGAATGCACGAGGGGATGCATGTGTGCAAATTAGTCCTAAGGCAAATTTTAAATTTTTGGTTAATGAGTGCAAATGCTTACATGCATGCTTACATGCCTCTACCGAAATACAAATGCTCACATGTATGCTTACATGCTTCTTGTTCTATGCAACTTGAGTAACATGACATGCTTGACTTAATTTAGAAACTATATGCATGATCAAAGTATAGGAATCAAGATGCCTAACAAGTATTTTGAGGTATCTTCTACCCCCCTTAAATATTTTGGTACAAGAAAGATAAGTTAGGGAAAGAATGGGCATAAGGTGAGGGAATGGCAATGGGTATGCAATATAATTCTAACATGTACTAACTACTCCAAAAGGTTCCGACATAGTTGCTATACATGCCGCCTGTAGGCGATATGCAACTATTTGGAACAAGGAGAGCAAACGATTACAAAATCCAGCGTCTACAAGCTAAGTAATACCATTAGGGTGTGTATATCCTAAGGATAAACCCTAATTTAATCCTAATATCGCAATAAGGCATCGTCTAGGGAAAATAGACATTACCCTAACCCGATTGCAAACACATAACAAGAAATGAACTCCAAATGTTTGTATGAAGCATAAGACCAGTGCAAAACCACAAAGCAAAAGATTTGCTTCCCGGTACGACTAACTCGTATTGAATGAACAAGCAATCGGTTGAGACGAAAAATTTCAGAGCACAAATCAAGTTCTATCGCATCTAACGTGCATGGTAAAAACCATATAAGGGTGCATTGGGCATTAGCCATCTAATATCACATCTTACCCTTTTAATCCCATGAGTTTTAGTTGATTTACCATCTCATTTTTAATCCCTAACGACGAACTAAGTGCTCGCAGTCCGAAACTTGTGCTTGCTGTCCAGATTTTGTATCCGAGCTCCGAGATGAGTGCTTCAACTCCGAATGCTTCAAATCTTCACTAAATAACAACTAACACTTCATATTTTTAACTCTCATTGTTTCCCAAACCGAATTTAACCGATAACCAACTAACTTTGAAAGGAGAAGAGAGGGGAACAACTTTTTCGAAAACTCAACAAGAATAAGGCAAGATGAGCAAACTAAGATAGGTAAGAGTAAAATCGAGAACTTACTTAAGTTTTCATAAACCATTTGACATTTTGAAAATAAGTTTTCAAAATATCCTAATGACGACCAAGCTAGGGGTTTCTACAGTCGATCTGACTCGATACCAACTTTGTGAGGACCCGGTTTATTCGACTTGTAATGCTTAGCCTTCCATTGACCCTAGCATTACAATTCAAATAAACCAAGCCTCGAGATATGTATACTTCCCAGATTGCAGATACACACCTCTTCACAAAATTATGCATTAATTCCATACACGACCAGTTACAATATCAAAACTTCATAATATACAATGATTGAACTTACAAGATAAATAACAAACTACACAATGGAAGCAAAGCCATAAGATGGCCATAAATGAAAGAGCCAATTAGTGTGCCTTTACCCACAAGGCAACCAACCGCCGCATGTACCACGCAGCAGCAGCGTCGTCGGCGGCGTCGCCGAATCGGTTGTGGGGATGGGTCGCCCTCCTCGCTGCGAGGGGATGCCGGTGTCTTACGGGAGAGGCGGTGGTAGCGGCCGTCTACATTCTCAACCGCCGCCTACCAGGCGCTCGGCGCGGGGCGCGTCGAGGCTTGGCATGGGCGCAAGCGGCGATCTCCCACTTGCGGGTCTTGGCTCCCTCGCGTTCGCCAAGGAGCTTGGCCACATCGGCAAGCTCGGCGCGGAGCACTCGGGAGTGTTCGCCGACTCACGCGGAGGCTCGAGGCTCACCAATCCTCGACCTGTTACCTGGCGTGTCGCGTCTCGCGTGATGTTGTGTTTGACGGCGGTGGGCGACGGGACAAGGCGATGGACGGCGGTTCGACCGACTCGGGGACTTTGTTGTCGACTCGTCCCACCGAGAGCCGGGAGCTAGCGGCTCGTCTTCACCGAAGCTCGTCCACCTCGACACCTAGCTCGCCACCGGCTCGGCGAGTGCTCCACCACCTTCGCACCGGTTCGCCCCACTCTTCACCACCGCCACTCCACGCTCTCGCACCGGCCACTTCGCTCTCACCGGCGCCACACCACCGGATCGGCCCCAACGGCGATCCACGACAAGCGGCGCCGCGGTGGAGTTCGCTACTCCACCGTCCCACGACTAGGGACGCGTCGGCGCCTACCACGACGGCGAGCCTGCGCTGCTCGTACCATGGACAACATCCTCGGCGAGCCGCGTCCACAGATTGGCGCGGCCGACGACTTCGGCGGAGCCGCGCGGTGTGCGACGGCGGCGAGCCCCGCCTCGCCGAGCGGAGGGAGACGCGTGGCGTGTTGCGATGAAGCGAGAGATGGGCGCGTCGGCGGGCGGGCGTGGGAGCTCGCGGATCTTCTGCTGGTCACCGCGCGATCACCCTTAAGTGGGTGTTCAGGCGAGGCGGGATGAAGCCGGCGCCATCGTCAAGCACAAGGCTCGCTTGGTGGCACGAGGCCGTCGCGGCGGAGGGTCGACCGGCGGCGCCGCACCCGTCGCGCGCATGGAGTCCGTTCGTCTTCTCCTCGCACTTGCGCCCGGGAGGGTTGGCGCGTCCATCACATGGGCGTCAAGTCCGCCTTCCTCAGCGGTGACTTGAAGGAGGAGGTCTCGTCACATCGTGGCGGGATTCGTCATCCCCAAGGAGGGCAGGTTCTCCGCTGCGCCAAGGCCCTCTATGGCTTGCGGCGGGCACCACGAGCTGAGCAGCTGGCGGACTCCACCTCAAGCAAATGGGGTTCCAGCGAGAGCGCACACGCGGTCTGCGTTCGGGGCAAGGCGGCAACGCCTGGCGGTGGCGCCTCGTCGACGACTTGGTGATCACCGGCTCCAAGGAGGTCGGTCGGCGTTCAAGGCGGAGATGAATACCGCCTTCGGATGAGTGACTTGGGCTTCTCCTTCTACACGGGATCGAGGTCCACGGGGCGACTCGTATCTCCCTTCGCTAGACCGCCACGCCAAGCGCACCGTCCGTGGCGGGCTCACCGACCGCAACCCAACCCACACTCCTATGGAGGAAAGGTCGGCGAGAGCCGCGGCAAGACGGCGGAGGTGGGCGGACGCGACGCAGGCGCGCATCGTCCGCATTTGGCGTCGGTTGGCGTTCGCCGTCGGCTCGTCGATCGGTTCATGCAACGGCCGAACGGCGAGCATCGGCGGCCGTGAAGAGGATCCTCCGCTTCGTTGCGGGCACCTCCGACTTCACGGCACTACCCGAGGTGTCCGCGCGGCGCTTCATCGGATCTGGCGACCACGCAGCGACATCGACACCAAAAAGAGCACAAGCGGATTCTCTTCTTCCTCGGCAAGTGCCTCGTTAGTAGCGTTGTCGGTCAAGCGGCAAAGTGGTGGCCTGCACCGGTGTGAGGCCGAGTACATAGCGGCTTCCACCGCTGACTCCGCGCTCGGCTGCTCGATTGCTTGGTGATCTCTCGGCGAGACATCAAGCGGTGGCGCTCGGGGTGGGCAGACAAGTCGCTCGGCTCGGCAAAGAACCCGTTTTCCATGAGCGAGCAAGCACATCCGGTGAAGTACCATTTCATCCGAGGTCGTTGGATGAAGGCGACATCAAGGCGAGCTACATCAACACCACGGATCGACTGCGGACTCCTCACCAAGCCTCTTGGGAGGGTCAAATTCCTCGAGCTCTGCTCCAGATCGGGATGGTTCAACTTTCCCACAAGACGAGCGCACAAGACTTAGGGAGAATGATGAATAAGTCTCTGTCTTTGTGGTCTTTGTGGGGTGGGCACATGGTTCTTGTGACCACGATGCATGGTGGTCTTTCTTTGCCCCATCTAGGACAAACATCTTGGACTAGCTTTAGGACAACATCTTAGACTAGCATCTTAGCATCTTAAAGGACAGATCTAGGACATCATCTTGGACTAGCTTTAGGACAACATCTTAGACTAGCATATTAGCATCTTAGAGGACACATCTAGGACAACATCTCGGACTACCATCTTGGCATATGCTTGGCTTATTAGCACCTATAAATATGTATCCCCAACCCTCGGATGGGTATGGCATTGTGTGAGAAATAAACCTAGAAAATTTTGCCCCATCTCAAGTGTCATCCTCTCGATGAGAGTAAGGATCTTACTATCACCAAGAGCAAGAATCCAATGACTAACAAGTGGTATCGAGCTATACTATCACGTAACTGAGCATCTCTGCTCAATTCCTTCTCAACCTCGCTTCCGCCCATGGCGGCAACTAAAGCGGCAGCGGCGGCTCGGTTGCCTCTCGCCACTCCTCCTCCTGCTCTGTTGAGCGGCGGCTCATCAGAGGAAGCTCTCTCCACGGCGAGCAGCCGTCGCGCGCGCATGTCCGAGGCGATCTCGGCCTTTCGATGCGCCTCGAGCACGCGGCGGCAGAAGCCGAACTTCGGCGTAGCGAGGGCAGCGGCGGCGGCGGCGAGCGGCTGCCGCGCGCGAAAGGGCGTCAAGGCTAGAAGGCGGGCGGCGGCAGGCAGGCGAGGCGGAAGCGGCGGTAGATGCGGCGCGTGCGCGGCGGCGGGTCGAGGTTTTGCGCGCGGCCAGCGCTCCATCCTGGCGATAGCAGCGCGCGCGGACCTTGAGCCGGAGAGGAGAAAGGCATGCGGCGGCGGTGCGGTGGCGGCCCGCCACGCCACGAGCCTGTGGCCAGCGGCCAGTCGCCAGCGAGCCGCGCGGCGGTGCTCTGGAGGAGGCACGCCGCGGCGGCGCAAGTCTGGGTCGACGGAGAGAACTCGGGCTTAGTACGTGGTCACCACAAGTACCGGTATCGTCGAGGCGTCGGCCCGGCGGCGGGTGGCCTACCTCGCCAAGTCCAACTCGTCGAGTGGGCTGCGGTGATGAGGTAAAGCTCGGTGCGGCATATGTGGGATGCGATCCGACGCGGCGGCGTCGACTACAACCAGGGATCGGCGGCGTGGATGCTCTCATCGCCGCTGATCCCGCCAGAGATCGATTCTCGCTTACCAACAAGCGGATCGCCAAAGAGGCTTGGGACGCCATCATTGCGGCACGCGATCGGCGGCGATCCGCGCGCAGTCTACTGCGAGACACTCGCGAGGAGGGAGAGCACGCCTTCAAGCGGTGAGGCGTTGATGACTTTGCTCTCCGTCTCAACACTGCATTGCGAGAAGATGGTGCGGTTGGCGGCGACACCTACGGCGAGAGAGAGGCGTGGAAGCTCTTCCATTGCGTCCCGAGAAGTACAAGCGAATGGCTCGCTCGATCGAGTCTCTTTGGACCTCTCCGCGATGACGATCGAGGAGTTGCGGTCGCCTCAAGGTCGTTGGCGGCGATGAGCCAGCGTCTCGGGACCCGTCACCATTGGCGGAAGCTCCACCTCGCTCGGGAGCGGTGGGGCGGCCAAGGTGGCGAGAAGAAAGGAGCCTTCTTCCACGACAGCGGCCGCGAAGGCGTGGCAAGCGCAAGCGCGCAAAGACGCCCGGCGGCGCGAGGGCGTGGCGGGCGATGGCCGTGGAGGCGCCAGGCGCGCGCGGCTGGCAAGCAAAGCCGACGAGGCGACTCTTGCCACAATGCGGCAAGCTTGGTCATTGGGCCAAGTTGTCGGCGACCACGACGCGCCGAGCCCACGTCGCGCGGCGAAGGAGGAGGAGCACCGCCGTGCTCATTGCGCATGCGAGCATCGAACTACCTCCGCACCGCCGCCGCGGCTCTCCTCCACCTTGAAGAGCCAAAAGCACACACCCTCCCGGCGACGATTCCGCAGCGACAAGACTAACGGGTGGTACCTCGACACGCGGCGCCATCCATCACATAACCGGCCGGCGGAGTTCTTCGCGAGCTTGACTCTAGCGTCAGAGGCTCGTCAAGTTTGGGACGCCTGCGGCGTGGAAATCAAGGCCGTCGGCTCGTCATCTTCACCACCATGTCGGTGAGCACAGTACGCTCACGGCGTCTACTACATCCGACTGCGAACTCCATCATCGACTTGGGACACCGGATGAGAACGTTCGCGTGTCGAGATCGAGCACGGGTGTTTGCGGATTTGGGATCTTCGTCGCCGCCTTCTTGCCAAAGGTAACGAGGCGCAAATCGACTCTACATCCTTCACGTGCGGTGGCTCAACCTCTGTCTCGGCGCTCGTCGGGACGCGTGGCGTGGCGATAACCAGCGCTGGGCACCTTTCACTTCGAGGCCACAGGCGGCTCGGTGCCGCGGAGATGGTGCGGGCTGCCGTGCCTTGACCATGTGGAGCGGCTCTGCGGCGTCTGCGTGTTGACGGGCGCGGGCGACTCCCTCCCGGCGGGCGAGTTTACGAGCCAAGGAGAGCTCGAGCTCGTGCGGGACTTGTGTGGCCGGACACCGCCACCACCGGAGAACGACGCCACTTCTGCGCTCGTCGGCGACCTCTCCTCTACATGTGGTGATGGTCCTCGGCGGCAAGGAGAAACTGCGGGCGCGCCATCGAGCGCACGCAGTCGCCTGAAGCGAGTGCGACGCCAAGCCGCGCGTCTTTGCGCCTGGACAGCGGCCGGCGAATTCACGGTGGTGACCGCGTCATCTTGTTCGATGAGGGCATTGGCGCCACTACTCCGCGCCCGTCTGCCCGCGGCGAGTAGCGGCGTCGCCGAGCGCAATCGCGGCTGTGGGGATGGCTCCGCCCTCCTCAAGCGGAGGATGCCACCGTCTTAGGGAGAGCGGTGGTGACGGCCGTCTACATCCTCAGCTTCCGCCTACCAGGCGCTCGGCGGCGGGAGGCGTGCGAGGCTTGGCATGGCGCAAGCCGGCGGTCACCACTTGCGGGTCTTGGCTCCTCGCGTTCGCCAAGGAGCTTGGCCACATCGGCAAGCTCGGCAGCGAGAGCACCGGGAGTGTTTGCTCGGCTCACGCGGAGGCTCGAAGGCCTACGAATCCTCGACCTGTTACCGCGTCCGCGTCGCGCGTGGCGTTGTGTTTGGCGGCGGGCGGGCGTGGGACAAAGCGGTGGGCGGCGGTTCGACCGACTCTCGGGGACTTTGTTGTCGACTCGTCCGCCGAGAGGCGGGAGCTAGCGGCTGCGTCTTTACCGAGCTCGTCCACCTCGACACCTAGCTCGCCACCGGCTCGGCGAGTGCTCCGCCACGCCGGCGAGTTCGCCCACTCTTCACCATCGGCCACTCCACGCTCTCCGCACCGCTCCACTCTCTCTGGCGGCCACACCACCGGATCGGCCCCAACGGCCGATCCACGCACGAGCGGCGCGCGGTGGAGTTCGCTACTCATCCCCCGGCGACGACCGCGTCGGCGCCTACCACGACGGCGAGCCTCTGCGCTGCTCGTACCATGGACAACATCCTCGGCCGAGATGCCCGTCCACTGGATCGCGCAACACGACCGAGGCGGAGCCGCACTTGGCGTCGCGACGGCGGCGCCCGCTCCCGCCTCCGCCGGTGAGGCGGCGTGGCGTGTTGCGATGAAGCGAGATGGGCGTCGGCGGAACGGGCGTGGGAGCTCGCGGATCTTCACGCCGGCCACCGCGCGATCACCCTTAAGTGGGTGTTCAGGCGAGCGAGACGGCGGCGCCATCGTCAAGCACAAGGCTCGCTTGGTGGCACGAGGCTTCGTCGGCGGCGGGGGAAGTCGACCGGCGGCGCCGCCGCCGTCGCCGCGCATGGAGTCCGTTCGTCTTCTCCTCGCGCTTGCGCCCAGAGAGGTTGGCGCGTCCATCACATGGGCGTCCGTCCGCCTTCCTCAACGCGTCGACTTGAAGGAGGAGGTCTCGTCCGTCGGCCGCACGGGATTCGTCATCCCGGTAAGGAGGGCAGGTTCTCCGCTGCGCAAGGCCTCTAAGGCTTGCGGCGGGCACCACTGAGCCCTAACGCTGGACTCCACCTCAAGCAAATGGGGTTCCGGCATGCGCACCAGGCTGCGGTCTACCGGCGGGGCAAGGCGGCAACACCTGGCGGTGGGCGTCGTCGGCGACTTGGTGATCACGGCTCCAAGGAGGCCGGGTCGAGCGTTCAAGGCGGAGATGAAGACCGCCTTCGGATGAGCGACTTAGGACTTCTCTCCTTCTACACGGGATCGAGGTCCACGGGGACAGATCCGATATCTCCTTCGCGGACCGCCTCGCCAAGCGCCTTTGCCGGCGGCGGACCGATCGCAACCCAACCCACACTCCTATGGAGGAAAGGCGGCCGAGCGCCGCGGACGGCGGAGAAAGGTGGGCGCGACGCGATCTGCGGCGCTCGTGGGCGACCGCCGCTACCTCGCCCACACGCGTCGGTTGGCGTTCGCCGTCGGCTCGTCGATCCGTTCATGCGGCGGCCGACGACGGAGCATCAAGCGGGCGTGAAGAGGATCCTCCGCTACGTTGCGGGCACCTCCGACTCGACTTGCACTACCCAGGTGTCGGCGGCGCACTTCGCCGGATCTGGCGGCACCACGCGGCGACATCGACACCATCAACGGACAAGCGGGATTATCTTCTTCCTCGGCAAGTGCCTCGTTAGTGGCGATGTCAAGCGGCGGTGGTGGCCACCGGTGAGGCCGAGTACATAGCGGCTTCCGCCGCCGACTCGAGCGCTCTGCTCGCCGATTGCTTGGTGATCTCCTCGCGAGACACAAGCGGTGGCGCTCATGATGGACGAACAAGTCGCTCGGCTGCTCGGCAAAGAACCCGTTTTCCATGAGCAGAAAGCACATCCGGTGAAGTACCACTTCATCAGAAATTGCTGGATGAAGGCGACATCAAGCGAAGCTACATCAACACCACGGATCGACTGCGGACACGCTCACCAAGCCTCTTGGGAGGTCAAATTCCTCGAAACCGCTCTCGGGATCGGGATGGTTCAACTTTCCCACAAGACGGCGCACAAGACTTAGGGGAGAATGATGAATAAGTCTCATCTTGTGGTCTTTGTGGGGTGGGCACATGGTTCTTGTGACCACGATGCATGGTGGTCTTTGTGAAGGGAAGCGGGTAGGCTACACTAGCGCAAATTAAAAATTCTACCCGTAAACCAAGATCACTGCAGATTATAGATCACGGTCTTACCACTAGACGCGCAGGTGCGGAAGTTGATCAACCGCGTCCAGGCGAGTGTAGTCGTACCAAGTTGATGCGATGCGTCGGGGCGCAGTAGTCGTACTACTTCCTCGTCCTCGTCGCGGCGTCCACGTCTGACTCCTTTCTTGCGGTTCGTCCCAGCGCCACGATGCGGCGCCTCAAAGGTATCCACACGTGCGGGAGAGCGGCGCCGCGCCGGACTACTAGATCGCCGCGGCGACTAGGGCGTGGGAGGGTGGCGGCGGGGTTTGAGGATGTCACGAAAAACTCAACCCTCGACCAGCCGCGCCCCTCTCCTTTTAAAGACGTCCTTATAATGTGCTTCTACGAATAGAGGCCCATTAGGACTCAATGCCCAGATCTAATTCGGATCAATCCGAATTAGGCTTCATAAGTGTGTGACCCTATGGTTCACATATGTTTAGACATGACGCGAGTACACATACTTGGTCAATAGTTGGTAGCGACCTCTAGCAAGGCGTGCCAACTCCTAAACATACGTAAAGATCATATCGGACGAACCATCACAATGTTATGTACATGCCAATCCCTTTGCCTCACGATATTCTGGTCGAGCTCCAAGGCGACCACTCTTTCGATCTGTGATCCTAATCCCTTACTAGGTTAACTCTTAACCTTAAGTAGCATGGCCATGCATTTAGATCCGATCACTCGAGGCCCGAGATATCTCTCGGGTAGAGAGGGCAAATCCCATCTCGACCGACCATGCCTCGCAAAGATGCTTCATGACAAACCCGAAAGCTACCTTTATAACTACCGATTCACGGAGTAGCGTTTGATAGCCCCTAAGTAGGTCGATTCACATCTCAAGTACATGCGACAATCTCGTGTCTAAGGACAAGGCGTACACATTGTGTAGAGAGAACCATAAGAATAATTACTATGTCTCATGTTGGGTCGGTCCAACCCCATGTTCTAAACATGTGTCCACATTATTGGTTTGACATCTCCATGTCTATGACACGTGAAACATGGTCATCAACCGATACATGTGCTAATCCATCATTCACGTGTGTCCTCACATGAACTCCGACTAGGGACAACTTTAGAATAACCATACAAGTAAAGAGTTTCACAAACAAGTCACATACTTGTTAATCAACACAAATGCAATATTCAAGGAACATTTATTAAATCATGGATACAATGAAATATCATCATCAATATGATTGCCTCTAGGGCATATCTCCAACGATCTCCCACTTGCACTAGAGTCAATCTAGAAGATATCTAATACCCATAGCTCTTGTGTGCCTCATGCTTAGGGTCAGGGAGAGGCTTCACAAAGGATCTCAAATATTCAAATCCGTGTGTATTTTGCATATCTTTAAATCTCCTCGATTAAGGATCTCTCGAATGAGATGAAACCGCGCAGATATGTGTTTGTTCTTTTGGTGATTCCTCGGCTCCTTGGCTTGCGCAATGGCCCCACCGTTATCACAAGAAAGATCCGAGGATGCACGCACTAGGAACCACACCTAGTTCGGCTTATGAACTTCCTTATCCAAACACCTTCCTTTGCCGCTTGAAGCGCAATGTACTAAACCTCCGTTGTAGAGTCGACGAATCTCTGCTTGGAACTCTTCCAACTTACCGCACCCGTTCAAAAGGAACACAAAACCGATTGCGATTTGTAATCATCTTTGTCGGTTTGGAAGCTTGCATCGGTGTAACCATTTACAACGAGCTCTTCCTCACCTCAAGTAGACTAGGAACACATCCTTAGTTCTTCTCAAATACTTGAGGATGTTTTTAATCGCTTTGTCGATGACTCTCTGGATCGATCACCGTATCTGCTCGTAACACTTAGAGCATAGGAAACATCTGGGCGAGTACACATCATAGCATACATGATAGATCCAATGGCGAAGCATATGGAATCTTACTCATGCGATCTCGCTCATCGGTTGTCGAAGGACACCGAGTCTTGCCAAGATTTATGCCATGAGACATGGGCAAGAACCCTTTCTTTGCCTCCTCCATGTTGAACCGTTTCAACACTTTGTCAATGTAAGTACTGGCTTAATCCTATTAGCCTTTTTGATCTATCTCTATAGATCTTAATACCCAAAATATATGCCGCTTCCCTAAGTCCTTCATTGAGAAACTATTTTTGGTGAGGTCTTAACGGACTCGAGCATAGGAATATCATTTCCAATCGAGTAATATGTCATCTACATATAAGATTAGAAATACGAGTGAGCTCCCACTTGTCTTCTTGTAAACACAAGATTCTTCTTCGTTTTGATGAAGTCAAACCCTTTGACCACTTCATCAAAACGAATGTTCCAACTCCGAGATGCTTGCTTCAATCCATAAATGGATTTTTGAAGTTTGCATACTTTTCTAGCATTGTTTGGATCGACAAAACCCTCGAAATTTGTATCATATACACGTCCTCGGTTAAATTTCCATTAAGGAAAGCCGTTTTGACATCCATCCGCCATATCTCATAGTCGAAATATGCGACAATAGCTAGAATGATCCGTATTGATTTAAGCATCGCTCACAGTGAGAAAGTCTCATCGTAGTCAACTCCTTGAACTTGCCGAAACCTTTGCGACAAGTCGAGCTTTATGGATATGAACATTTCCATCCATATCAATCTTCCTTTGTAGATCCATTTGCACTCTATGGTTTTAACACCATCAGTGGGTCAACCAAATTCCAAACTTGATTGTCTCCATGGATGCTATCTCGGATCTCATGGCACTATGCCATTTCTCAGTCCGGGTCCATCATTGCTTCGCATAGGTCGTGGCTCATCATTGTCTAACAATAATATATCTCGCGCATTGCGAGCCTTCCGACCTTCGTGGTGGTGGTGCTTCCTTTGCCATGGGTTCCTCAACTTGTTCTCGCCACATGGGCATCATTCGTCGAGTCTTCCCGATTGGTTCATCTTGAACTTCTTCAAGGCCGCACCGTTCTTCCACTTGTCTCCTGTTGAGAAACTCTTTCTCTAGGAAAACACCACTTGAGCGACAAACACTTTGCCCTCTAGTCGGTTGTAGAAGTAATATCCAAAGGTTTCCTTCGGATATCCCACAAAAATGCATTTATCAGACTTGGGTGTGAGCTTGTCCGATCAGTGGTAAACGACAAGCGCCTCGCATCCCCAAATCTTTAGAAAAGACAAGCGTGACTCTTCCCGGTCCATATCTCATATGGTGTCTTAACTACGGTTTAGAGCGGTACCCTATTAAGTGTGAAAGTCTGCTTTTCTAGGCGTAACCCCAAAGGATAATGGTAAATCATTGGCTCATCATCGATCGAACCATGTCCAACAAGGTCCGATCACGCTCGGATACCCGTTTCTTTGAGGCGTTAGGCGGTGTTAGGCGTGGAACAATTCCGCAACTCTTGGATGATTGCTAAATTCATGACTCAAATACTCGCCACCACGATCGGATCGCGAGCCTTAATTTTCTTGGCACGTTGATTTTCAACCTCATTACGGAACTCTTTGAACTTTTCAAAAGTTTGGACTTATGCTTCATTAAGTAGACATACCCATATCTACTAAAATCATCGATGAAAGTTATGAAGTAATGAAATCCACCTCTAGCGGTGGTGCTCATTGGTCCACATACATCGGTATGTATGATTTCCAACAAGTCGGCCGCCTCTCAAAAGAACCTTTGAAAGGTGATTTGGTCATCTTACCAAGCAAACAAGCTTCACATGTCTCGTATGATTCAAAATCAAGCGAGTTAGAAGACCATCGACATGGAGCTTCTTCATGCGCTTTTCATATGTGACCCAAACGACAATGCCAAACATAGGTGGGATTCAAATCATTAGGTCGAAGTCTTTTAGCATTTATGTTAAAGATAGGCGCATCATCAAGATTTAAAATAAATAACCCATTCACAATGGTAGCTAAAGCCATAAACATTCCATTTTTAGAGATCAAACAACCATTGTCTTTACTTGCAAATGAATAACCATCTCTCATCAAACATGAGGGGATAAAATGTTTCGACTCATACTAGGAACATAATAACAATTATTCAATTCCATAATAAATCTTGAAGGAAGCTGAAGTTGCATGGTGTAGACGGTCAACGCAACAACCCTTGCTTTATTTCCGCGCGAAAATCAACTTCACCTCTTGCGACTCCTCTACTTCTTATTAGCCTGCATCGAGTTGCAAATGTGAGCAAGCGATCGGTATCAAATACCCAAGAGTTAATAGGAGAATCTGCGAGAAAAATGTCTAAAACATTTATAACAAGTGTACCATGGGTAGAAGTCTTACTTCGGCCTTCTTCTTGCATTCATCTAATCCATGTACTTCTTGCGCTTTCTCTTCCAGTGGCGATTTCTTTACAATAGAAGCATCTTGTCTCGCCTCGTGTCGGCAGATTAGGCTTAGGCGTTGGCTTGAGATCATATCTTTAACCTTGCCCTTATTCTTTGGCCATGGCTTCTTACCCTTTTCTTGAAGCTAGACTTGTTCTGCACATACCATCACATGGCTAGGCCCCGCACACTTCTTAATGTCACTCTCTGCTTTTTGAGCATCCCACAAAGCTCATTAAGGCCCTTATCAGCCCCATGCATATGGTAGTTCGAAATAAATGCCCATAGCTAGGTGGAAGAGCGCTAAAATGAAATCGATTGCCAACTCTTGGCCAATTGGAAAACCAAGTTTATCCAAAGTCCGATTGTAACCAACCATTTTGATCACATGTGGGCCTACGGGTGCACCTTACGTTAACTTGCATTCGAAAAAGCCTTAGAGACATTGAACCGTTCGATCTGGCACATGTGCGAACATGTCCTTAAGCGCTATGATCATATCATACGCTTCACGATCCTCAAGCGCTTTTGAAGGTCGGGTTCCATGCATGCAAGCATAAGGCACTAATCTCAAGAGAGTCATCACATGCTTTCTTGTAGGCATTTTTAACAAAGCGCAGCGCATTGTTAGCGAGTTCTTACGGGATTGGGGTGTCGAGCGTTTTCCTTTATCGCCACGAGAACAATTCTCGGGTTACGGACCAGTCAGAATAGTTTATTCCATTTAATTTCTCTTTCTCAGAATCGATCGCAAAGCAAAAGGGTGTGCGTGGTTGCTAGATGCCATTGATCTACAATAGGAAATGCAAAATACTAAGACAAATAAAACCATGATAGAGTAAATTGTATTAAACAAATTTAATAGAATGTACTCCCACTAAAATCAACATCCTCTGTTGATTCTTAGCGATTCAAGATCCGCAATGCGAGTCTACTAGTGAGCTTTTGCATCAGCTGGAGACAAGGTAATTCGTAAGCAACACCTTGCTAATCATATCTCTATATGACTCTTGTTGTTGGGTGACATCTCTATGCCCCGCGCCCAACCTTTATGCCCCAAGGCCCATAACCTTTATGATAACCTTGTTAAGTTCACCAATCCTTATGCATGTAAGTATCAGATACAAAACCCATCTAGTCAAGGAAAGTTGATGGTGCCCTAATTTTATAGACCCACCATCAATTTACAAGACATGGGATGGTGCAAAGTTTAATTGGGAGGGCATATGTTTAACTTAACATTTTGTGAGGATCGCTATACTTCTACCATTCAAACATGCATAGGAGTAAAACAATAGGAATAACATTCACACTGATTGTGACTCGGTATGGCCTATTTTCTCATGGTGATCTCCATCGCCATAGAATGGCCCACCATGATGATCTCCATCTCCATGGTTCATGTGTGCCATCCTCCAAGTGATGTGTCCTCAGAGTACTACTATAAGCTATTACTCATAACACTAGTAATAAAATACATGGATACTAGGAATCATCATAAGTCGTACACGCAGATAGTTAATACAATACTTTGACAACACAATGGCTCCACCGTGTTGCCGTACCACACTTACACGCAGTCATGCAAATATTACAAACATGCATCACATACACATTAGGCCATCTGGTCACATACATCCTGCAAAAACAAGTTTATGCATAGAATCGCAATCTCTGGGATAGGGGTGAGGGGTTTCCTCAGAGTTCGAAGGGCGGCGCCTTATCAGAAAAACAGTCAATCTATACAATTTTTACATAGGATTTTGATAAACAAATCATATTTACCACAAATCGACTCTTCGTTAGATTCGACCAATTTGTCTTGATCTTCGCATGCCGCAACCGGTTTTACGTGTCTTTGTCTACCCCGATGGCGAATCCGGCCGTAGGGTATGTTGTTTCACGACCTTAGCGGCATGATCACGGTACATCGATTATTAATCTAGGTTCGGTTCGATCAATCATATTGATCTTCGCATGCATGAACCGGTTTCGTGTCACCGTCTACCTCGATGGCGAATCCGACCAGTGAAGTGCGTTGTTTCACGACCTTAGCGGCATGATCACGAAACCGGACCAATCCATTACGAGAACTATACAATCGATCACATCGATCATGCAGATTACATATCGCCATATGCAAATCACCCGAACCTATAACATGACAAAGAACCGCCCGATACCGCGAAGGGAAGCGGGTAGGCTACACTGGCGCAAATTAAAAATTCTACGTAAACCAAGATCATCTGCGATTATAGATCACGGTCTTACCGCTAGAGCGCAGTGCGGAAGTTGATGCGGCGTCGAGGCGGTGTAGTCGTACCAAGTTGATGCGATGCGTCGGCGGAGTAGTCGTACTACTTCCTCGTCCTCGTCGCGGCGTCCCACGTCTGACTCCTTTCTTGCGGTTCGTCCCAACGCCACGTCTGGCGCCTCTTCAAAGGTATCCACACGTGCACGGAAGCGGCGCCGCCCGGACTACTAGATCCGCGCGGCGACTAGGGCGTGGGAGGGTGGCGGTCGGGGTTTGAGGATGTCACGAAAAACTCAACCCTCAACCAGCGCCCCTGCCTCCTTTTAAAGACATCCTTATAATGGGCTTCTACGAATAGAGGCCCATTAGGACTCAATGCTTGATCTAATTCGGATCAATCCGAATTAGGCTTGACCTTAAGTGTGTGACCTATGGTTCACATATGTTTAGACATGGCGCAGTACACATACTTGGTCAATAGTTGGTAGCGACCTCTAGCAAGGCGTGCCAACTCCTAAACATACGTAAAGATCATATCGGACGAACCATCACAATGTTATGTACATGCCAATCCCTTTGCCTCACGATATTCTGGCCGAGCTCCAAGTGACCACTCTTTCTCGATCCCGTGATCCTAATCCCTTACTAGGTTAACTCTTAACCTTAAGTAGCATGGCCATGCATTTACGGATCCGATCACTCGAGGGCCCAGAGATATCTCTCTCGTAGAGAGGGCAAATCCCATCTCGGCCCGACCATGCCTCGCGACATGCTTCATGACAAACCCGAAAGCTACCTTTATAACTACCCAGCCACGAGTAGCGTTTGATAGCCCCTAAGTAGGTCGATTCACATCTCAAGTACATGCGACAATCTCGGGTCTAAGGACAAGGCGTACACATTGTGTAGAAGAACCATAAGAATAATTACTATGTCTCATGTTGGGTCGGTCCAACCCATGTTTCTAAACATGTGTCCACATTATTGGTTTGACATCTCCATGTCTATGACTTTGTGAAACATGGTCATCAACCGATACATGTGCTAATCCATCATTCACGTGTGTCCTCACATGAACTCCGACTAGGGACAACTTTAGAATAACCATACAAGTAAAGAGTTTCACAAACAAGTCACATACTTGTTAATCAACACAAAGGCAATATTCAAGGAACATTTATTAAATCATGGATACAATGAAATATCATCATCAATATGATTGCCTCTAGGGCATATGTCCAACACTTTGCTGCCCCATCTAGGACAGCATCTTGGATTAGCTTTAGAACAACATCTTAGACTAGCATCTTAGCATCTTAGAGGACAGCATCTAGGACATCATCTTGGACTAGCTTTAGGACAGCATCTTAGACTAGCATCTTGGCATATGCTTGGCTGATTAGCAGCCTATAAATATGTATCCCCAACCCCTCAGATGGGTATGACATTGTGTGAGAAATAAACCTAGAAAATTTGCCCCATCTCCAAGTGTCATCCTCTCGATGAGAGTAAGGTTCTTGCTATCACCAAGAGCAAGAATCCAGCGACTAACAAGTGGTATCGAGCTATACCATCCTCAGAACCTCGAGCATCTCTGCTCAATTCCTTCTCAACCTCGCTTCCGGCCCATGACATTTCAACCGAGCAAAGCATGCGGCTCCATCTCTGCGATGGCAGTACAGACGGACCTTGAGCGGAGGAGAGGAGCGTAGCGGGGCGAAGCGGCGCGCGATGGCGGCGACGCCGCGCCTGCGCGGCGGCGGCAGAACAGGCGCGGGGCGCGGCGGTGCTCTGGAGGAGGCACGCCGCGGCGGCGGCGTCGGGTCGACGGAGAGCGCGGCCTTCACGACGGCGCGGCTCTCTCTCGGTTCGATGCGTGGTCACCACGAGTACGGTATCGTCGAGGGCGTCGGCCGTCGGCGGTGGCCTACCCTCACCAAGACCAACTTCGTCGAGTGGTCTGCGGTGATGAGGTAAAGCTCGGTCGCGGCATCGTGGGATCTGTCCGTGCGGCGGCGTCGACTACAACGAGATCGATGGGCGCTGGATGCTCTCATCACTGCAGATCCGCCGAGATGCGATTCTCGCACCAACAAGCGAGCGCCAAAGAGGCTTGGGCGCCATCATTGCGACGCGCATCGGCGATGACCGCGCCGCAAAGTCTACACCGCGCGACACTCGCGAGGTGGGAGAACCCGGCCTTCAAGCGGTGAGGACGTTGATGACTTTGCTCTCGTCTCAACACTCTGTGCGAGAAGATGGTGCGGTTCGGCGGCGACACCTCTGGCGAGAGAGGCGTGGAGAAGCTCTTCCGCTGCGTCCCAGAAGTACAAGCGGATGGCTCGCTCGATCGAGTCTCTTTGGACCTCTCCACGATGACGATCGAGGAGGCGTTGGGTCGCCTCGCCAGTGGTTGGCGGCGATGAGCCACGGCGTCTCGGGACCCGTCACCATTGGCGGAAGCTCCTCCTCTCGGGGCGGTGGGCTGCCGGCCAAGGTGGCGGGGAAGAAGGGAGCCTTCTTTCATGACAGCGCGGCGTGGCTAGCGCGGCAAGCCGCACAAAACGCCGAGCGGGCGCGAGGCGTGTCGAGGCGATGGCCGTGGGCGCCGCGGCGCCGGCGGGCAAGCAAAGCGGACGCAAGCGACTCTTGCCACAATCTGCGGCAAGCTTGGTCGTGGGCCAAGTTGTCGGCGACCACGGCGCGGCGAGCCCACGTCGCGCGAGCGGAGGAGGAGGAGCGGCCGTGCTGTTCATTGCGCATCGAGCATCGAACTACCTCCACGCGGCGCCGCAAAGCCTCCTCCACCTTGAAGAGCCAAGCACACACCCTCCCGGCGGCGGTTAAGAACGACAAGGCCCGGCGGGTGGTGCCTCGACACCGGCGCCACCCATCACATGACCGGTCGGCGGAGTTCTTGCCGAGCTTGACTCTGGCGTCAGAGGCTCCGTCAAGTTTGGGGCGCCTCGGCGTGGAAATCAAGGCGTCGGCTCGTCATCTTCACCACCATGTCGGTGAGCACAAAGTCGCCACCGTCTCTACTACATCCCCGTCTGCGGAACTCCATCATCGACTTGGGCGGTGGATGAGAGCGGCTCGCGTGTCGAGATCGAGCGCGGTCTTCCGCGGTTTGGGATCTTCGTCGCCTCCTTCTTGCCAAGGTAACGAGTGCAAATCGACTCTACATCCTTCACGTCGCGGTGGCACAACCCCTCGGTCTCGCCGCTCGTCGGGACGGCGGCGTGCGCGATAACCGAGCGCTTTGAGCGCGTTAGCCGGCGCCCAGGCGGCTCGGTGCCGCGAGAGATGGTGCGAGCTGCGTCGTGCCTTGACCATGTGGAAGCGATTCTGCGGCGTCTGGCGTGTTGGCGAAGCGAGGCGCTCCCTTTCCCGGCGAGCGGTTTACGAGCCAGGAGAGGCTCGAGCTCGTGCGAGGGACTTGTGGCCGGTGACAGGAGGGCGACGCCACTTCTGCTGCTCGTCGGCGACCTCTCTCGCTACATGTGGGTGATGGTCCCGGCGGCAAGGGAGAGGCTGCGGGCGCTCATCGCGCGCCTGGGTCTTCTGCGAGGCGATGCGGCGCAGTCGCGCTGGCGTCTTTGCGCCTGAATAACGGCGGCAATTCATGGCGGTGGTCGCGTTATCTTGCCCGATGAGGGCATTCGGCGCCACTCGCGCCGTACAACCCGCAGCAGAGCGGCGTCGTCGGCGCCTGTCAAGAGCGGTTGTGGGGATGGCTGGGCCCTCCTCAGCGAGGGGATGCCGGTGTCTTACGAGGAGAGCGGTGGTGACGGCGTCTACATCCTCAACCGCTTCGCTTACCAAGGCGCTCGGCGGCGGGGGCCGTCACGAGGCTTAGCATGGCGCAAGCGGCGGTCTCCACTTGCGGTCTTGGCTCCCTCGCGTTCGCCAAGGAGCTTGGCCATCGGCAAGCAGCGGCAAGCACTCGGGAGTGTTCGCCGGCTGCGGAGGGCTCGAGGCCTCACGAATCCGACCGACCTGTTACGGTAGCGTCGCATCTCGCGTGATGTTGTGTTTGGCGAAGGCGGTGGATGTGGACAAGGTGGTGGGCGGCGGTTCGACCGACTCGGGGACTTTGTTGTCGACTCGTCCGCCGAGAGAGCGGGAGCTAGCGGCTTCGTCTTCACCGGCTCGTCCACCTCGACACCTAGCTCGCCACCTTTCCGGCGAGTGCTCCACCACCTTCTGGCACTCGGTTCGCCCCACTCTTCACCACCGACCACTCCACGCTCTCCCGCGGCGGCCACACCACCGGATCGGCCCCAACGGCCGATCCACGGCGGCGGCGCCGCGGTGGAGTTCGCTACTCATTGTCCCACGGCGAGGAGCCTGCGCTATCGTACCATGGACAACATCCTCGTGGCTGCCGTCCTCGGTGGCGCGGCACGACCGAGCGGGCCGCACTTGGCGTCGGCGGCGGCGAGCCCGCCCGCCACGAGGCGGAGGGAGACGCGGCGTGGCGTGTTGCGATGAAGCGAGAGATGGGCGCCGTCGGCGGAACCGGGCGTGGGAGCTCGCGGATCTTCTGCCGGCCACCGCGATCACCCTTAAGTGGGTGTTCAGGCGAGCGGGATGAAGCCGCGCCATCGTCAAGCACAAGGCTTGCTTGGTGGCCGCGAGCTTCATGCGGCGGAGGGGTCGACCGGCGGCGACGCGCCGCACCCGTCGCGCACATGGAGTCCATTCGTCTTCTCCTCGCACTTGCGGCCCGGGAGGGTTGGCGCGTCCATCACATGGGCGTCAAGTCCGCCTTCCTCAACGGCGACTTGAAGGAGGAGGTCGTCGCCCGTCGTGGCCGGGATTCGTCATCCCCGGCGAGGCAAGGTCCTCGCTGCGCAAGGCCCTCTACGGCTGCGCGGGCACCACGAGGCTGAGCGCTAAGCCGGACTCCACCCTCAAGCAAATGGGGTTCCAGCCGAGCGCGCACGCAGGCCGCGGTCTGCCGGCGAGCAAGGCGGCAACGCCTGGCGGGTGGCGTCTGTGCCGACGACTTAGTGATCACCGGCTCCAGGCCGCGGTCGGCGTTCAAGGCGGAGATGAAGACCGCCTTCGGATGAGTGACTTGGGGCTTCTCTCCTTCTACTCGGGATCGAGGTCCACCGGGACAGCTCAGTATCTCCTTCGCGGACCGCCTTCGCCAAGCGCACGGTCGGTGGGCGGGCTCACCGACCGCAACCCAACCCACACTATGGAGGAAAGGTCGGCGGCGCGCGACGGCCTGGCGGAGGAGGTGGGCGCGGCGATCTGCGTGCGCATCGTGGGCGACGCCGTTACCTCGTCCACACGCCCGTCGGTTGGCGTTCGCCGTCGGCTACGTCGGTCGGTTCATGCGGCGGCACCGGCGACGAGCATCGGCGGCCGTGAAGAGGATCATCCGCTACGTTGCGGGCACCTCCGACTACGGCTTGCACTACGAGGTGTCGTGCGCGCGCACTTCATCGGATCTGGCGACCACGCCGCGCGACATCGACACGGCAAGAGCACAAGCGGGATTCTCTTCTTCCTCGGCAAGTGCCTCGTTAGTGGTATCGGTCAAGCGGCGGTGGTGGCCCCGCCGGTGAGGCCGAGTACATAGCGGCTTGCACGCTTCACTGCTTACGTCAACACGCGGACGTCGCGAGCCGCTCCACATGGTCAAGGCACGGCGGCCTCGCACCATCTCGTGGCGAGCGAGCTTCAAGGCCTCGAAGTGAAGGTGCCCAAAGCGCTCGTGCCGCGCCACGCCTCGTCGTCCGACGGCGGCGACAGAGGGGTTGTGCCACTTTGCGTGAAGGATGTAGAGTCGATTTCGCCTCGGTTACCTTGGCAGAAGGCGGTGGCGAAGATCCCAAATCCATGCACCGGTGCTCGATCTCGTCTGTGAGCCGTTCTCATCCGGTGTCCCAAGCCGATGATGGAGTTCCAGTAGATGCGGGATGTAGTAGACGCCGGTGGCGACTGTGCTCACCGAACACGGCGGTGAAGATGGCGGAGCCGACACCCTTGATTTCCACGCGGGGCGCCCCAAAACTTGCGGAGCCTCGGGCGCTAGAGTCAAGCTCGGAGAAGAACTCCGTCGACGGTTATGTGATGGATGGCGCGGGTGTCGAGCACCACCCGTTAGTCTTGTCGTTGCGAATCGTCGCCGAGGGTGTGTGCTTTTGGCTCTTCAGGTGGAGAGAGCGCCGTGGCGGTGGCGGCGGAGGTAGTTCGATGCTCGCATACGCAATGAACAATACGCCATTGCTCCTCCTCCTCCGCCGCGCGACGCGGGCTCGGCGCGTCGTGGTGCCGACAATCCTTGGCCCAATGACCAAGCTTGCGCGATTGTGGCAAGAGTCGTCTCGCGCCGCTTTTGCTTGCCGGGCCGCGCCGCCTGGCGCCTCTGCGAGCATCACCCTCGGCTGCGTCCTCGCGTCTGGCACGGGCGCTTTGCGCCTTGCGCGGCTTGCGTGCTTGCGCCGCTGTCGGGAAGAGGACTCCTTCTCCTGTCACCTTGGCAAGCATCCCATCTGCTCCCGGTGAGAAGGAGCTTCCGCCAATGGTGGCGGGTCCGAGAACGCGTGGCTCATCGCATCCCAACGACCTTGAGGCGACCGCGCCTCCTCGATCGACATCGTGGAGGGTCCAGCAGGACCGGATCGGCGAGCCATCCGCTTGTACTTCTCGGGGGCGGCGAAAGAGCTTCTCAGCGCCTCTCTCTCATCAGAGGTGTCGTCGCCAAATCGCACCATCTTACGCAGCGAGTGTTGAGACGGAGAGCAAAGTCATCGGCGTCCTCGGCGTGGTCGCGATGGCGCTCTGGAGGAGGCGCGCGGCGGTGGCGCCCACTGGAGGCGCTACGCGCGGTGGCGCCCACGAAGAGCGCGCCGCGACAACGGCGGGCAGACGGTCGATAGAGCGCGCGCCTTCATGAGCGGCGTGGCTCTCTCCCGGACGTGCAGTGGTTACCACGGGTTCCGGTGTATCGTCGGGACGCCGGCCGGCGGTGGGTGGCCTACCCTCACCAAGGCCAACTACGTCGAGTGGGCGCGGTGATGAAGGCGAGCTCAGTGCGGCACATGTGGGAGGCGTCCGTGCGGCGACGTCGACTTCGACGGGATCGGCGGGCGCTGGATGCCCTCGCCAGCTGCGCCCGCGAGATGCGCTTCGCTCTCAACAAGCGGTCGCCTGGAGGCTTGGGGCGCCATCGCCGCGACGCGCGGCGGCGGCGACGCGCTGCAAGTCCACACCGCGAGCGCCGCGCGGAGTGGAGACCACGGCCTTCAAGCGGTGAGGGCGTTGATGACTTTGCTCTCGTCTCAACACTCTGCTGCGAAGTTGGTAAAGTTCGGCGGCGACACCTACGAGAGAGAGCGCCGAGAAGCTCTTTCACATTGCGTCCCGAGAAGTACAAGCGGATGGCTCGGTCGATCCGGTCTCTGACCTCTCCACGATGTCGATCGAGGAGGCGATAGGTCGCCTCAAGGTCGATCAGCGATGATGAGCCACGGTCTCTCGGGACCCGTCACCATTGGCGAAGCTCCTCCTCACTCGGGAGGAGTGGGGCACGGCCAAGGTGACGAGGAAGAAGGAGCTTCTTCCACGACGGCGACGCATGCGTGATAAAGCGCGGCAAGCGCGCAAAAACGCCAGAGCATGGGCGGGGGCGTCCGAGGGTGATGACCGTGGGCGCCCGGCGGCGCGCGGAAAAAAAGAGCCGACGCGAGGCGACTCTTGCTACAAGCTGCGGCAAGCAGTCATCGGGCCAAGGATTGTCGGCGACCACGGCGGCGGGCCCACGCCGCGCGCGCGGAGGAGGAGCATCGGCTCGTTCATTGCTCGAGCGAGCATCGAACTACCTCGGCGGCCGCCGCGCGGCTCTCCCACCTTGACGAGCCAAAGCACCGCCTCTTCGGCGAAAGTTCGGCAAGCGGCAAGACCGAGCGGGTGGTGCCTCGACACCGCGACACCCACCACATGGCCGGCGGCGGGAGTTCTTCTCCGAGCGTGACTCAAAGGCGTTCGAGGCTCTGTCAAGTTTGGGGGCGCCTCGGCGTTGAAATTAAGGACGACGCTCGCTCTAGGATCGGGATGGCTCAGATTCTCCAAGGAGACACACAAGACTTAGGGAGATTGATGGATAAGTCTCTGTGTTGGCTTTTTGCCGCCCTTCAAGGACATACTTGGTCAAGCGGTTAGCATCTCTTTTAGATGAGCATCTTGGACTAGCTTTAGGACTAGCTTTGAGGACGGATCATCTAGGACAGAGCATCTAGGATCTGACATCTAGGACAAAGCATCTAGGACAGAGCATCTTAGACTAGCATATGCTTGGCATATGCTTGGCTGGTTAGCCCTATAAATATGTATCCCCAACCCCTCAGGTTGGCATGGCATTGTGAAGAGAAATATACAAGAAAAATTGCCCCATCTCCAAGTGTCATCCTCTCCATGAGAGTAAGGATCTTGCTATCACCTCAAGCAAGAGTCCAGCGAATAACAAGGTTCTCCCACTCCGCGCGAAGTGTCGCGGTGTGGACTTGCGGTAGCGATCGCCGCCGATCGTCTTGCTTGCGCGATGGCGTCCCAAGCCTCCTTGGCGATCCGCTTGTTGGTAGCGAAGCGCATCTCGGCGGATCGCTGCGGCGATGAGAGCATCCAGGCGCGTCGATCCCGTTGTAGTCGGCGTCGCCGTCACCGGATGCATCCCATATGCCGCACTGAGCTTTACCTCATCACCGCGACCCGCTCGGCGTAGTTGGTCTTGGTGAGGTAGGCCACCGCCGCCGGCCGCGTCCACGAGCGGCTGGTACTCGTGGTGACCACGATGCCGACCGGGAGAAGAGCGCGTCGCTGTGAAGGCGCGCTCTCCGTCGACCGTCTGTGCCGCCGTCGTGCCTCCTCGAGAGCGCCACCGCGCGTCCGCGCTGTCTGTACGCCGCGCGCGTGGGCGTCTTGTGGTGCCATCGCGCCGCTTCGCCTCGTGTTGCCTCCTCTCCGCCTCAAGGTCGCGTCGGTGTCATCGGCGAAGAATGGAGCTTTGCATTCTTGCGAGAACCTTGACCTCTGCTGCGACGCCTGTGGCGCATCTGCGCCGCCTTGCTTCCACCACCTCGCCTTGGCCGCCGCACCGCCGCTCGGCGCCCTTTCGCCGCTGCGGCGTCTCTGCCGCCGCTGCGCTCGTCTTTGCTCTGCAAGCGAGCTCGGCCGTCTGCGACGCCGCATGCTCGAGGCGCCCGAAGGCGAGATCGCTGCGACATGGCGCTCTGCGGGGTGTTGCGTGGAGAGAGGCGCTTCCACGAGCCGCCGCGTCTCCGGAGGAGTGGCGTGGGCGGCGGGAGCTGCTTTGCTACTGGTGGGCCGCTGCGAGGCGGAGAAGGAGATGAGCGGAGATGCTCGGGCTACGAGGATAGTATAGCTCGATACCACTTGTTACACTGGACTCTTGCTCTTGGTGATAGCAAGATCCTTACTCTCATGGAGAGGATGACACTTGGAGATGGGGCAAATTTTTCTTGGTTTATTTCTCACACAATGCCATGCCAACTTTGAGGTGTTGGGTATACATATTTATAGGTTGCTACTCACCAAGCATATGCCAAGATGCTAGTCTAAGATGCTAACAACTGTCTAGATGCTAGTCTAAGATGCTAACAACTGTCTAGATCTTTGTCCTCTAAGATGCTAACAACTTTGTCCTAGATCTTTGGTCAAGACGCTGTCCTAAAGATGCTAACAACCAGTCAAGGATGTTGTCCTTTACAAAAGCAAAAAGCCGACACAAAAAGCCGACACAGAAAGCCGACACAGAGACTTATCCATCAAGGATCTTGCTATCACCAAGAGCAAGAATCCAGCGACTAACAAGTCCTACCCATCTTTACTACAGTCACCTTCTTTGTGTTCTTCGCTACTTGCGTGGGACTATCTCTCATCGTTTGTTTTCCCCTAGCTCCACCTCACTACAGCTTCAGCCGTACTCCGATGTGGCCTAGGCTAGTGATCCTTCTAATCGTTATTCGTTTTCTGCTTACTGTGTTTTTCTTGGCTCCTCCCTGATTACTTGAAAGACAAAGAAGCGGACTGCAGTGTCCCATTCGAGTGCAGAGGTTGAATTGAGAGCTATGGCAGCAGTGACAACAAAGGTTACTTAGTTGAGGTGACTACTTACAGATTTTAGAGTTCCTGTGATGGGACCTACGACTCTTTTATCGTACAGGTGCTATCAATATTATCTGTGACCTAGTGAAGCATACACTCACTCACAAGTACATGAGGGAGTATTTGCTTTACAGTTTGTGCCTTCAGAGTTACACATTGCTGACTTCTTCACGAAGGCACATACTAGGGTACAATATTTGTATTTTCTCTCCAAACTCAGTGTGTGTGATCCACCATGAGTTTGAGGGGGGGGGGGGGTAGAATAGGAATTCTTTTGTATTTCCTTATATGTGTATAACATATTCCCTTGTAATATCCAATTTGCACTCCCTATATATATTACCCATTGGGCCTCATTAATACATCCATAATATGCATAACAGTTTGACAGTCGTGGACCTCTGTTAATTGTTTCTTTGTCCTAATTGCAGGAGGAGCTTCAGAGGTCAAATGGGGGCTTGCCAAGAAGCAATTGTAGTTCCTCCACCGGATGGAATGCTCAAAACAGCTTGCTTTTGAAAATGAGCTTGAGTCGCCCTACATCATTCCCCACCAGCAAAGATGATAGTGATGATGAGATGGATATTGATGATAATGATGTTGAGAAGCCTTATAATTCAGAAAACAAGTCTACATCGAACCATGGTGACGTTGAAGATAATAGATGCAGTTTAAATCTGGCAGCAAGCATACAAAAGGGTCTTCAAGTCATTGAAAGCCACCGGAATAGTGGTGCTTGGAGGAGAGCATCATTAGGCTCTAGCACGAGACCTGCGGATGCTCATCCTACAGTTCCAGTTTGCAAAGTTGATGTGGCTGTTCAAACTGATCCTGAAGAAATTGAACCGAGACAAAACACTTTGGCTCTAATTCCTAGGAATCAGATTGAAGCCTCCGCAAATGAAAGCAAAGATATCGACAATTGCATGGATCTACAATTAGTAACGGTTGATGGAGCAATACCATCTGACGATCCAAAGCAACAGCATGTTTTGAATGTAAGTGAGACAATTAAAAACGTTACTGTGCAAATATGGACAACATTTAACTGCAGTTGTAGCAGTGATAACTTATGCATAGGATTTTTATGCCTATAGGCTGTGGAGAAGGTTCTTGCTGGAGCTACCAGGCGAGAGATGTTACGTGATGAACAGTGTGCCAAGCAAGCTGCTGAAATTCGACAGCTAAATCGTTTGGTGGGTGTTTTATCCCTCATCTCAGATGTTGAGATGCCAGAAATTATATTCTTCCATCTGAAGTGTTGTCTGTTTGCAGGTGCAACAATATAAGCATGAAAGAGAATGCAATGCCGTAATTGCACAAACACGGGAAGAAAAAATTGCAAGGCTTGAAAGTCTTATGGATGGAATGTTACCAAGTGAAGAACTTATGCTTGCAGAGTATCTCTCTCTTAAAGTTGAACATAAGGTCTTTCAGTTTTCCATTTATTTTCCTATATCACCAAATATGTACATGTTTCTTTTTTTATAAAAAAGAATCATTAATCCACATTCTTAACATTGCCCCCTGAATCCACAAATACAGATTCTCCATCAGAAATACGAGAATCATCCTGAAGTTTTGAGTGCTAAAATTGAGCTTGGAAGACTCCAGGAGCAGTTGGAGAGGTACAGGAACTTCAAGGATGAGAAGGAAGTTTTACTGGAGGAGATCCAACATCTAAAAAATCAGTTGCATTATATGCTTTCATCATCAACGTCACTGTGTAGGCCTCCAGTTGAACTGTCACAGGCATTTAATATTGTATCCGCTCGTCTTAGTATTTCATCTGCAAAAAAATATGATGATGGGCATGACATTGCAGTGACTGCTGAGAGTAGATGGATTACTCTTACAGAAGAGCTTAGAGTTGAGCTTTAGAAAAGTAGATCTCTCACCAAAAGTTTGCAGCTCGAAGTGGAGTCAGAGAAAAAATGCTCAGATGAGTTAAAGGAGGCATTGGACACGGCAATGCAGGGCATGCTAGAATTTTAGAACAGTATTGTGAACTACAGGAAAAGCATGCTTGCTTGCTCTCAATGCATCGCACAATCAACGATGGGATTGAAGATGTGAAAAAGGAAGCAGCAAAAGCTGGTGTACGAGGGGCAGAATCTAGGTTCATTAATGCCCTTGCTAGAGAAGTGTCAATTTTAAGAGCTGAGCAACAGAAGGAGCGTCGGTTTTGGATGGATGAAAACAAAGGCCTTCAGCAACAGCTAAGGGATACAGCTGAAGCTGTGCAGGCTGCCGGTGAGCTTCTTGTACGGTTAAATGATGCCGAGGAAGCTGCATCATTTGCCCAGGTATCATTTTCTGCTTTTCACATACCTAATTGCATTTCAAAATACAGTACAGTAGGATGCCTGGAAATTGGTACGTGTAGTTGGTTGCAAATTTCATCATAATATGTTCGATTCTAGATTTTTGTTAATGCTAATAACGTCCTAAATTCCTTAAGGAGGTGATCCTGACATCTCTTGTTTGATACTCTGTTGCTTGGAATTTGGATCCAACTTGATCTTGGTTATGTTGGTAATTTTTGTTTGATTGATGCACATCCCCTGTTTCATCTCAACCCCGATTCGTTTGATCCAATGAATTGGGAGCTGTAATGCATGTGCTGACTTCTTTTATCAGTTTCTCAAGTTTAAATATGCAATTCTCAGTGCAAGTCTCCCTTTGAAAGTGAAACTTAAATATGTTTATAAATCTGATACAGTTCTTTTTTGAAAAACAATGTGATATACAAATGTAGTTCATATTGTTAGAGATATATATGTATAATGTATTATTCCCCATTGTTATGAGGGGTTATTTGCATATTCATCACCTGTACCTTGTGTATATATACTGGCCCATTGACCTCATATTGAATACAAGTGTTATTCATAACATGGTATCAGAGCAACCCTAGGGTTTGTTTTGCTTCGCTTGCCGCCCGCCGCTTGGATCTGACGGCGTCACCTCTCCCGATCGGATCCTCGCTGCCTCCGGTCTCCAGACGCCGCCACCTTGGCTGCGTCCTCTCCTGATCGGTTCCTCGCCGCCTCCGGTCTCCAGACGCCGCCACCTCGGCTGCGTCCTCTCCCGATCGGTTCCTCGCCGCCTCCGGTCTCTAGACGCCGCCACCTCGACTGCTTCATCTGGGCTCGTCGTCCGGGCGGGCGCGCGCTGTTCGCCGCTCCGCGCGCTTCAGGGCGACCGCGCGCCTCCTCGGTCGAGCCGACGCCACTGGTCTTCGCTCAGGTCGCCGTCATCGCCTTAGCTGCACCACCCGACGCCGACATCGCACGCCGCTCGTCTCGCACCCACCACCGCTTGGGTCTTCGGTCTCTCGCTTCGGGCGTCGTCGTCGCTTCGGCCGCTTCACCTAACACCGCATCCACCGCTCCACCCGATGCCGTCGCCGCTCCACCCGACGTCGTCATCGCTCCACCCGCCGCCGCCGTCGCCGGGTGCGCCACCCGCCGCCGTCACCGCGCCGCCCGGGATCTGCTGCGCGCCACGCGCGGGAACCTAGTTCCCCGTGCACGTTACTCGTCCGCTTGCGAGCGGCCGCCGAGTGGGCCTCGGTTCTTTTTAACCGAAAAGAAAAGAAAAAAAGCAAAAAAAGCGTGGTTCTAACGCTTGCCGCGCCGCCCAAAGACCGCTGTTAGACTTCATTGTCTTGGTCGCCGTCTTTGTCGGTAGCCGCTTACCAATGGGCACCGCTCCTCATTTGCCGGTGATCTTCGATGGTGTTAACTACAGACTTTGTGTCTCATGCGCATCTACATGCGTGGTCTTCGTCTCGGGGTGTCCTCTGCGGTGATGTCACTGCCCGCCTTGCCTTATTCTCAGACGAGACCTCGCTGTTGCTTTGCCCTCGGCGGTGACAAGGCTACGGTTGAGGCCGGGTCTTCTTGATGATGAGGTTGCCTCGCCTACGGAGGCTCGGATTCCTACAGGATCGATGACCGCCTACACTCGGTGAATGCGATGGCGATGCTCGGGTTCTTTCTTTGTTTTCATCGCGGTATCCGGTCTCGATTTTCTTACGAGGTTGTGGGACTCCTTGACTTTCGGATGTGGACTCATCTTCGTCGGACTCTGAGCCCTACGGTGATACTTTGTACCGTCAGTGGTTCTCCAGAGCACTCTCTTGTGAGCGATGCTATCGTTGGCGCTTTTACGCTCGAGCTCTGGCATGCGGCGTCGGTTGGACTCTCTTACGCCTTCTGGCCGTCGCTCCTGTCCGTGTTGCTGGTATGCGTCGACCTAGAGTTTCAGCGGGTCTCACGAGTTCCTTACTCGCCGCCGTCCGAGTTCGGCGGCGTGCCCGACTCCTTGCACGCCACCTCGTGTCACTCTCTGGAGGCTCTTCCGAGATACGCGCGAGAGAGACTTGCACGAGTGGTGCCGGCTCGATACCCTCCCCTCCATGCTCGCTTCGCCACTTGCTACAAGCGGCTCCACGCCAAGACACCGCTTCCTCCTCGGCCGCCCCACGGTGGTGGTGGCCGCCCTCCATCGGTGGTGGCCTCCTCGCTTCCTACTGCAACAAGGTTGGCCACATTGAGTCCCAGTGCTATAAGAAGCAGCGGCATCTTTCACGTCGTTCTTCTACTAGCTCTGGCATTGGTGCTTCTACATCGACGCATGCATCGACTCCTTCAACAGTTTCTCTCCGAGCAGAAATAGCGGACTTCGGCGCTGCTTGCGCTCTCGTGTTCTCCTCGGCGGAGTTCTGCGAGTTACGCTACTAACTCTTCGGCGAGAAACCACCTCCTACGATCGGTACCTCTCTGTGGATTCTTGATTCTGGAGCATCTTTTCACATGACTCCTGGTTCTTCCACTCTGTCTTCCATTACACCTCTTGATTCTCCTATCAGTGTTCTTCTGCGATGGTACATCTCTTCGTCTGCAGTCGAGGACCTCTTAGCAACTCGTCTTTTCATGTTCTTTACATTGCTTATGTTCCTCGCCTTACCATGCAACTTCTTTCTGCTGGGCAGATTACTGACCTTGGTTGTCGGGTCATTCTCGACTCTCACTATTGTTGTGTTCAGGACCGCTACACGGGAACTCTAGTTGGTTCTGTCCCTCGACGCCTTGACTCACAGCGTCTCTGGGAGCTTGACTGGCTTCACCTTCCTTCCGCCCCGCCGTTGCCGCGATCTCTCTTCGCCACTTCGCTTATCAGCTCTTTCCAGCAGTGGCATCACCGTCTTGGTCATCTGTGTGGATCTCGTCTGCCGTCTTTAGTTCGTCGTGGTCTTTTGGGGTCTGTTTCAGGAGACGTATCTTTAGATTGTCAGTAATGTAAGTTAGGTAAACATATTGACTTCCTTACCCTCACAGTGAGTCAGTGTCTCGGCGTCCTTTTGATCTTGTTCATTCGATGTTTGAAATTAAACTCCCGTTTGAAAGGGGTCATCGATATTATATCATATTTATAGATGATTTTTCTCGCCACACTTGGATATATTTTATGTTTTCTCGTAGTGAGGTCTTGTCTATCTATAAACAATTTGCCACTATGGTCCACACACAGTTCTCCACCCCTATTCGTGTCTTTCGTGCTGACTCCGCTGGCGAGTACATCTCTCGTTACCTGCGCAGCTTTCTTGCTGAGTAGGGAACTCTCGCTCAGTTCTCTTGTACTGGTGCTCATGCTCAAAATGGTGTCGGTGAGCGCTAGCATCGTCACCTCCTTGAGACGGCTCGTGCACTGATGATTGCCGCCTCTATTCCACCTCACTTTTGGGCCGAGGCTGTTTCCACTGCCACCTATCTCGTCAACCTCCACCCTCTTACGCTCTTGAGTGCGATCCTGGAAGCGTCTCGTGGTCTTCTTCACGACTACTCGCCTTTTCTGCTTATTTGCGTTTGCTACGTTCTCCTCGCCCTCGAGAACGCACCAAACTGACTGCTCAGTCTGTTGAGTGTGTCTTTCTGGGATACAGTGCCGAGCACAAGGGCTATCGCTGCTGGGATCCTGTTGGTCGATGGGTGCGTGTTTCTCGGGATGTGACTTTCGATGAGTCGCGTCCCTTGTACCCACGTACTGCCTCTCCTTCGGCTTCCTCTGTGGAGTCTCTGTCCTTTTTTACTTTTCCAGATACACCTATATCTGTCTTGCCCTCGTCCACCCATCCCCTGAGTCTCCACATATTCCTCCTGTGGCCTCTCCGCCGTTGTCGCCGCCTGCTTCGCCTCCTACGGCTCCTCTCACTACAGCCCCTTCTTACCCTCTCTTCTACACTCGTCGACCCCGTACTGAGGATATTCCAGCTGAGCCATCTTTTGATGCTCCATCTTCCCCCGTTGGGTCATCTTCTCCTCGCTACGCTCTCCGCGATCGCCAGTCGATTCGGCCCCCTACTCGTTTTGGTTTTGCTTGGTGCAACTACTCGTGAGCTTTGTCTCCTCACGGGGATCTTTGTTACTCACCCCGAGTGGCGACATGGCATGGCCGAGAGATTCTGCCCTCGAGCGTCTTGGGTACTTGGGATCTTGTTCCTTTTCCATCTCACTCGTCCCATCACGTGTAAGTGGGTCTATAAGATTAAGATTCGCCTCGATGGCTCTCTTGGCGCTATAAGGCGCGTCTTGTTGCTCGTGGTTTCCAAGCGGGAGCATGGTCGTGACTCTGACGAGACTTTTGCTCTGTGGCTCACATGACCACTTTCCGCGCTCTTCTTTGGTGGCGTCACTTGCTCCCATCGGGTCCGCTTTCTCAGCTTGATGTCAAGAATGCCTTTCTTAATGGCGAGTTGCATGAGGAGGTCTACATGCTTCCGCCACCTGGGTATTCTGTTCCTGAGGGCATGGTTTGTCACCTTCGTCGCTCTCTCTATGGCCTTAAGCAAGCTCCTCGTGCTTGGTTTGAGTGCTTCTCCTCTGTGGTCACTACTGCTGGTTTTTCAGCAAGTGATCATGATCCTGCGCTCTTTGTCCACACTTCGTCCCGTGGTCGGACTCTTCTTCTTCTGTATATCGATGATATGATCATTACATGAGATGATTCTGAGTACATTGCCTTTGTCAAGGCTCGTCTTAGTGAGCAGTTCCTTATGTCGGATCTTAGTCCTCTTCGTTACTTCCTTGGGATTGAGGTTACTTCCACTCCAGATGGTTTCTTTATGTCCCAAGAGAAGTATATTCAGGATCTTCTTGATCGCGCCTCTCTCACTTATCAGCGTACTGTTGAGACTCCTATGGAGCTCAACGTTCACCTCCAACCCTCTGATGGCGAGCCTCTTTCTGATCCGACTCGCTATCGTCATCTTGTTGGGAGTCTTGTCTACCTTGCTGTTACTCGTCCGGATATCACTTATCCAGTCCACATTCTGAGTCAGTTCGTCTCTGCTCCCACTCAGGTCCACTACAGCCACCTTCTTCGAGTTCTGCGATACCTTCGTGGGACTATCTCTTGCCGTCTCTTCTTTCCACACTCCACTTCATTCTGACTTGAGCTTATTCGGATGCTACTTGGGCGGCGATCCCTCCGATCGCGGTCTATCTCACTTCTTGTGTTTTTCTTGGTGGTTCTCTCATTGCACGGAAGATGAAGAAACAGATGCGATATCCGTTCAGTCCGAGGCCGAGTTGCGCGCTATGGCTCTCTTGACAGCAGAGATTACTTGGCTATGGTGGTTACTTGAGGATTTTGGTGTTTCTGTCACTACACCGACTCCTTTCTTATCAGACAGTACACGTGCTATCAGTATTGCCCGTGATCCTATGAAGCATGAGCTCACCAAGCATATTGGTGTTGATGCTTCCTTCATGAGGTCTTGTGTGGATGATCAGGTGATTACTCTTCAGTATGTGCCTTCAGAGCTTCAGCTAGTGGATTTCTTCACGAGGCCCGGACTCACGCCTGCAGACGTGCTTCTACCTCTCCAAACTCAGTGTTGTTGATCCACCATGAGTTTGAGGGGGGGTGTTAGAGATATATATGTATAATGTATACCCCATTGTTATGAGGGGTTATTTGCATATTCATCACCTGTACCTTGTGTATATATACTGGCCCATTGGCCTCATATTGAATACAAGCGCTATTCATAACACATATATGCTCACAATTGTTAGATATGTATATAGCCTAGGTTGTTCTTTGCATACTAACAACTCTGTACATGTTATATATTGGAATACAATCAAGCCTCACTCTAATATGGTATCAGAGCAAGGTTAGGGTTAGGGTTTTTGCCGCCGCCGCTGCTGTCGCCACCCTCCCTGTATCTTCCTCTGTTTTTCTACTACCGTTGCCGCCCACCCTCCCGCGCGAGCTTTGCTCCCACAAGTCCCCTGCCACCGGATCCGCCGTTGGACCCTTCCCCGTCGCCAGATCCGGGTCGACCGTCGTCGGATCCTCAGCTTTGTAGCGCACGATGCTTCCCTGCTTCGCCTGGCTCCTCTACTTCACGCCGCACGAGCTCTTGCCTCCTCTCCTGCTCCGGATCTAGTGTCACCTACACTCGATCTGTTCCTCCCTGGCCCGAGACGTCGCCGTCGCAACTCCCTGACGCTCCCTTGCCCCGGCGCTCCACCTCTAACACTCCCCGCGGCGGGCTCGGCCCACCGCGGCCGCGCTCGGCGGCTCGGGTGGCGGCCGCTCGGCCACTCGCGGCGTCCGGCTCAGATCGACCCGATCCACTCTGATCGTCCCTCCGGATCGCTCTAGTGCTCCAGATGGCTACCGCTGGTGGCTCTTTCGCCATCCCGCTCCCCTCGGTTCGTTTCGACGGGACGAACTTCTGGGAGTGGGCTGTTCACCTGACGATTTACCTTAATAGTGAGCATCTCTAGGGTCATCTCACCGGCAAGCACCCCTGTCTGCCTCGTCCTACACTATCCGCTCTGCCAGCTCTTCCTGCTGGTGCAGATAAGGGGCTCAGGAGGTCGCCTATGCTGCACTGGAGGATGCCCTGGAGCTCTACCAATTTGAGCTGCATGCCTACGAGCAATGGTAGGATGCTGAGGCTCGTTCTACCGCCATCTTGATGGGTAGCATGCCTGTGGCCATCTCCATGGATGTGGTGGAGCTACTGACGACACAGCTAATGTGGGAGCACCTCCGAGCTCACTACCAGCTGACGAGTGATGCTATGTACCTCTCAGTTGTGCACCAGGCGCATTCTCTTCAGTAGCTCGATGCTACCGTGGATGACTAATACTAGTAGATGTCTGCGGTGTGGTGTCAGCTTAACTCTCTGGACTGGATGTCTACCGGACCTATCCCTGCTGTGTGCGGCTCCGCGCTCACCAGGAGACTCACCATCTCTACGACTTCCTGACGCGTCTCTGGCCTGAGTTCAAGATTGTGTGTGCTCAGCTCCTGACTCGCCACTAGCTCCCAAGCTTGGTGGAGGCCCTCACCCTTGTCCGCCCCTACCCTACACCATCCGTTCTGCTAGCTCTTCCTGCTGGTGCGGATCAAGGCGTCAGGAGGCCACCAATGCTGCACTGGAGGAGTCCCTGGAGCTCTGCACGCCTACAAATGATGGCAGGATGCCGAGGCTCGTGCTACCACCATCCTGGTGGGTAACATGCATGTGGCCAGCTCCATGGATGTAGGGGAGCTGCCAATGACACAGCTAATGTGGGAGTGCCTTCGAGCTCACTACCAACCGACGAGTGATGCTATGTACCTCTTAGTTGTGCACCAGGAGCATTCTCTTCAGCAGCTCGATGCCACCGTGAATAACTTCTACTAGCAGATGTCTACGGTGTGGTGTCAGCTTGACTCCTTGGGGCCGGATGTCTACCAGACCTGTCTCTGTTGTGTGCGGCTCCATGCTCACCAGGAGACTCACTGTCACTACGATTTCCTGACATGTCTCTGGCCGAAGTTCGAGACTATGCGTGCTCAGCTCCTGACTCACCACCTGTGCCCGATCTTGGTGGAGGCCCTCACAGGTGTGCGTGCTGAGGAGACTCGTCACCGTTGTGTGGCTCAGATACATGGCGTCTTATGCCGCTTCAAGACTGCTTCTTATCTATTTCTTGACCTGACCGTGATCCCTTCTCTAGCTCCCGGCGCACCAATGGTTGCTGCCTCTACTACGGGTCTCCACTACACCTATTGCCGCGTGGCGGCCCACGTGTATCGGGGCTGCTAGCGGAGGAGGGACCAGGGTCGCCGGGGCGGACATCCCTCGAACGGCTCTGGAGGTTCCTCACACGCAGGAGCTAGCGCCTCTCGCTAGGGCTCCTCCGGTGATGCCACACAGCAGCTCCTTTAACTGCTCCAGTGCCTTGGTGTTAGCTCGTCCTCAGACTCCTCGGGTTCTGCTCGTCTGACTCTTGCTTCTCAGCAGTCTTCCACACCTCTACCTTCTCCCTTGTCAGGATCCTGTACCCATGGATCTTGGACTTTGGTGGTTCCTTTCGCATGACATTAGATTCTACCCACCTCACTTTCGTGCGTCCCACATTTTTTCTTCCACTGTTTAGATTACAGATGATACCTCTCTTCCTGTTGCAGGCCAAGGCACCCTTTCCACTTCTTTTCATGTTCCTGCAGTCTCTCATGTTCCTCAGCTTATGTCGGCTAGTCAGATCACCGATCAGGACTGTCGTTTTGTTCTTGAATCTGACTCTTGTGTTCAGGACCATCACATAAGGACTCTGCTTGGTACTAGCCCTCAGTGTCGTGATTCGCAGCGTCTTTGGGAGCTCGACTGGCTCTATATTCCTTCCGTTGTCTCCACCAGCCAGTCAGCCACTACCACGACCTCTGGTCTTGCTGCGTCCTCTACTACCTCCTTCGCTCAGTGGCACCATCGTCTTGGTCATCTCTGCGGATCGCTTCTATCATCACTAGTAGGCCGTAGTGTTCTTGGGGTGGTGTTCTCGGGTCTGTTTCTAGGGACACACCTCTTTACATTGTATGGCCTTTAAGCTTGGCATGCAGCTACAACTCTCCTACCCCTCTAGTGATTTTATTTCTACTCGTCCTTTTAATCTTGTTTGGGATCCGGCTCCCTTCATTTCGAAAGGGGTCATCGATACTATGTGATCTTTATTGATGATTATTCTCGTCATACTTGGATCTACTTCATGTCCTCTCGCAGTTAGGTTCTCTCTATTTACCATATGTTCGCCGCCATGGTTCGCACACAGTTTGATTCGGCCATTCATGTGTTTCGTGCCAACTCTGTTGGTGATTATCTTTTTGTTGCTTTGCGTCGCTTTCTCGTTGAGCAGGGTACTCTTCCCTAGTACTCTTGTCCAGGTGCTCACGCTCACAACGGTGTCTCTGAGTGTAAGCATCGCACTTGCTTGAGACCGCTAGCGCTCTCATGCTTGCCTCTTTTGTTCCCCATCACTTCTAGGCCGAGGATGTTTCCATTGCTGCTTTTCTCATCAACATGCAGCCCTCCATGCAGCCTTCCACTGCTCTTCAGGGTTCTACTCCTATCGAGCATCTCTATGGTCGAGCCCTAGAGTACGAAGGATGTTTCCATTGCTGCTTTTCTCATCAACATGCAGCCCTCCATGCAGCCTTCCACTGCTCTTCAGGGTTCTACTCCTATCGAGCATCTCTATGGTCGAGCCCTAGAGTACCTCACCTTCGTAGTTTCGTTTGTATCAGATTCATCCTTCTTCTACCTCATGAGTGCACCAAGTTGACTGCTCAATCAGTTGAGTTTGTTTTCCTTGGCTTACAGTCTTGAGCATAAGGGTTATCGTTGCTACGACCCTGTTGCTCGCAGGATGGGGATTTCTCGAGATGTCACTTTCGACGAGTCCCGACCATACTACCCTCGTTCCCCAACAGTCAAGTCAGATTCTCTTGTTGAGACGATCTCCTTTCTGACTTTTCCTGACTCTCCACCTTTCACTACTGTTTCGCTTCATCCTCCACTTTCTTCGCCTCCCTCTCCTCCTGCTGCACCTATTCCACCTCCGCCGGAGTTTTCTTCTCGCTCTTTTGTTGAGATTCCACCCTTTCCTCTACACTACTCTCTATTAGAATAGGAGTCCTTTTGTATTTCTGTTTTTCTTATCTGTATAAGGTAACCCTCTTGTACTCGCTATATATATATTGCTTATTGGGCCTCTTGAATATACAACATAATATTCATAACATGGTATCAGAGCTAAGGCACTAACCTAGCTCTTCCCGCTGCCATCTGACATCGTTGTCACCCGCACAGTCGTTGTTCGCGCCCGAGCCCGCCCGCCGCCGCCGCCACCGTTCGATGCTGCCGCCCTGACGCCGTCGCCGTCCAACACTGGTGGGGGCACCGGCCCTGTCGCCAGCATGGTCGTCGTCCGCGCTCGAGCCCGTACGGCCGCCACCTGTGCCGTCTATGCCCACCGCCGCCCGCGACTGAATCGAGCACCGGAGACGCCTCTACTTCCCGCTACCCTCGTGAGTGGATCAAAACCGAATCAATTTTGTGCCGTCCAGCACCGCCTGTTAGACTTCATTGCCTTGGTCACCGTGCCGTCTAGCGCCGCCTACCCATGGCTTCCGTTCCATCAGCTACGATCCCATTCTTGAGAATCAAGCTTCATGGGACGAACTACAGGTTGTGGTCTTCAATCATGGAGATCACGCTCAATGGTCTCCGCCTCTAAGGACATATCACTGGTGCTCGACCTTGTCCGTCGTCGTCGGTTCAGCCTCCTCCCAGACTACCTAGTTCTGCACCTCCTGTAGAAGATGAGGTCGCCAAGGAGACAGAGGCCACCTGCTTCTTCTTGGCGTTCTTGATGAGGCCTTTCGGATACCATAGACACTTTTGAGCTGGATCGTGCATGGCGTCAGCCGATGGCCGATGTCACATGTTTCTTCTTCGCAACCGCAAGGGTCACTATGCCCTTAATTGTCCTAAAGAGAGTGCCGCCACCCCGCCCTCTGGGTCGTGCCTCAATCACGTGCACTGCGAGTCGCCAGCCGGCCCCGCAATCTCGATGCCACTTGTTTCTTTTGCAAGCTCGGTCATTATGCTAATAATTGTCCTAAAAGCTTGCAACAACCTCGTTCTTTTAGCGGCCGTGATTGATCACATGCACTGCGAAACATCGACACGAGGTTGTTCGTATTCAAGACAACTCTGTCTCGGTGGGAAAGCACGGAGCTACCCGATATCGTGTAGGTGCGCTTCTTGTTACCTCTTGCCACCGACTGATTCGGAGCATCTCATTCTCTTGTATCCGTCTTTTGCTACTATTGGTGGTCTTTGTTTTGCTCTTTTATCCGGTGCCGGCACCACCTCGATTTTATCAAGCCTTGCTAGCCTACCCGTTTTCCCCAAGAAGAATGCTACCATCTGGTTTGTCCTCGGTCGTTTGACTTGAGTGGCCCCTACGTCCTGTACATCCAAGGGCATCACCTACTAGGTATTGCCTCAAATTTACGTGGCCTAAATGGCCATAGCTCCTCTAACAAACTAGTCATGCGGTGGGATGACTCGGTATAGCTAGTTAACGGTGAGATCCGTTGTTGGCGGGCTCGACCGGACAAATCGCTCCACCATTAACAACGATCTTGCACCACCACCCTTAGAATCAAGAAGAATCTCTCGATCTGTCAATCCTTGTTATATCTAGACACAGTAAGTTTTCCCGTGTCGACTAAAGTGGCACGTTCCTACCCGTCAGAACCAAGATTCATCTGGGGTCACCTTGCGGGCTCTATATCGCCGGGATCGTGAGCTTGCATGGGGTCTGCAAGACGATCATTTACGGCCGTGGTTCCATCTTCACCTCTCGATTACGGCATAGCTTGCAAGAAGCTATGGGAACTCGTCTTTCTTCGGCCTGACATATCACCCCCAAGCGGATGGTGGGCTGAGAGGGTCAACCAAGTTTTGGAGGACATCTTTGCGAGCTTGTGTCCTTTCTTATGGGAAGCATTAGGAGAAGTGCTTGCCATTCGCCGAAGTTTTCTTATAACAACGGTTTCAAGCCGGTCTCGGCATGGCACCATTTGAGGCCTTATACGGAGAAAGTGTAGAACCCGTTGAACCCAGTGCGAGACCGGTGAAAGACCTTTCTTTGGCCGGACTCAATTAAGGAGGCCGAAGGTCAAGTCCACTCATTTGTGACCGCTTCGCGCCTGGCTCAATCCGAGGCGAGAAGAGCTATGCGGATCGTCGTCGTCGTGAGTTGAGCTTTGAGCCCAATGACCGTTTACCTCAAGGTTTCTCCTCTAAAGGGTCACCAGCGTTTTGGTGTCAAGGGCAAGTTAGCTCCTCGATATGTCGGTCCATACCGTGTCATCGAGAAGAAGGGAGGTTGTTGCCTACAAGTTGGAGTTACTGCCGCTTGCGGGGTACATGATGTGTTCCATGTGTCCCGGCTAAAGAAGTGCCTCGTGTTCCAGCGAGGAAGCTCAGTTGGAAACTCTTGATGTCGAGAATATTTGACCTACGCGGCGTCTGTTCGCATACTCGAGGAAGGCGAGCGAGAACGAGAATAAGACCATCAAGTTCCTTAAGGTTCGGTGGTCGAATCATTCGAGGATGAAGCTACTTGGGAGCGAGAAGATCGTCTCGTGCGAGACTACCCCTCTTTCTTTTCCAAGTGAGACAAATCTCTGGGCGAGATTTTTGTAAGAGGAGGTTTGTAACATCCCCATTTTCAACTTGTGTTTTAAATGTAAGAAAATGAGTAGAAATTAAAACTTTTTCTTACATCATGGGTCTCTGTGTGTATTAAACAATTATTGCACGGGTATGGAAATACAAAGTCACAAGTCGTGGATCATCTCACGGAAATATTTTCCTAAGTTCTTGGGTTGATCGTGACCCCTCGAAAAATTTCACAATTTTGAAATTGTTTGAAGAGTTTTATGGGTCAGTCAAACTTGCTTGACTTGTAGTCAAACCTAGCTCTAAGCATTGTATAATTTACGGAGAAAATGCCGGCACAAAAACCTCTAAAAATTTTATACAAGGTCCAACTCAAGGTTAGCAAGCTCTTTGTCAAAATTTCATAGAATTTGGAGCTAGTTTGCTAGCTCTAAAAGTCCCTTCAAGATCCCGATTCAAAATAAACCCTAAACCGAGTCCGACCTCCGGGTCTTGGTCGCACCGAGCCGCTTGAGCCGTGTCGGGCTCGGGCAATTGGGCACAGTGGTGCAGGCGTTGGATTTTAAATTCGGCGCTCAAAGACCTCCTCGGGTTTTGTAAAGGACCTCCCACCGACCTCCTCTGTTCTTTTACGAAGACAACCCTCGAGGACCTCCCGGGACCTCCTTTGCACCTTTGCAAAGATCACCCAGGCGACCTCTCTCGCACCTCCACGACCACCTCTAGCACTTGGGTGATCATGAGCGCCCATCTTGAGATCGTGGCTCGGACCTCCCCCTTAGCGAGATAGCCGTAGGACCTCCCTAGTGGAGCTCGGTGCGGATTTTAGCCGTTGAGCTCTTTGACACAGTCCTCTCAGCGTCGGGTGGGCACAGGCATTATCAATTTTGTGCATGGTAGTAGAGAGCGGTGCCTTGTCAACTCTAGGGGCGACAAGCGGCTATGTCTTTGCCAACATTAAATGTCTGCGACCCATTTGCTCAAAAGTCTCTCGACAACCTACTCCCATCACTTCATGTGTACTATAGCTCGATGCACCCATAAGCTTGGCCCTGTTCATTTTGGCGCTCGGCTATATATGGATCGGGCTTCTCCTTAAGCTTCTTTGGATCCATTCTTGCACCCTAGTTCTTTCTTTGCTCTTGTGCTCAAGTCTTAGAAAGCCTCTGCCACCATTGCTGACCTTGGAGCTCTCGTGACCCTTGAGCTCCAGTGGTTCAATATTGCAATTTTGGCTATCCTTTTGTTCTTTTGGTCACCTCAAGCCTCCTAACTTGTTTTTGTTTAAACCTTCACAGAGGTTGACAAAGTGGGGCGTCTTGTTCGTGGCGGGGCGTCGTCTTCTTCACCTCGGCGACCTCCACGATCACCAGGAGCTCTTGCGGCCACCTCTAGCTCCTTCATTCCACAGTAAGTACCTCGATGTCGAAATCCCTATTCTTTTAGACCTCTTTAGGTTTCGTGTTTGCCGCGATACGTCTCCGGCGGTTATCTCGGCTAGCCGCGGTAGCTTGTTTAGGTGTAGCTTTTGGCATCTTTGGATTCTCCTCCTATTTGGGACTCATCAGTGCCTTTGGTTTCCGCCGATGAGATCCACGTCGCCGCGACAAGCGGCGAGCACGCTTCGGGTTTTGCCAGTTCAAAACCTTCGTTTTAAATCATCTTTTAGGACCACTTTAATGCTCAAATCATTGCTTATCATTGGTGCATTAATTGTGTCCTAATTTGTCTTGATGGAGTCACTAACGTGTGGGCGGGGCCTTAGTATTAAAGTCGAAGTCCTAAGTGTTCTGTTAGATTCATTTATTGTCAATCATTAGATGCATTAAATTGTCTTAGCGCGCATTGCCGCGGAGGTCTGCGCCATTAAAACCACCCGGGACCTCCTCGGGCTAATCTTAGCCGTCCCAGACCTCTCCAAGTTTAGATGCGGGCCTTAGGATCTTTCCAAAATCCTAAGTCTCTGGACCTCCCTTGGTGGTGATCCTGGCCGCCGGGACCACCTGTTAAATCTTAGCCGTATAAGACCACTAGTGTGTTTAGGAAAAGACCTCCTTGAGGTCCTCTTTGCAAAAGACCACCCACGGTCTTTTGTAAAAAAAACTTCAAAACTACTCCTTGAGGTCCTCTTTGCAAAGACCACCTCGGCCCTTTGTGAAGAAGTCGTAGGACCTCCTCCGCTCGGACCTGGACCGTTCATGACCTTCCCACGGAGATCCGAACCGTCCCGACCTCCCTCACTTCATCATAGCAGTTCGGGACCTCCTCACGGAGATCTTGACCGTATAGGACCTCCTGCCCGACTCTGGACCGTTAGATTTAGATCTAACGGGCTGGACCCTCTTCGATCTATTTGCAACTCTACCGTTTTGATTCTCTCTTTATCGTTCGTCTTTAGATCTACGGCTCGGATGCGGAGAACATTCGGACCCCTCGGATGCAATCTTGATCTAGGCCGTCCATCTCAAGATCCAAGGCCCCGGTCGTTGAGGCGCTCGGATGGACCGAACATCCCATCTCACGTGGGCCATTGGATCTAAATCCATCGGTGGAGTCATTGGCGATTAAGACCTCCTCGGAGATCTTAGCGTCAAAGACCTCCCTCCTTCCGATCTCGCCGCCTGACCTTTTCCGTAGATTTAACCTAGGACCTCCTAAGGAGGTCGGGCCGTCGAATCTTGATCTAACGATCCGACCACCTTTAGCGCGAGGACCTCCTCGTGTGTGCGGCGTCGTGCACTAGTCGTAGCCGTTGGATTCAATATCGGTGGCTAAGACCTCCCTAAGCGCGATGAGGTCTTTGCGCCCGGAGCTCGTCGGGTTTTAGAATGCGAGATCGTGAGCCGTGCGATCTTTGATCAACGACCACGACCTCCCGGTTTTATTGGTTTTCCAGTTTAGTTCGAGAGCTTTTATTTGCACATATTAATTGTTTTAAACTTCAAAATTGCATATCTTTTCTCTGTAGCTCCAAATTTAACAAACTAAAGTTCTATAAAGCATCCATTAAAGTACTTTAGCTTAGTATAGGTTTTGCTGATAGTCTTTATCTTGAAATTAATCATGTCTTAGATTTATAACTTAGAAAAATCATAACTAAATCATTTTAATTCCAAATGACCTGAAATTGTATATGGGTTACCACTATACGATGGGTAGCTACCATAAAATTTCGGCTTCAAAGTCTTTCTAGAAAATATTTTTGATGCAGTGCTAATTATGGTAGAAAATAGGTTTTTAGAGTATCTTTTACCACAAATCCAAATTAGGTTTTTTCAGTTCCTATGTCTAGGTATATTCGTATTCTACCTTGTGTATAATTTTAGTCGCATTTGGATAATTTTTGCTTGCTCTTTTGTTTAAGTGTTGCTCGTCTTATTGGTTGTTTTAGCTCTTTAGCTTAGGATTCGATATTTGCGGTAACCGAGAAACGACCCTCGCAACAAATTGAGCAACATAGCAAGCGAGCAAGCGGTTTGATCATTTCCCAATTGATCCATTACTTTTAAAGTCTAATATTTTGTTTAACTTCTATGTATGCATTGCTATTTTGTTGTTAAATTGATTAGTTAATCCTCTAGTTGCATAATCTGTAGGTAAATAATTATCCTCTACTACGAGCCTAGGTTATTTCTTTGTGATTAGAGTTCGTTGGATGAGCTCTTGTCACTTAGTAGCTTCGAATAAATATTGCTTAGCCATGCCTAGTATCGGTAGTATTGGGCGATCATCGACTTAGTCGGTGATCTTGATCACACAAATGCTATTATTATTCCATTATGTCCAACCCTTGTGTTTTACCATTTTGCAAATCAAAAGCGAAAACAAAAGTTATATCTTGGCTTGGGCACAATGGTATGTTGGGTGATCTGTTGGGTGTGAATGGAATGGTGCCTAAGTCCCTAAGGACCGAGTTACTTGTGCCATTGATCCAAGCAATTGTGCGTGCTAACCACACGAGGGGATATGGGACCTCTCTTGACTAAGTACTTTGGGAGGTGCTAATTATGAGTTTTGGTCGGTGGGTGTGTGCGTGTGTGTGTTTGTGGTGTGCGAGGAGCATTAGGTCATCCTTAGGGTGTCTAATGTATCCTTCTCCGTGGGTTGCGGCTCTTAATTAGCATCGTCCATTGGAAGCGTCTTGTAGACTTAGCCGTGCTCGCATACCAAAGGAAGTGTGCTAACTGTAGGTGGTGGAAAGGCGGTCTATCGTGTGGGTACATTGGTACACCCTGCGGGTTAAAACTATTCGAATAGCCTCGTCTAGGTTATGGACACGCTTGGTTATTTCCCACAAGAACTAGACTACAACCTTTTAAAAAACTTAAACTTGACATGGGTGGTATGAAGGGTACTTCATGCTATTGTTGTGGTGACTATGGGTTAGTCACTTCTAGGTTGGTTTTGTCATCTATCTATTGTTATAATTGTCTCTCTTTTATTTGAACCATAAAAGTTAATTGCAAACTTGCTTTGAATCTATTAACTTATTGCAAATGGAAACTTGCTTTATCTTTGAAAATAAGTCGAGCCTCATCCACTTAAATAAAGCTTGCATGTAGTTAATTATAGTTACATTATCTCACCGTCGGTCTTGCGAGTACAAAAACAAGTTTTGTACTCATCCGCTTTTAATATTAATTGTTGCAGAGGAAGAAGGTGAGCCCCAAGGGCCTCACTTTTGTGTCTTGTGTTGCTTGTTTGTTCGGGACGATTAGCTTGGCGGTCGGTTGGTTGCCTTGTGGGTAAAGGCACACCGATTGGCTTTTGTTTATTGCCATCTTATGGCCCTTTTTGCTTCCATTTGTTTAAGTTAGTAGCTTATGTGTTATTTGGCCTCGGCCTCTCTTTTGTAATAACTCTCTTTATATTATCTATGTCTCTCGGTTGTGCTTTTGCTTGGCTCTATGTGTATGAATGGAATTGATGCATGATTTTGTAGCAGGTGTGTATCATGCATTTGGGAAGTATACATATCTCGAGGCTTAGTTTATTTGATTTGTCTTTATTAGGACCAAGTGGATGGTTAAACATTACAAGCGAATAAACCGGGTCCTCTAAAGTTGGTATCGAGCCATTCGACCGTAATAACCCAAGCTTGATCGTCTTTAGGATATTTTGGAAAACTTAATTTCAAAGTATCAAATGATTTATGAAAGCTTAAGTAAGTTCTCGATTTTATTCCTTATCCATCTGAGCTTTCTATCTCATCTTGCTCTAATTGAGTTTTAAAAATTGTTTTCCTCTCATCCTCTTCTAAAAGATAGTGTTATCGTTTAAATTGGGTTTGGGAACCAATGAGTTTGGCAAATTGAAATGTTAGCCGCCCTCTACAAGATTTTGAAGCTTACGAGTTGAAGGTTTTGGCTAGGAGGCTTGGATGCAAAATCGGACAGCGATCATTCGGTTCGGACAGCAAGCTCAAAGGTTTCTAAGCAGGTAGAAAATGAGAGGATAATCAACTAAAACTTGTGGGAATAAAAGGGTAAGATGTGATATTAGTTGGCTAAGTATCTAACACCCCTTATTAGTGATTTTACCTGTTATTTAGTTATGATAAGACTTAAGTGGTGTGCTGAAATTTGCATTCCTAAACCGATTGCTCGTTCTTTCCATACGAGTTAGTCGTGCAGGAAGTTGCTCTTGTGATTGAAACTTTGTGCTGATTTTGTGGTTGTTTTTGGGCCTTTAGAGTTCATCTCCTAATGAGTTATTGTTTCTTTGCCTTGAGCTTTGGGTTTAATCCTTGTCAGTCTTAGGATCTATCCCACTCCAACTTTCTGCGAACTCCCTAGTCCTTGGCTTTTCTTTGCGCCTTCGACTTCTAGTTTCGGGTTGCTTTGCTAACCCATCTCTTAAATGTGAGGATGTCGGGACGGACGATAGTGACGGAGTTTGGTCACGTTGCCAGAGGACCGTGGTTACCTCCCTTTTGTTTAGGTTGTGGTGAAGAGAGCCACGCCTTGAAGGTTGCAATCTGGGGAAGGTCAAGGTGCGCAAACATTGTGTGGTGAGGAAGGACACTACTGACAATGAGTGTACTCTGACTGCCCAAAGCGTGGCGAAGACCACTTGCACGAAATTGCCGGTGCGAATCACTTGTTTCCTCTGCGAGGAAGCAATCACTATCCCAAGGAGTGTAGCATGAACTGGTGATCGCCAAGTCACTAGAACTTGGCGACTACTTCTTCGGTCATCTACAAGTATCGAGTCGCCGATCGTCCGGACGGAGAAGTTCTCGGGTGATTTGTCTACGAGTGCGGGACGATTACGATCTATACCTTCCCGAACTTTCGATTGTGGTGAAAATCCCATTGTTCTTTGGGCGATGAGGGAAAGTCGAAGGATCGTCATGGCGTCAACCGATAGCCGATGTCACATGTTTCTTACGCAACCGCAAGGGTCACTATGCCCTTAATTGTCCTAAAGAGAGTGCCGCCACCTCGTCCTCTGAGGCGTGCCTCAATCACGTGCACTGCGAGTCGTGTGCGGCCCCGCAATCTCGCGATGCCACTTGTTTCTTTTGCAAGCTCGGGGTCATTATGCTAATAATTGTCTAAGAAGCTTGCAACAACCTCTCGTTTCTTTCGCGGCCGTGATTCGATCACATGCACTGCGAAACATCGACACGAGGTTGTTCGTATTCAAGACAACTCTGTCTCGGTGAAAGCACGGAGCTACAGATGCTCGTGTAAGTCGCTTCTTGTTACCTCTTGCCACGATCGATTCGGAGCATCTCATTCTCTTGTATCCCCATCTTTTGCTACTATTGGTGGTCTTTGTTTTGCTCTTTTATCGGTGCGGCACCACCTCGATTTATCAAGCCTTGCTAGCCTACCAGTTTTCCCCAAGAAGAATGCTACCATCTGGTTTGTCCTCGGTCGTTTGACTTGGTGGCCCATACGTCCTGGCCACATCCAAGGGCATCACCTACTAGGTATTGCCTCAAATTTACAGTGGCCTAAATGGCCATAGCTCCTCTAACAAACTAGGCTGCGGTGGGATGACTCCGTATAGCTAGTTAACAGTGAATCCGTTGTTGGCGGAGCCGACCGGACAAATCGCTCCACCGGCTAACAACGATCTTGCACCACCACCCTTAGAATCAAGAAGAATCTCTCGATCTGTCAATCCTTGTTATATCTAGACACAGTAAGTTTTCCCAGTGTCGACTAAAGTGGCACGTTCCTACCGTCAGAACCAAGATTCATACAGGTCACCTTGCGGGCTCTATATCGCCGGGATCGTGAGCTTGCATGGGGTGCGAAGGCGATCATTTCGGCCAGTGGTTCCATCTTCACCTCTCGGTTCGGCATAGCTTGCAGAAGCTATGGGAACTCGTCTTTCTTCGGCTGACATATCACCCCAAGCGGATGGTGGACCAGAGAGGGTCAGCAAGTTTTGGAGGACATCTTTGCGAGCTTGTGTCCTTTCTTATGGGAAGCATTGGGAGAAGTGCTTGCCATTCGCGAGTTTTCTTATAACAACGGTTTCAAGCCGGTCTCGGCATGGCACCATTTGAGGCCTTATACGGGAGAAAGTGTAGAACCCGTTGAGCTGATGCGAGGCCAGGTGAAAGACCTTTCTTTGGCGGACTCAATTAAGGAGGCGAAGGTCAAGTCCGACTCATTCGTGACCGCTTACGCCGCACTCAATCCAGCGAGAAGAGCTATGCGGATCGTCGTCGTCGTGAGTTGAGCTTTGAGCCCAATGACCGTTTACCTCAAGGTTTCTCCTCTAAAGGGTCACGGCGTTTTGGTGTCAAGGGCAAGTTAGCTCCTCGATATGTCGGTCCATACAGTGTCATCGAGAAGAAGGCTTTTGCCTACAAGTTGGAGTTGCTGCCGCACTTGCGGGTACATGATGTGTTCCATGTGTCCCGGCTAAAGAAGTGCCTCAGTGTTCCAGCGAGAGCTCGGTTGGAAACTCTTGATGTCGGGGAAGATTTGACCTCTGCGGCGTCTGTTAGCATACTCGAGAAAGTGAGCGAAGAGCGAGAATAAGACCATCAAGTTCCTTGGGTTGATGTCGAATCATTACGAGGATGAAGCTACTTGGGAGCGAGAAAGATCATCTCGTCTGGACTACCCCTCTTTCTTTTCCAAGTGAGACAAATCTCGGGCGAGATTTTTGTAAGGGGAGGTTTGTAACATCCCCATTTCAACTTGTGTTTTAAATGTAAGAAAATGAGTAGAAATTAAAACTTTTTCTTACATCATGGGTCTCTGTGTGTATTAAACAATTATTGCACGGGTATGGAAATACAAAGTCACAAATCAGTGGATCATCTCACGGGAAATATTTTCCTAAGTTCTTGGGTTGATCGTGACCCCTCACGAAAAATTTCACAATTTTGAAATTGTTTGAAGAGTTTTATGGGTCGATCAAACTTGTGACTTGTAGTCAAACCTAGCTCTAAGCATTGTATAATTTACGGAGAAAAATGCTCGGCACAAAACCTCTAAAAATTTTATACAAGGTCCAACTCAAGGTTAGCAAGCTCTTGTCAAAATTTCATAGAATTTGGAGCTAGTTTGCTAGCTCTAAAGTCCCTTCAAGATCGATTCAAAATAAACCCTAAACCCGGTCCGACCTCCGGTCTTGAGTACGCACTTGAGCCGCTTGAGCGTGTCGGGCTCGGGCAATTGGGCACGGGTGAGTGCAGGCGTTGGATTTTAAATCCGACGCTCAAAGACCTCCTCGGGTTTTGTAAGGACCTCCCACCCCACGACCTCCTCCTGTTCTTTTCGAAGACAACCTCGAGGACCTCCCGGGACCTCCTTTGCACCTTTGCAAAGATCACCACAGGCGACCTCCTCGGACCTCCACGACCACCTCTAGCACTTGGGTGATCATGAGCGCCCATCTTGGATCGTGGCTCGGACCTCCCCCTTAGCGAGATAGCGTAGGACCTCCTAGTGGAGCTCGGTGCGGATTTTAGCCGTTGAGCTCTTTGACACAGTCCTCTCAGCATCGGGTGGGCACAGGCATTATCAATTTTTGTGCATGGCGGTGAGAAGCGGTGCCTTGTCAACTCTAGGGGTGACAAGCGGCTATGTCTTGCCAACATTAAATGTCTGCGGCCCCTTTTGCTCAAAAGTCTCTCGACAACCTACTCCCATCACTTCATGTGTACTATAGCTCAGTGCACCCATAAGCTTGGCCGGTTCATTTTGGCTCGGCTATATATGGATCCCGGCTTCTCCTTAAGCTTCTTTGGATCCATTCTTGCACCTAGTTCTTTCTTTGCTCTTGTGCTCAAGTCTCAAAGCCTCTGCCACCATTGCTAGACCTTGGAGCTCTCCGGCGACCCTTGAGCTCGGTGGTTCAATATTGCAATTTTGGCTATCCTTTTGTTCTTTTGGTCACCTCAAGCCTCCTAACTTGTTTTTGTTTAAACCTTCACGAGGTTGACAAAGTGGGAGCGTCTTTGTTAAATGGCGGGGCGTCGTCTTCTTCACCTCGTGACCTCCACGTCACCGGAGCTCTTGCGGCCACCTCTAGCTCCCCTTCATTCCACTGGTAAGTACCTCGATATCAAATCCTATTCTTTTAGACCTCTTTAGGTTTCGTGTTTGCGCGTTCTGTCTCAGTGGTTATCTCGGCTAGCCGCCGTGGAGTATTTTAGGTGTAGCTTTTGGCATCTTTGGATTCTCCTCCTATTTGGGACTCATCAGTGCCTTTGGTTTCGCCGATGAGATCCACGTCGCCGTGACAAGCTTGTGAGCACACCTTCGAGTTTTGCGATTCAAAACCTTCCGTTTTAAATCATCTTTTAGGACCACTTTAATGCTCAAATCATTGCCTATCATTGGTGCATTAATTGTGTCCTAATTTGTGCCGATGGAGTCACTAACGTGTGGGCTAGGGCCTTAGTATTAAAGTCGAGAGTCCTTAAGTGTTCTGTTAGATTCATTTATTGTCAATCATTAGATGCATTAAATTGTCTTAGCCTGCCCATGGAGGTCTGCGCCATTAAAACCACCCGGGACCTCCTCGGGCTAATCTTAGCGTCCAGAGCCTCTCAAGTTTAGATGCGGGCCTTAGGATCTTTTCACAAAATCCTAAGTCTCTGGACCTCCCCTTGGTGGTGATCCTAGCAGTCCGGGACCACCTGTTAAATCTTAGCCGTATAAGACCACCGTGTGTTTTAGGAAAAGACCTCCTTGAGGTCCTCTTTGCAAAGACCACCCACGGTCTTTTGTAAAGAAAAACTTCAAAACTACTCCTTGAGGTCCTCTTTGCAAAGACCACCTCGGCCCTTTGTGAAGAAGTCGTAGGACCTCCCTCTAGCTCGAGATCTGGACCGTTCATGACCTTCCACGGAGATCTGAACGCCGTCCAGACCTCCTCGCTTCATCATAGCCGTTCGGGACCTCCTCGGAGATCTTGGCCGTATAGGACCTCCTGCCCGACTACGGACCGTTAGATTTAGATCTAACGGGCTGAACCTCTTCGATCTATTTGCAACTCTACCGTTTTGATTCTCTCTTTATCGTTCGTCTTTAGATCTACGGCTCGGATCAGAGAACATTGGACCTCGGGATGCAATCTTGATCTGGGCGTCCATCTCAAGATCAAGGCCAGTCGTTGAGGCGCTCGGATGGGCCGAACATCCCATCTCACGTGGGCCATTGGATCTAAATCCATCGGTGGAGTCATTGGCGATTAAGACCTCCTCGGGAGATCTTGGCCGTCAAAGACCTCCCTCCTTCGATCTCGCCGCCGGACCTTTTTAGTAGATTTAACCTAGGACCTCTAAGGAGTCGGGACCGTCGAATCTTGATCTAACGATCCGACCACCTTTAGGCGCGAGGACCTCCTCGGGTGTCTGTTGTGCGTGCACTAGTCGTGTGCCGTTGGATTCAATATCGGTGGCTAAGACCTCCCTAGCGCGATAAGTCTTTGCGCGAGGAGCTCGTGCGGGTTTAGAATCTGAGATCGTGAGCGTGCGATCTTTGATCAACGGCCCACGACCTCCCGGTTTTATTGGTTTTCAGTTTAGTTCAGAGCTTTTATTTGCACATATTAATTGTTTTAAACTTCAAAATTGCATATCTTTTTCTCTGTAGCTCCAAATTTAACAAACTAAAGTTCTATAAAGCATCTGTTAAAGTACTTTAGCTTAGTATAGGTTTTATGGTAGTCTTTATCTTGAAATTAATCATGTCTTAGATTTATAACTTAGAAAAATCATAACTAAATCATTTTAATTCCAAATGACTTGAAATTGTATATGAGTTACCACTATACGGTGGTACTACCATAAAAATTTAGGCTTCAAAGTCTTTCTAGAAAATATTTTTGATGATTGCTAATTATGGTAGAAAATAGGTTTTTAAGTATCTTTTACCACAAATCCAAATTAGGTTTTTAGGTTCCTATGTCTAGGTATATTCGTATTCTACCTTGTGTATAATTTTAGTCGCATTTGGATAATTTTTGCTTGCTCTTTTGTTTAAGTGTTGCTCGTCTTATTGGTTGTTTTGCTCTTTAGCTTAGGATTCGATATTTGCGGTAACCCGAGAACGACCCTCATAACAAATTGAGCAACATAGCGAACAAGCGATTTGATCATTTCCCAATTGATCCCATTACTTTTAAAGTCTAATATTTTGTTTAACTTCTATGTATGCATTGCTATTTTGTTGTTAAATTGATTAGTTAATCCTCTAGTTGCATAATCTGTAGGTAAATAATTATCCTCTACTACGAGCCTAGGTTATTTCTTTGTGATTAGAGTTAGTTGGATGAGCTCTTGTCACTTAGTAACTTTGAATAAATATTGCTTAGCCATGCCTAGTATCGGTAGTATTGGGCGATCATCGACTTAGTCGGTGATCTTGATCACCTAAATGCTATTATTATTCCATTATGTCCAACCCTTGTGTTTTACCATTTTGCAAATCAAAAGCGAAAACAAAAGTTATATCTTGGCTTAGGCACAATGGTATGTTGGGTGATCTGTTGGGTGTGAATGGAATGGTGCCTAAGTCCCTAAGGACCGAGTTACTTGTGCCATTGATCAAGCAATTATGCGTGCTAACCACGAGGGGATATGGGACCTCTCTTGACTAAGTACTTTGGGAGGTGCTAATTATGAGTGGTCGGTGGGTGTGTGCGTGTGTGTGTTTTTGTGGTGTGCGAGGAGCATTAGTTGTCAGGTTAGAGTGCATCTAATGTATCCTTCTCCCGTGGGTTGCGGCTCTTAATTAGCATGCGTCCATTGGAAGCGTCTTGTAGACTTAGCGGTGCTGCATACCAAAGGAAGTGTGCTAACAGTGGTATGGTGGAAGAGCGGTCTATCGTGTGGGTACATTGGTACACCTGCGAGGGTTAAAACTATTCGAATAGCCTCGTCCTAGGTTATGGACACGCAGGTTATTTCCACAAGAACTAGACTACAACCTTTTAAAAAAACTTAAACTTGACATGGGTGGTATGAAGGGTACTTCATGCTATTGTTGTGGTGACTATGGGTTAGTCACTTCTAGGTTGGTTTTGTCATCTATCTATTGTTATAATTGTCTCTCTTTTATTTGAACCATAAAAGTTAATTGCAAACTTGCTTTGAATCTATTAACTTATTGCAAATGGAAACTTGCTTTATCTTGAAAATAAGTCGAGCCTCATCCACTTAAATAAAGCTTGCATGTAGTTAATTATAGTTACTGTTATCTCACGTCGGTCTTGCAGTACAAAAATAAGTTTTGTACTCATCGCTTCTTAATATTAATTGTTGCGAGAGGAAGAAGGTGAGCCCCAAGGCCTCACTTTTGTGTCTTGTGTTGCTTGTGTTGTTGGAGACGATTAGCTTGGCGGTCGGTTGGTTGCCTTGTGGGTAAAACTGCCTGAATTGGCTTTTGTTTATTGCCATCTTATGGCCCTTTTGCTTCATTGTTTAAGTTAGTAGCTTATGTGTTATTTGGCAGTCGGCCTCTCTTTGTAATAACTCTCTTTATATTATCTATGTCTCTCGGTTGTGCTTTTGCTTCGGCTCTATGTGTATGAATGGAATTGATGCATGATTTTGTAGCAGGGTGTGTATCTTTGCATTTAGGGAAGTATACATATCTCGAAGCAGTTTATTTGATTTGTCTTTATAGGACCAAGTGGATGGTTAAGCATTACAAGCGAATAGCAGGGTCCTCACAAGCCCCTTCTTACCCTCTCTTCTACACTCGTCGACCGTCTTGAGGATATTCGGTGAGCCATCTTTTGATGCTCCATCTTCCCCGTTGGGTCATCTTCTCCTCGCTCGCTCTGCGATCGCGATCGATTCGGCCCCTACTCGTTTGGTTTTGCGGTGCGACTGCTCGTGAGCTTTGTCTCCTCTGGGATCTTTGTTACTCACTGAGTGGCGACATGGCATGGCAGAGATTGCGCCCTCAGCGTCTTGGTACTTGGGATCTTGTTCCTTTTCCATCTCACTCTCGTCCCATCACGTGTAAGTGGGTCTATAAGATTAAGATTCGCTCGATGGCTCTCTTGGCGCTATAAGCGCGTCTTGTTGCTCGTGGTTTCCAGCGAGGAGCATGAGTCGTGACTCTGACGAGACTTTTGCTCTGTGGCTCACGCGACCACTTTCGCACTCTTCTTTCGGTGGCGTCACATTGCGCCAGCAGTGCATTTCTCGGCTTGATGTCAGAATGCCTTTCTTAATGGCGAGTTGCATGAGGAGGTCTACATGCTTCCGCCACAGGTATACATTCTGAGGGCATGGTTTGTCACCTTCGTCGCTCTCTCTATGGCCTTAAGCAAGCTCCTCGTGCTTGGTTTGAGTGCTTCTCCTCTGTGGTCACTCTGTGGTTTTGACAAGTGATCATGATCTGCGCTCTTTGTCCACACGCCGTCCGTGGTGGACTCTTCTTCTTACGTATATCGATGATATGATCATTACATGAGATGATTACGAGTACATTGCCTTTGTCAAGGCTCGTCTTAGTGGCGGTTCCTTATGTCGGATCTTAGTCCTCTTCGTTACTTCCTTGGGATTGAGGTTACTTCCACTCGGATGGTTTCTTTATGTCCCAAGAAAGTATATTCGGGATCTTCTTGATCGCGCCTCTCTCACTTATCGTGTCTTTGTTGAGACTCTATGGAGCTCAACGTTCACCTCAACCCTCGATGGCGAGCCTCTTTACGATCAGGCTACTTCTCGTCATCTTGTTGGGAGTCTTGTCTACCTTCTTTGTTACTAATCGGATATCACTTATCCGGTCCACATTACAGTCGATTCGTCTGCTCCCACTCGAGTCCACTCGGCCACCTTCTTGAGTTACTGATACCTTCGTGGGACTATCTCTCGCCGTCTCTTCTTTCCACACTCCATTTCGTTCTGACTTGAGGCTTATTCGGATGCTACTTGGGCGGCGATCCCTCGATCGCCGGTCTATCTCACCTTACTATGTTTTTCTTGGTGGTTCTCTCATTGCACGGAAGATGAAGAAGCAGTGCGATATCCCGTTCAGTCTGAGGTGAGTTGCGCTATGGCTCTCTTGGCGGGAGAGATTGCCAGCTACGGTGGTTGCCGAGATTTTGGTGTTTTGTCACTACAGAGCTCCTTTCTTATCAGACAGTACACGTGCTTCTCGGTGTTGCAGTGATCCTATGAAGCATGAGCTCACCAAGCATATTGGTGTTGATGCTTCCTTCATGAGTCTTGTGTGGATGATCGGTGATTACTCTTGATATGTGCCTTGAGCTTGACTAGTGGATTTCTTCACGAAGGCCGGACTTCGCGCGCAACCACGACTTCTACCTCTCAAACTTCAGTGTTGTTGATCCACCATGAGTTTGAGGGAAGTGTTAGAGATATATATGTATAATGTATACCCCATTGTTATGAGGGTTATTTGCATATTCATCACTGTACCTTGTGTATATATCTTGGCCCATTGGCCTCATATTGAATACAGCGCTATTCATAACACATATATGCTCACAATTGTTAGATATGTATATAGCCTAGGTTGTTCTTTGCATACTAACAACTCTGTACATGTTATATATTGGAATACAATCAAGCCTCACTCTAATATGGTATGAGCAAGGTTAGGGTTAGGGTTTTTGCATTGCCCAGCTGTCGCCACCCTCCTGTATCTTCCTCTGTTTTCTACTACAGTTGCCGCCCGCCTCATGTGAGCTTTGCTCCCACAAGTCCCCATACCGGATCCCAGTTGGACCCTTCCCCGTCGCGGTCCGGGTCGGCCGTCGTCGGATCCTCGACTTTGTAGCGCCACGATGCTTCCACAACCGCTTTGGCTCCTCTACTTCACGCCGCCTGAGCTCTTGCCTCCTCTGCTCGGATCTAGTGTCACCTACACTCGTCTGTTCCTCCGGCGAGGCGTCGCCGTCGCAACTCCCACGCCGCTCCCTTGCCCGGCGCTCCACGCCCTAACACTCCCGCCCCGGCGGCTCGGTATGATGCGCTCTGGCGGCTCATTGTGGCGCCTCGGCCGCCACGCGTCGGCTCGGATCGACCGATCCCTCGATCGTCCCTCCGGTTCGCTCTAGTGCTCCAGATGGCTACCGCTGGTGGCTCTTTCGCCATCCGCTCCTCGGTTCGTTTGGCGGGGCGAACTTACGAGGTGAGCATTCACTGACGATTTACCTTAATAGCGAGCGTCTCTAGGGTCATCTCACCGGCAAGCACCCCTGTCTGCCTCGTCCTACACTATCCGCTCTGCCAGCTCTTCCTGGCAGTGCGGATAAGGAGCTCGAGGAGTCGCCTATCTTTGCCTTTGGAGGATGCCTGCAGGCTCTACCAATTTGGCTGCATGCCTACGAGCAATGGTAGGATCTTTGAGGCTCGTTCTACGCCATCTTGATGGGTAGCATGCTGTGGCCATCTCCATGGATGTGGTGGAGCTCACGGCGACACAGCTAATGTGGGAGCACCTCCGAGCTCACTACCAGCTGACGAGTGATGCTATGTACCTCTCAGTTGTGCACCAGGCGCATTCTCTTCAGTAGCTCGATGCTACCATGGATGACTAATACTAGTAGATATGCGGTGTGGTGTCGACAACTCTGGGGTGGATGTCTCTGGGACCTATCCTGCGTGTGCGGCTCGCGCTCACGGGAGACTCACCATCTCTACGACTTCCTGACGCGTCTCTGGCCTGAGTTCAAGATTGTGTGTGCTCAGCTCCTGACTCGCCACTAGCTCCCAAGCTTGGTGGAGGCCCTCACCCTTGTCCGCCCCTAACCTACACCATCCGTTCGCTGGCTCTTCCTGTGAGTGCGGATCAAGGCGTCGAGAGGCGCCAATCTTTGCCTGGAGGAGTCCACTGGAGCTGCACGCCTACAAATGATGGCGGGATCGCGAGGCTCGATGCTACCACCATCCTGGTGGGTAACATGCATGTGGCCAGCTCCATGGATGTAGGGGAGCTGCCAATGACACAGCTAATGTGGGAGTGCCTTCGAGCTCACTACCAACCGACAAGTGATGCTATGTACCTCTTAGTTTTGCACCAGGCGCATTCTCTTCAGCAACTCGATGCCACCGTGAATAACTTCTACTAGCAGATGTCTACGGTGTGGTGTCAGCTTGACTCCTTGGGGCCGGATGTCTACCAGACCTGTCTCTGTTGTGTGCGGCTCCATGCTCACCAGGAGACTCACCGTCACTACGATTTCCTGACATGTCTCTGGCCGAAGTTCGAGACTGTGCGTGCTCAGCTCCTGACTCACCACCTGTGCCCGATCTTGGTGGAGGCCCTCACAGGTGTGCGTGCTGAGGAGACTCGTCACCGTGGTGTGGCTCAGATACATGGCGTCTTGTCTGCCAGCACCTGCTTCTACGTCTGTTTCTTGAGCACCGACCGTGATCCCTTCTCTAGCTCCCGGCGCACCAATGGTTGCTGCCTCTACTACGGGTCTCCACTACACCTATTGCCAGCGTGACGGCCACAGGTATCAGGACTGCTACAAGCGGAGGAGGGACCAGGGTCGCCGGGGCGGACATCCCTCGAACGGCTCTGGAGGTTCCTCACACGCAGGAGCTAGCGCCTCTCGCTAGGGCTCCTCCGGTGATGCCACACAGGAGCTCCTTTAACTGCTCCAGTGCCTTGGTGTTAGCTCGTCCTCAGACTCCTCGGGTTCTGCTCGTCTGACTCTTGCTTCTCAGCAGTCTTCCACACCTCTACCTTCTCCCTTGTCAGGATCCTGTACCCATGGATCTTGGACTTTGGTGCTTCCTTTCACATGACATTAGATTCTACCCACCTCACTTCCGTGCGTCCCACATTTTTTCTTCCACTGTTTAGATTACAGATGATACCTCTCTTCTGTTGCAGGCCAAGGCACCCTTTCCACTTCTTTTCATGTTCTGCCAGTCTCTCATGTTCCTCAGCTTATGTCGGCTAGTCAGATCACCGTCAGGACTGTCGTTTTGTTCTTGAATCTGACTCTTGTGTTGAGGACCGTCACATAAGGACTGCGCGGTACTAGCCCTCAGTGTCGTGATTCGCAGCGTCTTTGGGAGCTCGACTGGCTCTATATTCCTTCCGTTCTCTCCACCAGCCAGTCAGCCACTACCACGACCTCTGGTCTTGCTGCGTCCTCTACTACCTCCTTCGCTCAGTGGCACCATCGTCTTGGTCATCTCTGCGGATCGCTTCTATCATCACTAGTAGGCCGTAGTGTTCTTGGGGTGGTGTTCTCGGGTCTGTTTCTAGGGACACACCTCTTTACATTGTATGGCCTTTAAGCTTGGCATGCAGCTACAACTCTCCTACCCCTCTAGTGATTTTATTTCTACTCGTCCTTTTAATCTTGTTTGGGATCCGGCTCCCTTCATTTCGAAAGGGGTCATCGATACTATGTGATCTTTATTGATGATTATTCTCGTCATACTTGGATCTACTTCATGTCCTCTCGAAGTTAGGTTCTCTCTATTTACCATATGTTCGCGCCATGGTTACTTTGATTTGATTCGACCATTCATGTGTTTACGTGCCAACTCATTTTGGTGATTATCTTTTGTTGCTTTGCGTCGCTTTCTCGTTGAAGCGGTGCTCTTCCTAGTACTCTTGTCCAGTGCTCACGCTCTGCTTGGTGTCTCACGAGTGTAAGCATCGCACTTGCTTGAGACCGCTTCGCGCTCTCATGCTTGCCTCTTTTGTTCCCCATCACTTCTAGGCGAGGATGTTTCCATTCTTTGCTTTCTCATCAACATGCGACCCTCCATGCGACCTTCCACTTTGCTCTTGAGTTTCTACTCTATCGAGCATCTCTGTGGTTCGAGCCCTAAATCTGAAGGATGTTTCCATTGCTGTTTTTCTCATCAACATGCAGCCCTCCATGCAGCCTTCCACTGCTCTTCAGGGTTCTACTCCTATCGAGCATCTCTATGGTCGAGCCCTAGAGTACCTCACCTTCGTAGTTTCGTTTGTATCAGTTTCATCCTTCTTCTACCTCATGAGTGCACCAAGCTGACTGCTCAATCAGTTGAGTTTGTTTTCCTTGGCTTACAGTCTTGAGCATAAGAGTTATAGTTGCTACGACCCTGTTGCTCGCAGGATGGGGATTTCTCGAGATGTCACTTTCGACGAGTCCCGACCATACTACCCTCGTTCCCCAACAGTCAAGTCAGATTCTCTTGTTGAGACGATCTCCTTTCTGACTTTTCCTGACTCTCCACCTTTCACTACTTTTTCGCTTCATCCTCCACTTTCTTCGCCTCCCTCTCCTCCTGCTGCACCTATTCCACCTCCGCCGGAGTTTTCTTCTCGCTCTTTTGTTGAGATTCCACCCTTTCCTCTACACTACTCTCTATTAGAATAGGAGTCCTTTTGTATTCTGTTTTTCTTATCTCGTATAAGGTAACCCTCTTGTACTCGCTATATATATATTGCTTATTGGGCCTCTTGAATATACAACATAATATTCATAACATGGTATCAGAGCTAAGGCACTAACCTAGCTCTTCCCGCTGCCATCTGACATCGTTGTCACCCGCACAGTCGTTGTTCGCTCCCGAGCCCGCCGGCCGCCGTCGCCACCGTTCGATCTTTGCCATACAGCGCCGTCGCCGTCCAACAACGGTGGGGCACCGGCCTGTCGCCCGACATGGTCGCCCGTCGCGCTTTCGCGTCACGGCCGCCACCTGTGTCGTCTATGCCCACCGCCGCCCGCGACTGAATCGAGCACCGGAGACGCCTCTACTTCCCGCTACCCTCGTGAGTGGATCAAAACCGAATCAATTTTGTGCCGTCCAGCACCGCCTGTTAGACTTCATTGCCTTGGTCACCGTGCCGTCTTCCGTTCCATCAGCTACGATCCCATTCTCGAGAATCAAGCTTCATGGGACGAACTACAGGTTGTGGTCTTCAATCATGGAGATCACGCTCAATGGTCTCCGCCTCTAAGGACATATCACTGGTGCTCGACCTTGTCCGTCGTCGTCGGTTCAGCCTCCTCCCAGACTACCTAGTTCTGCACCTCCTGTAGAAGATGAGGTCGCCAAGGAGACAGAGGCCACTACTGCTGCTGCTGACGTTGCTGATGAGGCCTTTCAGTATACCATAGACACTTTTGAGCGCTGGTGTGCTAATGAGGCCCGTGTTCGCACCATCCTGGTGATCAGCGTCGATGACTCCATCCAGCCAGACATTGTTGGTCTGCGTTCTACTCGCCAAGTCTGGGAGTACTTGTGTGAGCGATACCAACAGAGCAACGATGCTCGGTTCTTTCGCTCGGTATGAGTTGGCAGGCGCCGCGAGAGAACTCCTCCGTCGACGACTTCTTCCAAGCCCTGGCCAATCTCTGGTGCCAGCTGGATGAGCTAGCTTCTCCGCTCTGCCAGGAATGTCATAAGGCGCTGAAAGCGGATTTTGATAGCCTTCGCCTTTATTACTTCATCTGTCGTCTTCACCCAGAGTTTGAACCTATCAGGGCTCAACTGCTAAGCCGCTCACCACGACCGACAGTCGTCGAGGCTCTTTCGATGCTTGGTGCTAAGCAGCTTCACCGTGGGTTAGCAGCACAGTTTGTTCTGGCTGTGCTTGCTACCCCTTCTTCGACTACACCGACGGCTTCTGCTACGACTACAGTCCCTCCTTAGGTGTCTATTTCCGCTCTTGTTTTTGGCACCGACTGGGGTTCCATGCAATTATTGCAAGAACTTCGGGCACGACTACCAGAGTTGTGTAGTGCGAAAAAAAAGAAACAGGACGTGTGAAGCTGGACGATCCAAGGAGGGCAAGGAGGCCCTTCCTCCATGGGAGGACAAACCAGCACGTCAGGACCTTCTCAGCGAGGTGACTCTGTTTAGCAGTTCTGCCAGGCTCTACTTGACTCTCTCACGGCTTCGGCGAGTTACGCTAGTCTAGTCTGAACATCTCCTCTAGGTACTTCTTGGATTATGGATTCTAGTGCATCTTTTCACATGACATCGGACTCCACATCTCTCACTTTAGTAGGACCTCCTATTTTTTCTATCTCTATTCAGACAGCTGATGATACTAGGTCTATCTGCTGTCAGTGCACTCTTTTGTCCACTAATTTTTCAATTCCAACTGTTTCCCATGCTCCCCAGCTTACCATGTAGCTTCTTTCGGTGGGTCAGCTTACCGATCTCGGCTATAGGGTTGGTTTTAACTCACACACCTATTTTATCCAGGATCAACAGACAGAGACAGTACTTGAGACTGGCCGACGCCGTAGGGATCGTCAGGGTCTCTACATCCTTGACCGCCTCCATCTTCCGTCCACTTCAGTTGCTCCTATCACCTCTACGTCTACCTCTATCGCCACTGCTACCACTTCCTCTAGAGTTTTTGCACAGTGGCATCATCGTCTAGGTCACTTGTGTGGGTCCTATCTTTCTTCATTAGTTCGTCAGGGAGTTCTTGGATGTGTTATTGTTGACGCATCCATGTTTGGTCAGGGTTGTAAGCTGGGCAAGCAGCTACAACTTCCTTATCATTCTAATGAGTCCTTGTCTTCTCGTCCTTTTAACTTAGTTCATTCCAATGTATGGGAAGCTGCGCCTATTATCTCTAAAGGCGGGCATAAGATTTATGTGATCTTCATTGTTGATTATTCTCATTTTACATGGATTTTTCCTATGTCTAATTGTGGTTAGTTTCTTGAGATCTATCGTAGCTTTACAACGATGGTTCGTACTCAGTTTGATTCTTCCATACGTACATTTCACTGCGATTCTGCAAGTGGGTGTACAAGGTTAAGGCCCGGTCTGATGGTACTATCGAGCGCTACAAGACTCATCTTGTGGCTCGCGGCTTTCAGCAGGAGTACGGTTGTGACTACGATGAGACTTTTGCCCCTGTTGCCCATATGACCACTGTTCGCACTCTTGTTGTGGTTATACATTGCGGTGGTCTATCTCTCACCTGGATGTTAAGAATGTCTTTCTTAATGGTGTTTTGTATGAGGAGGTCTACATACAGCCACCACCTGGGTATTCTGTTCCCGATGGGCACATCTGTCGTCTTCGTCATGCTCTTTATGGCCTCAAACAGGCTCCTCGTACCTGGTTTGCGCGTTTTATGTCACATCCCTAAATTAATAAAGAGGTTTATTATGCATCTCATTAGCATGCGTCATGTTTTGAAACTTTTTATATAAATATTGTACTTGGAAAATCTCAAAATACATATGGAACATACACTTTAATTGGAACTCCAAACTAAAAACTGAAATAAATGCTACTAAAAATCCTCTGGAAATAATTTATTCAAATACTATATTAATTATCATGAATTAATATATTTTTTCCCAAATTTTGGGACTGGTTTGAACCCTATAAAAATTCAAACACAATTTCAGGACCAACATTATGTTTGAATTTAAATTATACACTTTATATCATGAACAGTAGGGTTCAATATTTTTTTTGGACACTAGGCTATCCCAGGAACCCCCAGAAATTATTTCATGATTTTAGGATTTTTATTTCTATTTTTAAACCTCTGGTCAAAATAGGGAAAACAATTTAAATCCTGGTCAAAACCCTAAACCCTAACCGGTCGCACTATTCCCTGGGCTCGAGTCTGACCCGGCAAGTCGGCTCAGCCCAACCGTCTAAACGCACCTTCACATGCAGACGTCCGATGCTAATCCAACGGTCCACGTGAACTCTCTCACTCAAGCTCCCGCGCGCGTGTGCGTGTCGCTGACAAAGCGGGGCCCGCACGTCAAGGTCATCTTCCTCCTCGCGACAGAGCTCGCGCAGAGAGGCACCGCCACATCTCGCCCGAGCCCTGCTTCACGTCAGGGGCGCCATCAGGTCACCGCCTCAACCGACCACTCCCCGAGCTCGGGCATCTCGCACCGCCCCCACCCCAACGTCTCTCTTGCCATCTTACCTCCTCCACGCCTCTCAATTCCTCACTTCTCTTCTTTTCGACAGAAGAGAAGGATGTTGCTGAGGGCTCCTTGCTTGGGTAAGCTTCGACCGGGTGATCCCTCTCTTTCCTTCGATCCATCCCGTTTCCATTTTTATTAAGCTCAGCTCCTACCTTGCCTTGTAGATCTCGGTTCATCTTCGTGCCATTTCTCTGCTCTGGAGCGTGCACCCGAGAGCACCACCTTGTCGCCTTCGTCTCCGGTGAGCTTCTCTCAATTTCTTTCGCGTCACGATGTGTCTTAGGGTCTAACTAAGTTTTCCCCTCAACCAATTGCTTGATTGCTTCTCAGGAGCATTTGTATTCGGGTTAGCCCCATTTTCGGCCGAAGTAGCTGTTTGTCTGTCATTTGTCGTAATCGGTAAGCCATCCTCCAATAGCTTGTGATGACACCATCCTGATGACTTCTCTTGGCTTTTTCGACACTCCTTTGGTTTCCATTTTGCCCAGGGTGCTCTCTCCGCGTGGAGCTTGCTGCCACCGTCACCATTGTCGTGGCCAACTCAACCCCAAGCTCCTCTAGCCTCCTAGCTGCTCTGGTAAGGTTCGGTGGACCTCTAGATAGCTTGTGCGTGCATTATTTCGGTCGATACATCATCGCGATGGCGCATGCATTTGGGCCGTAGAGGTGCCACCGCTCGCCGTCGGCTAGCCGCCGCTCTAGGCCGGCTCAGCCATCGCCGTCACTACCAAGGGGTGCTCACAACTATTGTGGTTCCATGCTTGCCCTTGACCGGCGCCACCGTGGCCAAAATCGCCGGCGAGGCTCCGGCAAAGCCGAGCCCATTTTGTCGGACGCGCCGACCAGGCCTGTAGCTGGGTCGTTAGGGCATAAGCACGGTGTTTAGATTTTAAGTGTGAGTCTTTGTCGGAAATCATTGCCTAACTGAGTTAATGACTAGCACTTAATAAATCTTGAGTCATTGACAAGTGGGCCCGCACGACCTGTTAAGTGGATGCGTAGTTTGTAGAATACGTTTTCGCTAAAAGGAAAACGTATCCCTAGCATGCTTAGAACAGTTTTACGTTTAAGTGTTTTGAAAACGTATTCATAGGATTACGCCTTACTCATTTAGTGAGACCAAGTCCACGTTGGCTGGGTCAAAGCCTTGACCACGGTCCCACTCGTCATCCCCTGTGGCTAGCTGTAGGTGAGTGAGAAAGGTAGTTAATTATCTGGAAAACCCAAAAATGAGTTATTTGCACACTAAGAAATTGTTTTAACTTCTAAAATACATAACTAAATCACCTCAACTCCAAAATGAGTGAAACCACTTCTAATAATTTTTATTTTTAATGAACTTTATATTAAAATTGGTTTCAAACTTGTCTCTGTAACAGAGAGCATTATTTTGGGGAATGAGCTATTAACACTATTATTTTTACAATAGAAAAAGGCTGATAACTTTAAAAATTCATAAGTAATTCTTGGAAACTCCTAAAACAGTGAAATCAGTTTTTATAATTTCTATTTCAAATAAACTTAATTATAAAAGTGGTTTCAAACTTACCTCTGTCACAGAAACTATAGTTTGAGGAAAATGATCCTAAAAGGTATTATTTTTACACTATTAATGCTGATAACTTTAGAAATCAATAACTAAATCATGAAAACTCCAATTGAAGCAAACTCAACTGTTTTGAACTTGTAATAATATTGCCTATTTATCCATGTAATCCATGTACTGACCACTGCTCTACAAATTTTCATCTCATAATTAAATTACATGAATAAAGACGTATTGAAAACTGAAATTCAAACCACCATAACTTTCATATACTAAATCAAAATGAATAAATTCTTTCACCAAAAATCATCTAAAATCATGACTTAGCTACTGTAGAAAAATCATGCATTTTTTAGTAATTTGAATTTTTGAGTATTTCTCAATGTTTATTCGGTATTGTACTTATATAGATTCCGAGCCTTTTGATATTGACTCATACGCCACCGAGAGTGAACAATTACTCTACCAGCAAGGCAAGCATCCTTTGAACTTTCTTTTTGCATCATATTTGATCCCAGTTTTGTTAGAATAGATGCAATGATAATTGCTTGCATGCTATTTTGATATTGTCGCTATTTTGTGATGAATAGTTAGACACATCCTATTATCTTGTCATTGTGGCTATCCATGAATTATTCCAGTACTGAAATGCTTATGATGGGATGTGTGAAATTATATTGTTCGGGTTTGCTTAGCCATGCAAGTCTAGAAACAGTAGTCTCATTGTTGGGAATAACCCGACAATTAGGGGATAAACACAACTTTCATTATATACCATTGTTTCAGATCTTAGTATCTGTTTTATGAATTAAGTTTTGTCATTTTAAATGAGCTTTTGGTATGGACAAGTGATGGCTAGTGATGGTGCCTTCGTGCACGAGATTGGGTATGTGGTTGACTTGTCTAGACAATTAAGGACCGAACTTTGGTAACGTCGTTGATTCAAGTACATTCGTGCTATCACACGCGGGTTGGGAGCCGTATGGTTAAGTAGGGGGAAGGTTTGTTGTGTTGAGTCCCACGGTGGTGAGATTGTAAGGGCATGGGACCGAGAAATCCCATGTTTTCCTTTTGGGCTAATAGGATGGAGACGTTAACGTCTTGTGTTTCCTAGGAGCCCTGGGTTGAGGGACTTAGCACAATGAATTTTCTTGCGAAAAATGACCATATCTTGATTTACCCGGCCGGCATATCATAGGGAGTATGCTATATTCGGAGGCATCTGGAGGCTTACGGGCTAATCAAGTCGTGTGGGTAAAGTAGTACACCTCTGCAGGGTATAAATCTATTCGAATAGCCGTGTCCACAGTTATAGACAACCGCTTGAGTTCGGGAGTTACTATTGTTAGACTTGGAATTAAAATTGTGGTTATAACTTGGTATTGTTATGAATAGGATGTTCATGCTTGTTGTTGTATCAAAGTGGACAGCCACTTTGCCATTTGTATGATTTATTTGTTATCGAATTCATTACTTGTTCACATGCTTTACTTCTACTTCAAATCTGATTTTGGAATGGCACTTGAAAAACTAGTATGTGTAGGTTGTACCTTGTTGCGTCTCTTTTGCAAAAACTAAGCCAATATGAGCCATCCTTGGAGTGACCTTATGCATAACTAATTTTTATTTGTGTAAGACTTGCGAGTACTCTTTTGTACTCGGCGGATGTTTCTTGGCTTTTACGGTGAGGAAGATATTGAGGCCGATGAGCTTGTCGATGTCGATTTAGGCGACAACGATGAGTAGTGCTACCTTTTAACCCGATCGGTTGCTTCGATGGGTTATGGGGCATACCATCGCGGCATTTTGGTTTATTTAATTGCTTCGCTATGAACTTGTTTAATTTGGCGATCGGCCACTTGTATTAGTCGTAAACTTGAAACTATGTTGTATGACTTTTGTACTATTTATGTATGAGTGTTGTATGGATGTGATCAACGTTGCATGAGAGTATGGTTATATTGGTCGCTGATCTTGGGAGCCAATATAAGTCATACTGCTGTTCATAACTTCCTATTTAACTCACTAAGTGTAGTGCTTGACTTGTTGGAGAACCGAGCAATCATGTAGTGCTCGAGAGAGGAGCGCGCGCATGATCGTCGGGGCTCTAGTTTTCGATCAAGCCTCTCATTTAGATTGAGTTAAGTTGGAATCCATTTACCGGAGATCCAGAGTTATGTCCTTAAGACCATGTTTTGTCTCGGTCTTACAGAGATAACCCGGGGTCCCCACATTTTACCTCAGTGATTACTTCTGTCGGTTTCACTATCAGTTACCACGATCCTGCTCTTTTTGTCCATATCTTATTTGATGGTAGGACACTACTTCTTCTGTATGTTGATGATATGCTCATCACTCTCATTCATCACGTATGTGAAGAAGCATCTCAGTGAGTAATTTTTTATGATTGATCTTGGTTCTCTCATGTACTTCATTGGGATTGAGGTCTCTTCCATGCCTGAGGGCTACTACCTCTCCTAGCGTATATGTCCGTGATCTTCTTGATCGGTGCTGTCAGATGACACTCGTATTTCGAGACTCTCATGGAGCTATCTCTACAGCTTCGTGCCATTGATGGTGATCTTCTTGAGGATCCTACTCGATATCGTCATCTTGTTGGGAGTTTGGTGTACTTTGTGAGCACTCGTCCTGATATTGCTTATGTTGTTTATATCTTGAGTCAGTTTATGGCTCGTCATACTCATCTTCACCACAGTCATCTTTTTTGTGTTCTTTTGCTATTTGCGTTTGACTATCTCTCGTCGTTTGTTTTTCCCTAGCTCCACCTCACTACAGCTTCAGGCGTACTCCGATGTGACTGGGCTAGTGATCCTTCTGATCGTCGTTCTCTTTCTGCGTACTGTGTTTTTCTTGGCTCCTCCTTGGTTGCCTGGAAGACAGAGAAGCAGAATGCAGTTTCTCGTTCGAGTGCAGAGGTTGAGTTGAGAGCTATAGTAGCAATGACAACAGAGGTTACTTGGTTGAGGTGATTACTTGTAGATTTGGAGTGCCTGTGATGGACCTACGACTTTTTTGTCTGACAGTACAGGTGCTATATGTATTGCTCGTGACCCAATGAAACATGAGCTTACCAAGCACATTGGTATGGATGCTTCATACACTAGCTCACAGGTACAAGAGGGAGTACTTGCTTTACAATTTGTGCCTTCAGAGTTACAGATTGCTGACTTTTTCACGAAGCCACAGACTAGGATACAATATTTGTATTTTCTCTCCAAACTCAGTGTGTGTGATCCAGGGGTGCTAAAATAGGAGTGCATGTGATGGGACCTACGACTCTTTTGTCTGACAGTACAGGTGCTATTTGTATTGTCCGTGACCTAGTGAAGCATGAGCTTACCAAGCATATTGGTGTAGATGCTTCATACACTCGCTCATAGGTGCAGGATGGAGTACTTGCTTTACAGTTTGTGCCTTCAAAGTTATAGATTGCTGACTTTTTCCCGAAGTCACAGACTAGGATACAACATTTGTATTTTCTCTCCAAACTCAGTGTGTGTGATCATCCACCATGAGTTTGAGGGGGGTGTTGAAATAGGAGTCCTTTTGTATTTATGGTTTCCTTATCTGTATATGGCAACCCCCCTTGTACTCCCTATATATATTGCCTAATGGGCCTCTTGAATATACAACACAATATTCATAACACTCTCGTTGTCCTCGACCTACTCCTCCAGTTGAGCCTCCGTCCTTGTTGGGCCCTGTTCCCAACTCTTCTCCGTTCCTGTTGGGTCCCGCTCCACCACCTTCTCCCACATACGATCTTCGTGATTGTCACACTGTCAGGCCGCCTGAGCACTACGGTTTTGTAGCCACTGCTCCTTCTGAGTGGCAGCTTGCGATGTCTGGGGAGATTGTTGCTTCAAAGTGTACTACCTGTGCGGCACTCCCATCACGTGCAAGTACAAGGCTCATCTTGTGGCGTGTGGTTTTCAGCAAGAGTATGGTCGTGACTACGATGAGACCTTCGCTCATGTTGCTCACATCACCACTATTCGCACTCTCCTTGTTGTGGCCTCTGTTCGACAGTGGCCCATCTATCAGTTGAACGTTAAGAATATCTTTCTCAATGGCGAGCTGCGTGAGGAGGCCTACATGTAGCCACCCCCTGGGTATTCTATCCCAAATGGTATGGTTTGTCGCCTTCGTCGCTTTCTCTATGGGCTCAAACATGACCCTCGTGCTTGGTTTGACCGCTTCTCCTCTGTTGTCACTATTGCTGGCTTCTCTGCCAGAGATCACGACCCTGCCCTCTTTGTACACACCTCTCCTCGGGGTCGGACGCTCCTCCTTCTACATGTGGATGATATGATCATTACTAGAGATGACTCTCAGTACATTGCCTTTCAATGAGCGTCTCAGGGAGCAGTTCTTGATGTCTGATTTGGGTCTTCTTCGTTACTTCCTTAGGATTGAGATCACTTCTACGCCTGAGGGCTACTATCTCTCCCGGGAGTATCACATTCACGTTATCCTTACTCATGCTTGTCTCACTGATCAGCGTGTGGTGGATACTCCTGTAGAGCTTGGTGTTCACCTTCAACCTACTGATGGTGAGCCTCGAGGATCCCACTTGTTACCGTCATCTTGTCAGGCGCCTTATCTACCTTGGAATCATTCGTCCTGACATCTCTCACCCAGTTCACATCCTGAGTCAGTTCATCTCTACTCTCACTCAGCTCCACTACAATCACATTCTTTGTGTTCTGCGATATCTTCGTGGGACCATTATTCGTCGCCCTTTATTTCCTCGCTCCAGTTCTTTGCAGCTTCAAAGTACATCAAGAACTGCTCACTGAGACGCTCCTTCACAAAGGCAATGTACTGAAAGTTATCTCCAGTAATGACCATATCATCCACATAGAGAAGGAGGAGCGTCTGACCCTGAGAAGAGGTGTGTACAAATAGGGCAGGGTCGTGATCACTGACAGAGAAACCGAGAGCAGTGACAACAGATGAGAAGCGGTCAAACTAAGCATGAGGGGCTTGTTTGACCCCATAGAGAGACCGACGAAGGCGACAAACCATGCTATCTGGGACATAATACCCAGCGGCGGCTACATGTAGACATCCTCACGCAGCTCACCATTGAGAAATACATTCTTAACATCCAACTGAGAGATGGGCCACTGTCAAACAGAGGCCATAGTAAGGAGAGTGCGAATAGTGGTCATATGAGCAACAGGAGTGAAAGTCTCATCGTAGTTACGACCATGCTCCTACTGAAAACCACGCGCCACAAGATGAGCTTTATAGCGCTCACGGTAAATTGATCTTGTACACCCACTTGCATGTGATGGGAGCGACACACGCAAGTAAGAGCACAAGATCCCAAATGCCAATATGCTCCAAAGCAGCAATCTCCTTAGACATCACGAGTTGCCACTCAGGGTGAGCAGCAGCCTCACGGTAGGTTGTAGGCTCAAAAAGAGCAGCGGCTGCAAAGCCGTAGCGCTCAGGAGGTCTGATAGTGTGATGATCACGAAGATCGCATCTGGGAGGAGAAGGCAGAGCTGGACCCAGCAACAATGGAGACTCAACACGGGAAAGAGTAAGCCGAGGACGACAAGAGTAGTGCAGAAAAAAAGGTGGAATCTCAAGAAAAGAACAAGCAGGAAACTCCGGCGGAGGGGGAACAGGTGGAGCTGGAGGAGAGGGAGGCAAACAAGATGGAGGATGAAGCGAAATAGTGTGGAAAGCTGAGAGTTAGGAAAAATCATAAAGGAGATCGACTCAATAAGAGAATCTGAGCTGACAGCGGGGGAACGAGGGTAGTAAGGTTGAGACTTGTCAAAAGTGACATCCCGAGAAGTCCTCATCCTGCAAGCAATAGAGCCATAGCAACGATAACCCTTATGCTCAAGACTATAGCCAAGACAAACACACTCAACTGATTGAGCAGTCAGCTTGGTGCGTTCATGTAACATCCCAATTTTCAGAGCTTAAAATTTTTTTAATAGTTAGTAGGGAGAAAATTCACCATTTGGATTTTATTTGATTTTAATTTCAAAAGCTTAATATTAGACTTTACAATCAAAAACATTTAATGTGAATAATCTCAACATGAACAATAGCCAAAACTATTTTATTTGGGTTCTATGTGCTCAGATATATTTTCTAGATTTTTCTAGAATTTTTCTGAGTTCATTTGCTATTTTCTATTGCCTATTTGAATTTCTGGTAATTTCTAAAATAGAAAAGCTATTTATAATCTCGATTAATCCTTTGGGCGAAATCCAAACCTCCGGCCCATTGTCCCGCGCCGCCCAGCCTCATGCCCAGTTCGCCATTCATGTGTGCCGCTTCCCACCGCGAGTGGACCCCACTGTCGACCTCTGCTTTCTCTCTCTCTCCTGGGTTTGCCGCGTTCACTCTCGCCGTTGGATCAGCGAGAACGGTACGGATGTGCGTGAGGTAAACGGAGGTTCAACGTTCTTTTATTGTGGACCGTTCGATTAGATCCGACGGTCGATCTTGAGTCCGCCGTGACCACACGCTTCGCCGCGCGCGCGTCGAGCCACTACCGCCGACGAGTGGGCCCCGACCGCCACGTCACCGCTCGTCTCGAGAGCGGACTCCGCCACCCGATTTTGCGCCGCGCGCGTGTCGCCGCGGACACGCCTCCGAGGCTATTTAAGGCCCCAGAGACCCTCGTGCTCGCACCCCGAGCCTCGCCGCCCGAAAACCCTAGCCGCCGCCAGGCGCCGCTAAACGCCGGCGCGTTGTCGCGTCTTGGCCGGCGAAGGAGTTCGTGCGCCCGGCTGCCGCCGTTCGACCCTCCGTCGCCGTTGGAGGCCACCCTCGGATCGCCGCGTCGCGCATCTCTGGGCTGCCGTCACCTTCGCGGAGAACCCTCCAACGCCGTCGCCGTTGAGCCCGTACCTCTCGCCGCCTCCACTCGCCGGCCGCCATCACGGGCGTCCCGACCACGGTGAGCACCTCATCCGGAATCGCCATCGCACCTCTACCTCCCAATACCACCCACCGGTGGCGCGCCGCCGTTCGCGGAACCTTTGGTTCCCGAGCGCGCCGCCCCGTCCGGTCGGCGTGGCCCGTCCACGTCGGCGCAAGCATCGACCCGCGCTGCGTGTCATCCCACGTGGCGCCGGCGTCCTCGTCGGCGTCGCCGTGTGGTCGGGTCCACGGACCGAGTCCGAGGCTCGGTGGACCTAGTCCACCGTGAGCCTAGCCTCTGACATGTGGGTCCCACATGTCAGAGATTTCTTTATTATTTCTTTTCGAAATCCTCGGCGTCACTGCGCATTAAATCTGATTTTCCTTTAGGAAAATAATTCGGTAAATTCATAAAATCTGATTTTCAGCATTTTATGTAATTTCAAACTTCCAAAGCTAATAACTTTTGCATCCTAACTCCGATTGAGACCATTCAAATTTCTAAATTTGTCTAAATTCAAGCCCTATTTATCTGAGATTTTTATTTAATTTTTGGAGTTTGTTTTGTCTCTGTTATTTATTTGTTTTGTTTGTTGTTTGTTTCGTTTGCGACTAGACGTCGATTCGTCGGGGAATTTTGTGGAAGAAGGAGCACCCCAAGATCAAGACCAGTACATATACCTTTTCCAAGGCAAGTCATACCTTTGATCATCTTGAACCCAGTTTTCAAATCACTTTGTGTTAAATTATTGCATTCTACTTTAATTATTTATTTAAATGCTTTGGGCATAGTTATTATCCAAATTGTTATCACACCTTGGCCTTGTATGTCATAATTCCTTGTCACCCTAGATTGGTTGAGTTGGTAATATTATAGCACCAACGTGGGTTGGTTAGATGCGAGTACAATTGCTTAGCCATGCTACGAGTCTCACATCTCATGAAAGTTGCAAATATGAACTATGACTAAGTGACTATGGAACTTCGTGTAAACTGTGTGCTATGTGTTGTTACTTCGTGATGGCATGTGTTGCACTAAAACCAACCGGGTGGTAAAGGATTTAGACCGAGGCAAGTGGTGGAGACTGTGACATGGTGGTCTATGTGATGGGAATGATGGTCTTTGTGACTTAGTTAGAACATGGAAGTCTTGCCTTAGTCAATTAAGGACTTAACTTTGTGCGCCATTTAAGCGAGCCTTCTTTATGCGACCACATGCCCGGTATGGGACGGGCCTAACTTAGTGTTATGGATTCTCGGCATTGATGTTCGGTGGATAGGTTAGGTCGTGTGACAGGTGGAGGTGTGACTACTTGGTGGTTGCATCGCGGGGCGATTCGTCTTCCCCGTCGGCGGTGTGTGTTATACCAATTCTATGTGAGTTGGTATAGCGGTTTGTAAGCACACTAGGAATGTCAATGTTTGGGATGAAGTTTCCGAACTGTTTTGTTACGATTGGTGCTTGCTACACTAGTTGTATCTTGTGGGTAAAGTGTACAACCTCTGCAGAGTGTTAATTAATCTATTCGAATAGCGTCATGGTCATGGACATGCTCGGGGATTTCACACGAGGGGTAGTTTTCATAAAATGTGGGAATGGGAGATGTGTGACCTCAATCATATGGCTATGTGAAATAATCTGTTTAGCTGTGTGTCTTTGTGGAAACAAATGTTAAATTATTATTGTCTATTTGTTTTGAATTATGATTTCAATCTATTATTCGTATTCAATTGCAAATGTTGCTTTTATGCAAAAGAACCACAGAAGCCTTTTCCTTTCGAATAAGCCTGCATCTATACATTGCATTCTATGGTATGATTTGCGAGTACGGTTGTGTACTCACGCTTGTTGTAAAACTTGCGCCCAAACCTACAGAAGAGGAGGAGTCTACGCCTACTTTCGAGGAGGAGTTCGCTGAAGGCTGATCGTTCGTTAAGTCCGGATCGATCGGTTGCACGTGGTGAATTGGTGGGATCTCTGTTGGAGTTTTCCGTTCATTCTTGCTTTATTTCCTGTTAGCCCTGCGAGGCTTAATAAGTGTAAACTCGACCATAAGGTCAAAACCCTTATTTGTTATTCAAACTAATCGTTTACTTTATTTATCGTTTGTGTGGATCGATATTTACCTATGTTAACCCTGTGTGCACTAGCGTGATCCTCGACTAGTGCGGTATACGAGAGGGTTCGAAATAATCGTAATGCGGGTCCCGGCGCCACGAGGTAGAAGAAGGATGAAATAGACACAGTCGAAACTGCGAAGGTGACTGTACTCTGGAGCTTGACCATAGAGACACTCGACAGGAGTAGAGTCCTGAAGAGCAGTGGAAGGCTACGTGTTGATGAGAAAAACAACAGTGGAAACATCTCAACCCAGAAGTGAGGTGGAATAGAAGAGGCAAGCATGAGAGCACGAGTGGTCTCAAGCAATGACGATGCTTATGCTCAGAGACATCATTCTGAGTGTCAGCACCAGGACAAGAGAACTCAGGAAGAGTACACTGCTCAGCGAGAAAGCAATGTAGAGCAGTAGATAGATACTCGCCAGCAGAGTCGACACGAAGCACACGAATGGCCGAGTCAAACTGAGTGCGAACCATGGTGGCAAAACTCTGGTAAATAGAGAGAACCTGATTGTGAGATGATATGAAGTAGATCCAAGTATAATGAGAATAAACTGAGTGCGAACCATAGTGGCAGAACTCTGGTAAATTGAGAGAACCTGACTATGAGATGATATGAAGTAGATCCAAGTATGACGAGAATAATCATCAATAAAAATCACATAGTATCGATGGCCCTTTTTCGAAACAAAGGGAGCCGGACCCCAAACATCGGAGTGAATAAGATCAAAAGGACAAGTAGAAATAGAGTCACTAGAGGGATAGGGGAGCTGCAGCTGCTTGCAAAGCTTGCAACCCACTTGCATGTGATGGGAGCGACACACGCAAGTAAGAGCACAAGATCCCAAATGCCAATATGCTCCAAAGCAGCAATCTCCTTAGACATCACGAGTTGCCACTCAGGGTGAGCAGCAGTCTCACGGTAGGTCGTAGGCTCAAAAAGAGCAGCGGCTGCAAAGCCGTAGCGCTCAGGAGGTCTGATAGTGTGATGATCACGAAGATCGCATCTGGGAGGAGAAGGCAGAGCTGGACCCAGCAACAATGGAGACTCAACAGGGGAAGGAGTAAGCCGAGGACGACAAGAGTAGTGCGAAAAAAAAGGTTGAATCTCAAGAAAAGAACAAGCAGGAAACTCCGGCGGAGGGGGAACAGGTGGAGCTGGAGGAGAAGGAGGCAAACAAGAATGTAAGGAGGTGTCCCCAGAAAGAGACCCAAGAACACCACGATCGACTAGTGACGATAGACGCGATCTGCAGAGATGACACAGATGATGGTGCCACTGAGCGGAAGGAGGTAGTGGAGGACGCAGCAACACTAGAGGTAGTGGTAATGGTAGACTGGCTGGTGGAGACGGCGGAAGGAAGATGAAACCAGTCGAGTCACAAAGACACTACAAATCACGACGCTGAGGGCCAGTACCAAGCAGAATCCCCGTGCGGCGATCCTGAACACAACAGGAGTCAGACTCAAGAATAACACAACAGTCGTGATCAGTGATCTGACCAACCGACATAAGCTGCATAGTAAACTGAGGAACATGAGAGACTGCAGTAACATGAAAAGAAGAAGTGGAAAGGGTGCCTCAGCCTACAACAGGAAGAGGGGTACCATTTGCAGTCTGAATAGTAGAAGAAAAAACTGTGGGACGCATAGAAGTGAGGTGGGTAGAATCTGGTGTCATGTGAAAAGAAGTACGAGAGTCTAAGATCCACGGAGATAAGATACCTGACGAGGGAGGAGGCAGAGGCAAGGAAGACTGCTGAGAAGCAAGAGCCAAACAAGCAGAATCGGATGAGTCTGAGGACGAGCCGACACCGAGGCATTGGAGTAGTGAGAGGAGCTACTGTGTGGCATCACCAGAGGAGCCCTAGCGAGAGGCGCTAGCTCCTGAGTGGGAGGAACCTCCAGAGCCCTTTGAGGGACGTCCACCCTGACGTCCCTGGTCCCTCCTCTCCTTGTAGCAATCCTGATACATGTGGCCATCACGCTGGCAGTAGGTGCAGTGGAGACCGTAGCAAAGGCAGCAACCACTGGTCCGCTGGGATCATGGTCTGTGCTAAAGAAACAGGTGAAGGAGCAGGTGCCGAGGCAGACAAGACAGCTTGCATTTGAGCTGCGCCATGGTGACGAGTCTCCTCAGCACGCACACCCGTGAGGGCCTCCACCAAGCTCGGGTGCGGGTCGCGAGGCATGAGCTGAGCACGCATAGTGAACGGGGTCGCCCGATCTTCTCGATGTAGGATCAAGATACTCACGTGTAGCCTCTCGAATCGTAGTGGTCCTCCGTTGCCAATGCAAGAATGAACACTCTTTAATTCACAAGAACACATGAGCCGGACTTCACGACCACCAAACGAAGCCCTATCGCGCTCCCAATTCCCAACGGAAAGATTGAACGATCTTGATTAGCGAAAAACTCCCAATTCCTCTCATGAACATGGTTCGGCCATGCTCGAAGAACGAGAGCAAAATCAATCTATTATCAAAAATATCTGGTCCCCCGTAACATGTAGGCGGCGGCTGCTACTTAAGGCGCTACAGCCTCTCCTGATACACGTGCATGGGCCTTAGGTCGGCTTGAGTCATCTTTGGATTAGAACTCAATGGACTAACTAAGTACAAGCCGACACAGACCGTAGCTTGCATGTTGACCAAGTCATGTGGTCCTAGTCCACTAATAACTAGATGCACTAATCACATGATTTCACATGACCGAACCGGCTGACTTCGGTCAAGGCTGTTTCCTCATGTTGCATGGCTGAGCCGCACGGCTTCTTGACCTAGGCCGAGTCTTCTCCCAACTTGCAAGCCGATTGACCTTGTTCTTCCTTGTGCTTCTCCCATGCATTGGCCCCGGCTTCCCTCTTGGTTCTAAAGCCTTCATGATATTTAAACCTAAGAATGCACAAGTAATTTGTATGAGGTAGTATATTGTTCTCATCAATAGAAGGAAGTTCATTAAGAAACAAATTCACATGTTGATTTAAAAGCCTTGCTCGGGCTCTAGTCATTGGACCTAGTGATGCTTCATCAATACTTGTAGAAGACGTGGAAGTGGTAGTAGTAGGGATGTCCTCATCATCCTCCCTCTCTTGAAAAGGAGTCGTCCTCGACTCTGTGTCGTCTTGCCCAAAGAATGGTGACAAATCAGCAACATTAAAAGTAGTACTTACGACATAATCATCTCCATGAAGCTCTATCTTGTATGCATTATCATTGATCTTGGCCAATACTCGAAAAGGGCCATCACCACGGGGCATCAACTTTGATTTACGCTTCTCGAAAAACGTTCTTTGCGAAGGTGTACCCATACTAAGTCACCTGGTTCAAATAGCAATTTCTTTCTAGACTTGTTAGCTTTAGAAGCATAAGCATGTACCTTCTTTTCAATTACCTCTTTAGTCTTTTCGTGGAGCTTTTTCACAAAATCAGCATGCTTTGAAGCCTCCATATTATCACGTTCTTGTAATGGAAGTGGCATCAAATCAAGTGGCGTGGTCGGTTTGACGCCATATACCACCTCAAATTGACACAATTGAGTAGTAGAATGCACCGCCCTATTATATGCAAATTCAACATGCGGTAGACAATCCTCCCACTCTTTTAAGTTCTTTTTGATCATTGTCCGCAACAACATTGAGTGTGTACGGTTCACCACTTCTGTTTGTCCATCGGTTTGTGGGTGACAAGTTGTCAAAAAGAGCAACTTTGTCCCAAGCTTGGCCCACAAAGTCTTCCAGAAAAAGCTCATAAACTTCACATCACGATCTGAAACAATGGTGCGAGGCACGCCATGCAATCTCACAATTTCCCTGAAAAATAGGTCAGCTACATGCGACGCATCGTCACTCTTATGACAAGGAATAAAGTGTGCTATCTTAGAAAACCTATCCACAACTACAAAAACAGAATCCCTCCCCCTCTTAGTCCTAGGCAATCCTAAAACAAAGTCCATGCTAATATCTTCCCAAGGAGCACTATGAACCGGAAGTGGAGTATACAAACCATGTGAATTGAGTTTAGACTTAGCTTTATGGTATGTAACACAGCGCTGAACAAACCTCTCAACATCTCGCCTCATCTTTGGCCAATAAAAGTTGTCAGCCAACATCATGAAGGTCTTCTCTCTACCAAAATGTCCCATAAGCCCCCCTGCGTGAGATTCCTGCAACAATAGCATACGCACGGAAGAAACTGGAACACATAGCTTGTTAGTTCGAAATAGAAAACCATCATGGGTATGATACTTGTCCCATCCTTTCCCATCTTTGCATTTAGAATATGGTGCTGAAAATTCATGATCAGAAGCATATAATTCTTTCAAACTCTCTAATCCGGGAATCTCAACTTCCAAATGATTTAAAAGCACATTCTTTCTAGACAATGCGTCAGCTACTACATTCTCTTTGCCTTTCTTGTATTTAACAATGTATGAAAAAGTCTCAATGAATTCAACTCGCTTAGCATGTCTATGATTCAGTTTAGACCTTTCAAATATTTCAAAGCTTCATGATCAGAATGAATGATAAATTCTCTAGGCCAAAGATAATGTTGCCAAGTCTCCAAAACACGCACAAGAGCATATAATTCTTTGTCATAAACAGGGTAATTCAATTGTGCACCGCTAAGTTTCTCACTAAAGTATGCAACAAGTTTTCTTTCTTGCATCAAAACACCACCAATACCTATTCGACTAGCATCACATTCAATCTCAAAAGTTTTAGTGAAATCAGGTAAAACAAGCAATGGTGCTTCAGTCAAACATCGTTTTAATTCAGCAAAGGCTTTATCTTGTGATTCTTCCCCATTCAAAAGCAACATCCTTTTTAGTTAATTCATTTAATGGGGCAGCAATGGTGCTAAAATATTTCACAAAACGTCGATAAAAACCAGCAAGCCCATGAAAACTACGAATTTGACTAACATTAACAGGAATATGCCAATTTCGAATAGCTTCAATTTTAGATTCATCTACTTCAATTCCATGAGCTGAAACAACATAGCCTAAGAACACCACTTGGTTTGTGCAAAAAGTACACTTCTCAAGATTAGCATACAACTGTTCAGTCCTAAGCACTTCTAGCACTTGGCTTACGTGTTCAACATGTTCTTCCAATGAGCGCTATATATCAAAATATCATCAAAATAGATTACCACAAATTTTCCAATGAAGTGTCTCAAAACATGGTTCATTAAACGTATGAATGTACTAGGAGCATTAGATAAAAACTAAAAGGCATCACTAACCATTCATACAAGCCAAATTTCGTTTTAAAAGCAGTTTTCCATTCATCACCATGTTTCATTCGTATTTGATGATATCCACTACGCAAATCAATCTTAGAAAAGATAGTAGAGCCACTTAATTCATCAAGCATATCATCTAACCTAGAAATAAGATGACGATAACGAATGGTAATATTGTTGATAGCTCTACAGTCTACACACATTTTCCACGTACCATCTTTCTTAGGAATAAGAATGACAGGAACGGCACAAGGACTAAGACTTTCGCGTACATACCCATTATCCATGAGCGTTTGCCCTTGTCGCTGAATTTCTTTTGTCTCCTCCGGGTTTGTACGGTACGGCGGTCGGTTGGGAAGTGGAGCTCCCGGTACCAAGTCAATTTGATGTTCAATGCCTCGAATAGGCGGTAGGCTAGTGGGTACCTCCTCCGGAAAGACATCCTCATAAGCCTGCAAAACTTGAGAAACCACGCTAGGAAGAGAGGTTAAGTCATTAGTAGAAAACAAAACATCTTTGTATAGCAATACAAAGTGCTTCAAAGTGGGATCATCTCTCTCAAATCAGATTTAGTGGCTATCATGACTAACTTTTTCTCTCCCTCATTCTTTCTTTTTCCATTCAGCTGTAGCTTGTGGCTCTCACTCACCTTTTGTGGAATCACACTCTTTTGCTCCTTCCCTCTCTCATTGTCTACTTTCACCTCAATCTTTTGCATGTTATCAATCACAATTTAAGGAATCAAAGGTCGCAATGTTATTTCTTGGTTATTCCATATGAACTTATATTGATTTTTTCTACCATCATGAATCACAGATCTATCATATTGCCATGGTCTTCCTAAAAGTAAGTGACATACATCCATAGAAACAACATCACACTCCACAGTATCTCGGTAATTCCCAATCTGAAAACTAACATCAACAGTGTATCCAACCTTCATAGAACCATCATTATTCAACCATTGAATTTGATATGGATGTGGATGTTTCTTGTATTTCAACCCAAGTTTAGTGTAAAGTTCTTTACTAGCTAAATTGTGGTAACTTCACCATCAATAATAACTTTGTAACACTTACCATCTTTACTCACCTGAGCTTTTGTGTGAAAAAGATTGCAGTGCTGCTCATGAGTGGGTTTTTACCATCTTTACTCACCTGAGCTCTTGTTTGAAAAAAAATTGCAGTGCTGCTCATGAGTGGGTTTTGCTTGCACACTCAACACCGTCGGTGTACACACAAGGATAGGACTAGCCTCGGGGTCACAAAAACCATCCTCATGCGCCTCCACCCCTTGTCCTTCCTCATATACATCTCCAAATCTTCCAAAATCAGCAAGAGAAAGACCTTCCTCCTCACTAGTAGAGTCATACTCTCCATTCTCCAAAAGCAACATAACCTTGTTATTTGGACAATCCTTTTGCATATGACCTCGTCCAAAGCATTTGAAGCATTGAATGACACTACTTCTTGCTGTAGAACCCACTGAAGACGAGGCAGAAGGTGCTGGACTCTTCTTGGCAGTAGGTGTTGTTGCATTTTTCCCACCTGGTGCAGCACTGGTACTAGGAGCAAAACTTTCACTAGATTGATTAGTTTTAAAAGAATTGAAACGGGATGTGGGTTTACCTCCTGTAGGTGCTGAACGGGGTGTATATGATGATGTTCTTGTTGCTCTCATATCGTGTTGCACTTGCCTTTCAGCCTTGGTTGCTTGATGCACCAACTCTACCATGTTGTTGTAGGGCTGAAATTCAGTGATGCGCTTGATGGGAGGGTGCAAACCAGCAAGGAAGCGAGCCATTGTTTGTTCTTCTTACTCAAATATATTAGCTCGAATCATGGCCATCTCCATCTCTTTATAATACTCTTCCACCGTGAGAGTGTCTTGCTTCATTTGCTGCAATTTATCAAATAAATCACGTTTGTAATGTTTAAGAACAAACCTTGCTCTCATGTGATACTTCATCTCTTCCCATGTAGTGATAGGAGGTTCGCTGTACTCTCTCCTTCGATTTTGAACTTGTTCCTGTAATATCCCGAGTTTCATTTGAGAGTGCAATACAAATTGAGAGAGAATTAGTGTAATTCTCCGATAGTGCTAGAATTAATTTTCGGGAGAGAATAATTAATCGGTAGAAGGTTTCTTTTGGAAAAACGTTTAATCGGGAGATTAGAAGGGTTTTCTGTGTTTTTGGACAACTTGGGCACAGGCTAGAGGCCCATAGGCCCATCTAGTGGCCACCAACATAAAGGGTGGGGAAACCTAATTTTCCCCACTTCTCCTCTCCCTCTTCCCTTTGGCCGCCCTTTGGCCTCCCCCTCCTGCGCCTTGCCTCCTCCCTCCTGGCCTTTCCTCCATGGTGCTGCCCCTCAAGACTTCTTCCCGCTGCGGTGTTGGTCTCTTCCGTTGCCGGTCTTGCGAGGATCGGGGCGACGATCGTGGGCTGTGGAACAAGAAGAGGAAATCACCACCAACTTCTTCTTGAGGCTCACTCAGCGTCATCTCCCACGTTGTCAAGGGTAACGATGTGTTCTTGGGATTTCTAGAAGTCTTCGTTAAGTGAGCGAGTAGTTTTGTTAAATTCCAGTCTGTCTGCGTTTCGTTCAGTTCTGTCCAGTATGTTGGAGGGTTGTTTCGGTTATTTTTAGGCAGAATCTGAAGGTTTGGTCTCCTAGAGATATGTAGGCCTCGTTCTTAAGTTTCAGTGGCCACCAAGTTTACTTGATTCCGAGGTCTGAGTCAAAAGTTATGGATGTTTTAGTACCTGCTGCCAGAAATCTGACGAGAATAAACTGTCTGGTTATTTCCTAAATTTTGAAAGGAAATTGGTCGAAACTGAAAGTTCACCCAACTAGGTTATTGTAGAGGATTCGATGACCTTTTCAGATTGGTAAAGAACGTTCAATTTGGAGTTACCTAATGAAAGTTATGATCTTTTAATTCTACTGTTCATTCTGTTGACAGTTTCTGTACTGAAAGTTCAAGCATTTATTAACCCATTAAATTGGCCAAATTGGTTTATCACGTCAACTAGAGTATTGTAGATTAGTCAGTTAAAGCTACAGCAATTGGGTTTACCATTTTTCGACTTCCAGACATTGAGTTATGTTAATTTCCGTGCTGCTGTCCAGATACAGTTTATGGCAGAAATCGTTGTTTTCAGTTTAGGCTTTGTAAGAATGACTTGAGTCATCGTGAAAGCGGGGTAGAACGCCGATTAGTAGTGTTGGGTATATTATGTCCTTATTGAAATTATTTTACTTGTTTAGGAGGTGAAGCCTCGGTTTAGGAGTATCACCTTTGCCGACTAACGCGTCGCATCGTGAAGGTAAGTACATTGCCACCCTTAATGATTGTGATTGATGAATGTTTATATGGTCATCTTTGTGATTTTGTATGATACGAGAGAAGATGGATTGTCTATGTTCTTTCATATGTGTTGAATCCATGTTTTGTTATCATGTCTTTCAATATTCGTATTTCATTCTATGCATTCATTATGCATGTTTCATCCACGAAAGTGGATTGCAAGTCCCACCATTCCATGTGGGCGGTGTTGGACATTGTCATGTCCGTCCACGGAGTGGATTTGAAAGACCCATTAATTCCAGAATGGGCATGTAAGACCCATTAACTCCAAGATGGGCAATGTTGGACACCGTGAAACGTTCTTCATACGGAAGTGGATCCCGCATTTTGTTAAGATGCGGGCTTGAGTGAACACCGACGGGTGTTTCACGGCTATCTGCTGTATATGCATGTGTGCGATCCATTCCTTTGATTTTGAGCATTCATATCATGTCTTCATATGTAGTCGGTTGTGATGTGATCGAACTCGATGATGAGTTTGTCTTATTCATATTGAATGATTATCTTATTGATATATGTACTTGCGAGTCATGGACTCACTCTTGCGTTGTTTGTTTATTTTAGGTAACCTCGATGTTGGCTCACTTGGGAGGGAGTAGACACGCACTACTGCGTTCACATCATCCTATTCATGTTCAAGATTAAATTTAGTTCTATCTTACATTCGTTAATGATGAACTGTAATAATTAAATTATAATTGGTGAAGGAAGGATACCTTCTCCACATTGAGGTTGATTTATTACTGCATATGAACTTTCATTATCAATGAACTGAAATAAATAGATTAGATGGTGAAGGAAGGATACCTTCATCATGTCTTGGTTGTTTTGATACTATCATTAGTTGATTTTATTCGAATTCTTCCGCAATATGGATGTATGTTAGATGTTTTAGGTGACATCTTGGCTTCCGAATAGCCAGGGTGTTACAGTTCCCACCATATGAGCGCATATTTGTCAAATTCAAGTGCAGCTATGTGTATTTTCTTTTCTTCAGAGTAATTGTGCATACGGAACACCTTGTCCACCTTGAGCTCCCAAGTGAGGTAATCTTCGGGATCATGTGTACCTGAAAATGTTGGTATAGTAAATTTAAGTTTACCAAAATTCTCTTCATGAGGTCGTTCATTGTCGTGGCGGTGTCGGCGGTGGTATCCATCATCATAGTGGTACAAGTCATCATCATCGAAGTGAGGCGGTCCCCTACCTCGGCCACCATGCCCACGGCCCCTTCCGAGTCCTTGGGCGCCTCCCGCACCTCCTCTCCCAGGCGGAGGTGGTCGTATGGCTTGTGCCACCACACGGTCTCACCGTTGTTGAGCATCCTGGGCGACTCGTGCAGCAACCTCCTCATCTCGTGGAGGTATGTGAGATGGTAGATGCATACTATCTTCTTCTTGCTGCTGACGAAGTGCCCGCATGACATCATTCACGATGCCCGTACGCAACACATTCATTTGTTGATTGAGGTCAATGCGGAGATCCTGCATATCCGCCTTGAGTTCTTCCCCCATTGCAGTAGTGCCAGCTACAAATTCTTGTTGCAATGTACTTCTCAATGCTTGATGCTAAAAGCGAGTCACCGGGGCATTAAGATCAACATCATGCTCCTCGCCATAGTTGTCTTCTCCACCTGACATGGTTAGATTGTGGAAAAGAAAACACAAACAACAAGAATGTATATGGATGATTAGGAAAATTCACTCAATCTCTCTCTCTCTCTTCTCTCCAAGTAAAGTTCTTACCCTTCCGAGGTGAATTAAGGTCAAAAGAAACTTACACTTGGTGGAAGCTACAATAGCAAAGTGATGATCATGCAAATTTAAGAGTGTTCACAATTGCACAACATCGGTTATTTGGTGGAGCTTGGTATGGAGGTGTATGTCCTAGCAATCTGAAATTCTTGATGTTGTAAAGCTAAATAATAATCCAAGCTATAATATTTTGCCTAAGTGTTGATTCAAAGGATTTAAGCGAAGTGTATGAACACACACACAAATATAAATGTGACTCAATGCAAACAAAGGAATGAGCTAGTGAGATGCAATCTGAAATTGAGAAGGAAACTAGCTCGTTTTGCACCAAGTACTAGGAGAGACGCTAGCCAATTGCAATAATATGAAATGTAAGGGCACAAGATTGTTCAAAGAAATTAAATACACAATCTGAAATTTATGAACTAAGGCTATCTTTTTCCCAAGTTTCGGCCAATATCTTCTTCTTTTCTTTCTTTCTTTTTTTTTACTTCACAGCCACAGATTTTTTTTAATGACTTGTGGTTTGTCTATTCTTTCTTTCGTTCTTTCTTTTCTCTCTTTTTTTTGTGTTGTTGCCGAAACGAGGGTTTAAGGTTCCGTCACACAAGTTCTAATTTTTAGCAAGTGTAAATAATTCAATGAACAGCCTCTAAGCAATTATCAAAGACTAGTCTCAACGATGAAAGGGAAAATCAACAATTTTTCCCCCGCACTGTTCACAGTTTGCATGGTATTGTAGCCCTCGGAACACTATAGCCGCCCCGCGCGCTGTAGCGTTTCGAGTCACTGTAGCAAAACGCACACGGTAGCGACGCGAAATAGATGCAGCGTTCGATTCACAGCAATCGGAGCCGTGGATAATGTAGCAATCGCATACTGTAGCAGGCACGCAATTACTGTAGCAATTGCTTACTGTAGCATGCGCGGGTCATGGTAGCATATCGTAATTTATTTATTTTTGGATTTCAGGAAATCAAGAACCAACGATTTTTTTAAGGTTTTGATTGGACACAAAGATTAAGCAACGCAAAAGAATACTACAATCAGCACTAAACAAAAATTCTAATGGATTAAAACCTAACTAAACTCACAGGAAATAATGATGCAAAAACTAGGGTTTGGAATTTTTTTTGTTGCAATTTTCGGTTTATGGACTCTAGGTATTAAGAACAGCAAATAAAATCAATCTAAACTAGGGATAAGTAATCCTACCGAGTTAACCACGCTCTCATACCAAGATGATACGGGGTCGCCCGATCTTCTCGACGTAGGATCATGTAATACCCCAAAAGTATTTGAAAGGATTATCGAGAGAGAATTAAGTTATTTAAAGAGAAGGACTATTTAGAAATTGAATTGAGGGAAGGATCAAATAGAAAATAGTTATTTAAGCAGTTAAAGAGGGGGATTACAACGAAATTTGGACAACCTGGGCTGAGGCCTCAGGCCCATTGGTATTTGGCCCAAAGGTGGGAGGTGGTGGCCGGCCATAGGGGGAATTAGCCATAGTGGCCCATGAGAAAATCAACCACCAACAAAAGGAGGAGTGGAAACCCTAGGTTTGCTACAGTAATTTCGTCTCAGATGCACGCATGTCACCATGTAGCATGGTACTGTAGCAATCCCTCTCCTCCATGGTGGTGCCCCTCTCCTCCGATGCTTCTTCATTGTGGTGGCCGGCCAAGAAAAAAAGAAGAAGAAGGAAGAAGGGAGAAGGGAAGAGGAGAGGAAAGGGTGAAGGTTCGTGGGCGGCATCCTGGTCATCGGCGTTCGTCAAGGGTAACCCCGGATTCCCCCGAGTAGATGCATCTTTTGATTGTTGTAGCAATGTCGGTATTTCTGTCTCCTCAGGACAGATCACATTAGACAGACGTTTTGATATAGTTAAGTGTGGATTCAGACTTGGGCTTCTCCTAGAGAGTTGTAGAGGACGTCAATAGCTTTTGATGAAGTGCTAGATCATATTATTTGGACCTCTGTAGCAAAAGTTATGAATTTATTAGTGCGACTGTCCTGCGAATCAGTCAGTGTTTTGACAGATTTTAGTAATCTGACTTGTGCGATAAGTTAAATAGTGAATTAGAGGATCTCAGTATAACGAAAGTTGTAGATAATTGTCGTAGCTTCCAGGGAAGCACAAGAACGCGAAATTTGGACAAACGAGCTGAATGTGATGATCAATTTAGTGTACTGTCCAGAGAACCTGACGTGAAAACGATGTTCTGTTATTTCGCGTGTTAGGGGTAGTAGATGGGCGAAACAGGAAGGCTCACCAACTAGGTTTAGTTGGGGAATTTGATAACCTTTTAATGAAGTCCAAGAACACCTAATTTTGATCCATGTACGAAAAGATATGAATTTTAGAACATGACTGTCCACAGAGGGGACAAAGCGACATCTAGAAATTGGGGTTGGGTTCGCGTTAAAGGAACTTTTGTGAGTCCGTGTTTACTTTTATGGTTTGAGTGGTCCTCTATTGCTTTCTTAGCATTTCTTAATTGAATGTTTAGGTGGGGGACTTGTTCCGGAGGCGGCACCCTCTTCGCGTCCTTCGTTCCCGCACGGTTGAGGCAAGTGCATCGTTTGATCCTTGTTTGTGATTGCTTGGACATGAATGCGGGTTTGATGCTTGTTAATATCGTATGGCTGTTGATAAGTGTGCATAATCAGAGTGGTGAATGTTCAAAGTATGGATATGCTTTATTCATGAATGTTGTTATTGCATTTATTCATGAATGTTGTTATCGCCTTAATTCATGAATGTCGTTATTGCCTTTATTCATGAATGTTGTTACCGCCATTGGTGCTTGATGTTGAAAAGAGATGGTGCATATGCATTTTGATATCATGTTGAGGCCTGGTCTTGTGATGACCAAGCATGCACATCTTTGAGGTCCCCGTCATGAATGTGACGGGCTTGAGATCCCCACACTCGTGGAGTGTGGGCTTGAGGTCCCCAATACTTGCGGAGTATTGGGCAATTGGTCCCCGTGCGTGCGCGCCAAGAGCAGCATGGGTATGCTGGCACGGTTGCATACTTTGCATTACCGGTAAAATGCACAAAGAGATAAAGAAAAGGAATCCTTGAGCATTGCATTTGCATGTGGAATGATTTAGTGTTGTGCTCGAATATGGATCTTGATGTTATGGATTGAATTATGCGCCTTTTATTTATGTACTTGCTGAGTCCGTGGACTCACTCTTGCTTTCTTGTTGTTTTTAGGTACCCAGTTCAAGCGCAGTATGCATGGGAGGAGTAGCGTTATGCTTTGCACGCACAACGTCATGAACTTAAATTCTCGGATCATGCCTTATTAATTAAGCCATCGATCAAAGATTTGACATGTTTATGTTTCGTGACGATTATTTGTAATAATGATGAGTAGTCTAGTTGGAAGTTTGAGGATTTATTCAGTCGATTAGTAAGTTCTTGAGTACTTATTGTTGATCATGAATATTGCAAGATTTCGTTATAACTCCTTTTAACTGTTGAAACCCATGTGATGTTAGAAATACAAAGGAGACTCTGCCGAAATTTAGTAAATTATCTTAGTTTAGTTTTGTGTAAGGTTACTTTAGTAGCATTCTTGGCTCTTGTGGAGTTGGGGTGTTACAGATCAAGATACTCACGTGTAGCCTCTTGAATTGTAGTGGTCCTCCGTTGCCAATGCAAAAACGAACACTCTTTAATTCGCAAGAACACACGCGTCGGACTTCACAACCACCAAACGAAGCCATATCGCGCACCCAATTCCCAGCGGAAAGGTTGAACAATCTTGATTAGCGAAAAACTCCCAATTCCTCTCATGAACATGGTTCGGCCATGCTCGAAGAACAAGAGCAAATCAATCTATTATCAAAAATATATGGTCCCCCGTAACATGTAGGCGGCGGCTGCTACTTAAGGCGCTACAGCCTCTCCTGATACACGTGCATGGGCATTGGGCCGGCTTGAGTTATATTTGGATTAGAACTCAATGGACTAACTAAGTACAAGCCAACACAGACCGTAGCTTGCATGTTGACCAAGTCATGTGGTCCTAGTCCACTAATAACTAGATGCACTAATCACATGATTTCACATGACCGAACCGGCTGACTTCGGTCAAGGCTGTTTCCTCACGTTGCATGGCTGAGCCGCACGGTTTCTTGACCTAGGCCGAGTCTTCTCCCAACTTGCAAGCCGATTGACCTTGTACTTCCTTGTGCTTCTCCCATGCATTGGCCCCGGCTTCCGTCTTGGTTCTAAAGCCTTCATGATATTTAAACCTAAGAATGCACAAGTGTTGGACCGAAAGGCGACTAGAGGGGGGGTGAATAGGAGCACGATCCCTTTTTCTCCCTAATTGAATTCAATATGAATCTCACTCCAATAGCTATGAAAGCTATGAAGATCAATCAATCATGCACATGAAGACTTGTATTGAATCCAATCAAAACCCAAGCAAAATCTTCAAAAACATAAAAACTCAAAACCTAAATGAGTTGGGCGGTCCGACCTCCAACTAGAAATCGGTCGACCTTTGGAAATCGGTCAGACCTCTCAATACATGGCGGTCGACCTCCGGCCAATGAATAGTGAAATCACCCGAAAAACCAAAACGCAAATTGATCTAACTTTTGATTCGCGCGTCCAAACTTCGTGAAACTTGACACACCTTCCTAAGGATGTCGGGAACCTATTCCAAGCAACGATCGTGAAGATCCTTGCCAAAGTTCAGACCTTTCCCGTTTGAGTGAAGGTGGGTCAAAACCGAGTCAAGAACGAAATATGATCTAGAAACTTGCTCGTGGGTGATTGATGACTAAGATGACCTAGATGGGTTTCCACATGTTGCAGCAAGTTAGATCATAGCAAGAAACCAACCAAAACTCATGGATCAAAGAAAGATTCAAAATCACCAAATAGAGAGAAAGAAGGCAAATGAACTCATCTTTGAGAGAACTTTCTTTGGATTGATTTGATATGGTATTGGTTTACAGCCACTCCATCAATGGAGGACAAAGACTCAATACATGAGCACGAAATCAAATCCAACTCTCTAGAACCCTAACCTCCAACTATCAACTCCCTAAGCACACAAGCAAAAACTAGGATTTTCAAGTAATGAAAGGGTTGAGGGTGCAGCCACCTCCTCCTCTATTTATAGTGGAGGCCTAGACCTTCTAGAAGAGTTTCCATAATGGGCTCCCGTTAAGGCCCAAAACAAACGGGTCACAACCGCACGCATTTTAAAGCGCCGTCTTCATCTCCTCTTGACCTAATCCGCTTCTCCACGCACCGTCTTGCGCCGCGGGTTAGCAAAAGGTCACCAAGACGGTATTTGGTAAGATTACCAAAATACCCCTTCTCGGTCCTTCTCCGAAGACCGAGTCCAGATTGTGCGAAGCACTCGCTTGCTCCGCCACGTGTAGGTTGATCCAACGGCTCTCATCATGTCGGCAAGTCTCTCCCATCCGGCTCCCACCAAAACCACCATGGCACTTGCACCGACCCCGCGCCGCTTGATCCAACTGGGCCGCCAATCGCCTGCTCGGTCACCTTTGTCCATCTTGCACCATACTTGAGTCCAATGACTTCACCCGCATCGCCGATCGTTACAACCTCGCTCTCCAAGCCTAGTCCCGATCATCCTCGCCGTTGACCGTCGTTGACCACCAAGCAACTCCGCACAACAATAGACAAGCAAATCGAAACCGGAACAAGTTCTTCACAACTTGACCCACGTTAGTCAAAACATGCATCATGCAACACATATGCAATGAAACCCATGAGATTGACCTAACAAGCAACCATCGCGCCACACGGCCGACGAAAGTTAAGTGAAAACCGTCCGACCGCCACCCTTGGCCGGTCGACCACCACCGCGGCCCGATCGGCCATGTAAGGCCGGTCGACCGCCACCAGGGACTTAGCCAAAATTTCAACATCAAATCCGCAACCTCTCTCGAAATTTAAAACGAATAGAACTTTTGACCGAGGCTCCAAAATTATGAGACCAAGTGCGAGAAACTCCTCACTTGCCTACACCTCTATTTTGGCCCAACTCAAAATCCAATGCCACTTATATGACCGGTCGGACCGCTCATCGACGCCCCGATCGCCACCCAACCGGTCGGACCGCTCATCCGCCGGCCGGACCGCTATCTAATTCACCCAAGGCATGGGCGGTCTGACCGCCACTAAGGCCGGTCAGACCGCTTGAGACCTGACAAAACCTGAACTTTGCCGAAAACTCGTGTTTTCGCAAACCTTCAACACCATTGCCAATTGTCACATCATCCTAAGATTATGAGCATATCCCCATGATATCCACAACAAGTAATTTGTATGAGGTAGTATATTGTTCTCGTCAATAGAAGGAAGTTCATTAAGAAACAAATTCACATGTTGATTTAAAAGCCTTTCTCGGGCTCTAGTCATTGGACCTAGTGATGCTTCATCAATACTTGTAGAAGACGTGGAAGTGGTAGTAGTAGGGATGTCCTCATCACACAGTCTCGAACTCGGGCCAGAGACGCGTCAGGAAGTCGTAGAGACGATGAGTCTCCTAATGAGTACGAAGCCGCACACTACAGGGACAGGTAGACATCCGGCCCAAGAGAGTCAAGCTGGCGTCACACCGCAGACATCTGCTGGTAGAAGTCATCCACGGTAGCATCGAGCTGCTGAAGAGAATGTGCCTGGTGCACAACTAAGAGGTACATAGCACCACTCGTCAGCTGGTAGTGATCTCAGAGGCACTCCCACATAAGTTGTGTCATTGGGAGCTTCGCCACATCCATGGAGATGGCCATAGGCATGCTACCCACTAGGATGGCGGTAGCACGAGCCTCATCATCCAACCATCGCTCCTAGGCGTGCAGCTCAGACTGGTAGAGCTCCAGGGCCTCCTCAAGTGTAGCATTGGCGGCCTCTTGAGCCACTTGATTCGCACCAGTAGGAAGAGCGGGCAGAACTAGCGGTGTAGGGTGAGGCAGACAAAGGTGCTCACCAGTTAGATTACACCAGAAACGCTCACTGTTGAGGTGAATCCTAAGGTGAACAACCCACTCCTTGAAGTTCGTCCCGTTGAAACGAACTGAGGGGAGAGGGATGGCGAAAGAGCCACCGGCGATAGCCATTCGGAGCAAGATCAGGCCGAATCTGGAACCGGGATGGCCGGAAGTGGCTGAGGTGGCCGGATGTGGCCGAGGCTGCAGCGGTGTTGGTCGGAGCTAGACGGGGTGGCGGCGACTGGAGCGAGCTGGATCCTCATGCATGAAGTAGGGGATCCTCGTGCGCAAAGCAGGGAAGCGGAGAGCTGTGGCATGGGGGTCGATGGGAGCTCCGGTGATGGGGATGGCGAGGGCCAACGCGGTCGAGCTTGGTCTGGTGGAGGGCGAAGTGGATCCCATATCGGGGTGGCGGATCCGACAGTTGGAGCTCAGGCAACGCACGCAGAAGAGCAGAGGAGCTCAGGAGCCACACGCACAGAGCTAGGGTGCTCGGTTCCGGCGACGGGCGGCCCGGATCTGGTGACGACGCGCTGGATGGGCGTGATGGCTTCGGTGGTGAAGCAAAAGCAGAGGAGGGGGGTCAGCAACGCAAGAAGCTGCACAGAGGAGGGCACGGGGAGGGCGACGACGGGGACGACAAACCCTAAACCTAACCTTGCTCTGATACTATGTTAGAATGAGACTTGCCCTTCATTCCAATGGGCCAAAAGGCGATATAACATGTACAGGTTGTCAATATGCAATGAACACCGTAGGATATATATATATATATATATATATATATATATATATATATATATATATATATATATATATATCTAACATTTCCAATTGGCGATCGTAAACCTAACAAGACCGGAGCAACAGTACATGGGGCAATCAGAATGCAAATGGTTGTTCGACACATTCAAGTTGGACCATACTATGTACAATCTGAAATTGAGCTTCCTTACCAACCAAACACCACAGGGTACATATTGGGAGTTAGTGCAGTTGAAGGGAACAAGGCCATGACAGTCATAGGTACATAGGGCCAAGGGGCGAGGGTGGGATTTGGTTCTTCTGGCCCAGGCATATGCCAAAACCATTACTGCATTTACGGCTAAATAAGGGGTGGTTGGTGATGCCGAAGAAGAAGTTGGGGACTCCAACCACAACGCGGTGCACACAATGGCCGAAGGTTGGGGAGTTGCTGATTTCGTCATTGAAGACGGGGTTGAAGAAGCTCCTTTGGTCTGGGAAGCTAGTGGGATAATTGACGAAGGCGAGGGCATTGAAGCCCTAGTTCAAATGATGGCGCTCGAAGACCAGGACTATGAGGCATTATCGAAAGATGAAGGTTCAGATTACGAGGATAGTGGGGAACAATAGGCGGTTCCATCCGAGTGAAACACATATCAATTCGACAATCTCGTCGTGGACGAAGGATCCTGTGTACCGTAGGAGTACCACTAGAATGAGGTCAAGCAAAGAGCCATGCACAAATGCAAGGAGGTCATGCGGGAGGCTGTCAAATTCTAGGCCTTGTCGCTGCGACGTACATTTATAGTTGTGAACTCAAACCCAAGGTGCTACGATGTGAATTGCGAGATAGCGGGATGCCCTTGGCGAGTGCACACATTCCAACCTAAGTGGGACATGTGTCATCTCTGAACCAATGCAATCCTATAAGAACCTGTCATCAAGCTTCATCACGAACATCATGTACGACGAGATCGTGGATAACCTGGATTTCGAGCCACGATATATCATTCGGGCAATAGAGTCAAAGTTTCAGTACACAATCAGCTATGCTAAGGCGTGGAGGGCAAACCAGAAGGCATTGGAAGCAAGATTCGATACGTTCGAGGAATCCTACCACAACCTGCCTGGTCAACTCCGAGTCATACAGGACAGGAATCCCGATACTCATATCGACCTTAAAGATGATACACATCCGCAGTGGGCTGAGAAGAGGGTACTGAAGCGAGCATTCTTCGCCTTTTGTGCATGCATCAATGCATTCCGGCATAGTTGTCCGATCTTGTGCGTGGATAGCACGTTCCTAACTGGGAAGTACAAGGAGCAGATACTTACTGTAATTGCAACGAACGGGAATAATCAGGTTCTTCCTGTGGCCTTTGAATTTGTTAAAAGCGAGAACACAGACAATTGGTTGTGGTTTCTGAGGAACATGAAGGTTTCTGTTGTACAGAGACCTAACGTTTGCATCATACATGATCGGCATATGGGCCTGTTGAGTGCAATAACTCAGCTACAACAAGGGGAAAACAATCCACTTTCGTGGGTGGATCTGCAGAGCAATTGGTGCATGAGGCACTTGGGTGCAAACATAACAAAGACTTGATGAACCTTTTCAAGCGGCTGTGCAACCAGAACCAGTAGAAAAAGTTCGATGCACTTTGGAAACTCTAGATAAGCGAACGAGGATGCACAGAAGGTAGGCAGCGAGAAAGCCCGCTACAAGCACTACAGTCTCCTCAAGGCATTGCTAGAGTTACCCACAGACGGTTCTGGTGGGAGGAGGAAGACCAGTGAAGGGGCAGGTGAAATGCTTCTTGGACTGGATTAAGAATGAGCCTAAGGTCAAGTGGTCGTTGCTACATGACAAGGATGGTGCTCGGTATGGTGTCTTGACAACCAATCTAGCTGAGATGTACAATTGGGTCATGCGTGGCGCCAAGTGTCTCCCTTTGGTTGGTATTATCGAGACAATTCTCCATGGTACCACAAAGTACCTTGTTGACCGAAGCAACAACATGTCGCTTTCTATGGCAAATGACAGAGCACTGTACTCTGCCATGATCACCAAGTACATAGAGAAAAAGAGCAAGAAGGGTGAGATGCACAGTGCATTCAAGATCGGCATAAAGTACCTTCATTTCAAGGTACTTTGCAGGGAGAAAGGACGCCGCGAGATGAACCGCGAGAGGATCATCCACTAGTGCATGCTTCGCTGCGCTAGTTGCACATGCACCTTGAGCAAGTTACTTCTTTTGCATTGGCCATGCTCACATGTGATGGCCATATGTTCGACGGTGGCGCAACATCTCGGCTAATACCTTTTTGAATATTTCACTAAGGAAGAAGTGATGCAAACCTGGAATACAGAGCTGTATGGTTATCACCGGCCATCCTACCTAGGAGCAATTGATCTGGGCCGCGGACATTGATAGGCTAAAGGGAAAGGTTTGCCGGCGACAGAGACGACGTATCAGGAATGATATGGACAAAGCAAAAGCCAGTCATCGTTCGAAGAAGTGTTCTATTTGCAGAGAGTTCAGACATACCTACAAGAATTGCCATGTGAGAAATGAACAATATGAAGTAGAGGTTGGTAGTCTGGACGTCGCCGTGGGGACCTAATCCGACAGCCCCACTCAAGATGGGCATCGTGGAGGTCGACATGGCGGATGTTGAGGTCGCGATCACAGGGATGGTTTATTGTAACACCCCAGTTCGTCATGAGCCTGGAGTGCTACTAAACAAACTCTAAAAGACTCTAAAGAAGACAATTCTAATAAATTTCGGCAAAACCTCCCTTGTAAAGTTAATTACATGAAGGTTCCAACACACAGAATAATCTAATATTAATTAATCTTCCATTCCAAGTCATCAAAGGATAATCGTAAAACATGCTAAGAATCCATCATAACTAGAGAGGTATAAAATTTCACTACTCTCATTATTACATTTAATCCATAGCATAAAACAAATCATAATATTCTAAGATCAATCACTCTCTGAAGATCATGCATCTTTATTTAGTTCATGTGGTATGTGTGTGACTAGCGAGCCTACTTTCCCCATGCATGTCATTCTTGGCTCTGGTACCTAAACAACAATAAAAGCAAGAGTGAGTCCATAGACTCAGCAAGTACATTAAGAAACCATAGCAATAACACACATATAAAGGAGATTAACATTAGAACATCTTGTATGCAAATGCAATGCTCAAGGACTTTAACTTTAACTTTCGTGTACATTACACTGTACGTGCAGTATGCGACCGCCGCCGCATACCCATGCACATCTTGGCGCGCACGCACAGGACCAGTGCCGTTACTCCGCAGTAACGGGGACCTCAAGCCCACACTCCACAAGTGAGGATCTCGGGCCGTCACATTCATGACGGATCTCAAAGGAAACATGCTTGGACACCACGTGACCAAGCCTCAACATGATATCTCTATGCAAATGCTTATCATGTAATCATCATCAAATTACCAAAATACAACATCACTTAATCATAGTAAAGCATGAGCATCATTTGAACAAATACCATACTTAAGCATTCATTAAGTATACCATCTTGCAATGCATCCATACAGCAAATAACACACAATTTAGACAATCATTCAAACAACAATGCACTTGCCTCAACCGTGCGAAGGTGGATGTCGGGAATGAGGTACTGCTCCCGGAGCCAAACCCACACCTGGACAACAATTGAGACAAGCTAAGGCTACCATAAGGGTCTAATAACAAAATCATAAACACAACATGAGTACATCGTCCACTAAACGCAACCCCCAACGTTAAAGCTGGCTGTCAGATTTCTTTTCCAGAGAACAGCCCCCTTCGAAAAATTATAACTAAATGTACAGAAATCCAAATGGAGTGATCTTGGACAATCTGAAAAGGTTATTCAATTCCCCTTCTAAACCTAGTTGGTGAGGTTCTCTGATTCGGCCATTTCCTAGCCCTACCAATCTAAACAACAGAGTATCAATTTTCGCGTCGGGTCTCTGGACAGCAACAATTACGTTCGTCCGAATTTCATGATCTTTAGTTTTCCTGAAAGCTAGAAGGATTATCTACAACTTTCGTTATACTGGGGTTCTCAGATTTCCACTTTAACCATCATTTTTAATTGGTTTTCTACAATCTGCCTAAATACTGACAGAGCAGTGGAACAGCAGACTTAGAAAAATCATAACTCTCTAACCGTTAATCGGATTTGAGTGAACTTGGCGGCCACTGAAAACTAAGACAATAACCTACAACTCTCTAGGAGACCAAAACTCCAGATTCATCCTCCAACCACACGAAATTTACCCCGCAAGCCACTGGACGAAAATTGCATTACAGCAGGCCGTCTACCATCTAAACAAAGACTAACCAAAATCTCTTCCAAGACTAATTATCCTTCAAGAACAGCATGTTACCCTTGACGACGCTGCCGAATGCGAACCCCGGATGGCGAGCCCTCCCTCTTCCTCTTCTCCCTTCCCTTCTCCCTCCTTTCTTCCCCCCTTTCTTCCTCTATGGCCGGTGCAGGTGGGCTTCTTCTCCTCTAGGTGGCAGCAATGGAGGAGCTCTTGGAGGAGGTTGGGGCGCAAGGGGAGAGGAACCAGAGGTGGATGCCAAGGGAGGTGGCGCAAGGGGGAAGGAGAGGAGATGGGGGCGGCCAAAGGGGGTGGGGGCTCGGCTAGGGTTTGGGGAAAAAGTGGTGCCTCCCACCTGGCCGCCACCTAAGGCCCGATGGGCCGAGCCCAGCCCAGTTGGCGTAAACGCGCTTTCACCACAGTGCTTGCTGCGAAATAAACTATTTCCTTTTGATCCTTTTCGACATCGAGAAGTCTCTCCAAACTCTTTCTCGAACCTCTCGAACTTTTGGGACATTACACTCTACCTCTTACACAGCACTCGTCCTCGAATTCTAACCCACCACGCCAAGGACGGATCACGAAAAGTCTTAAAGCACAACACGCACTGTAGAGAATAATTCGGATATTGCTCGCGCATGCTGCCTCCAACTCCCAAGTGGCTTCTTTCTCGGTGATGTGACCAAAGAACTTTAACATATTTCAGCGCTTTGTTTCTCAAAACCTTCTCTCGATTTCTCCAAGATCCATGACCGGCTTTGACTCAAAGGTCAAATCTTGCTCTATGAGTAGAGGCTCTAGCAGTACATGATGCTCCTGGATCTCGCAAGTACTTCCTCATCATGGATACATGAAAACATTGTGCACTCCACGCATAGACTCGGGCAGTCTAAACGATAAGCCAACTTCCGATTCGAGCCAAGATCGTGAATGGTCCTATGTACCTTGGGCTAAGCTTCCTCCGTACCGAACCTCACCACACCTTTAGTGGGGACACTTTCAAGAGCACCTGATCCCCACTTCAAATTCCAAGTCTCTTCTTCTCACATCCGCATAACTTTTCTCATCGCCCGAAGCCGCTAATAGGTTCTGTCTCACGAGCCACTCGCCTCTCGCTTTTGTACCCAATCCGGACCCAAAGCGCCTTCTCACCCATGGCTTCCCAGCAAGTGGTGACTGCATACGCCATACAAAACCTCGAACGGAGCGGCTTTTATGCTTGAATGATAGCTGTTGTTATAAGCAAATTCTGCTAAAGGCAATTGATCTCAGCTACCCTTCCAAGACAAAACACAAGTCCGCAACATGTCCTCCGTGGTCCGATGGTACGTTCCGCTCCGCCTGTCTGTCTGTGGATGGAATGTCAGATACTCGACGGAGCTGTGCCCAAGGCACTCAGAAACTTTCCCAAAACTTGAGACAAACTTGGCATCTCGCCGGAAATGATGGTCTTTGGCACCCCATGTAATCTCACAATCTCCCGCATATAGATGGGAGCTAAATCACTTGCGAGTTAGTAGTGCGAATTGGTATAAAGTGTGCAGATTTACTGAGACGATCCACTACCACCCACACTGCATCCTTACCCCTTGGTGACCGGGGTAACGCAACTACAAAATCCATAGAAATATCGTCCCACGGCCATTGCGGAATCTCTAAAGGTTGCAACAACCCTGCAGGACGTTTGTGTTCCGCCTTCACCTGTTGACAAACACCACATGAGGCCACATAATTAGCTATGTCCACCTTCATCCTTTTCCACGAAATTCTGCTTTAGATCACGATACATCTTCGTTTCACCCGGATGAACGATTATGCGAGTGCGATGTGCCTCTTTCGAGAATATCATCCTTGACCTTCGCTTTACGTGGTACGCAAAGCGGCCCTTAAACCGCAACGCACCACACTCATCCAAACCGAAATCTCGTCCTTGCCCAAATCCAACCGCCAACCCTTTGCAATAATTGATCTTCTGTTGTGCTTCTCGCACCCGCTCGGAATGGCCGACTCCAAGATCACCGTGTTTCAACACGCAGCGATCCCGCATAGCAAAATGATATACCCATACGGTCAAAGTCGGCAATGAGATAATCCAATGAAGCGGCGTCGCTTTGCGACTAAGAGCATCGACCACCACATTTGCCTTCCTGTGATGGTATTGAATAGATAGATCATAATCCTTAATTAGCTCCAGCCACCTGCGCTGCCTTAAATTCAGATCTTTCTGAGTGAAAATATACTTAAGACTCTTGTGATCTGTATAGACATCACAACCCTCACCATACAGATAATGTCTCCAAAGTTTCAGGGCAAACACTACAGCTGCCAACTCTAAATCTTGAGTTGGGTAATTCTGTTCATGCTTCTTCAGCTGCCTTGATGCATAAGCTATCACCTTCCCTTCTGCATAAGGACACAACCCAACCTAATCCGAGACGCGTCGAGTACATCAGAATCGCCTCCGTGCTCGGGAAGTGTAAGGACAGGGGCGGTTACCAGCTTTTCCTTAAGGGTTTGGAAACTACGCTCACAGTCATCATCCCACCTGAACTTCACATCCTTCTGTGTGAGTCTGGATAAGGGTTTAGCAATAATGGAGAAATCCTGCACAAAACGCCGATAGTATCCCGCCATGCCGAAAGCTTCTCACTTCTTTGACATTGGTTGGCGTCTTCCATTCTACCATCGTAGAAATCTTACTTGGATCAACTGTGATTCCCTTATCATTGATGACATGCCCTAAATCCACTTGACGTCCAAAACTCGCACTTTTCAGTTTGGCATAAAACTTATGCTCCCTTAGTGTTTCCAACACAAGCCTCAGTGTCGCTCATGTTCACTTTCTCTTTGAATATATCAAGATATCATCTATAAAGACTACCACAAAATCATCCAGTATTCATGCAACATCCTGCTCATAGTCTCCATGAAAGCAAAGTAGGGCGTTTGTTAGTCCAAAAGACATAACTTTAAATTCAAAATGCCCATACCTTGTAGAGAATACCGTCTTCTCAATATCCTCCTTTCGGACGAGGATTTGATTATAACCGATTGAAGGTCAATCTTTGAGAATACCTTGGCCCTCTCAAGCGATCAAATAGATCTTCTATGCGGCAGAGGATACTTATTCTTGATGGTTAGTCGGTTGAGAGCACGATAATCAATACACATGCGCCAACTACCATCTTTCTTCTTGGTAAAAAGAACAGGGCTCCCATGGAGACACACTTGGACGAATGAGATCCTTTGCTTTTAAATCATCCAAGCGCTTCTAGTTCCTCTGGACGGACGGGCCAACCGTAAGGGGTCATAGAGACAGTCGGCGCTGTACCAAATCAATTCAACTCTACGGACGAGGTGGTGGCATCCCCGTAGTTCTCACTGAAAACATCCAGAACTCCCGAACGACCAAAATTTCTTCTCGCTCTCTGATGAACTCGGCTTCTCCACTAGAGACAAAAGAAACCCATTCTTCGCGTGACGGCCACCGGAAAAGACTAGCCATCACAAAAGTGAGTGAGATGGAGCGCTACATTGAATACTATCTCCGCCTGACGGAGCTTGCGTGGTTATTGTCTTCCAAAACAGGAAATGATAGCACGGTAATTATGCAACCAGTCCATCCCCAAGATGACATCAAACGGCTCCATCCTCATAACCATCGATTAGCAATGAACTCTTCTCCATCTAACGAAATCACACAACCAGACAAATCAGAGAGCTAGAGAAATTCCCCGGAGAATTAACTAGAATCGATCGAGCTATTGGCTCGACTCAAACTCGCCTTACTAACAAAATCTAGTGATACAAAAGAAAAGGTAGCCCCGATCAAATAGAACAAGTGCCTCTCTTGAATCCACCAAGAGCGCACGGTCACCACATCAGACGACTCACCGACTCGCCGTCGGCATAGCGTGAGGAGATCTGCTTTGGGCGGTAGGGGCTCCAACACCACGTGCGGTGGTGCGGGAACTGGCCGAGGTGCCAAGGCGCCACTATCGAAATGGGGCCACGGGAGGCGGCCAAAAATACTCGGTGGAGCTCCTCCGTGAGCGGAAGTAAGTCCGTGGTGGTGCCCAAGTAGGAGTAGGAGTAGCCGCTAACATCTGCACCGACCGAGAAGAAGCTGCGGCGCTGCATCGACATCTGAACAGTTCCCACTTGATGATACCGGCGGGATTCCGCCGACAAACCAATGCCTTATGGCCCTCCCGACCACAATGGCGGCAAGACCGAACCACCGTGCACTCAAGCTCTATGCTCACGCCGCACTTGAAACACTTCATGCCCCGCCGGGACCGGACGTAACCTAGGTGCGGCAGACGCCAGCGAGGTGGAAGAAGACTGCGTGCCCTCGTGAACTTGGTCTTGAATGATTTGCGGACCTTTGAACCTCTTGGAAGTAGGCTCGAAGGTCCCACCCCACCGCTAAAACCCCTCTTCGGCCGCCACCGCCTCGATACCACAAACGCTTTTCCCCCGGCAGCTCCTCACCAAGCCGCATCTCCGCCCATGCCCCGCTTGTTCGACCAGGAGCTGAAATCCCGCAACTCCAATGCTCCAATACCGCCGGAACTCTTGCACGAGCCCCGCGAAACCTCTGGCTTTTTCTCATCATTTGTGGCCACAGCTGAACAAAACGAACCAGTGTGTTAAAACCGCCTTCATACTCACACCGCTATCTTCCTCGCTGAAGTTCTGCAAGGAGACTTCCATTCGCTCCACATATGAAGCTGGATAAAACCTCTTCCTGAAGTGCTCAACAAAATACTCCCAGGTAACTGGTCCATGAGCCGTCATCCGCCATCGTAACTCCTTCCACGGATATCCGCCGCCCCTTCAATCGAAGGCCACGAACCGAGCCCTCATTTCGATGTCATCCCCGTAGCTCGGCGTCCTCTCCATGTGTCGCACCAATTAGTCGCGTCGACAGCGTGCTCGACCGTCGAAGGTGTCCAGCCTCAAAGCGTTCCATTGATGTAATCCCATGGCATACGCCGCAGGTGCCACTGCAGGGGCCACCACAGGAGCGACAACAGGCGCAGCTGGCGGGGCCTGGTTCTCCTGTACCGCTGAAGCAACCTCTTCCTCTGACTCCGCAGGGCTAGCTTCTCCCACTACGAATTCGAACCTCTCGCGGGCGATGCCGGCCTCGCCCGCCCCGCCGCCTCGACCACGACCTCGGCCTCCACCCCTGCCATATCTAATCATCACAGCAAAACAATCAAACAATAAGCAATTTCATCATCTAGGACCACAAGAGTAGTCTATCTAGCACTATCACACAAGAGAAATCAAAAATCTCAAAAGCGATAATGTAATGCATTAACCCATTCCCACCCCATCGTGTATAGTGTGTCAAATTTAACCTTTCATATTCCACGGACTACAAACTCGCTCGATACTCAATCAGAACACCCAGTTCGTCATGAGCCCGAGTGCTACTAAACAAACTCTAAAAGACTCTAAAGAAGACAATTCTAATAAATTTCTGAGAACCTCCCTTGTAAAGTTAATTACATGAAGGTTCCAACACACGTAATAATCTAATATTAATTAATCTTCCATTCCAAGTCATCAAAGGATAATCAAAACATGCTAAGAATCCATCATAACTAGAGAGGTATAAAATTTCACTACTCCTCATTATTACATTTAATCCATAGCATAAAACAAATCATAATATTCTAAGATCAATCACTCTCTGAAGATCATGCATCTTTATTTAGTTCATGTGGTATGTGTGTGACTAGCACTACTTTCCCCATGCATGTCATTCTTGGCTCGGGTACCTAAACAACAATAAAGCAAGAGTGAGTCCATAGACTCAGCAAGTACATTAAGAAACCATAGCAATAACACACATATAAAGGAGATTAACATTAGAACATCTTGTATGCAAATGCAATGCTCAAGGACTTTAACTTTAACTTTCTGTACATTACACTGTAATGCAGTATGCGACCGCGCAAGATGCCCATGCTCTGGCGCGCACGCACAGGACCAATTGCCCGTTACTCGCAAGTAACGGGACCTCAAGCCCACACTCCACAAGTGAGGATCTCGGCCGTCACATTCATGACGGGATCTCCAAAGGAAACATGCTTGACACCACGTGACCAAGCCTCAACATGATATCTCTATGCAAATGCTTATCATGTAATCATCATCAAATTACCAAAATACAACATCACTTAATCATAGTAAAGCATGAGCATCATTTGAACAAATACCATACTTAAGCATTCATTAAGTATACCATCTTGCAATGCATCCATACAGCAAATAACACACAATTTAGACAATCATTCAAACAACAATGCACTTGCCTCAACCGTGCGAAGGTGGATGTCGGGAATGAGGTACTGCTCCGAGCCAAACCCACACTGACAACAATTGAGACAAGCTAAGGCTACCATAAGGGTCTAATAACAAAATCATAAACACAACATGAGTACATCGTCCACTAAACGCAACCCCCAACGTTAAAGCTGGCTGTCAGATTTCTTTTCCAGAGAACAGCCCCCTTCGAAAAATCATAACTAAATGTACAGAAATCCAAATGGAGTGATCTTGGACAATCTGAAAAGGTTATTGAATTCCCTTCTAAACCTAGTTGGTGAGGTTCTCTGATTCGGCCATTTCCTAGCCCTACCAATCTAAACAACAGAGTATCAATTTTCGCGTCGGGTCTCTGGACAGCAACAATGAAACTATCATAACTTTCTCTACGTTCGTCCGAATTTCATGATCTTTAGTTTTCCTGAAAGCTAGAAGGATTATCTACAACTTTCGTTATACTGGGGTTCTCAGATTTCCACTTTAACCATCACTTTTAATTGGTTTTCTACAATCTGCCTAAATACTGACAGAGCAGTGGAACAGCAGACTTAGAAAAATCATAACTCTCTAACCGTTAATCGGATTTGAGTGAACTTGGCGGCCACTGAAAACTAAGACAATAACCTACAACTCTCTAGGAGACCAAAACTCCAGATTCATCCTCCAACCACACGAAATTTACCCCGCAAGCCACTGGACGAAAATTGCATTACAGCAGGCCGTCTACCATCTAAACAAAGACTAACCAAAATCTCTTCCAAGACTAATTATCCTTCAAGAACAGCATGTTACCCTTGACGACGCTGCCGAATGCGAACCCCGGATGGCGAGCCCTCCCTCTTCCTCTTCTCCCTTCCCTTCTCCCTCCTTTCTTCCCCCCTTTCTTCCTCTATGGCCGGCTGCAAGGTGGGCTTCTTCTCCTCTAGGCCGGCAGCAATGGAGGAGCTCTTGGAGGGGAGGTTGGGGGCGCAAGGGGGAGAGGAACCAGGAGGTGGATGCCAAGGGAGGTGGTGCGCAAGGGGGAAGGAGAGAGAGATGGGGCGGCGGCCAAAGGGGGTGGGGCTCGGCTAGGGTTTGGGGAAAAAGTGGTGCCTCCCCCCCCCCCTTGGCCGGCCACCTAAGGCTGATGGGCGGAGCCTGTGCCCAGTTGGCGTAAACGCTTTCACCTCACTGTGCTTGCTGCGAAAATAAACTATTTCCTTTTGATCCTTTTACTGATACTGAGAAGTCTCTCCCGAAACTCTTTCTCGAACCTCTCGAACTTTTGGGACATTACATTTATCTTATTGAAACATGCTGTGCTGAATGCTTTGCTTATCATCATTGTGATTTGTCGAGAAACTGTGATAAGATTTGTCCTATTTAGTTTTGCTGTCCAATGTACTGATGTTATGTCGTGCGTCGAATTATTATGTGTAACCTATGTACTACCGCTAATATTATTTCTTTACTTTCTATTTCTGTTTCTTACTATGAACAATGTAACTACCTAATTTTTATGTTATGTTTGTTGTTACTTTTAGTTTTCTTTTGAATTTTTTTTTCCCAGAATTGACGACAGGATCTTGTCGCCAATTCAACTTAAATCTCTGCCGCTATTCACAGATATTTTCACACTGTTGTAATGGCAACAGGGATCTTGTCGTAGCCTATTTTTGTAAAAAAATTTGACTATTTATTTTTGTAATTCTTTATTAAAATAGTACTATTAAAAAAATCCATTTTTTTGTCGGCATGGTGTTACTTCAACTGTTAAATTAAGTTGTGCCGTTGTGCGATAGCATCTAAAATTTCAATTAACCGAAAATGTAGCTCAATGCCAGTAAAGTTGCCATTTGATGCCACTCTTTCAAGGCTGATAAAACAATCTCTATCCTTTTTGCAGAAGCGTGCCTTGTTGGCAGAGCAAGAGACAGAGAAGGCTTATCAAGAGATTGACAACCTGAAAAAGAATTATGACCAAGAAATTCTTGTGCTCAATCAGCGCCTCGCTGACTGCAAACTGCCCAACAATGCTCCACAGTCAGCTGAACCTAGTGATCTTGGCACTGCTAGATACGACACAGATGGGAGCCTCGGCGACCAGCATTGGCGCGAGGAGTTCAAGGCCTTCCAGCAAAGTGGGTCAGTTGAGGTCTTCAAAAGGAGTGACCTCAACTCATGGTTCTACGGGTACGATAAATGCAACATTTGATGAGCCCGTGAGACGCGTCTGCTACATTTTTGGATTCTTCCACCTAGAAAGGTATTATTATGTTATGTTGTACACCATGCCATTGTGGAAAGAATTTTCCAATGGTTGGCTTGTCCTACCGCAGCTTCTCTCGCAGCCTTGTGGGTTGCAGCTGTTAGAATAGGAGTTAGAATAGGGACTCTTTTATATTTCTTTATCTACCTTTTGTATTGTCTTATTTATATATGGTATACACCTCCTCTTGTACTCTTATATATATTGCTCATTAAGTCTCTTCAATACACATACAATATTCATAACAGCAGCTAGGTTTGTCAAACCTTCAGAAGTTGTATGTTGTCTTGTAAATTTAGATCGAAGTTGTATGTTTAGATCGAACATGTGTAAGGTGAATAGAAGAATTTATTCTGGGCAGATACAACTCAGAAGTCAGGACTTCGATCATGGTGGAGCTGACTTATTTTGTGCTCTCTCGTTGTTACCCATGACTCATGAGGTCAGTCCTGATCTGGCCTTGCAGTTCTGGAATTCGGAGCAGCATGAGAGGGTATTTCCCCAAGAATCATGCATTGCAGCCCAAACTGTATTGACATATACTTGAGATTTTTCTCCAATGCAGCTTTTTTAAGAAGGTTTTCAGCAATCTAGTTAGCGTGGTGATTCGTGGTTTGGATCTAAACCTTCTGTTCTAGATTTAGCTGAGCTGGCTGGATGGCTCCATCTCCATGCATCCAGGTCATCTTTCATCTCTTTTGTTTATTGAGAAAGCCATGCCATCTTTCTTGTGCATGCCAGAATGAGTTCTCAATGAATTCATTCGCCTCTGCCCCGGCAATGTCGGCCTATGTTATTGGGCTGACCACACATCCTGACATACAAAGCCCAGGCACAAAAGAGAGAGACGAAATGCCGTCTCAATTTTTCTTTTGAGACGAAATGCTCTCTCCTGAAGCGAACGGTTAGACGTTCACGAAGTGTTAATAACAACAACAACAACAAAACTTTTGATCCCAAACAAGTTAGGATAAGCTAGGAATGAAACCTCCTCAAAGTCAAATACGTTCACGAAGTGTTGATTTTTTAAAAATAATATTATCACCAGGCTTCATCGCAAACATTATATACGGCGAGATCATGAATAATCTAGATTTCGAGCCACGATCTATCATTTGGGCAATAGAGATAAGGTTCCAATACACAATTAGCTATCCTAAGGTGTCGAGGGCAAAGTAGAAGATATTAGAATCAAGATTCGATACATTTGAGGACTCCTACTACAACCTACCCAACAAACTCTAAGTCATACAGGACAGAAATCACGGTACTCATATCGACCTTCAAGACGACACACATCCGCGCTGGGCCGAGAAGAGGGTACTGAAGCGAGCATTCTTCGCCTTTGGTGTATGCATCAATGCAATCCAGCATTGCCATCCGATCTTATTCGTAAATAGCATGTTTCTGACTGGGAAGTACAAGGTACAGATATTTACTCCAATTGGTTCAACCATATATTGTGAGGCAAAGAGAGAATACACAAGCAGGTCGTTCAGTTCGATCAGATACGGACTAGTCGTACAGAGATACGAGTTGGTCGTAGACTGGTCGAACATAATCACTAACTGGTTGTAAACTGGTCGTAAAGAGTTATAAACTGGTTCTGACTAAATATGAACTGGCCGCATAGAGATACGGGCTGATCGTAAGTGATAAGGACCTGGTTGTAGATCATATTGCATGTTCATCCGATATAATTTATGTGTATTCTGGAATCGTTATGTCCTACTAGGAACCACTAACAACTCGTGGTCGAAAAAAAGTTTTCGAGTCGCAACCGATTACACATGAACCTACAGGGTCACACACTTAACAGGTTGAAACAAACAAGTTCAGATAGGATCCGTCATGGACTCTTTATAAGGGGATCGATGCGTGAGGCTATTGGGATAGATGACATGAGTTACTCCATCGAAACCTTAGCCGCCATCTTCTCGAAGACCCTGTCGTGCACATTGGTGCTAGCACACCGGCGTACGACGTTCCACCCCTAGATGTATAGATACCGTAGAGGCGTTGCTGCGGTTGCTGCTAGGCTGATCGAGGACAATCCACAACCCAAACAAGGAACGTGATAGGTTGCTGAAGGAGATGATCAATATCGAGGACGCTGGACAATCAACTACGAACACTACATCCACGCGCTCGACGTTGGATTAGGCTGTTCCAATTCTTCTTTTGCTGCACTGTGCGTCTAGTGGTAACAAACTATGATCTCTTACTTGCATAGCTTGGTTTACGTGGTAGATTTTTGAACTACCAGCTAGTGTAACCTACTCGTATCCCTTCAATAGTTCCACAACAAAGACTTGGTGAAATTTTTCAAATGATTGTGCAACCAGAACCAGCAGAAAAGGTTTGATATACTCTGAAAAATTTTAGATGAGCAGACGGGGATACACAGAAGGGAGGCAGCAAAAAAGCCCACTACAAGCACTAACAATCTCCCCGAGGCATTGCGAGAGTTATCCACAGATGTTCCTGGTGTGAGGAGGAAGATGGAGGGTAGGTGAAATGTTTCTCGGACTGGATTGAAAATGAGTCTAAGGTAAAGTGGTCGTTGCTATATGACAAGGATGGTACTTAGTATGGTGTTATGACAACCAATCTAACCGAAGTGTACAATTTGGTCATAAATGGTGCCAGGTGCCTCCCTTTGGTTGGTATTTTGGAGACATTTTTCGGGGTACTACAAAATGCTTTGTTGATCGAAGAAACAACACGTCATTCTCCATGGTAAATGACAAAGTACTGTACTCTACCATGATTACCAAGTGCATGGAGGAGAAGAGTGAGAAGGGTGAGATGCACCGGACATTCAGGATGGGCACATAGGAGCTTCGCTTAGAGATACTATGCAAGAAGAAAGGACGCCGTAAGACGAACTGCGAGAGGATCGTCCACGAGTGCATGCTACGCCACGTTAGTTGCATATGCACTTGCAAAAGTCTCTTCTTCTTCATAGGCCATGCTCACATGTCATGCCCGTATGTTCGACGGTGGCGCAAGATCCTGGCTAATACCTTTCTAAATATTTCACCAAGAAAGAGGTGTTACAACCCTAGAATGCAGAGTTGTATAGTTATGACGTTGTTGGCTATTTCACTGGTCATCCTACCTAGGAGCAACTAATCTAGCCATAGACATTTCTAAGCTAAAGGGAAAGGTTGGTCGGCGGCAGGTACGACGTATCAGGGACAACATGGACGGAGTAGAAGCTGAACATCGTATGAAGAAGTGCTCTATTTGCAGAGAGTCCGAACACACCTTCAAGAAATATCATATGAGAAATACACATGATGAAGGAGAGGTCAGTAGTCCAGACGGCGCCGCAGGGACTTCATCCGACTGCCCCACTTGAGTGGGCACCGTGGAGGTCGACATGGTGGACGTTGAGGTCGCGACCACATTAATGGTTTGTCTTGTTGAAATATGTTGCACTGAAATGTTTTGTAATATTATTGTGATTTTATCGACAAAATATGTGATGACGTTGTGCTAATGTTGTTTCTTATTACTTTATATTTATATTTATATTTCTTATTATATCGTGTGTCGAATTATAATGTGTAACCTATGTTTTACCGTTACTTTCAGTTTTCTTTTGAAATTTTTTTTCCGGATCCTACCACCGTTCCAAATAGCAAGAGAGGCTCTTGTCGCTAAATTTAGTAACAGTAGCCTCTGTCGCTAATATTCGTCATTTGGAATGGTACATCATTTTTGTAATTATTTTGTTTGACTCTTTATTTAAAAAATATTATTATTTTTTAAAAATGAAAATGCTAAGTTGCCAACCAAAGCGACCACCCCGTGCTCGCTTACGCTTTTGCCATGGCGTGCGTTGGGTGGGGTGGGGGGGGGGGGGACGCAACCGCGGGCACTGCCGCCCCGCCGGTACAAGGGCGTTTCCAGGTGTCCGTCCGACGAGATGCCAGGGTGAGGCGTCGTTCGTTTCCGGCGACGCTTGGCGGGTGATGCCGGTGTGCCTTCGGTTTGGTGAGTGGCAGGGCACCTCAGGTGCTCGACGAAATGCCAGGTAAGGGAGGGGCTCTGCTCTTCTGCTCGGTGGGGAATGGTGTGGCGTGGCCTGGGGAAATCACTCGCGCCTGGTGCGGGTTGTGTTCGATCAAATGCCAAGCCGAGAGGACACCACACGGGCTTCGGCTGGCAGGGCACCGGGATGCTGCCATGGCTCATTGGCAGGTTTGCTAAACTGCGCCTACTAATTCCAATGGAAGACTTGACAAAGGAAAATGTATGGCATACATAGGTTTGCCAGTTGCCATTGGTGAGTTGGAGGACGATGCTCCGTTCGACGGGATTCTTGACTGAGGTTATGTATGTGCAGCTGGTACTTGTGCACGCTTTTGAGCGTCAGAAGAGCAGCCAGACAATGGAGCCGTTAAACCAATGACACGAATGTCACTAGTGCTGGGGTCAACTCTTCAAGCCTTCAGAGGATCGCATTCAGCTATTTTATGGTTCGTACTGCAGACATGAATCCCAGTGGGTGTTTTAGATGAGGTGATGGCAACTGGAGATACTACCGAATGGTCAATACGACCCCAAAGACCAAGAGCCACTGGAGCAGCTTCATATGTACATTTGTGATAATCCTTGAAGTGAAGACCTCGTAAGGAAGGCAGCTCTTGGAAACGTGTCGATTCGCGCCTTTCACTCGCGTACTGTACCTACCCTGACATCAGTGTTCATGATCACCTCCTGTGTCAGACGGGCAAGCTGTCCATCAAAAGCAGATACAAGACGTATGCTCCCATCTGACACCCTGATACCAGAAAGCATATCAGAAGTTTCACATTGCATTTGAGCAGTTCACTCTGCATTGTGAGTCTCCACACAACCAAACCATCTTTGGCCTCAGGAGTCAAGACTATAAAGGACCAGAGCCTCTACCTGAAGCCAACACCTCTTCACACGTTCCCTCCAAATCTCAAACAAAAAACCACCGAAACCCAACGCCGTCGCACCGCAAAAAACCAAGAACTCCACCCCCCGCGGCCGCTGGTGCCAAGAAGCAGCAATGTCCGGGGCTCCTTCCACGGGAGGGAGAGGCGGAGGCGGAACTCCTGCCCAAGCACCCTTGAGCGCGCCTCCGGGAGAGAGACCAGCCTCTCGAGGCTCCACGAGCTCGGCGGCCGCGACCATGGACGAGCTGCTTGACGCCGTCGACAAGGAGATACAAGAAAGCTACAGGGCCAGGGATCGCGCGGAAGGCAGCCAAGATAGCCCCTCCTCCGCCCCGCCATCGCCGTCAAGATTATGGAGAGGAGCGCGGGAGGCGGCCAAGAGGGTTCTTGGCATCGCCAAGAACTCCTCCCCGGCCCCGAGGTCAGCAGCAAGAATCCTACATGAGGAGCAAGCGTCGCCTGACGTCGCCGTCACGTCAAGGTCAGCGCCCGAGGAGGCAGCACGAACTGGAAGCGAGGACGAAGCCAGGTCGCAGTCGGCGCAGCAGCCTGTCGCCCTCACGAGGTCTGAGTACGTCGCAATGATGCGAAGTGCATTGGCGAAGATCCAAGAAGGTGCCGCCGCCGGCGACGAAGGGGAAGCGGCGTTCGCCGAGATGGAGCGGGCGATGACCGGCCTCATGGACCTCACCTACGGGAATGTGGTGGAGCCCCCGAAGCTGCCTTACGAGTTCGCTACCAAATGGCCTCATGCTGATGTAAGTGCCATGGCCTCTGAGTTCTTGGGATTTCTGATTGAACTTTCCAACTCTGTTTCTGATCAATTTCTTGTCTTTCTGGATCCCTCTCGTTGTTCCGCCTCTTGTTTTTTCTTGTTGTGAGTGGATGGGAAATTTTCTGAGGAAATCAATTGCAGTGCTTTCGGTATGTATTTTGTTTAATTTTGTGCAAGAACTGCCCGCTCTTTAGTTTTTGTCGCCCTAAAGTTGCTTTTGTACAACACAATTCTGCATCGTGATCACTGGTCAGTGGAAAATCTCTTGTGCTATTTCTGGAAAAAGAATTTCCCTTTCTCTGGTCGAAAACTATTAGCATTTGGGTGAACTTTTCTTGTCCGGTACAGTTAAGTCCAATGGCATCATGTGTGTAACAGTTGCATTCAATCAAATTGATTGAACCATCTCTGCTTCTTCATCGTGTATCACATTTGCACCAAATCAAATTTATTGGTCCATATCTACCTCTTTACCAACACTAATCCCACAATTATGCTGTGTTCTTAGGCTGATCCGTTGGATGGGAGGGTAATGGATGATCCTGTTATATTGGCTTCTGGATATGTAAGTGACAAGCTCTCACCGTTGCTTGGTTTTATTCCAAATGAATTACTCCATTTCTGCTTGGTATTTCAATGTTGCTCTTCATAATTAATGTTCTGCCAAAAAGTCAAAAAGGTTCCGAAACAAGCAAATGGCGGTAATAGATGTCCTCATTCAATTTGATGTCACATACGAATTTATACATCCAATGGCCACAACCAGGATTAAAATTTTAAATATTGTTATTTGCATCATGCAATTCTCCTTCTGGTTTGACTAGTAAAATGTAAGTTGAGTCTCAGACTACCTTTTACATGGTATTTTCCTTTTAGTCACTGGGTACTTAGGTTATCGAGTACATTTCCTCTTGAATTGCATCATCATTTATATTTTACTATCTTTTAAAATAATTGAATAGATTGGCTGCTGCAAAAAAGGTAAAAAGCTAACCTTCTCCAGGATTGTACTAAATTAACACGCACTTCCTGCTCTATGTAGTAGTTTGTATTGTCATGTTGCTGCTTAGGTTTGCTAGGTTATTTTTGCAAATTGTGATAGGTCTTGATCATTCTCATCATATGATGATTCATAAATTGTTAAACATCGTACACATTTCCCTTCGTTTGTAGTTTTGTACTATTGTATCCTGGGATGTAATCAGTAATTCTTGATGCTATATTCTATCTTGTTTCTGAAGGGTAGAAACATGGGACAAGAAACTAAGCAATTGCTTGTAGTTTTTTCCCTCCATTTCCATCTATGCTGTTTATCTTGTTTTACCTGTTTATTTTTTTAAAAATATTGTATCCCACCCAAGGATCCAAAAACCGGAACCGGGCAAAATCCCGCTCGACGTCATTTCTCCGTTACCGGCCGGTAACTGGACATCCTAGAAAAATCCTGGCTGAATTTCGCCAAATGGAGTTTGAATTTGGAATGAAACCACCGGAATTTTGAATTTGAATTTGAAGGATTTCGGCCGGGATTTTGAATCCCGGACCCCATCAGGAAATCCGGTAACCGCCGGTTACCGGCGGTAACTGGCTGTTTTCCCCCCCGATGATACCCTTTACATTGATATGCAGATGCTTACATTCATCAAATAGTCCCTCGGGTGTCAGTTCTACATAAGTTGTATGATATGCTTATCACTATCAGTGCTTTTTGTAGATAAATTTGGTCTTAATTTGAATTTGAAGGATTCTGGCCGGGATTTTGGATCTCGGACCCCACCGGGACCGGTTACCGGTGGTAACTGGCCTTTTTTTTTTCCTGATCCCACCCTTTACATTGATATGCTGATGCTTACATTCATCAAATAGTCCCTCGGGTGTCTGTTCTACATAAGTTGTATGATATGCTTATCACCATCAGTGCTTTTTTTAGATAAATTTGGTCTTTTCCTGTTCCAAATGCTTGAATGGTTTAGACTTTTAATGGCCACAATTAATTACTATGTTCTATTTGTCTAAAGTGTGTTTCACTCTGGTGATTATGTTCTGGAATTCTCCCACCATTTAGAATGACCCCATAACCATATTCTGCTTGCTTGATTGTAGTCTGTTGATCAATCATACCAGCAGTGGTTCTCTCCACAGAAAAACACCTGCCCAGTTACTAATCACTCCTTGCCCCACTCTCTCACTGTTCCAAACCACCTCCTCCACGACATGATTGCTGCATGGTGCCTCGATCACTCGATCCTGTCCCAATCTACCACTGCTGATACACTCGCCGTCCCATTGGCACAGTCAGAGGAACAAATTCAAGACATCCTAGAAAAATTTTCTGGGAATTCAACATTGCAGCAAGAGGCTTTGCACCTGATCCAGCAACTCTCTAAAACGTCCAAGGGAGTGCAACCTTGCCTTGACAAATGGCCAGACCTGATACCAGTGGTGATAGATCTTAAGAAGAAATGGAAATCAACATGGACACGGGATCTTGAGGAAGAGAGGCTTGCAGTAGTCCTTAATTTGTCCATGCACAGGCCTAACAGGGTGATCCTAGCTGGACAGAATAAATTACCAGGTGTTCTAAAGCAAGTCGTTGAGAAGGCAGATAGGCTTGGAAGTTCAGCATCATCTTTGGCGAAGGTAGCTTCTGTAGTTTCCATCCTGTCAGAGTTTGAGATGTTCAGGAAAAGAATGCTGGATATAGGTGGAATGAAAATGCTCCAAGATCTTGTAAAGATTGAGGATGTTGTAGTAAGAAAGGAGGCTGGCACTGCAATCCTTGAACTCTGCACAGACGATGAAGGCAAATCATCAGCAGTAGTTTATGACATGCCTGCTACGCTGCTGGAATGCTTCATGGTCACTGATGAGTTTCTGCTTCTGCTTGATTGTCTGCCAAAAGCTCCACATGTGCTGGATAAGCTCTGTGATCGGGCTGCTGAATTGGTAAATATTGTCATGGCGGAACATGCAGGTGGGCTGGTGACCTCTCAGGGCATTCACTCTGCGATTTCCTTGATTTACATTATTGTTCAGAAGTACGTGAGTAAGATGAAGGTGGAGAACCTGGAGAATTTCAAGGAGCGGTTGAGGGAGCTGTCATCAGATAGACTACCGATGCAGACAATGTTTCAGGTGGAAAAAATAATCAACACTCTGTCAGAGATGTTTCCAGCTCCTCCGAGGCGAGCGCAAAACTAACAATCCAGTAGAAGCTGTCTCCAGTCGACCAGTCACATCAATAGATTGAATCTTGTACTGCCCTTCTGTATCTGTTGTTCATGTATGGGTCCCAGACAGCTTGAGATTTACTTCCTTCTGCTTAATTTTCTGTAGAAGATTGAATTGTTGACTGTGATGGCATTTTGATGAATCATGTGAACAATTCGAAGCATAGAAACAAAGAGGCAGCATAGAGAAACTTGTTTTACTGCTTGGTGAGAGATTGTAACGAATAATTCGTCTTATTAAAACTGACCGAATATACATATGAGTTATGATTCTGTACATAATATAGATCTTGTATAAAGAAAATCTTACGGCCACTATGTAAACATTCATATCTTTTTCTCTCGTAATCGACGAAGGAATTTTTGCAGCTCCTTATATTATCCCCTGTTAATTTTTAAGAATATTATGTGTATATTCATGAGGCCTAATGAGCAATATATATAGAGAGTACAAGAGAGATATGTCATATACAGATAAGGAAATACAGAAGACAAATAAAAAAAAATACAAAAGGATTCCTATTCTAACACCCCCCTCTTCAAACTCGTGGTGGATTATACACATTGTGTTTGGAGAGAAAATACAAATGTTGTAACGTAGTCTGTGGCTTCATAAAGAAGTTAGCAATCTGTAACTCTGAGGGCACAAACTGTAAAGCAAGTACTCCCTTCTGCACCTGTGAGGGAGTGTATGAAACATTCACACAAATGTGCTTAGTGAGCTCACGCTTCACTAGGTTACGGGCAATACTGATAACATCTGTACTATCAGACAAAAAAGTCGTATGTTCCATCACAGGCACTCCAAAATCTGCAAGTAGCCACCTCAACCAAGTAACCTCTGTTGTCACTACTGCCATAGCTCTCAACTCAGCCTCTGCACTCGAATGGAAAACTCCAATCTGCTTCTTTGTCTTCCAAACAATTAGGGAGGAGCCAAGAAAAACACAGTAAGTAGAAAGAGAATGACGATCAGAAGGATCACTAGTCTAAGTCGCAACGGAGTACGTCTGAAGCTGTAGTGAGGTGGAGCTAGGGAAAAATAAACGACGAGAGATAGTCCTACGCAAGTAGCGAAGAACACGAAGAAGATGACTGTAGTGAAGATGGGTAGGACGAACCATGAACTGACTCAAGATGTGAATAGCATAAGCAAAATCAGGGCGAGTGCTCACAATATATACCAAACTCCCAACAAGATAGCGATGTCGAGTATGATCCTCAAGAAGATCACCATCAGTGGCACGAAGCTGTAGAGATAGCTCCATAGGAGTCTCAAGCGGTCGCGAGTGTCGATCGACTGCATCGATCAAAAGACCTTGGACATACTCACGAGAGAGGTAGTAGCCCTCAGGCATGGAAAAGACACCAATCCCAAGGAAGTACGTAAGAGAACCAAGATCAACCTAAAAAACTGCTCACTGAGATGTTTCTTCACATACATGATGAATGAGGAATCATCACCACTGATGAGCATATTATCAACATACAAAAGAAGCAGTGTCCTACCCCGAGATGAGACATGGACAAAATGAGCAGGATCGTGGGAACTAATAGTGAAATCAACAGCAGTAATCATTGAGGTAAAACGCGCAAGTCAGACATGAGGAGCCTGTTTAAGGCTATAAAGAGCACGACGATGACGACAGACGCGCCCATCGGGAACAGAATACCCAGGTGGTGGTTGCATGTAGACCTCCTCATGCAAAACACTATTAAGAAATGTATTCTTAACATCTAGCTGAGAGATAAACCACCAATGAACAGAAGCAACCGCAACAAGAGTGCGAACAGTGGTCATATGGGCAACAGGGGCAAAAGTCTCATCGTAGTCACGACCGTACTCCTACTTAAAGCCACAAGGCACAAGATGAGCCTTGTAGCGCTCGATAGTACCTTCAGACTGGTCTTAATCTTATACACCCACTTGCACGTGATAGGGCGAGTATACACAGGTGTCGGTACAGTATCCTAAGTCTCCATATGTGGAAGAGCATCAAACTCCTCTGCCATAGCGAGCTGCCACTCAGAATGAATAGCAGCCTCATGATAAGAACTAGGCTCAGTGACAGAGAGAGCACAAGTTATCGAAGCAAAATCAAAGATGATCAAGGGATCGAAGGGATGTCTGGTCACGAAAGGAGTAACGAGGAGCATCATCAGGAGGATTAGATGTGGGTGTCGGCAAGATATTGGGAGAGAAGACTGGTGAAGGATGGGGACGCCCGGAGAAGTGAATACCAGATAAACAAGACGGTGGTACTGCAGGAACAAGAGGTGGTGCTGCAGAAGGCGGTACTGGAGGTGAAGGTACAGAAGGAACCACTGGAGACAAACCAGGGGAAGACTGTGATAGTAGAGAAATAGGTGAAGAGTCATAAATAGATAACCATGAAATCGACTTAACGGTGGAAACATGACAAGGAGCCAAATCTCGATAGAAGAAAGGTCAAGATTTGTCAAAGACAACGTCTCGTGAAATCCTGATTCGTTGAGCAGAATGATCATACACTGTAACAAAATTATCATATAAAGACGTTTTTGTTTTGACACTTTTATGTATATCTCTATACCGAGAAATACTTCGTATGCAAAGACAAGACGTTTTATATAACGTCATCAAATCTCTTACCATAGACATCTCCCCACCTCCCCACACCTTCGTCTCTCCACCTTCTCACTTCTTCAACCTTCCAACAGAAATCCAATCTGTAGGCCGGTGCTGTGTCCCCCACCCCCACCCCCACCCCCACGCAGGTGTTCCCTCAAATCCCCATCTCCAGGGTGAATCTAGTGGGGGCTTCATCCACGACCTCCCAATTCAACCCCGAAACCCCCAAAACCCGAACACCGCACTAGCCGCCAGAATCCAGAAGAGGCTGTCGCCACCTTCCCCACAACCAAGCCCCGGAAGCCGCGCCGCAGGCGCTGCAGCGAGGTGGTGGCCATGGAGGACTTCGTCCGCAGCTGCCTCAAGCAGGTCTTCGCCTCCATCCGGGAGCGCAACCTGGAGATTCCCGAAGGCAAAGGCAACATCCTGAAGCGAAAGGAGGACGGCGAGCGAATCTCCAATGAGGAGGAGCGAGGGGATCCCAGGGAGGAAGAGGGGGAGTAGAAGGCGGTGGTGGAGGAGGAGGACCCGAGTTGGCCACTGGACGCCGACGTCGGGTGGGGGGTCCAGGCGTCCGAGTACTTCGACAAGCACTCGATCAAGAACGTGATGGTGGATGGGGTGGAGATCGATTGGGAAGGGGAGGTCGACGAGGGCTGGGTCAAGGAGATCAACTGCTTGGAGTAGGAGAGCTTCGCCTTCCACCCCCGTCCCCTTGTCGTCCTTGTCTTCCAGCGCTACAACCGGTAAAATCATTCATCTCTGTCTAGTGTCTAGTCGTGAACCATTGGCGATTATGTTAGGAACAGAGTGATTAGGATTTCACCATTGGTCAATTCGAAGCAAACTGACGTGATAAGGTAAGAGTTCTGAAGGCCACTACTCTTCTTGGATTTGTCTTTAATGTTTATGATATATCGACAATCAACATGGATATTTAGTTATCAGACAAGCTATGTTAACATCATCATTCTGATTATACAACTATGTCATTTCAGATTTGAAATCTCGCTTATTTGTCTTCCAAACATGCAGTTAAACATTGTATTGTTTGAGTTGACCATCCTATCTTTTCACGCTCTACACTTATTCCCCAAAACCACACCAAGGTAAATCTGACAGCTGAAAGCAACCATTATCAAAATAAGGCCATTTTCTAACATAAGAATGTGCTACGTGTACATTAGTTATACGTACATATTCTGGAAAAGCATGTTTAGTTAATAATTCCACATTGTTTATCAGTGTGGATTGTAGGTACAGTGGCAAAATTAATCTGTCTATCATCTTCTGGGACACTTTCCTTAGATCTTTTCATGAGTGCTTGAACAATGGAAATGAAAGTTCAGTTACAAAGTGGTCCTTCATTATTGTCAAACTCAAAATAATACAGATATGAAGTAGTATATATTCAATAGGAAGGATATTTTGAGTGCCTATCAGGTCATCTTGTTAGCAGGTTTGCCCACATCAAAATTTAGTGAGCCCTAATTTTAAGTGCCCCACAACAGGTTTGCACACAGTAGAAATTGCTAGTGGTGGGGGTCTGGCCATGAATGAACCTTTCATGTTTACATGCGTACCACTTAGGGTCCGTATCATTAGAGGGATTTTCTGTTGAGGACATCGTCTCATCGGATACAACCGCTATTTCACCTCTAACCGGGCTACTTTACTGTCATCGATTCGGCTGCGTCAAACGCTACTCTAACGTGTCGACAAATTTACTTTACTTATATCTGGTGCTGCGCCACCTCACATTGGGCCGAGGGCCTTGTATCAATTATGTTGGTGATATGCCTTAGAGGCAATCATAGAGATGATTGTATCACGTCTATGTTTATGAGTTATTGAATAAATGTTATTCTGTTCTTTAAATGAATCATCAGTCATATAGATCAACGAGTATGTGACTTGTTGGTGAAACTCCTTAACTTATATGATGTCGTTCTAAAAGTATCTCTGATCGAATGTCACTGGTCGGAACACTAGTGACTCTACGACCATCACATGTATTGATTGATCACCATGTTTCACCGGTCATGGATACGGGGATATCGAATTAATAATGTGAACACATGTTAGAGAACATGGGGTTGGATAGACCCTACCTTGAGACACTATTGAGATTGTTATGATTCTATATGTCATTAGTTGGTCTCAAGCAATGATGATGAATAATCCTTAGACCTGAGATCAACATGATTCTCTACATGGATAATAGCACTCTTAGGGGTATGCTATGAAATATGCATAGGGATGTGACTGGTATCCTGGACGTTGTATCATGCACGACCAACTAAGGAACTAAGGGTGCGGCCAACTCACACACGGCCTAATGCCGTCTCTATCTCCAACTCACGCGTATCATGCAAAGATTCTTTCTTAAAACAGTTAAGGAAAGATCACAATCGACTCAAAAGAAAAATTACAACCGACTCAAAGAATCTTTCGCATGATTTAGTTTGACTGATCCAGACGTAGACCTAGTCATAGTCCTGATTGTAGCGCTTTGGAAACTCTGGAGGAGGTCCTGGGAAAAAGTCCCGAGGGGTCCTTGAGGAGGTCCTGGAAGAGGCCCTAGAGGAGGTCTTGAGAGGTCCTGGAGTACTGTTTCTGGAGAGGTCCTGGAGTACTATTCCTAGAAAGGTCGTGGATGGCGTGGATCTCCTGGCGGTGGTCGTGGATGTCGTGGATTCCCTGGGGGTGGTCGTGGATGGTGTGGATCTCCTGGGGGTGGTCGTAGACGACATGGATCTCCTGGGGTGGTCGTGGACGGCATGGATCTCCTAGGGGTGGTCGTGGACGGCACGGATCTTCTGGGGGTAGTCGTGAACGGCGTGGATCTCCTAGGGGTGGTCATGGAGGGAGGTCCCAGAGGAGTGGTCCTGGAGGAGGTCTTGGACCCTGGAGGAACTGGTCGTAGACCTTGATTCCTTAAGCACAAGCAAATCTAATAATTTAGCTGGCGAGCACGTGCTCGAGTAATTGGTCCTTGCACATCAGAAGTAGTAGGGACGGTTGTATTAGTGGAAGGGATGTCCTCATCATCCCCCCTTCTTGAATTGGAGTCGTCCTCGACTCAAGGTCATCTTCTTCTCCCAAGTATAGCTTCAAATCTACATTGTTAAATGTGGGACTAACCCCAAAAGCTGCAGGAAGATCAAGCTTATATGCATTATCATTAATCTTTTCTTACACTTTAAAAGGACTATCTGCACGAGGCATGAGTTTAGGCATTATCATTAATCTTTTCGGAAATACATCAACATATTCCTGCAAAAGGTTAGCAACAGCAGAAGGCAAAGATGGTGGCATATCCTCAAAGGAAAACAAAGCATCCTTGCATACTAAAGCATAGCACACAGAGTCATGGGGCTGCAAAGAACTGATTTCAGATTTGGTTGCAAGCAGAATAGAGCCTTTTAACTTAATTTCATTCTTGTCAGCACTAGGTTCCTTGGATTGATCGATAAAGTCCTTTGCAACAATCTGATTCATCTTTTATAATAGCCTTAGGTGACATGGACAGTAAACTAATCTTCTTCCCTTTAAAGGTGAGAGTATATAGGTTGGTCCGACCATGATGTACAACATCTCTATCATATTGCCAAGGTCTACCTGGCAGTAAAGAACAAGCTTGCATAGGCACTACATCACAATTAGCAGTCATGATATGAACCCATGGAGAAGTGTACTCTTACAACGCTTGTTACCTTTAGCATACCACAATTATTGAACCACTGGATGTAGTAGGGACGGGGGTGTTGTTGAGTGGTCAAGTAAAGCTTCTCGACCATGTTCATGCTCACCAAATTGTTGCAGCTTCCCCCGTCGATGATCACACGACACGAACGATCCTTGACAACAAATTTTGTTTGAAACAAGTTGTGGCGCTGATTATGCTCAGCACACTCCATGTGGGCACTAAGTACAAGTTGTGCGATGATGCTCAAGTACGTATCCGCGAATTTAGCGCTGATTTGTTCCTCTTCACAATCCGAATCGTTGTCATTTCCTACAGGGTCAGCAAGCAAAGTATGTTCTTCTTCTATGTCACTAGCGGAAGTGTACTCACTATTATCCTTGATCAAGAGGGTGCGCTTGCTAGGGCAATCCCTCTGCATGTGTCTAAAGCCCTTGCAGCGATGGCATTGAGTCTTGCGTGCTCGACAAGTGGATGCCACTGAAGATGCACTTGACGTAGGGACCGAATTGGCTGTTTTGCTTGCCTCAGGTGCTTGTGAAGGTGTAGTAGAGGCTGCCGGACGTCAGAAATTGTTTGATGAGCTCGGGTTAGTAGCACGGTTGGAGGTGGCAGCGGGAGTATGGTTCTGAAATTGACTTGTACGACCTGCAAAAATTCCGCCGGAGCTGCTCCGCAGCCTACTATGACGTCCCTGCACTTCTCGTTCAGCCTTACAAGCAAAATAAAACGAGCGAGTGATAGAATTTTAATCCTTATAATCAAGTATATACTGTATGTATCTCACGTCTAGCCCACCTATAAATCTAACCATTTTAGCATCTTCGGTTTCCTCTGTACCATAGCGAAGCAAACCAGTTTGTAATTCTTGATAGTAGTCCTCAACAGTTTTACTACCTTGATTCAAACATGTCAATTTATTAAACAAGTTACGAGCATAGTATGAGGGAACAAAACGATGACGCATAGCTCTTTTTAAAAGCCTCCTAGGTGGCAGGTACGTTATTAGGATTAATACGACAATATTCACTCCACCATACACAAGCAAAGTCTGTAAAGTCACTAGTAGCAGCTCTAACCCTCCTATTCTTAGGGAAGTCATGGCAGTTAAATTTTTGTTCGACTTTTAGCTCCCAAGTGAGATAAACATCTGGATCATATTTACCAGCAAACAGAGGCATAGTAAATTTAATCTTAGAAAAAGCAGCATCACAGTCACGTACCTCTCGTGGTGGTGGTGGTGGATTACATCTCATACCCTGTCTATTGAAACGATGTCGACGGTGATCACGATTGTTGTTGAAGTTAAGGTCTTCGTCCTTGGTATCAGCAAAATTGTGCTCGTCTTTTTCTTCTTCATCCACAGCCGATGAAGAAACATTGTTGGCTATGGGAGCTTGGCAGCGATTGCTGGAGGCGCCGGTAGTAGCGGGAGCAGCACAAAGGGGCGCCATAGGCGGGGGTAGAGGGACTCTGCCTAGCCCCTCCAAACATGCCAAGATGGCGTCGAGCTTCACGTTCAACCCAACTTGGCTAGCTTCTACTCCATCGAGTCTCATAATGGTCTCACCGTGAGCGTTCTCTAGTTGCTCACAGCGCTCGTTGACCACCCTTGCAAAGTGTTGTCGCAGCCCTCTTGTACGTGGGGTGAGGATCCCCTCTTCTTCGATTGCTGGTACACCTGACATGGCAATAGAAAACAGAAACGAAGGTGAAAGAAACAAGTCCCTAATACTACTAATATGTGGGGCTGAAAAATCACTCGGTCACTCAAAGCTCTTACCCAATTCTTACTAAGCAGCAGGTGGTGATCAACACACCGGTGTCGGCGTCAAACTAATTGTCGAAGATTGAATGGAGCAATTGCAAGTGAAGGTAGCCTGCACGGGAGTAGTAATGTTGTGGAGCTAGGCAGGCTTAAATATGGTAGCAAGGAGTAGCAATAATCAAATCAGATACTACAAGCTAAAAAATCGTTCAATGTTGGTTATTGCTGGTTTTAAGCTAGACCGTACTAGAGACACGAGCCTAGAACACAAACGAAAGCACGACTTGGCACCAAGAGAGAAAAAAAATTGGTATGGCCTTCTGGGTATCGGGTGGTCATACCACCTACGACCAGGTGGTCGGAGTTCTCCTATCAGGCAGTCATAACCTCTCACAACCACTTTTTCGACCACGTGTAGTCAAAAGCGACTTCTTACCTTTTTTTCGTTTTTTTGTCAGGTAGTCGTAAACCTCTTACGACCACTTCTTTCTTTTTTTTTTCTTTTTTTTTCGGTCAGGTAGTCGTAAACCTCTGGTTGCAGACTTTGCTCAGTTGGTCGTAGACCTCGGCGATCTGGTCGTATTCCTCTAGAAACTGGTCATGGCCCTTGCTGAAGTCGATGCACTTCTCCTCCTATTATTCCCTTGCTGTGGCAGATCGACCCCAACCGTAAAGGTGAGACCTACGTGCGCAGAACTTGAAACTCTAATGGAACTAAACACTAAGACCAGCAAAGGACACAACGATGCAACCGAAAGTTCAACAATGCAATGCACCGAAAAGAAAAATTGCGAGGCCCAGACGGTTTGGACAGGAGATCTACTACTAAAATTTTTCTTTTTATTTGGTTTTTTGTGTGCTGTAGGTAAAGCAATAAACTGGAAATTCTCATCGAGCAACCTTAAGCTCTGATACCAAATGATGAGATCTGTTGTTCCGATCTTTCGATGAGGCTGATACAACTTGATTGGTGGAGGCTAACTATCACAATCTAGGCTACAACCGTGCGACGACTGTTGCACCCACAATCGCTGAACCAACTTCACGTTCGTTATCGACCTGGTCGGTAGCGAGATCGACCTGACCACGGAGGTCTTTTCCTGTATGCAATCAAGAATCAAGCAAGAAAAATAGATAAAGCAATGATCTTGCTGAATAGAAATTGAGGAATAGAGATGGATGTATTGAATAATTTGGGGTTCCGTCGACAAAGCCGGGTTGAACTAGCCGCACGAGCCAACGATGGTGTTTCTAGCCAAAGCTGAAATCAATCTAACAAAACTCAAGGAACTAAGGGTGAAACTCTAGCCATATATTGCCACCTAAGGGTGCGGCCAACTCACACACAGCCTAATGCTGTCTCTATCTCCAACTCACGCGTATCATGCAAAGATTCTTTCCTAAAATAGTTAAGGAAAGATCACAACCAACTCAAAAGAAAGATTACAACCAACTCAAATAATCTTTCGCATGATTTAGTTCGACTCATCCAGACGTAGACCTGGTCTTAGTACTGATCGTAGCACTTTGGAAACTCTGGACGAGGTCCTGGGAAAAAGTCCTAAGGGGTCCTTGAGGAGGTCCTGAGAGGTCCTTGAGGAGGTCCTGGAAGAGGCCCTGAGAGGTCCTGGAGTACTGTTTCTGGATATGTCCTAGAGTATTGTTCCTAGAGAGGGCGTGGACGGTGTGGATCTCCTAGGGGTGGTCGTGAACGATGTGGATCTCCTGGGGGTGGTCGTGGACGGCGTGGATCTCCTGGGGGTGGTCGTGGACGACGTGGATCTCCTGGGGTGGTCGTGGATGGCGTGGATCTCCTGGGGGTGGTCATGGACGGTGCAGATCTTCTTGAGGTGGATCTTCTGGGGGTGGTCGTGAACGACGTGGATCTCCTGGGGGTGGTCATGGAGGGAGGTCCTGGAGGAGTGGTCTTGGACCCCGGAGGAACTAGTCGTAGACCTTGATTCCTTAAGCATAAGCAAATCTGATAATTTAGCTGGCGAGCACATGCTCGAGTAATTGGTCCTTGCACATCAGAAGTAGTAGGGATGGTTATATCAGTGGAAGGGATGTCCTCATCACCTGCATTGAATTGCAAATATGAGCAACCGATCTGGTATCAAATACCCAAGAACTGGTCGGAGAAGTGGCAAGATTAATTTGTATAACATTTATACCTGAACTGGAAGTCTTACTTCCTTTGTTCTTTTTCATCTCTGCCAAGAACTTCTTGCAATTTGTCTTTCAATGTCCAGTCTCATGACAATGGTAACATTCTGTGTCAGGCTTAGGACCCAGCCTGAGCTTCTTAAGCTTAGCCTTGAGACTCTCGATCTCATCTTGAGTTTTTCCTTTTCCTTTTCCTTTTCCTTCGACTTACCCCTTTTCTTGAAGCTGGTAGTATTTTGAATCATCATCACGTGATTAGAACTTTTCTTAATGCTCTCCTTAGCACCCTTAAGCATGCCATGTAACTTGGTCATTGACTTCTCCATGCCATTCATATGAAAATTCAGTATGACAGGCTCAAAGCTCGCAGGGAGCGATTGGAGAATCACATTAGTAGCCAACTCTTGGCTAAGGGGAAAACCAAGCTTTTCCAAGCTCTCAATGAGACCAATCATTTTGATCACATGAGGACTGATCGGGTTGCCTTCTGATAGCCTACAAGAAAACAATGTCTTAGAGGTGTTAAACCTCTTTGCCCTTGCTTGATCCTGAAATATACCCTTCAGATTCACAATCATATTGTAAGCATCTGTGGTCTCATATTGCTTTTGAAGCTCAGAGTTTATGGTAGTAAGCATTAGGCAGTGCACATCGACTGCGTCATTGCAATGCTTCTCATAAGCATTCTTTTCAGCACGAGGTGCATCGGCACTCGGTTCCTCGGGATAGGGACCCTCTAAAATATATTTCTTCTTTTGTTGTTTGAGAATAATTCTCAGATTACAAAACCAGTCAATGAAGTTTGAACCATTCAACTTTTCTTTCTCAAGAATAGATTGCAAATTAAAGGTTGGTGCAGAAGAAGTAGTAGGTGCCATAATCTACAACATAAAAATATATGCAAAGATTCAATACTATGTTTATGTAAGATCTTCTATTAGACACTCATGTTGGTGGTTATGTTCGACTAGTCTATGACCAGTTTGTATCACCATACGACTAGTCTGGATCTGGTTGTATCTCCATATGACTTAGTCTAAACCTGGTCGTATCATTATACAACTAGTTCATACCTGGTCGAACTTAATCAACAACAGATAATAAAAGATATTCCTACTAAATGTTATAAACCATGTTTTCCCTCTAACATCATTTAGTGAATTCAAGATCCATAAACCATTAAGTTCTAGTGAGCTTTGGCATCACTGCTAGAAATTTAGTGATTTTAGGTAAGCAACTCTTTACTAATCATATCACATATAACTCTTGTTTGATCGGTGACCTCTCTATGCACTTCCGACCAACACTATGCCCCAAGGCCAAAAACTGTTTTGATAGCCTTGTTAAGTAAAATCAATACTATGCATGTGGGTGTCCGACACCCACCCCATCTTATTAAGATAGTTAACGACACCTTACTTTGGTAGGCCTGCCAATTAACGATCAAAATCGTGATAGACGCAGCAATTAGAAAGGCATCAATTTTACTTAATTTTTTCTGAGGGATACTACTCTATCATGTCAAAACATCTAATGATAAAACATGATCAAATAGCATAACAGGAATAAACACAAACATTCAAAGATAATCATATTAAACTGTGAAATAGTATGTCCCTTAACATGTCGATCTCCATCAGCATGCTTCCTGTTCTCCGACCTCCATGCTTGAAGTCTCCGACCGTATTCATCTACTAAGCAATTACTCCTAAAAGCTAGTAATGAATTACATAGGATAAAATCAAGCATCACATGTCGGTATGCAGACCGTTATACAATAATATGTAGCTCGATGGCTATTTCACAGCATGACACGTAGGCTATCAAAATCCATTCATGCATCACATACATAATGGACCATACTATTCACATCAAACCCTGTAAAAATAAGTTATGCATATAATCCAATTCTATCGGGGCGACATGAACACATAGTACTATACAACGTGGCTACGACTACGGTGGTATTAATCATATTCACATAACTGAGACATAGAAATCATCGAATTAATCATATTAACCCTATTCCGAACCAATCTGATCACTGCCTTGATACGGCCACGCATTGCGGCACACTCCGATGGCGGAAACCCGACTGGTAGGAGTATTATACAAGGCAGTCGAAAACAAGTCGAGTAAATCATCTGGTGCTCTTAACTTGTACCTCCTCAAAAAAACCCATCTACTATCGTCGAACACTGATCGATCCTGTCGACCAGTGCCTAGATCGTTTCATCCGTATAAACCAATCTAGGTTATCAGACCAAACCAGTAATAGATCCAATCTACTACTGCCATATATCCAGTATATGCGACTGATCTAGATAAAAAACTATGCAGGATGGCTCTGATACCACTGAAGGGATACGGGTAGGTTACGATAGCAACAATTCAAAAATCTACTACGTAAACCAGGATACCAAGTAAGTAGATGATCACAGATTGTTACCACCAGATGTGCAGTGTAGCAGAAGATGAGTTGGAGCAGCCTGGTCCAACGAAGAGCACGTCGGTGAAGAGTCGTAGTCGATCGTCCAGCGCCCTCGTGAATCGACCGTTTCCTCCAGCAACCTCTAATGTTCCTTGTGAAGATCGCAGATCATCCTCATGCGCAACAGCAACCACAGTAGCGCCTCTACGGTACCCACACGTCTAGGGCAGGAACAACCGAATGCCGGTGTGCTAGCACCAAGTCGCACGGCAGGGCCCTCTTGGGAAAATGGTGGCTAGGGTTTTGGTGGAGCAACTCACGTCTCTCTCGTCACCATAATGGCCTCAAGCATCTCCTTATATAGTGCCCATGACGGATCTTATCCAAACACGTTTTGATGAATCGTATCCGTACTGGTTTGTTCCAACCCATTAAATGTGTGACCTGTTAGGTTTATGTATAATCGGTTGTGACTCGGAAACCCTTTTTCGACCACAAGTTGTAGCGGTCCCTAGCAGGACATAACGATTCCCAAATACACACAAATTATATCAGACAAACCTTAATGCAATATGATCTACGACCAGGTCCTTATGACTTACGTGTCGAACCTGGGAACGAAGGATCCCGAATTCTCTGTGTTCATACACTAGTCCAGGATTTTCAGTGTACACAGTCATCCAAAAATGATACCACAATCATATCACGAAATTTGAATAACATTAATAATTTAGAGTTTAATACAAACGGGCTTGAGGCAAATAAACAACTAACACAACGGAAGCAAAAGCAATAGTAGTAGGCCACACGATTCGCTACAGGCAATCATCTGGGGGCATAGGCCTAAACGTCTGGATCCTCACCGTCCTGGTAGAAGTCTTCTCCTGAATAAAAATTATTCAGCAAGAGTGAGCACTACTACCGTGCTCGCAAGTTACACCCAATATTAAATTATGATGCATGCATAAGGTAAACAAATGAGACTGACAAGGTTTATTTTGCATAAATCAGCATTTTCAGTTTAAATACTCATAATAATTTTCAATGCCATTTTTATACTATATCTAAAATCAGATTTTAAAATGACAGTTTTATAGTGTGGATAACCTCCATGATTGAATGGTGAATGATACCCTCCTATCACATGGCTAACCGCCCAATTTTACCACAAGGACTAACCATCCTCAAACCATTTTAAAACCAAAAACAAATTCTAACTTTAAGTGGCTTTGCTAGCATGTCCATGACCGCGGATACGGCTATTCGAATAATTTTTACTCTACAGAGTTTGTACAACTTTACCCACACAAGATAATTTGCTATTAATATCGGCCAATACACGCTTTCAAAGGCGTGCGGCTAAGCCATTATCACGAGGCCGTTATAATGTTCTACCTTAAAGTATTCATGCCCTCTAACGTTTCACTTCCATTAGATTAACCATCCTCCGGAAACCCCCTCTTGCGCCAGGTGGGAGTACTGTCTGACCGACACTCACATCACAACATGGCACAAATAACAATGAGGTATTACAAATTATTAAGCCAAGTCCCGCCCATACAGGACATGTGGTGGTACGGTAAGGCATAGCAAAGGAACGCTCAAATGCCGGTCCTCAATTGACTTGGGCATCTTCCAAAATAAACACTGGGGTTTAATCTTAACCAGATTAAGCCCGTGCATAAACCTGAACCAACCATTCATCCATTTCGCCCAAGTCCAAACCTATTTTTGATTTTATTTTAAGTAAAACCATATTTACAAATTTTCTATGGTAAAGCAATACCACATATTCAAATTTAAACCAAGTTTGAAAATGATTTGGCTAAATCTTCCCAAAATCACAATTATGGTCTAAGCATTGGCTAAGCATAAGATTATTCTCAATATTATTTTATCTAATGGTGACAAGGTAATGATATTCAACATTCAAATTGGCCATACAAAAGGAATTGGAATAAGTAAGTATTTAAAACAGGGAATTAAAATAATTGAATAAAAGTATGCATGCAGTATTAATTTAAAACTGAATTTAAATAACTTTATATATTGGGATCAACATGGTCAAATGGTATAACTTGCCTTTGTTGAAGTCTTGGTACTCTAAATCCTCGAAAGGATCGAACTCTCCGGAGTCGTCAAAGTTTATACGCGAAAGTACGACAAATTCAATTGATATTCAAATAAATTCAAAAAGACATATCAAATTAACTCCAGATAGAAATATTTTAGTTTGGTTAGCTATATAATGATTTTATATAAATTTAGAAATTTGAATCACCCAAATCGGAGTTTGGATGCAAAAGATATGGATTTTAGAAGTTTTAACCCTAAATCTGATTTTAGAAGATTTTCCCGAATTGTTTTTCTAAAGGAAATTCGAGATAATGCGCAAGCTGACGCCAGCCCTCAGGAAATCAATTTTATGGCCGATTTATTTTTCTAATAGAAAAGGAAACGGGTCACTAACATGTGGGCCCCGCAGTCAATGGACTGGGTCCATATGCGGTCAACTACCCACGGTGAATCCACTGTACGAAATAGTGCGAAGGGGGTGTGTGAGTGCTGGCACAAGCGCTGATGTGGCGCCACGTGCCCATGACGTGTCAAGCCACGTAGGGCCAATGCTGAGTTGGTGCTGAGGTGCGCCTCCGTGGACCAGCCACATTAGCTCGAACCCAGCGGTGCTCCGGTGATGAGCTCACCGGCGCTATGGCGAGACGAATGGTGATGCGCAAAATGAAGAGGAGACAATGCTGATCGTGATGCTCACCAAAGATGCGAAAGGGCGCGGCTGAAAGGTTGTCGGTGTCGAGGTTTAGCGGCGGAGAGGTTCGATCGACGGTGAAGTAGGCGCTCCGAAGGTCCTCCAGCGAAGAAAGTGGGCGCACTGGCTTTGCGACGACGCGGCGATGATGATGGTGTGGATGACGGGGGTGGAGCGGGCTCGAAGACACCGGAATTGGGGAAGAAGCGAGCTTCAACCGCCAGCGAAGAACTCCAAATTCGGGCGCTAGAGGAGAGGAGCTAAGCAATGGGTGGCGGCGTTGCATTGTGTGGAGAAATGCGCACCCAGGGCGTCCTTTTATAGGGGCCAAGGGGCATTGGGGGCGTGGAGGTCGTGGCGGCGGTTGTGGTGTCGTGGGCGAAACCGTCGCGGAGAAAGGCGAAAGAAGGTAGGGAGATAAGGCGAAGGTGGACGCGGTCGTGCGCACGCACGCGCGATAAGCGAGGATGGTTGGGATATGGCCGTTGCGATGCTTTTGAGCTCGCAACAATGGCGGCGACGCTGTCCCACGGAGACGAAGACGGGGATGAAGAAGGTAGCGGGCCCACATGGTAGCGAAAGAAAGAAAAGCAGGATAAAGAACGGGCGCTGCGTTGGCCGTTGGATTTAGATCGAACGGCTTACAAATAGTGGGCCGTTCGGACTGCGTGGGGAATACACTGAATCTGGGCCGTCCATCTTAGATCGGACGGCTCACACGCGTTGGACATTCGGCTAGTCCGAAGAGCACGTGAAAACTGGCCGTTGGATCTTGATCCAACGGTTGATGGGCTATGGGGGGTTTCAACGCGCGTCGCGTGAGAGGGTGATAGGTGGGACCGGGGTGAGAGAGGGAGGGCGCGGTGCGAGCTGGCTCGGGCTGTGCGGGAGAAGAGGATTGGGTCGAAGTTTGGGTTTCGGCCCAAAACGAGTTTGGGATTTTAAATTGGTTTAACAATTAAACTAATTCTATTAATTTGTTTAAACTTTAGAAAATAGCAAATAAATCCCAAAAATTCTAGAAAAATTCACATAAATTCCTAGAGTTATTTGGGACTTTTATAAAATCTTTTAAACTATTATTTGGTAATTAATTATGAAAATAAATTTGTTTTGAGTTTAAAATAATTACAAAAAGCTTTTAAAAATTTAGAAAAGTCCACAAAATAATTAAATTTTATTTTCTTTTGAAATTTGAAATTTGGGCTGTTACATTAGGACCAGCTCGTATCTCATCACGACCAGTCCGTATTTAAGTATGACCAGTTCGTAACTCATTACGACCAGTCTGAAACTGTGTACGATGAGTTCGTATTTAGTCTCGACCAGTTCGTAACTCCTTACGATCAGGTTTCAACCACTCTGTGATTACGTTCGACCAATCTACGACCAGCTCGTATCTCCATACGACCAGTCTGTAAGCGACCTACTCGTGTATTCTCCCTTTGCCTCACGATATCTGGTTTGAACTCCAGGTGAGATATATGTCATCCATGGACTGTTCAATACTTTCTCGATCGAGTATCGAATAACCTTACGTGGTCGAACTCTTTGACCACGAGTGGCATGGCCATGCACTTTCTTTATTCGACCACTTCGAGGGTTCCAGAGATATCTCTTCCGTTATGTTAGGAGGGGCAAATCCCATATCCAACCAGTCACATCCCTCTGCATGTTTTATAGCATACTCAAAAGCTACCTTTATAACTACCCGGTTACGAGTAACATTTGGCAACCCCAAAGAGTGCTATTAAACATGTAGGGAACCATGCTGATCTCAGGTCTAAGGATTATACATCATCATTGCTTGAGACTAACTAATGACACATAGAATCATAACAATCTCAATAGTGTCTCAAGGTGGGTCTATTCAACCCCATGTTCTCTAACATGCGTTCACATTATTGATTCGATATCCCTATAGCCATGATCGGTGAAATATGGTCATCAATCAATACATGTGCTGGTCATAGAATCACTGATGTTCCGACCAGTGACATTCGACCAGGGATACTTTTAGAATGACATCATATAAGTTAAAGAGTTTCACCAACAAGTTACATACTCGTTGATCTATATAATTAATGATTCATTCAAGGAACAGAATAACATTTATTCAATACTTCATAAACATAGACGTGATACAATCATCTCTATCAACAGCGACATTGTTCTTCGGAACCCCACTTATCAATACATTCAATTCATATTCACAATATCAGATTGCTTATTTATCTTGTTCTTGTGTGCTTCTTCGGTGTATGTAGGAATCGATCTTTGTGATCAGGTCAACCAGGTATTCATGCACGGTTGATAACGACTTGTTAAGCAGTTCAGCGATTGTGTGGTTTCGAGCCTTGCGAGTTCGTAGCCAGGATTATGAGAGTTGAGCGACTATTACCGAACATACCTTCTTATTGAAAGATCGGGCTAAAATAGAACCTTCGTGGTTCATCATTTTCCATTATTAGCTGGGGGGACTGCATCTTCAAGAAGTCCTATGTTGGAACAGCAAGGTAGTTAAAAGAAACAGTACATATTTCCCCCTTTTTACGATTAGTGACTTTCGAATGTAACAGTTTGAAGTGGCGGCAACAGACCAGATTAAAGCTGCTTTTTCTGAATCGGTTTAATTTTTCACAGATTAAAGCTGCTTTTTGGAAGCACTCGTGCCACCACACATATACACGCACACGAGCACTTTCTTCTATCAATCTCTGCCTAACATATTGTTGTCAAAATTATTAGTGCATGGCAGGACCTGGATGAAATCCTGATTGCTGGGTTGTTTGGATGAAATCCTGAATAATGTCTTCATATGACGATATATGTTTCCGTTTGTAGAAAAATGCATGAATCAAATTCAAAATAATCCAATTAAATTTGAAATAAAATTAAATTCGAAATAAAAGCATCTCTATGTTTGTTGGCACGCAAATCGGATGTGTCTATATCAGTAAAGACATTATGTGAGTGTATTTACTGAAACGTCTCTACATACATAGACATGAATTTTAACATCTCTATAAAGCGTCTTATATCCTATACACATGTTTTACAAGTGTCTCTACAGTTCTTGACACTGTCCATGGGGAGACGCTCCAAGGATGCTTTATAAAAACTGCTCTACGGTCCTATAGGGATGAAATAACACGTCTCTAGCCTATAGATTGAACTTCTCTACATGGGCGTTGTGTTGTAGTGATAGCAGCGATAACCCTTATGCTCAGAACTATAACAAAGAAACACACACTCAACTGATTGAGCCGATAGTTTGGTGTGCTCACGAGGCTACAGCGGAACAAACACAAGTATAGCCAAAAACACGAAGATAAGTGTAGTGGGGACTAACACCCTTAAGAGCAGTGGAAGGCTACATATTGATGAGATATGCAGCCGTAGAAACAGCCTCAGTCCAGAACTATGGTGGAATGTGAGAGGCAAGGAGAAGAGTGCGGTTAGTCTCAATCAGATGACGATGTTTGCGCTCAACAACCCTATTCTGAGCATGGGTACCAGGACAAGAAGACTGGTAAAGAGTGCCCTGCTCAGAAAGAAACTATCTAAAAGCGCTAGAATAGTACTCATTAGCAGAATCACAACGAAAAGTATAGATGGAAGAATCAAACTGTGTATGAATCATCGTTGCAAAGCTACGATAGATCACAAGAAACTAGCCACGATTAGACATAGAGAAAATACATGTAAAACATGAATAATCATCAATGAAGATCACATAAAATTTATGCCCGCCTTTAGAGATAATAGGCGCAGGTCCCCACATATATGAATGAACTAAATCAAAAGGACAAGAAAACAAGGACTCACTAGAATGATAAGAAAGTTGTATCTACTTGCCCAGCTTACAACCCTAACAAAACATGGTTGTGTCAATAGTAACACGTCCAAGAACACCCTGACAAACTAATGAAGAAAGATGAGACTCACACAAGTGATCTAGATGATGATGCCACTGCGCAAAAACTCTAGAGGTGGTGGCAGTAGTGGCGTGGAGGTAGACGTAGAGGTGATAGGAGCAACTGAAGTGGACGGAAGGTAGAGGTCGTCAAGGATGTAGTGATCCTGATGATCCCTATAGCGCCAGCCAGTCCCGAGTACCATCCCTATCTGTTGGTCTAGGATGAAACATGAGTGAGAGTCAAAACTAACCCTACAGCTGAGATCGGTAAGTTGACCCACCGAGAGAAGTTGCATGGTAAGCTGGGGAACATGGGAAACAGCTGGAATAGAAAAATCAATGGACAAAAGAGTGCCCTGACAGCTAACAAACAGAGGAGTACCGTCAACTGTTTGAACAGAGATAGGAAAAATAGGAGGTTCTACTAAAGTGAGAGATGTGGAGTCTGATGTCATGTGGAAAGATGCACCAGAATTCAAAACCCAAGAAGTACCTAGAGGAGACGTCTGAGCTAGACTAGCAGAACCTACTAAGCTGTTAGACAGCTACTGAAGTAGAGCCTGACAGAACTGCTGAATAGAGTCACCTCGTTGAGAAGGTCCTGACGTGCTGGTCTGTCTTTCTGTGGAGAAACGACCTCCCTCCCCCTTGGATCGTCCACCCCCACGCACCTTGTTTTGCTTTTTTCGCACCGCACAACTTTGGTAGTCGTGCCCGAAGTTCTTGCAATAATTGCACTGAACCCTAGTTGGCACAAAAACAGAAGTGGAAACAAACACCTAAGCAGGGACTGTAGTTGAAGCAGAAGCCGTCGGTGTAGTCGAAGAAGAAGGGGTAGCAAGTACAGCCAGAACAAACTGTGCTACCAACCTACGGCGAAGCTCCTCAGCACAAAGTGTCAAAAGAGCCTTGGTGACTATCGGCCGTGGTGAGCGGCTCAGCAATTGAGCCCTGACAGGCTCAAACTCTAGGCAAAGATAACAGATGAAGTCGTAAAGGTGAAGGCGGTCACGATCCACTTTTTGCATCTTATGGCACTCTTGGCATAGCAGAGAAGCCAGCTTGTCCAGCTAGCACCAGAGGCTGGCTAGGGCTTGGAAGAAGTTGTCGACGAAGGAGTCCTCCTAGCGAAGCGTCTCCAACTCACACTGAAGTGAAAATACCAGAGCATCGCTGCTCTACTAGTATCGCTCGCTTAAGTACTCCCAGATTCGACGAGTGGAACACAGGGCAACAATGTTAGGCTGGATAGAGTCGCAGACGTTGACCACCAGGATGGCTCGAACACGGGCCTCATCAGCACACCAGCGCTCAAAAGCATCTATGGCATACTGAAAAGCCTCATCAGCAAGGTCAACAGCAGCAATAGTGGTCTCTGCCTCCTTGGCGGTCTCATCCTTTGTAGGAAGTGCAGAAGTAGGCTGTCTGGGAGGAGGCTGAACCGACGACGGCCGACAAGATCGAGCACTAGTGACATGTCCCTAGAGGTGGAGACCATCGAGCGTGATCTCCATGAGTGAAGACCACAACGTGTAGTTTATCCCATGAAGCTTTGTTCTCGAGCATGGGATCACAGCTGATGGAACAGAAGCCATCGGTAGGTGGCGCGAGACGGTGTGGTGACCAAGGCAATGAAGTCTAACAAGCGGCGCTGAAACGGCGCGGCGGTTAGATCGATGTGCTATTGTTTTTTTTATATAGAAACCGAATCGGTTTCTAAGTTGCTCTACGCAGAGGATGTCGACGGTTGGGCATCAGCAGGGGCGGCACCAGCGGCTGGGGATGACTTCGACGGCATTGGGGCGGCGAAGTCCTCGCATTGGGGATGGGCGGTGTCATCCTCACGTTGGGGATGGATGGTGTCGGGGATGGATGTCGTCGTCCTCGGGTGGAGCGGCGGGGAGGACGGTGTCGGGTGGTGGTGGCAGCGTGTAACAGCCCAAAATCCATAAGTCGGATTAGTTAAGCATCTAATGTACATTTGTGAAATTTTGAGCCTTTTTAAAACTTTTTGTTGCTAAGCAAATAGGTTAACACCTGTTTTTTTTTCAAAACCTAGGAATAAAAATTTTCAAACAAAATAAAATTTGTTAAGAGTTTGAAAACTTAGTTCACAGTAGGGTATAAAACCTTATGTAGAAAATCCTTTGATTCCGAAGACTAGATTGAAACCCAGTAATCCAATACTCCTCCCCCAATTCAAAAGCTCAAATTGCACTTAGGATAAAACTAAAAAGGTTTCAATTATGGGAATATTTATTTTGGGATTAAAGTTATCAATAGTAATACCTCATATGCTCCTAGGGTGTCGGAGGTACCTTCAAAAGAAATTCTAAAATTCAACTTGTAAATATACATTCTCTATCTCTGAAATACAAACTGCATATTATTTTGAAAATATAGTAATACCCATAGCTGGGATTAATGTAATTGGATTTTATATGCCCTGTTGGTTGTTTGGGATTTTTCTGGAATTTTTGGAGGTTATTTGGTTTCCATTTTATTTGCATGCTTAATTTGAACTTGAATTTAAAATACAAACAAATCAAGTGAACAGTGCATGGAAATAATTTTCTTAGGTTCTGGAACACTTTAGCAACTCACCTTCAAAATTTCACAATTTCTAGAAATAAGTTGCCATTTTAAAGCAGTCAGTCAAAGTAGATATTTGAAAGTCAAACTGTTGAATCAAAGGTCAAATACATAAAATAGGAATTTAAAAGAATTATTGAGAAAAATGTAATACATGAAAAATTCTAAAAAAAGATATACATTAATATAACTAGTGTCAGGAACCCTCCACAAAAATTTCATGAATTTTAGAGCTAAACAACTAGGTCAACTAAATCCCTAAACATCTCAGCCTTTTTGGGGTTGAATTTTGGAAACACTGTTCCTCCGACCGGACCCGACCTCTGGTCTGACCGAGCCGACTCGACTAGATCGAACCACCTAACCCGCACCACTTACCCCCCCTCGCTGTGAACCGTTAGATGTGATAGCAACCGTCCAGATTACCTGAGCTGTTCGGACATCCGAGAGTGTGGGCGCCTCTGAGGCATCCGATTTAAGATCGATGGCGGTTTACTGGTGTTCGGCCGGTCGAGAACGAGCTCAAGCCACTAGAGCCACGATCTTCGTCGAACATTGCGGCCGTGCGATTCCGCCAGGACACTCGGACCGCCGGTGCATTCTTCTTCCTCACATCACGGGCGCGTCCTCGTGAGCGCGCCGTTGCGTCAACTCCGCTGCGTCATCGCCCAACTGCTCGCGCCCACGGTTCTGACCTCGCGCCCGTGGTCTGGCCGCGTTGTCCAGTCTACGCTCTCACCTGCCCTTGTTCCCTCGCCGTCCCCTCAGCATCGCTTTTGTCCGAGCGACATGACCCGGGAGCGTCATCGCCATGTGAGCTTCCCTCGCGATTCTCCGCCCTCCTCCCTTTATCTAGCAGCCTAGAGCTCCTAGGCAACCTTTACTCCGCACCCTTGCCCCGGACTCCTCTCCATCCCACTCTATCTCTTCTCCAGAGCTCGAACCGACCTTCGGGAACCGAAGGCCATGTCCGCGCCGCCTCCAAGCTCGCCGGTCGGCTCAGAGACCCCTTCCACTCTCAACCACGTCACGGCGCGTCTCAGCATTCCAGGAGGCGAACCCCTCCGTCAATTTGAAGAATCCCCCACCGAGGAGCCGCGCACACGCCCTCTTCTTCGGGTCCAGCCAAATCCGCCGCCACCGCCTCCGCGTCTCCTCCAGCGAGCTTGAGCTCGTTTCCTACCTCTGTGAGCATCCTGTAGTTCCCCTTTACCCCCCCCCTTAGCACTCACTTGTGCTCTATTCCTCTGCAGGGACCCCTCCACGGTGGCCTCCCCGCGCCGCCCTTGCCCGCCGTCGCTGGCTCACCTCTGCCTCTCCCCGTCCTCGGCGACCCCTCGGTAAGTCTCCAGGAGGTCCTTGGATTCTTCTCCACCCAATATTTCTACCTCTCTTCCACTGACCTACCTTGTCTCCGTGCATGGATCATCGCCGCCGCATCCTGGTGTCACCGAAGCGGAGACCGAAGGCCATAGGTCCCCGTGCCCTCTCTTTTGGTGTCGCCCTAGCCCCTGGAGCCAAGAACCGATGCCCAGTGCATGGAGAAGACCTTGTGTGCATGCTACATCACGCACCCGATGCCCCCTCTCCGCTTCTCCTCCATCGCCGGCGGGTTCCCAGCCACCGTTGACCTCAACTTCGCCCCTGGAAGGTAGCCACGAGTCTCATGGTTCCATTTTTTCTACTCCCAGCCGCCGCCATCTCCTCCATCGCCGGCGACATGCGTCGCTGTAACATCCCAATTTTGGACTTGTGTTTCAAATGTAAGAAAATGAGTAGAAATTAAAACTTTTTCTTACATCATGTATTTCCTGGTTGTTTCAAACAATTCTTGCACAAGAATTATGGAAATACAAAGTCATAAGTCATTTCATCCAAACCTTGTCTTCCAAAAATATTCTTGTCAAATCTTGTGATCATCCTTTGTAAATATTTTTCCTAAGTTCGAGGGTTGGTGTGTGACCCCTCTGAAAAATTTCACAATTTTTAGAAATTGTTTGAATATTTTTTGAAGGCAGTCAAACCTATTTGACTTTTAGTCAAACCCAATTCCAGAACCTTGCATAATTTTTGGAGAAAAATTCACTACATAAAAACCTCTGAAAATTTTACACAAGATTAATATCTAAGTTAGCAAGCTCCTGTAAAAATTTCAGAATTTTTGGATTTGTTTTGATACCTTTAAAAATCCCTCAAAGTTCTCAGCTCTTAATTGAAACCCTTAGTCAAAACACTGTTGGGTTTGAACCGGACCCAAGTCTGGCTCGAGCCACTTGATCGAACCCAACCCACTAACTACACCCGGGCTCACTTAAAACGCGCATTCAACCTCAGTCGTTGGATTTAAATCGCACGACCCACGTTCACGTGAACGTTCTGACCTCGCGATTGCGCCAACTCGTTTGGCCGTTATATCAAGATTTGACCGTCCAGATGAATTGGGCCATTCGGGTCACTAGGTTGTCCCATTCAATCGTGACCGTCCATTGTATACCCAATGCTCACGATCTTTCCTAGTGTTTTAAACTTCTGGACTTCGGTCCATACGAGCGACTCGTAGTTGATACACAACATTGGAAATGTCTCGTAGGACTTAGCCGTGCCGGCATACCTTCGGAAGTGTGCTTCATCTAGTGGCAAAAAGGTGGTCTGAAATGTGGGTACATTGGTACACCCCTGCAGGGTTTTGAACTATTCGAATAGCCTCGTCCTAGGTTATGGACACGCTTGGCAAGGTCTTTCAAGAGTTAGACTACAACCTTTTAAATTAAAACTTGACATGGGTGGTACGAATGGGTAATTCGTGCTATGGTTGTGATGGCTATTGGGTTAGTCATCTCCAGGGTGTCTTTATGTTATTACTTATTGTATCGTTGTTATTTATGCAATTAAAATTCAGATTGTCAAAATTGCCTTCGAATTATTATCTATTGCAAATAAAATTTGCTTTATGCTGAAAATAACCATTGAGCCTTCTCCTTTGATTAAAGCCTGCATGTAGTAGTAACTAGGTTTGTTACCCGTAAGTCTTGCGAGTACATTTTTGTACTCATTTGTTTTTCTTAATTGTTGCAGAGGAAGAAGGTTGATTCCCAAGGGATCAACTTTCGTGAGTTTTTCTACGGTTTGGACGACTAGCTTGGCGGCCCGGTCGGTTGCCTTGTGGGTTATGGCTAACTGGTCGTATTTTGGTTAAGGCCATCTTATGGCACCTTTTGCTTCCGCTGTTATTTGATATTTATGTCTTCTGGCCAGTCGGCTCCTTTGTAATAACTTTATATTATGTATGTCATAATATGATGTATGGAATTGATGCATAATTTTGTAATGGGGTATGTATACTGCATTTCTGGGAAGTATACATATCTCGAGGCTTGGTTTATTAGATTTGTGATGCTAGGGTCAATGGAAGGCTAAGCATTGCAAGTCGAATAAATCGGGTTCTCACAAAGTTGGTATCAAAGCCATACTGACCGTAGAAACCCCTAGCTTGATCGTCCTTAGGATATTTTGGAAACTTAATTTCAAGTGTCAACTGGTTTATGAAAATTTAAGTTGGCCCTCATATTTTACTTCTCATCTATCTTAGCTTGCTCATCTCACCTTACTCTTGATTGAATTTGAAAAATTGTTTTCCTCTCATCTTCTTCTAAAGATAGAGCTTGTCGGTTAAATTGGTTTTGGGAGAACCATGAGAGTTTAAGTTGAAGTGTTGGCTGTCTTCTGGAGGAGGTTAGGAGCTCCTGGAGATGAAGGATTCGGCCAGGGACTTGGAGAAGAAATCTGGACAACAAGCACGATTTCTAGACAACTAGCTTTTAATTAGTAAGTAGTGCTGAAAATGAGAGGTAAATTCAACTAAAACTTGTGGGGGATAAAAGGGTAAGAAGTGATATGAATTAGCTAAGCATCAAACCCTTCTTTAGGGGGTTTTACCTTGCTTTTTAGCTGGGTTGAACCAAGGGTTATGTTCTGAAACTGTCTTCCTAAAACTGGTTGCTCGTTCTTCCATACGAGTTAATCATACCAGGGAGTTGATTTTGCAAATTGAGATCTTGCATTGATTTTATGCTGGTTTTAAGCTTTCGGATGTTCATTTGGTAGAGATGTTAATTGTTTTTCCTTACCTTCAGTTTTCGGGCTTGTCCCTTATCCGTCTTAGTATCTATCCCCACCCAAACTTTCAGCAGGACTCCCTAGTCCTTGGCTCCCTTTCGCTTTCTTCAGCTTCTAGTCTTCGGGTTCGTGCTAACCCATCTCTTCGTAGCGAGGATGTGCAGGCGATCCAAAGAATGACTAGGTCGACAAGTGGCGAGGATAGAGATCTCCTTGGCTCCGACTGTCCGGACAAGACTCGCAAGCACCTCCACTCTGGCGATTGTGATGGATCTTGGTCCCATTGCCTCGACGAACCGCGATTACCTCCTTTTTGCTTGGGCTGTGGTGAAGAGAGCCATGTCGTCGAAGGTTGCGAACTAGGGCGGGTCAAGGTCTGTCAGCGTTGTGGTGAGGAAGGACACTACCGCAACGAGTGTACTACAGCTTGCCCAAACTGCGATGAAGACCACTTGCCCGGGAATTGTCCGACTGCCAAAGTCACTTGTTTCCTCTGCGAGGGAAGCGATTACTATCCCAAGGAGTGTACTATGAACCAGGTAATCGCTAGGTCGCTAGAACTACAAAGACTGCTTCTTCGATCATCTGTAAGCACCGCAACCGCTAATGCCTCCAAACCAGAGAAGTTCCTGGATGATTTGTCTAAGGAACTGCGAGACAAATTACCAGTTTATACCTTCCCCGACTTTCAGATTGTGGTAAAAAATCCCATTGTCGCTGGGGCCAGAAAGAGAAAGCTAAAGGATCATCGCAAGCGTCAATAGATAGCTGATGTCACTTGTTTCTTCTGCAACAACAAGAGTCACTATGCGCATAGTTGTCCTAAGAAGGTTGCAGCAACCCCTCGTCCTCCGCAGGCCGTGCCCCAATCACGTGCACCTGCGAGTCAACAGGACGGCCTCCGCAATCTAGCCGAAGTCACTTGTTTCCTCTGCAAACTCCAGGGACATTATGCTAATAATTGTCCTAAGGAGCTTGCAGCAACCTCTCGTTTCTTTTCGCGGCCCGTGATTCGATCGATCACATTCACCTGCAAAACATAGTGACCTGAGGGTCATTCGCACTCAAGTCAACTCCATCTCAGTTGGGAAAGCTCAGGAGGTACCCGACGTCACGTTAGGTACGCTTCTTGTTAACTCTTGCCCTGATTCTATTTTATTCAATTCAGGAGCATCTCATTTCCTTGTATCCCCATCTTTTGCTGCTTTTGGTGGTCTTTGTTTTGCCCTTTTATCTAGTGCCCGGCACCGCCCCGGTTTCAAAAAGGCCTTGCTAACCTACCCCGATCCCTAAAAAAAATGATGCCCTCTGGGTTGTCATCGCTTGCTTGACTAAAGTGTCAGCTTTCCCTTCCTGATACATCTAAGGACATCACATATTTGTGATTGCCTCGGACTTCTGTGGCCCGAGTAGCCATTGTTCCTCTAATAAACTAGCTGAGGAGGGATGACTCCGTATAGCTAGTTATCAAGCTAAGGTCCTGTTCATTAGTGGAGTAACCAGACAAATCGCTCCACCAGCTAACGACGGTCTTGCCCCACCACCCTTAGAATCTAGAAAGATCTCTCATTCTGTCAATCTTCATTATTTCTGGACCTGATAAGTTTCCCCGTGTCGGCTAGTGTGGCATGCTTTCTGCCAGTCAAAACCAAGTTTCGTACCGGCCACTTGGCTGAGCCTTAGATCTCAAAGATCGTGAGCTTGCACGGTGTGCCGAAGATAATCATTTCTGGTCGTGGTTCTTTGTTTACTTCTCGATTTTGGCGTAGTCTGCAAGAGGCTATGCGAACTCATCTCCCTTCCTCCAGCTCAGCTTATCATCCTCAAACTGATAGCCAGGCAGAGCGAGTTAACCAAATTTTGGAAGACATGTTCCGTGCTTGAGTTCTATCCTATGATAAGGATTGGGAGGAATGCTTGCCATTCGCCGAGTTTTCACACAACAACGGCTTTCAAGCCAGTCTCGGCATGGCACCTTATGAGTCAACTTGGGAACGGGAACATCGTCTTCATGCAGACCACCCGTCTTTCTTCCCCGAGTAAACGGAATCTCGGGACGAGATTCTTGTAAGGGGGAGATTTGTAACATCCCAATTTTGGACTTGTGTTTCAAATTTAAGAAAATGAGTAGAAATTAAAACTTTTTCTTACATCATGTATTTCCTGGTTGTGGACCAAAATCACCCGAGCATTTTGTTTTTTTCCAAACCCTAATTCTCTAGCTTTATAAGCCCCCCAAGACCCCTCCTGGTATTCCTTTACACCACCCCTAGCTTCTTCTTTGTTTTTGAAGCTCATCACCACCGAAATTCTCGAATCGCCATTCGAGGCCGTGGAGCTCTATTGTGGTCTTGGGTGCTCCAGTGGTTCATCTTCAATTCTTCTTGTTCCCTTTTGAGCCCTTTATATCCATATTCATTTCCCCTAACTTAATTTTGGGCTCCATTCACAGGAATTGACCAATTTTAAGTTTGGATCATTTCGGCCGAAATCATTCCCTTTCTTCTTCAGCTCTGGTAAGGGTTTCTTTTCCAATTAATTGCTTGTGGAGCTTCTCTGAGCTATAATAAAGCCATAATGATGATCTGGTATCACTCATTTTGCTCAGGGCATCTTTTTAATATCGTCTTCTTCAACTCTGGTGAGCTTCTCCTCTATCAAAGCTTCCCCGGCCATCTTTGAAGCTCATCTTGCTTAAGGTAGCTTCTTATTAGACCTTAGATGCTGTGGCACCCGCTTCTCTGGACATTGCGGAGCTTTTTGTGCATTTTCGTTTTCGGCCTTAGTTGTCATCGTGCCTTCTTTTCCGGCTCGCCGGCGTTATGGGCCGCCGCCGCCGTCGAGGTCATCACCTTTGGGTGTGCAACGTTATTGCGAACCCATTTTAGCCTTTAGGTCGCGTCGCCGTGGCCGGAGCCGCCGGCGGCGAGCCTCTTTTCTCGCTCGGGTTTTGCTGGACGGGAATTCCTCTCTGTGTCGTTGCCGTTCGGACATCATTATGGCTAATGATTGTTAATCATCATTAATGATTAGTTAGCAATTAATGGCTGTCTTAATTTGACTTTGGTGTCACTGCCATGTGGACCCGTAGGCCTCAAACCACAGTGACAAGGTCCTTAAGACAAATATTGGGTTTAATTAATTGCTAATCACAGGCAACAATTAATGTGTCCTAAACCATCCTAATGCGTCACTGCCAGGTGGGCCCCCACCCGCTTAAACCTCCTCAATGCGAAATTATTAGGACATCATTAATGCTAATCATGATTTAATCATTGCTAATCATTGGTTCAGTATTTAATAGCTGTCCTAAATCGCCCTCTGTCTCACTGACATGTGGGCCCATGCACTTAAACCTCCCCCCGCACTTAAAATCCTCACATGTTATTTGTGCTAATCTTGGACCGTCGATTTCAAGATCTACGGCCCAGATCTTCTGGGACTTTCGCGTCCCCGAATGTCCCAATCACTCGGGGCCATCCATCTCATGATCTGCGGCTGGGATCGTGGGTGCATTCGGACCACCCGAGCTCCCCACGGCTCTGGATCGTCCGTCTCGCGATGAACGACTGAGATCTTTGTGCCGTTCGGGCCACCGAAGAGCGCAGCGTCCTGAGCCCTCCATCGTTTGATCTACGATCGAGATGAGTGTGCCGTTCGGGCCCCCGAACATCCCAATCCTCGTAGACTGTTGGATTTAGATCCAACGGTGAGCCCCTTTTGATCGCGTGCGTGCGCTATTTCTTCCACGTGTGGGCCGTTGGATCCCGAATCAAAGGTCCATGTAATACCTCGAATATCAAATAGAGAGAACATATTATTCGGAAGAGAAATTTATTCAAATTTGAATGCACTAAAGTTTAGGGGGAAATTAAAAGAAAATTCGGGATTTGAGGGAGGATTGGACCTTGGGCTTTCAGCCCAAGGCGTCCTATCCAAGTGGGTCGGCCTTGTATTGGAGTCAAGAAGGGGGGGTCCCCTTCTCCAAAACCCTACCCTGCACTCTGATGCCACGCCGCACTTTGTAGCATGCGATGCTATGTGAGCCCCCTCCGTCTTTGCTCTACCAAGATGAGGAAGGCGCTCAGAGGTGCCGGCCATGGTGGAAGGAGAAGAAGGGAGAAGAAGAAAGGAGGAGAAGAAGAAGATCTTCTTCGTGGGTTTTTGTTCAGCGTTTCATGCGTCTCCAAGGGTATCAATTCGTTTCCCCGCTGTTTTGATGTTGTTTAGAAGCGAAACCGATTAGAATCGTTTGGATCAAAGTCAGTCTGCAGTACATTCGAATCTGTCCAGTATGTTGCGCGGGCTGTTTCGCCATCTTAGAGGCCGAATCAGAAGTTTTGATCTCCTAGAGTTATTTAGATAATGTTCTTAGCTTTCGGTGGCCGCCAAGAACACCTGATTCCGACGTACGGATCAAAAGTTATGATCGTTTTAGTTTCTGCTGTCCAGAACTCTGACGAGAAATAGCAGTCTCTGTAATTGATAAAATATGACCTAGTTAGTTAATGATTCACAAGACTTGCCCATAACGACTTTTGTACGCGACCTCATTATCTTTCAGGATCGATAAAGAACACTCCATTTGGATTTGTAGAACAAAAGTTATGCATGTTTTAAGTTGACTGTCCAAAATCCTGACGAGAATAAAATATTAGTTTTCCTTTTGATATATGATCAAGTTAATCGCAGATTCAACGCTTTCGCTCAACTAGGTTATTGTAGATAATCTTGTTACCTTTAAAACAAGCCTGAGAACACCCATTTTCGAGTTTTATAGCAAAAGTTATGTTACTTTTACTGTTTCTGTCTGCCAAGGTTCCCTGTTAGAATGTGGTGTAATTCGAACAAATGTGCACAATTAATTGACGGGGTTGGGGTATGTGTTAGGAGCGATGCGAGTAGTGTCATGATTTCTTGGTTCTTATTGAGTAACTTTGGTGTAGGGGGTGAGGCGCCGAGGTTAGCGGCATCATTGTTGCCTCCAACGCATCGCAACGCTAAAGGCAAGTGCACTGACGTTTGTATGAATTGTGTATGTTGGATGCTTGAGGTTCATGCTGTGTTTTCATTTGATACATGAGAAGTTCCGATGATCATGTTCATGTTCATGTTCTGTCCACGGGAGTGGAGCTCCACAGGAGTAGAGTCTAATACTGTTGGAGGTGATGCTAGTCCTTATTCATAAGTACATCGACAAGCATATATTTTGTGAATTTTGGATGCCTATTGTTCGTGTTGTATCTTCATTTGATATGTGTCAAGCTTCAATGATATCAGAGCGGGCTTTAGGTCCGTGGTAATTAAGTTATTAAAATGACACACTGTGCACAGTAGGTGGGGTTGGGAATCCATTGTTTCCACATTTCTATTGTTATGTTTCATTTGTTGAGCAATTGTTGAATTGCTTCTGTACTATCTTTCTTGTTGTTAATCTATGATATGTTATGATATTCTATATCTATGAATCTATTATATGATTGTCATGAGATGATCATGTATATTCATAATTGATTATATTGTTTATGGGTGTCGACAACGAATGTTAAGAAGTGGAGGTCGTGGTTGTTGCCTTGGACTTTGTCAGGTTACACCACCGTTCGTGGTAGACGAATAGAGTAGTTACTCCGAATACTATAGTTGCAGGTGTTGAGCGTGGGTTGCTTTAGAAAGTTGTTTTCTTCCTTGATCTCTGAACTTGGCATATTCTTGTTCCGTGGTAGATGATGAATTTCTCTTGGGTTCGTGGTTCTTGGTAGTTACTGAGTTTCAATGGGTCTCTAATGGTTCTCTGAAATAATTATTGTTTTCTGACTGTTGAGTTGTTTTTACTACTCGTGATCCTCGTCAATTGGCAATATTGATATTGCCATGGTTGTTCCTTCTTTCTCATTGGAAAATAATGGCTCATGTATTCATTTGATAGTTTGGGTAATGAGAGTTTTAATATTGCAAGTATGTTAACATGAGAAAGCTTTGGCTCTATGTATTTCTTTTGGATTATTCCGATGGTTGAAGTTTAATGCATCTCTTTTCTGATGGAAATTGTTAAAAACCTTTTGTGATAACTTGATATGGTATGGGTATCAAGTCGAGTCTTTGGCGTGGTGCATCATTAATATTAATTAGTCACCTTGGGAGTGAAATTGATTAAGTTGATGTTGTCTTCTACTAGTTCTTGATGAACTGTATATATGAGTAGTGACTGAGAGTATGTCCATACTTATTTAGAATCAAAAGAGATATTAAGAAGTACGAAACATTGATGAATTAGACTGATCATTAAAATTGTTTATGTCACTACGCTTGTTGGGTTCTTTGGTTCCAATGGATTAATTTAAGTGTGTGGAAAAAGAAACTAGAGGAAATGCTAGATTTGCATATTCGTTAGTATGATTAATTATTATAATTGTGTACAACCGGTTGAAGTGATTGAATACCGGTGGATCTAGAATTTATGGGAGGAGTTCTATATAGTTCTTCTATATAGAATGATGCGATGAATTTGGTTGTAGTATTGTTGAGACTTTTGATCGATAGAAGATTTCGATTTTTGAAGTTTTAGTGTATTTTTGCCGAAATCCAAATATGAGGAGGAGCAGTTGAATATGTGTTTATAAATATCCATGTGATTTGGGAAGGAAAGTAGGTAGCAACTAGATTTCATAATGAAGCCAGTTGATAACAACAATGGTTGGAGTATAACTGTTGCGTGTTGAAGTTTGATGTTGAGCATCACTAAAAGTTAAACTGATATGATATAATAGGTGCTTATGCCCACATGATTGTGAAATCATCGGATGATAATGTGTCCTTGATGAAAGGGTTTTGGTAGGACTTTTGGTTGTGTAGTAGACCCTTCTAAACTTAAGAGGTTGATGTAGTGAGGTTGTATGGTTTTGGTATACTCTCGTTTTGAAGATGGGATGAAAAGGTAGTATGGAACAATTTGGTGAAACTTTGGGGGCTTTCTAATGGCATAGTTGATGATAAAGATTTATGTTCAGAGTGTATTATTCTTGATGTTAGTAAGGTTATTCTACAAGAGATTGCGACTTGTGTGTGTGGTGATGATTCTTTTAGAAATAAAGTAATTTGATCGTCTTTCGTAATTTTGATTTAGTAAAAGTGTTTCGAGTTTTGCGTTTGTGATCATTTGGACCTCTAGAGTTATGTGGTGATTTAGTTTGTTTTGAGCAAAGTGACATGTTGAAAGATTTGATTGGTTCCTAAGGGGTTCCCGTGATTTGGGTTTTAAGAGCTTATCTGGTTTAAGCTGACAAAGTGATGTAGTAATCACAGCAAATAACTTTCCTTGTTAAAGGAAGGAGTGAAGTATAAGTATTTGAGATTTAAGTCGTTTTGCAATTTGTAGTTTATTTGAGTGTGCTTAAACCTTATGCATTTGTTCCATAAGAGTTTATCAATTTTCAAAGGCAATACCTTCTTCTTATTTGGGGTTTGACCTTCCCTTCGTGCGGGAATTGTGCCCTCAACTGTTGTTTTTTTCCTTTCGTTGCTTGAGTTCTTTGCCAAACTGACTAATCTCTTGGTCATCTGTTCACTGCGAGTGGTAAATGTTTTTCTATGTAGTGACAACTGTTTTCATTTGTTTTTCTTGTAAGTAAGGATTCATCGATTCATTTCATAGGGGCCTTTCGAAGTGTTTATTCAATGTGATTGTGAGATCTTGGGTTGTAAGTTATTCGAGGAGCGTTGAAGGATGAACTGATTTCGTGTATAATTCTTGGAGAAAATTTTATTTATATCGAATGTTTACCTTTGAGGCTAAACTGATTGCATTATTACAACCATTAGAACCTATGGGGATTTGTGATCCAAGATCCTTTGTTCAATTCGGGTGGAACATTAGAATTTTCAAAAAGGATGGGAATCTTGATCAATGTTTTAGAGTGTCACGATTGAGTACCTTGCACGGTTGTGTAGTTAAACTATGATGGTGTTGTAATGAGAGTAAGATTAGCGAAGTGATCTAATCGTTAAAGCGATTTTGAGATAGCCGAGATTGTTGGATTATTGACAGAAATGACTTGGACTTAGTAAGTAACTCTCTAAAAGTTAGAATCTTTATAAAGATAATTGGATCGAGAAAATATTTTCGTATTGATGTTAATGCGCGAGTATGTTTGGATTGTGAGAATTTTAGGGATTTAATCTAAGGTTTCCCCTATCGTCTATATGAGAAGTTCATTGTAGGAGTCTTGCAGTTTAAATTTGGGTTTCACATTGTGTGCTAGGACTTTGAGTCGCCCAATGATTATGTGTAGAAGAAGTAGAATAAGGGTGGATTCCGAACAGTGAGATGATCATTGATAGAACCCTTTTGATGGAGTATATGAATGTATGTGCTAAGGATTCTGAGTTGTTTATTCTTAAAAGATTGAGGTGATGTGGTTGCATGTGAGGGCTATTTTGAGATATATTGGAAGTCATCTATCAAAGTATTTCCATCGGTACAAAAGTTGACTAGGGTATGTTTGGTGGAGTCAATAGAGATTCTCTACAAAGGTGTGAATGATGTACTTCGGCTTGAGCATAGCGTTGAGAATGCCAAGATAAGAGAGATGAGTTAGTGTGTTATGCGATGAATTGGATTCCAAAGTTTGAGAGAAATTTTATTCCTAAAAGAGAAACTGAGAAAGTTGATGCTTCCTTGAGTAGTGACACGTTTTCTTGATTCTTGTTTAAGCTATGTGTTTAAGACAGATGTCCTTCGCAAGTTGAGCTTGGCATTTATGTTGGCATGTGTGGTTCTTATCAGTTCGGAAAGAATGAAAGAAATTTATGACTTGTGCATTTGAGTGACTTCCTTTTTGGTGGATGTGGTGTTTTTTTGCAAATTTCCTAATTTGAAGGTGGAAAGTTTTCATGATGAATTGTCAATTTTGGATTTGAGCCTTTTGAGTGTGGAGTTAGCATTGCGTGGATGTGATGAGAACTCTTTATTTTTAGTTGGATTCTCTTTATAATCTGATTGTTAAAAGCGAGTTACATTGTGCATTTTTTTATTAAAGGAGGTGCTCCTTGTAGATGAAGAGTTCGAATTAGAAAGGAAGAAGGGTTTCGTGTGTGTTGAGCATGTTGTGTGCTTTTGTACCAAAAGGGAAGTTGGTCTAGGCACCTTGGTTCGTTTCGGCGGATGCAAGGATTAGGAAGTTGGTGTATCGCTTTGACCGACTCGGGCCACACGTGGGTATGCAACTTTTGGTTTGTTCTGACACCGATTAATCTCTTGGGAGATCTGGAGTTGAGTTTCGTTAACATCATTGACCACCGAGTAGGATCTTACCTTTGAATCTCTTCTGATGAGTGTACTTGGCAATGTCGGATTGAGTGTTAGGTCAGATGTAGTTTACGTCAATGTCTTACGGTCTTGTCAGTCTGAGAGATAGGTCATTTGGGACCTGGAGTCTCGCATGCGCGAGTATTATCCAGACATGTTTGCTCTGGGCATATGTTAATAGATGTTTCTTTTCTGTGGCAATTGTTCTTTCGTTTATTTCGACGGTTAGAATTCGAGGTCGAATTCTGTTAAAGGGGGTAGAATGTAATACCTCGAATATCAAATAGAGAGAACATATTATTCGGAAGAGAAATTTATTCAAATTTGAATGCACTAAAGTTTAGAGGAAAATTAAAAGAAAATTCAGGATTTGAGGGAGGATTGGACCTTGGGCTTTCAGCCCAAGGCGTCCTAGCCAAGTGGGCCGGCCTTGTATTGGAGTCAAGAAGGGGGATCTCCTTCTCCAAAACCCTACCCTGCCTCTGATGCCGCGCCACTATAGCACGTGAGTGCAGAGCAACCCCTCCGTCTTTGCTCTACCAAGATGAGGAAGACGCTCTGAGGTGCCGCTGGCCATGGTGGAAGGAGAAGAAAGGAGAAGAAAGGAGGAGAAGAAGAAGATCTTCTTCGTGGGTTTTTGTTCAGCGTTTCATGCGTCTCCAAGGGTATCAATTCGTTTCCCCGCTATTTTGATGTTGTTTAGATGCGAAACCGATTAGAATTGTTTGGATCAAAGTCAGTCTGCAGTAGATTCGAATCTGTCCAGTATGTTGCTCGTGCTGTTTCGACATCTTAGAGGCCGAATCAGAAGTTTTGATCTCCTAGAGTTATTTAGATAATGTTCTTAGCTTTTGGTGGCCGCCAAGAACACCTGATTCCGACGTACGGATCAAAAGTTATAATCGTTTTAGTTTCTGCTGTCCAGAACTCTGACGAGAAATAGCAGTCTCTGTAATTGATAAAATATGACCTAGTTAGTTAATGATTCACAAGACTTGCCCATAACGACTTTTGTACGCGACCTCATTATATTTCAGGATCGATAAAGAACACCCCATTTGGATTTGTAGAACAAAAGTTATGCATGTTTTAAGTTGACTGTCTAGAATCCTGACGAGAATAAAATATTAGTTTTCCTTTTGATATATGATCAAATTAATCGCAGATTCAACGCTTTCTCTCAACTAGGTTATTGTAGATAATCTTGTTACCTTTAAAACAAGCCTAAGAACACCCATTTTCGAGTTTTATAGCAAAAGTTATGTTACTTTTACTGTTGCTGTCTGCCAAGGTTACCTGTTAGAATGTGGTTTAATTTGAACAAATGTGCACAATTAATTGACGGGGTTGGGGTATGTGTTAGGAGCGATACGAGTAGTGTCATGATTTCTTGGTTCTTATTGAGTAACTTTGGTGTAGGGGGTGAGGCGCCGAGGTTAGCGGCATCATTGTTGCCTCCAACGCATCGCAACGCTAAAGGTAAGTACACTGACGTTTGTATGAATTGTGTATGTTGGATACTTGAGGTTCATGCTGTGTTTTCATTTGATACATGAGAAGTTCCGATGATCATGTTCATGTTCCGTTCACGGGAGTGGAGTCTAATACTGTTGGAGGTGATGCTAGTCCTTATTCATAAGTACATCGACAAGCATATATTTTGTGAATTTTGGATGCCTATTGTTCGTGTTGTATCTTCATTTGATATGTGTCAAGCTTCAATGATATATTCTTTTCATATGTGTGGATATGATGGTAGTCATAATACATAAGATCATTCATGCATCCATGTTCATGTTCCGTCCACGGGAGTGGAGCTCCACGAGAGTGGAGTCTAAAGTCCCATCAATTCCAGTATGGGCATGTGAAGTCCCACCATTCCAATGTGGGCAGTTTTGAACACCCGTGTGAAATGTTCTTCATACGGGATTTGGATCCCCGCATTTTTGTTAAGATGCGGGCTTAAGTGAACACCGACGGGTGTGTCACTAGCTATACCGGTATAAGCACGTGTGCAGTCCATTCCTTTGATTATTTACATTCATCTCATACATTCATAAGTATTCATTCGTTATATGTTCAGAAACTGTGAAGAGGTTGTCTTGTTCAAATTGGTTGTCTGTTCATTTATTCAATGTACTTGCTGAGTCTTGGACTCACTCTTGCTTTGTTTATTTATTTTTTAGGTGAACGTTGGTGATGAATCTCTTGGGAGGGAGTAGACATGCACTGCCCATTCAGTTCACTTTACACTAGTCTCAATAAAAGAATTGTTACTACCTTTCATTCATCAATTGTTGGATTGTATTAAATAAACTTAGACTTGGGTGATACCTTACTTAATGTTGAGTTTGTTTAAATAACTATTTATGTTCATTGATTATTCGTTGATAGGATTATCTTAGTGGATCCATTATTGCATTCCTGTTTATATTCCAATTGTTGATGATCTGTCTAGCTTAGCTAATGAATTATTGTTGAACTTATTCCGCCGTATGGTTATATGTTAAGTCTTTAGGTAGCATTTTGGCTTCCGAATAGCCAGGGTGTTACAGTCCATGTGCGTCCACGTCGATTCCCTTTTGATAAGTTTTGTTTTATTTCGGTAAGCTTTATTTCACAACTGAAAAATGTATTAAACTTTGAAAATGTATAACTAATTCATACTAATTCATTTTCGGATGATTCAAATTTTGATGTTTCTGTTTTTAACTAAACTTTAATATAAAAATAGTTCTAAGCTTAATTCTGCTCCAGAAAAATATGGAAATAGAATAAACTCCTGTTTAGGGTTAGTTTGTGCATTAAAAGTTCTTTTAATTTGGAAAATGCATAATTAATTCTCTAAAGATCCTTGTTGGGGTGAATCCAACTGTGTTAAATTCAGGTTTAACTAAAGTTTAATATAAAAATGCATTTGGACCTTGTTCTGTGCCAGAAAATTTTGTAAATAATATTATCTTGTTTTCAGCCATTTTAGAATATTCCAGAAATTGATTCAAACCTTGTAAAATGCATATCTTTTTCTGTATAACTCCAAAATGTGCAAACTCAATCTTGTTAAATACCCCTGTTAGCATACTTTAATATGAATTAGGTTCTGATCATGGTTTTATTTCTGAAAAATGATATGTGCTAGATTTACAACTTAGAAAAATCACAAGTAAATCATTTTAACTCCAAATTGAGTAAACCCAATGTAACATCCCCATTTTGGCTTGTGTTTCAAATGTAATAAAATGAGGGTAAATTAAAACTTTTCCTTCATCCTTTTACTCTTGGAAACTTTTCTGAAATTCTTGTAAAGGAATTTTGGGAAATTCAAAATCAAAATCCTCATTTATCTCAAGTCAAAATCTTCTGGGTGAAATCTTGTGTCAAACCCTTGGTAATAATTTTTCCTGGGTTCTAGGGTTGCTTGGTAACACCTCTGAATTATTTCATAATTTTTGGAAATTATTTGAGATATTTTAGAGGCAAGTCAAACCTTGGTCAAACCTCTGAAATCACCTTCTGGAATTTCTTGAGAAAATTTCAGTGCACAAAAATCTCTGGAAATTTTATGAAAGGTTAAACCTAAGGTCAGGAACCTCCAGTTAAAATTTCATAAATTTTGGAGTTGGTTTGATACCTCAATTAAATCCCCAAAGTTTCAGGTTTAAAAATCAAACCCTAACTGGTTTGCACTGTTCATTGGACTCGAGTCAGGCTCGGGCTCGAGTCACTTGACTCGACCGAGCCAACTAACCGCGCCCCGCGCCAGTTCAACATGCGCGCGCTATCGGTAGTTGGATCTCCATCGAACGGCTCTCATTCGTAAGCGTTCGGACAACTCCGGTTGCCATCGATTCTCGCCGTTGGATTACGATCCAACCGTCGCGGATCGTCTGCGGTTCGTTTAGTCTTTCCAATTAGCGATCGCATCGTGGCGTTCAAATCTTATCCGGCGGCGGCATCTATTGAGGTTGGGCTCAACCCACTAAAACGCTTTGGGCTCGAGCCGCTTTGTCCGATGGTGGTGGCCCGCTCGCGTCGGCCGTCATCTTCCTCCTCCCACCGCGCATGCCCGCTGTGCGCCATGGCGAAGAGAGGAGATGACTTGTCACCTCCTTGAGCCCTTTAAGCGGCTAAATCTTTGCCATGCATTAAATGCACACCGCCTCCTCCTCCCCAAAGTCGTCTCCTACCGCTCCCGTCACTCACGATGCCCATGGCGAGGCATGAACCAGTCCACCCGAGAGCTTGGGCTCAACCCTAGTTTGAGCTCCTTGAGCTATAAGTAGCTCCACTGGCTCTCCTCGGTTCCCTTTCAAAACCCAGTGGTCTTGCAGAGCATCTTTGGTGCTTTGTGAGCTCAAAGCACCAAAAGCACCTAAAACCGCCATTGTTGAGTTGGGAGCTCCTCGGTGCAACCGTGCTCCAGATGGCGTTTCTTCCTCTCTTTCGTTTGATGTGTGCCTCTCACCTCCGGAACAAAACCCTAACTTAATTGTAGTTGCTTTTCACAGAGCAGCTCAATTTTGGGAATTGTTCTTTCGGCCGTGAGCACCCCTTCTTCCTCACCGCCAGTAGAAGCTTCATTTCCTAATTCTTTGCTCGGAAGCATATATGAGCTATTGTGGAGTGTTGTGATGACCGGTCTCACCCGGTTTGCTCAGTCGTCATCTTCACTTCTTCTTCTTGGTGCCGCGCGCGCTCTTCGTTGCGAGCCACCTCGACCACCTCAGAGCTCCACGGTGCTCAAGTACCCTCCTAGAAGCCCCTAGAAGCTTTGGCACCCACTGAAGTGGGTTGTTGCGAAGCTTTCGGTCATTTCGCATTTCGGCCATTTTGGTCGCCGCCGCTCATCGTCGGCTAGCCGCCGTTCTGGGGCACTATCGCCGGTGTGAGTGGTACCAATGTGTGCGCATTGGTATTGCGGTCCCATTTGGCCTTTAGCTCGCGCCGCCATGGCGAGTCGCCGCGGCGGCTCGGGCTACATCGGTCTTTTTCGGACGAAAACGCGGTCGCGTAATGTCGCTCGGACACAGTAACGACGTTCATTAATGCTAATCATTGTTAATCATGGGTTAGTAATCATTAGCTGTCCTAAACCCACCTCCTCAGTCACTTGCATGTGGGCTCGCACTTTTTAATCGCCCCGTGCGCTAACCCACGTGTGCGTGGCCCACTGATCATCGACACAGTGGGCCCGCCATCTTCAAACCCCCCCTGTGCGCGTGTGTTTAAACCCGGCATGTGACTTAGCGTCACTAACTAGTGGGCCCCTATTGTTAGTAGCCCCTGTTCAAATCGTGAACGGCCCAATCCACCTCAGCCGTTCGATCTTGGATCCGTGGCGGGATCGTGGGAGCAATTGGGTGTCAGAAGGCTCCTCAATCCCACCCTTCATCGCTTGATCAACGGTCGGGTTGTGCGAGCATTCGCGTCCGAAGGTCACAATGATCGGATCGTTGGAATCAAATCAACGGTGCGGCGGCGTCGCGCATGTTGAATCGGCGTCTTGCGTGGGCGTCGGATCTTTAATCGGCCCACGTTGAGCCACGTCTTTTCTTTTCGGTTGAGGATATTATTTCCTCGGTAGCTTTATCTTTCCACTGAAAATGTTGTCAAAACTTTAGAAATTCATATCTTTTCATTGTAGATCCTTTTGGGTGATTTGGTAGTATTAATTTTCTCTTAGGCTAGAGATTAATCTAGAAATATTTCAGCCTGTTAAAAACCGAGAAATGTTGTGAATCGATTTTAGCCTTTTCACCGTAATAAATATTCCAAAATGTTATAAAAACTTAGAAAATCCATAACTTGTTCTCTGTAAGTCCAAATAGAGCGAACTAAATTTTGTTAATTTCCTTTAGGGATGAACTTTAGTGAAGGACCAGTTTGCTAGTGGTCTTTGCTACGATATAAATGATGTCCTAGTTTTAGAACTCGGAAAAATCATAACTAATTCATTATAACTTCAAATGACCTAAAATTTTATATGGAGCATCACTACACCAGTAGGTAGCCACCATAAAAATTTCAGCTTCAAAATCTTTCTAGAAAATATTTTTGCTCTGATACGTAATTATGGCCAAAAATAGGTTTTTAAGGAATATCTTTTATGCCACAAATCCAAATTAAGTTTTCCAGTTTCTATGTCTAGGTATGTTCCTATTTTACCGTGTGTATAAATTTAATCGCATTTGGATAATCTTTGCTTGCTCTTTCGTTTAAGTGTTGCTCGTCTTATTGGTTGTTTTCGCTCTTTCGCTTAGGCTTGACATTTGCGGTAACCCGAGAACGACCCTCCGCAACAAATTAAGCAACGACAAGCGGGCAAGCGATTTGATCATTTCCATTGATCCCATTACTTTTAAAGTCTAATATTTTGTTTAACTTCTATGTATGCATTGCTATTTTGTTGTTAAATTGATTAGTTAGACCTCTAGTTGCATAATCTGTAGGTAAATGGTTATCCTCTACTACCGAGCCTAGGTTATTTCTTGTGGTTAGAGTTCGATGGATGAACTCTTATCACTTAGTAGATTACTGAATGAATATTGCTTAGCCATGCCTAGTTATCGGTAGTATTGGGCGATCATCGACTTAGTCGATGATCTTGATCACACAAATACTTATACTACTCCATTATGTCCAACCCTTGTGTTTTATTGATTTACAAATCAAAAGCGAAAACAAAACTATATCTTGACTTGGGCACAATGGTATGTTGATGTGATCTGTTGGGTGTGTGGAATGGTGCCTAAGTCCCCAAGGACCGAGTTACTTGTGTCACTAAGCCAAGCGCTTATTGCGTGCTAACCACACGGGGGGATATGGAACCTCTCTTGACTAAGTACTTTGGAAGGTGTTAATTATGAGCTGGTTGGTGGGTGTGTTCTTGTGTGTGTGTGTTTGTGGTGTTGGAGGGGAGCATTAGCAGACCGGTTAGGCTGTCTAATGTGTCCTTCTCCCGTGGGTTGCGGCTCTTAATTAGCATCGTCCATTGGAAAGCGTCTTGTTAGACTTAGCCATACCTGCATACCAAAGGAAGTGTGCTAACCGTGGCTGGTGGAAAGGCGGTCTATCATGTGGGTACATTGGTACACCCCTGCAGGGTTAAAACTATTCGAATAGCCTCGTCCTAGGTTATGGACATGCTTGGTAAGGTCGTGCAAGAACTAGACTACAACCTTTTAAAAACTTAAACCGACATGGGTGGTATGAAGGGGTACTTTATGCTATTGTTGTGGTGACTATGGGTTAGTCACTTCTAGGTTGGTGTTGTCATCTATCTATTGTTATAATTGTCTCTCTTTTATTTGAACAATAAAAGTTACTTGCAAACTTGCTTTGAATCTATTACCCTATTGCAAATGAAAACTTGCTTTATCTTTGAAAATAAGTCGAGCCTCATCCACTTAAATAAAGTTTGCATGTAGTTAATTATAGTTCTGTTATCTCACACGTCAGTCTTGCAGTACAAAAACAAGTTTTGTACTCATACGCTTTGCTTAATATTAATTGTTGCGAGAGGAAGAAGGTGAGCCCCAAGGGCCTCACTTTTGTGAGTTGTGTTCTTGGCGCGTGCTGGGCGATTAGTTTGGCGGTCGGTTGGTTGCCTTGTGGGTAAAGGCACACCGATTGGCTTTTGTTTATCGCCATCTTATGGCCATTTTGCTTCATTGTATTTACTTATTTGTATGACTTTTGGCCTGTCGGCCTCTCTTTTGTAATAACTCTTTTATATTATCTATGTCTTTCGATTGTCGCTTTACTTGGCTCTATGTGTATGAATGGAATTGATGCATGATTTTGTAACAGGTGTGTATACTGCAGTGCAGGAAGTATACATATCTCGAGGCTTGGTTTATTTGATTTGTACTGTTAGGACCAAGTGGATGGTTAAACAGTACAAGCCGAATAAACCGGGGTCCTCACACCCAACTTTGCTAACCTTAGGATGCCATTATCTAGCTAGAATAAAAATTTCAGACCTTAGATCCTTCTAGAAATTTATGCCATGAACAGTACCAGTAATTAATTTCATTCGAATTAACAGGCTGAGGGAATTTGTGTTAGCGATAACTTTTTCATACTTAGTCCAAATGACTTGATTCTTGTTTCTAAATTCATTTAAAATCATAATCTTGTTGCTGTATGAATTTCATGAATTTTGGATGACTTTTGCTGTTGAGTTTTATTTGGTGTTCTTCGTTCTTATTGGTTTTATCGCCTTTTTGCGTTAGGTTCCGAAGAAATTATTGATTTCGTGAGTGATCCTCTGCAACAAGAAAGTGATCTCCATCAAGGCAAGCAGTGTAACATCATTTGATCATATTGCTCCTATTACTTTTAAAAGTCTAATATCTTGTTTGCAAAAACTAAGTATGCATACTTCCTGTGTCAAGATTTATTTTGTCGATTAGAGGTAGCTAATCCCATTGCATGGTTGCCCTTAAACTGTTTATCCCTTGCCACAAAACATAAGTTATTAATATCGCTGGAGAATTAGAGCCTGGTGATTAAATTATGTTTTTTTATCGTCTTTACGGTGTCATGCTTAGAATGCTTAGATAACGGTAGAATTGAGCGGTTATCGACTTAGTCGATGACCTTGATCACACAAATACTTATTATGACTCTATGTTTCAGCTTCGAGCTATGTTAAATTGTGAAAACTAAAAACTGAAAACAAAATGATTTAGACTTAGGCACAATGGTAAGATGGTGTGAATTTGGGTGTGACTGGAATGGTGCCCGAGTCAACAAGGACCGAACATCTTGTTACACTAAACCAAGCATTTCTGCGTGCTAACAACATTAGAGGGTATGGGACCACTCTTGACTTAGTACTTTGGCGTGTATTAGCTACGAGTCGCAGGTGGGCGTGTGTGCATTGTGTTGTGGTAAAATGAGGTGGTTTATGTGTGAGAGCATTGTAGTTGTTCGGAAGCTTTACCCCTATAGGGTAGTTGACTTCCGGCTTTACAATATAAGCGTATGGACTTCGGTCCATACGAGCGACTCGTAGTTGATACACAACATTGGAAATGTCTCGTAGGACTTAGCGGTGCCGACATACCTTCGGAAGCGTGCTTCATCTAGTGGTAAAAAGGCGGTCTGAAGTGTGGGTACATTGGTACACCCCTGTAGGGTTTTGAACTATTCGAATAGTCTCGTCCTAGGTTATGGACACGCTTGGCAAGGTCTTTCAAGAGTTAGACTACAACCTTTTAAATTAAAACTTGACATGGGTGTTACGAATGGGTAATTCGTGCTATGGTTGTGATGGCTATTGGGTTAGTCATCTCGAGGGTGTCTTTATGTTATTACTTATTGTATCGTTGTTATTTATGCAATTAAAATTCAAATTGTCAAAATTGCCTTCGAATTATTATCTATTGCAAATAAAATTTGCTTTATGCTGAAAATAACCATTGAGCCTTCTCCTTTGATTAAAGCCTGCATGTAGTAGTAACTATGTTTGTTACCCGTAACTCTTGCGAGTATATTTTTATACTCATTTGCTTTGCTTAATTGTTGCAGAGGAAGAAGGTTGATTCCCAAGGGATCAACTTTGGTGAGTTTTGCTACGGTTTGGACGACTAGCTTGGCGGCCCGGTCGGTTGCCTTGTGGGTTATGGCTAACTGGTCGTATTTTGGTTAAGGCCATCTTATAGCACCTTTTGCTTTCGCTGTTATTTGATATTTATGTCTTCTGGCCAGTCGGCTCCTTTGTAATAACTTTATATTATGCATGTCATTTGCTAGACCTGTCATAATATGATGTATGGAATTGATGCATGATTTTGTAACGGGGTATGTATACTGCATTTCTGGGAAGTATACATATCTCGAGGCTTGGTTTATTAGATTTGTGATGCTAGGGTCAATGGAAGGCTAAGCATTGCAAGTCGAATAAATCGGGTTCTCACAGCCACCTCCAAACTGGCCGAACCTCCTCTGTCCATTCATGTGGCTCCATCTCTGAAGAACTCTATCACTGAAAATGGAATTCATTTGTAAAATCAACTTCTTCAAGCTAACAAATTTTGTGTATGTAAATTGATCACTCAATCCTATTTGATGAATGAATGATTGTTCTAGTGAGAAGTTAGCTGACAAAGCAATGAAATTCTTTAGATGAAGTTTTGAACAGAGAAGATTTTCTGTAGAGAACTAGTTTTGTCAGTAAGCTAATGTTTTTGTTAATGCCTCTTAAATCACTTAAGGAGAAGTGCTTAGCAAATGAATTCTGGAATTGGTAATTTTTAGTTTTAAACACTCTTAGTTGTATGTATGAGCAGAGAAGGTGTTTAGAAGGAATTTTGCTTTGTTAGTGGAAACCACATGAAAACATAGCCAGCTATTGCTGACAAACTGTATGGTTGTCATTTTTAGTAACTCATTTGAGTAGCAAAAATTGGAGTTGAGTTGAAGGAAGTTTGCTGGTAGCACTTCAGTGCAGAGATTTTCCTTCTGTAAGATTTTGGACAGAGAAGGTTTTCAGTTGAAAACTGGTTTTGGCAATAGACTATTGATACTCTAACACTAGTAGTTAGAAAGATTGTGGATCCATTTAGCCATTTAAGACACTTAAGCTATCAGGAAACAAACCTAATTGAAAGCAAGTATAGAGTTGAATACCTTGAAACCATCAGAGTGCAACCTTGTTGCCTGGTAGTGGGGCTACTCGAAATGGTAATTAGAAGAAAAATTGTTTGGTCAGTAGGACCCTTTTTCGAAAACCAACCGTCTTTTGCTAGATTTGCTCAAAGGAGAGAAGAGGTTAAATTTTGGCAGTAGGTTTTAGCTTTGCTCAGTCAAGTAGTTAGCAATTTTGTGGAGTCATTTAGGCTTTTGAACCTTTAAGCTAGCAGGAGCTTTCCTATTTGAAAAACATGGATGGTGGGAATTTTTAGAAACCTACAGAGGCAAAGCAATTTTTTAAGAAACAGTAAATCAGAGTAATAACTTATGGGGATTTTAGGGTTGCAAACCGCATGTTGTTAGTAAGTTCAGTAACTGGATATATTTGACTAACACTCAATAGTAGCTTTTATCGACCTAATGAACTTTGAAGGAGATTTGTACATTTTGTTAGAATCACAGTGTTCAGCCATTAACAATTAATGCTGAGAGAGCAAGAATTAAATAGGAGTTAGAACCTTGGCAGATGCTAAAGCAAATGGATTATAAAATATAATCACTAATTCGTCACATGTAACCTAACAAAGTAAAATCAATCGTAAGCCAAGTTTTGGTCTATGAATAATCAATCTACAATAGACCTTGCCATAGTAACAAATTCAATAACTCATTCCTAATTCAAATCAACTCCAAATCCAATGCTCTTGTTCCTAAATTTATCTAAAATCATTATCTACCTTCTGCTTTAATTTCTTAATTTTGAAGACTTTTTGGAGTTTTGGAGCTTATTTGATGTTTTGCTTTGTTGGTTCTTTATCGTTAGATGACGATGATTCGGGAGTGCAACGGAGATGATCGTAAGAATGTTCAGAGTACCAGCAAACAAAGGCAGGCAGATGTAGCATCATTTGATCATGTTGCTCCTATTATTTTTAAATTCTAATATGTTGTTTGTAAATTCTACGTATGCATTGCTATCTTGTTTTAAACTATTGTCGATTAGTTGACCTATTAGATGCATAATCTGTAGGTAAATGTTTATCCTCTACCACTGAGCCTAGGACTACCTTGCTGTGATTTTGGGTTCGTTGGATGGGCCCATGTCACTTAGTAGTTTTCGAGTACGTTGCTTAGCCATGCTTAGCTACCGGTAGAAATGGGTGGTTATCGACTTGTCGATAACCTTGATCACACAAAACTTATCATGATCTTTATGTTTCGGCTTTGTGCTATGTTTATTTGTGAAAACTAAAAACTGAAAATAAAATGATTTGGACTTGGGCACAATGGTATGTTGGTGTGCTTTTGGGTGTGATTGGAATGGTGCCCGGGTCATTAAGGACCGAGTTACTTGCGCCACCGTACTGAGCATTTTGCGTGCTAACTACATTAGAGGGAAATAGGACCTCTCTTGACTTAGTACTTTGGCGTGTATTAGCTATGAGTCGCAGGGGGTCGCAGGAGGGATGGTGTTTGGGAGCATTGTAGTTGTCCGGAGGCTTTACCCCTACAGGGTAGTTGACCTTCGGCTTTACAATGTAAGCGTATGGGTTTCGGTCCATACGAGCGGCTCGTAGTTAATACACAAGATTGGAAACGTCTAGTAGGACTTAGCCGTGTCGGCATACCTTCGGAAGTGTGCTTCTTGTGGCAAAAAGGCGGTCCGAAGTGTGGGTACATTGGTACACCCCTGCAGGGTTCAAACTATTCGAATAACCTCGTCTTAGGTTATGGACACGCTTAGATACGCCCCGTGAGCACTAGACTACAACCTTTTTAATTAAAACTTGATAGGTGGTACAAATCGGGGATTTGTACTATGTTGTGGTGGCTATTGGGTTAGTCACCTCTAGGTGGTTACTTGTTATTTATCGTTACTCGCTGTTATTTCAATTCTTACAAACAGATTTTACAAATTGCCTTCAATCTATTACATTATTGCAAATGAAAATTGCTTTATGCGTCCAATTAACCATATAACCATTTCCTTTGATTTCAGCTCACATGTAGCTATGTATAGGCTTGTTACTCGTAAGTCTTGCGAGTACATTTGTGTACTCACTGTTTGCTTGCATTTACTAATCTGGACAGCAGGTGTTGAGATCGAATCGGGTAAGGAATGATTGCGTAGGAATATCGATTTGTTATGGTTTCAACCCAGTCGGTTGCCCTGTGGGTTATGGCAAGCCATTGGGACTTCCTTTATGGTTAATTCATGATTTTAATTCAGTCAATTTACTATTTTTCCGCTGCGTACTTGATATTTATCTTGTTATTTGGCCGGTCGGCCCTTTTGTATGAAACTGAACCTTGTAAGTTCAATGTGTTGTAATTATGAAGTTTTGATATTGTAAGCACTTGTGTATGGATTGATACTGATGTTTGTGATGGTGTATGTGTACTGCTCCTGGGAGGTACATGTTACACTAAGGCTCGGGATATTTAGTTTGTGATGCTAGAGTCAAGTGGATGGCTAAGCATTACAAGCTAAATAACTCGGGGTCTCACACAGCGGCAGCCTAGCGACGGTGGCGGCGGATGACTTTGTAACAACCCAAAAATTCACAACTACAAAAATATGGGATTTAAAAAACTTTTTATGTGATAGCTAGTGTTGTTCTTCTTGATTGCATTTTTGAGAGTTGTTTGAGTACATTTTCTCTTTTGTTAGCATAAGTCCAATTAGAATTATCTAACAGATGCCAAATTTTTATCTGTCACCGCGTTAGAATTCCTTCAAGCAAATATCTGAATTTTAGCAAGTCTAAAATTCGGTTAATCTGCCTCTTCACAAATCTTCCTAGCCCTTCTTCCTTCTCCCTACTGTTCTTTAGGCTAAGTGTTGTTGGTCTAGTTCGGGTCCGATTCGACCAGCTCCCATCTTATCCAATCGAGCCCATTCTTATCCCCAGATCATGTTCATCTGACAAGGTACTGGGACCAGCGGCAGCGGGCCGGTCTCTTTTTCCCTACTCAGTATCAAGGCTACAGGGCTGGGTGTGCTGGCACATGCTGTTACTCAGCCATTAATAGCCATCGCTCGACCCATCACACCGTCTGCACTGTGCTGCCAACCCGGTCAAATCGCCACCACTCCTACTTGTCGGGCCATGCAGAATGCATCACTCGCTCTCGGACATCTCCACCCCCTTATAAATAGCAACCCGGCGCCCCCTCAGCGCCTTCTCCGCCACATCAGTGCTAGTCCCAACTTCTTCCTCAATAAAGAGAGCTTGAGCTTCAGGTAAGGCTTTATAACATCCCAATTTTCTGAGCTTTAAAAATCTTTTGAATAGTTAGTAAGGAGAAAATTCACCATTTGATTTTATTTGAATTTAACTCAAAAGCTTACCTTGGACTTTCTATATTAAAATTATTTAATCTGAATAATTCCAACTTGAACAATTGTCAAAACTATTTTATTTGGATTCTATGTGCTCAAATATAATTTTCTAGATTTTTTTAAGTTCATTTGCTATTTTCTGTTGCTTATTTGAATTTTGGCTATTTTCTAAAAATAGAAAACTAATTGAAATCTCATAAATGCTCTTGGGCCGAAAGCCGGCCCAAACCATCCTCGACCCAGCTGTGTGCAACCCAGTTCGCACACGCACCCCGCCTCCAACTGACATGCGGCCCCCGCATGTCAGCCTCTCTCTCTCTCTCTCTCTCTCTCTCTCTCTCTCTCTCCGTGCGCAGCACAGCCTTTTTGTCTGAGCCGTCCGATCTATTTTGAATGGTCCGATGGAGGTTGATCGTTCGGCAGTCTGAACGTCACCAACGTTTTGAGCTGTCTGATTGTTTTTGAACGATCCGATGGAGTTTGCCCGTTCGGTGGTTTGAACGTTCACAACAAGTTAGAGCGTCCGATCAAGGATGAATGGTCAGATCAGGTTGAGTCCGAACTCGCTCGCGCTTGCGTTCGCTGCCAGGTGGACCCCGTGCCTTCATCGTCCCCATCACCGTCTTCCCCGCGGAGTCCTCACCACATCCACCATTGAAGCCCTTCTAGAAGCTCAATCCGACAAACAGATTCTTTATCAAAAACCTTCCCGATTTTGTTACCAAATCTTATCTCCTATTCGTCCGTGTCCGTATTTGCTCCCAATCGTCCACAAGATGAACTCTATCTCGTATTTCAAACAAACCTGAGGACATTCCGAATTTGGGGATTCCTTATCTCGTGCCGCCACGGTCCTATAAATAGGTCCCCGAGGTGCGTCAGCAACCCCGCATCCAAAGCCCCCGATCAATTTCGTCCCTCGAGCCCTAACACCGCCACAATCCAAGATTTAGGGTTTTCGCCTGAGCTTCATATTTCACGAATTTCACCACCGTCTGTGAAGCCCTGTCTCCATGGAGTACGTCGCTGTGTTCTACGTCACTTGGGCTATCTCAAGAGCCCTTCGCCGTCGCCTGTACCTCATCGGAGCTGTCGTCTTACAATAACCGAAGGTCTCTGCTACCAAAACTTCGCCGCCGATCACCACCGACGTCTACAACCACCCGTGAGTACACCCTCTGTGCGCAATAGCTTTAGCTACATGCTGGTACCAAGAACTGTGTTATAGTGTGTGTTAAGCCATAGAACTGTGTTGGGTTTTGGTATAGCGGTAAAGCACACTGGGAGTGTCAATGCTTGAGATGAAGTTTTTGAAACGTTTTGTTATGATTAGTGCTAGCTACATTGATCGTATCTTGTGGGTAAAGTGTACAACCTTTGCAGAGTGTTAATCAATCTATTCGAATAGCCGTGTCCGCAGTCATGGACATGCTCGGGGATTTCACATGAGTATATTTTCATAAAACTTTGGGAAGGGACAGCTATGTGATCTAAGTCATATGGATGTGTGAATTAAACTAATTAGCTTTGTGTCCTTTGTGAAAATAACTGTTAAATTATTATTGTCTATTTGTTTTGAATTATGCTTTCAACTTATTATTGTATTCAATTGCAAATGTTGTATTTCTGCAAAATAACCATAGAAGTTATTTCCTTTGGAATAAGCCTGCATCTATAAATTGTATTCTGTGGTATGACTTGCGAGTACGGTTGTGTACTCATGCTTATTGTAAAACTTGCACCAAATCTACAGAAGAGGAAGAGTCAATGCTTGCTTTCGAGGAGGAGTTCAATGAAGGTTGCTGATCGTTAGGGTCTAGATCCCAGTCGGTTGCATGTGGTAAATTGATGGGATCTACGTTGAAGTTTATTCATTCCACTGCTATTTAATCCTTTGTCAGCCCTGCATAGCCTAATAAGTTGTAGAACTCGGCCATAAGGTCAAAACCAGTATTTGTTATTCAAATTACTCGTATATTCTATTAATCACTTTGTGTGGATCGATATTCATCTTTGTTTATCCTAGACTAGTGCATTATACACAGAGGGTCCAGAATTGCATTTTGGGTCCTGACATGCATGAGTGCTCGCTTCGGCTGAGCGCCACCGCAACACCGCTGTTGTCGTTAACACCCGTCGGAACCACCGTTGACCTTGTTCTTCCTCCCCCTCTAACCAGATTGGCCCAAAGAGTCGAATCGACCTCGCTGGGGAGGTGCACCCCAAGTCATCCCCGCAGAGCCATCTACTTACTCCCCTGAAGCCATTTGGAGGATTGAAGACTACTCTCTTCTCTTGGGCCCTCACTGCTGTGCAGAGCCTCACTCATCATCACGGTCCAGCGTCGCCAGCCCAGCTCCAGCTAGCTCGTCCCCTCAACTCCGTACCAGTACGTTCCTAGTGGCCCAGATGCTCCTCCTCGTTTGAGCTACCCTGTTCTTCTTCGGTTCTTTCTCTGGTTCTTTCGTTGGTTCTTTCGACCACTGTGGAGTATTTGAATCATTCTTTCTTTCAACTCCTGTTAAGTAGTCGAGTTCCATCATTCTTCTGAGCACGTAATCAAAACTCATTCGACTACACACAATCAAATCTTCTACAACCACGTAATCGAAACTCTTTCGACTACGCCCAGCCGAGTCTCCTACGACCAAGTAGTCAAAAAAGGGGGTGATACCTAGCTGTGCGAAGTTGCAAAGAGGTTGAGCATTGTAAAGGCCTTGTGATAGTCAACATTAGCTGCACACGTACGAAAGTGTGTCGGGGTAGTATAAGTTGATTTATCTTTTGTGGGGAAAGTGCACAAACTTTGCAGAGTAAGAAAACTATCTGGATAACCGTGCTCACGGTCAAGAGCAGTGCTGAGAACTTGCTGGATATAGCTTTCCTTTTTATAAAAAACTGATTTGTGGATGGAATGGAAAGATAGGGTTGGAGCGCTAGGGATTTGGAAAAGCCATGTCTGGGACCAGTGGTAATTACGGGATAGCCTGAGCATTGGGTGGTTGGTGCCACTCAATGGTATAGGAGGTTGGACCTCCACTAGTACTTTACAACAAAAACTCAGTTTATAAAACTTGTGTTAGTAAACTACTAAGTCTCAGGTTTTGTTATTACTTACCTATTCCAAACTGGTGGCTTTATGCAAACAAAAGAACCACAAGCCATGCCTTGGTTTAGCCTTGCATTTATAATAATTGCATTGTGTGTTGGCTCGTGAGTACGGATGTGTACTCAGGCTTGTCCAATATAATCTTTCAGAGCCACTTGATCAAGATCTCTACGACTACTTTGTGGCCGCTGGACCAGACGATGGTGAAGGTGGTGAAGCTTAGGCCGGGACCCCCCTCGAAGTCGAAAGCCCTCTACGATCACCTAGTCGAAACTTACGACCAGGTGTGGTCGCAAGCCTTTGACTAGTCGTGGTCGAACCTCTTTGTTCGACCACGAAGTCGAAGCCTTCTACGACTACCTTGTCACACCTTTCGACCAGGTGTCAGGGCAGTACGAGTAGTTTAGGTCGGGACTTCCAGTCGCTTGCCTGTGGGCGAAGTGGGTGGATCGGCTACCACTTCTTTTGCTTCCCATCTATTCTCTACTATGTACTCTGAACTATGTAATAATTTGGCCTTGTGCCATTTTTGTAAAGCAGTGGGCCACACGGCTGGTCGGGTAATCTACCAGGTTGTTGTATACGATGTATGTGAATGATCCAAGAATGTACCTGTGTGTGTGCTATCTACCGATCTAGGGAATGGCACAGATGGGCACAACAGGACCCAAGTTTGCAAATTTAGAGGCTCACGACGACCGGGTCTTTGACCGGGTCCTCGACCAGGTCTACGATTAGGCCATGGCCAGAGGTTGTGTTCCAAAGTTTGAAAATTTGGGGTCTGACAGACTTCTTCCCGACGCTGTGAGCGGGCAGCACCGGGAACCAGCTCGGCTTCAGCCGTGCAAGAACCCGAGGTCGGTGATGGCGACGGATGTAGCAGCGGAAAGAGCTCCTTATCTCTTTTATTTATCTGTTTTTCTCCCCGAGAGACAACCGAGTCCAAACAAGCTGCTAGCCTATATATGTCCTAATTTAGCATCTGGCCTACGAAACATCAGCTTTTTTTAAAACGAAAAGCGGGAGAGCTGCCTTCATTTCATTGAAAGACAGAACGGGTACAAAAGAACAAGAAAATGAAAAAAAAAATGTACAAGTGTGTGAAAGCAACCTAGAAAAGCACTAAACTAGGACTAAAGGCTGCAAATGCTTGCGCCCGCGTCCGCCCAGGATTTGATCTCATCTTTGATACTTGCTAATAGGACCATTTCCGGTCTTTCAGTTTGCTTGAAGATCCTGTTATTACGCTCAATCCAAATTGCCCATATTGTAGCCATGATTGCTGAGCTGGCCGCCTGTGGATTCCCCTGACATTGTAATGGTTGTCGATCATCTACCACTGAAGAAACCGGTCATGTTCCCATGTAGAAGGTTGAAGCGCATCAAAATGTAGCCAACCTGCTATCCCACTCCAAATGCGACGGTTGTAGGTACAATGGAGGAGGAGGTGGTCGACTCGACTGTCTCTAGGTTTCTGTAATATAGGGGGCAGAGGTAGTTATTCGGCCACGATCTGGCAAGGAGTTTGTCAACAGTGAGGATTCTTTCTTGAATTGGCAACCGGGCGAAAAACTTGCATTCGGACGGAGCCCACGGCTTCCAGACGGGGGACTTGTAGGGTTTCAGTATTCCTCCTTGACATTGAAGCTTGTAGGCCGAGCTTGCAGAATATTGCCCATTTGCAGACAAGCGCCACGTGACTGTGTCCACTGATTCTGATTGCAGGACCGTCCCAGAAATCTTTCACCATAGTTCAATGCATTCCGTGGGCAATGCTGGGGTGATGGCGTCCCGGATACCCGAACAGTTCGGTTCTTTCTTCTAGTGAGTTGGAGCAACTGAGGTGCAATCTGTTTTGGAGCAAGTCCGTCCACCCACCGGTATGTCCAGAAAAAAAAAAAAAAAAAGGCTTGGGCGACGTCTTGCTATGCCATTACCATCGAAGTCGCAATGCAGAGGCAAACATCGTGAGGTCCAGGGCTCCCAGTCCACCCTGTTCTATGGGCCTGTAAACTTGCTGCAAGTTGACATGGCAGTGACTACCGGAATATTTTTTTTTAAATATTATTATTTTTAAAGATATTTACAAAAATAAATAGTCGTTTAAAACAATTACAAAATGTGTCTGAATCGCGCGGCGGAAGTGGGCGATTTCTGTGCGCCATTGAACTAGCGATAGGTAGCTATCGCCGATTGAATCGGCGATAGGTTCTGTCGCGATTCAATCAAGCGACGTAAGACGAACTATAAAATCCCCGAAAAATCAATCCAGAATTCATTTTAATTCCAGAAAAAAACAAGAGAGATTGGAGAGGGAGAGAAGAAATTGCGGCGAAGCCCTGTCGGTTTGTCGCGGTGGAGAGAGATTGATAAAGCATCAGTTTCAATCGATCATCTCGTGTTGCAGGTAAATTTTTCTGAAACTGTGTATGTTACGTCCAAACCTTGTAGGTTAGCAAACGCCAATAGCGACATAGAATTAAGTAGGTTAGATACATGTAGTCGGACTCTGTAGTACATATTTTGAGTTGTGTAGCGACATAGAATTGCGACTATAGCGACATAGAATTGAGTAGGTCACATAAATTTAGTCGAACTGCGATACATATTTTGAGTTGTGTAGCGACATAGAAATCGACAATAGCGACATAGAATCGAGTAGGTTACATAAATGTAGCCGAACTGTAGTACATATTTTGAGTTGGACATAGAATTACGACAATAGCGACATAGAATTGAGTATGGCGGCTGGTTGACCGTTTAGAGTAACATAATTAATGCACGATACATTTTTGAATTGTGAGAAAAACACGAGTAGCTGTGTAGGTCTAAAAACAATGAGAATATATGCGCGGTTATTATTTTGTTAGTACGCTGTTATTAGTTGTGTTAGTGCGCGGTCAATATCTTGTTAGTGCTGAAAACACCGTTTAACTAGAAAAGTAGCATGACATGTATTAAATTTGTAAAGAAAATTCGTAGTTGCTACATAGGCTATGTAAAGATGCATGGAAAAATACGAACTTTCTATCTTGTCAGTATTTTCGGTATGGCGACGCGAGTGAGTACGAGTTGCTTGACCGATGATTGACCGGCGTCACCGTAGCGCCTCGATGCGTGCTCCTCCGGAGGGCCAGCGCCGATAGAGCTTGGGGCGTTTGGCTACACACCCCATCGGGCATGGAGGTGCACGAGGCCGGATTCGAGGTGCGTCAAGTTGTGTCCTTCATGCGATCAATGCCGATCCGATTATTTTGCGTTGACTCTATTTGTGCTTAATCATTTGGACGCAGGTTGAGAACGGCAGGCCTCCTTCCACTCGCGAGGATGGTGGAGGCGACGGTGGAGGACGATCAGGACCAGCGTGCTGGTCGTACGTCTAGGCGTTTTCCGTACGACCGTGCCCTACTGACGGCGCTGGTTGACCGCTGGAGGCCAGAGACCCACACGTTCCATCTCCCGTGCGGGGAGATGACGCCGACGCTGCAGGATGTGAGCTACCTGACCGGGTTGCCCTGCGCAGGCGCTCCGATGGTGGCGCACGACGTCCCCGCCACGTGGCGCACGGACCTCCTAGGTAGGTTCCGCAATATCCTACCGCCAGGCAGTGCGTACGTCGAGTTTAGCAGCCCGCACGGGCACACGCTGAAGTGGATCTGCCAGTTCTACGTAAGTGTTTTCGTAACTATTTTTCTCTTATAACAATTCGTTTGTGAACTGTGTTGACGTTTACGTGTCTTCTTGCAGCCCGAGCGTATGGCTGCGGGCGCAGCGCCGTCGCCGCTATACGAGGCGCCGAGGCCTACCTGCTGTGGTTGTTCGGGTGGGTGATGTTCCTGAGCTCCCACGGCGACAGCGTGGACAAGCACTACATCCGCTACGCGCAGGAGGTGGCCGAGTCACCGATCGAGCGGATCCCGCAGTACGCGTGGGGTCCGACCGTGCTGTGCGCGACGTACCGCGCACTGTGCGACGCGTGCTAGCGTTGGCGTGACGGCTCGATCCTCTCGGGATGCCCGCTCCTACTGCAGCTGTGGTCGTTGGAGCGTTTCCAGATCGGACGACCACAGATGGACTTGACAGCGTACGGGGGCGGCTTGTACGCCCCGCAGGACGACCTGGACCGGCCGACCATGGGCACTTTGTGGTGCCGCCGACGGGTTAGTTTCGTAATCTTTTGTTATTTTCATTTTGCAATCGTTATTTTCGTGTACTTAGTTTGCAGTGTTGTATTGCACAGGTCACCTTCACGCCGATCACCTCGTAGGGCTCCTACCCGGAGTACGTTGCAATGTTCGATCAGCTGACCGATGACCGCGTCATCTGGACCCCGTACAGTGACGACCGGGTGGTCGCGCGTGCCCCAACGATGCAGCCGGTCTGCGTGCACGCGAGACTACGTGTACTGGTACACGCGGAGTGCCTTGGTGCACGACATCTTCGTGGAGGAGTACGAGATACAGCGGGTCTTGCGCCGATTCGATGCGCGGCAGAGGTCCCGGCCCCTTGGGGATGCGGTGCCGCGCGCGTACACGCGTAAGTTCACTGTTGACTTTTATGTCCGTACAATATGTGTTACATCGCAACCAAATATTTTTCTTGCCGTCCACAGGTACACTAGGAAGGGAGTTCATGGCACGATGTCCTGGTCGGACAGGATGTCCCCTTGGGTGGACGGTTGGACTGCCGCGCACGAGACCCTCGTCGAGGTTGCGGATGAGGCCTACGACCCCGAGACGTACGAACACTACATGGAGTGGTACTCAGCTCGGACGAGGCTCCGTTGCGTCCGGGTCGTGGTCGACCCTGCTCGACATGCGGCCGCGACGTCCAACACGTACCCCACCCAGCCGGACTCCGCTTTCCACCGCAGCGTACGTACTCAATATTACATATTTCATATTTAATTTGACATACTTACGTGTACAACTTGATGATTACCTGTGCAGGTGGATCTTCACCGAGGTCGTCGAGATGGTAGACTCGCGCAAAGACATGGCAATGTCGGGAGATCGAGGGCTCTGCACAGATCGGGGAGGCAGCGATGCGTGGAGTGCGGACGCGATCGTCGCGACGCCGGCCGACCGGTGGACCGCGCAATCGAGGACGAGGGGTCACCGAGGTGGTAGGACCGACCTCCGCTCCGCACGCGTGGCGGGCACGTCGGCGTGGCAGGGCGGGGGGAGCACCTCCGGACATGCGGGAGGTGAGTTCGACACGACACGCTGACATCGCTTCTTCATTTCATTTCGAACCTCATAAGTTTGTAACGACGATCTTCTGTCACAGGTCCTCAGCTCCACCCGGGCCAACAGGTAAGTTCCATTTGCATGCGTAACGTACTTTTAGTCATGACTATGTTTGTGTTTGTAACCTAATTCTTCGCAGGAACGGCTTGGGAGGACGATACATTCTCGGTCGGCGATGCAGACCTATTGGCACCCATGGAGGACTTCTTCAGGGATCCGCGTGACACGCAGTTCTCTTTGGAGGCTTCTCAGCTGTATGGTGCGCCGAGTGCGACCCAGGCCACGCAGACTCAGCCGACGCAGACCCAGCCGGCGCAGGATCAGCCGACGCAGGATCAGCCGACGCAGGAGCAGCCCATCGCTACACCACCACGGACTACTCGCGTGGGTCGGGTTGTCAGACAGCCTGACCCTCTGACGTACTCGCTGCAGCGAAGGCAGAGGCCCGGGGTGACGCGCGGGGTGCAGTCTAAGAGGGGACGCCATTAGATTTCCCTTTATGTAATTTTTTTTTCATTATGCCAACTGTTGTTATGACATCTTTTGAATATGAGTAATACGGCTGCTTTGTTTGACGATCCGTGAAAGGCGCCTCAAAGAGTTGAAAGCTGAGCAGGCCGAGCAAGGTAGGCGGGACAGGTAGCGCGAGGAGCAGGAGCGTGAGCATGCGAGGCGACGGGAGGCCGAGAGGGAGCGAAAGAGGGCCATCGCGGCAAGAGCCAAGGCGCAAGGCGAGGAGTACAACGCCGAGCTGGCCCGCAAGGGTAAATGGCCACGTTCGACTCAGTAGTTCTACCCTATTCCTCCACATGTCCCATGTATTTCAATGTGTGTACCGTCCTCGGTTCGTTGTCCTGCGTGCCATGTAATCACCTTGTCGGATGAAATGTCGTGTGGTTATCGTTGCGTCATTTCCCCAAAGTTCTCCAACGGAGTTGTGCAGACATTCCCGAACGCATTTCAATATCACCTGCGTTGGTACGTACGAATCATTAATCCCTCAATCGTCCTCCAAAAAATCTTCCAACAATGCACAACAACAAATAGCAGGCGAACAATTTGGATAAATTAATCTGTCACCGCTTGAACCGCTAGTTCTTTGGTTCACGTATGTATCGCCGATTCGGTGGCGACAGGAAGGTATCGCCAGTTCAACTGGCGACAGGAAGGTATCGCCGATTAAACTGGCGACAGGCCCCTGACCTCTACAAAATCCTCTGGCAACCGTCGAAATTCCACACAGGACTCAGTCTTACTCAACTAAAAAGAGAAGGACACAACAGAGAGGAGGAGGAGAAAAGCTAGCGAAGCGCTGTTCGTCCAGTTGCCCACCCCTCGGGTAATTTTCTTAACAGAACGGATTACATGATTCTTGATGTGCTGTTACGTAGTGAAGTCCGTTTTACATACTTTTTTGGTGGGATATTCGGTTGCACATATGTAGTTGATCGTGTAAATGTTCTTCACACTGCAGTACGTCAAATATGTCCGACGTCGTCAATTTCAAAATTTAGTACGGCCGAGGGACTATTATGGAGGGTCCCGAGGGAATTGATTTGAGTTATTTCCAGTCCGCGGACGTGCCCCTACCAAGACCTGACCAACGCACAATAGGCGCTGTGATGCGGTGGTTGTTCCACACGTTCCAAGTGGACCGTGATGTCTACGATCTGACATTGAGCTGCCTCGCCCCGGCGAAACATTACGTATTGGGAGTTAGTGCAACTAAAGAGAACAAATTCATGGCGGTCGTATGTACGTATGGCGAGGGAGAGGGAATGGAAATTGGTCCTTCTGGTCCAGGCGTTTGCAAAATCCACTCCTGCATATGCGTCAGAACAAGTAGGAGTTGCTGACACCGACGAAGAAATAGGTGACTCCTGCGCGCCGCACACAATGGCAGAAGGGCAAGAGGTTGCTGATGTCGCCGAGTTACCTCATTCAGTGAGACAGGCTAGTGGGCTTGCTGACGAGGGGGAGGAGCTGGAAGACCTAGTGGGAATGATGGAGCTCGAAGACCAAGATTACATGGCGTTGTCCGAAGATGAAGGTTCTGATGACGACGATGATGCGGACAAAGAGCGGTTCCATCCGAATGGAACATATACCAGTTCGAGAACCTCGTCGTCAACGAAGGCTCCCATGTACCATGGGAGTATGACCAAAGCGAGGTCAGACTAGGAGCTACGTACAAATGCAAGGAGGCCGTGCAAGATGCGGTCAAATTCTGGGCATTGTCGGTTCGACGCACATTCACCGTCGTCAAGTCTACCCCAAGATGCTACGATGTCAAGTGCAACATAGAGGGATGCCCTTGGCGCGTGCACGCATTTCAGCCCAAGTGGGACACCTACTGGAAGTGCTCCATAGTGGTCCCTCACACATGCGTCGTCGCTGAGTCAGCGCAGTCCCACCGGAACCTGTCATCAGGCTTCATTGCCAATCTCATGTACGGTGAGATCATGGATAACCTAGATTTTGAGCCACGATCCATCATTCGGGCCATTGAGGCAAGGTTCCAGTACACTATCAGCTATGCCAAGGCTTGGAGGGCAAAATAGAAGGCATTGGAATCAAGGTTCGGCACGTTCGAGGATTCCTACCACAACCTCCCTGGGCAACTCCGAGTCATACAAGACAGGAATCCCGGCACTCATATCGACATTCAAGACGCCACACATCCGAAGTGGCCTAATAAGAGGGTACTACAGCGAGCATTCTTCGCGTTTGGTCCATGCATCAATGCATTCCAACCTCGTCGTCCGATCTTGTGTATCGATGGCACATTCTCGATCGGCGGTACAAGGGCGAATCGACCGCAATAGCGACGGACGGAAACAATCAAGTTCTTCCGTGGCATTCGCTTTCGTTGAAAGCGAACACGATAGCCGGGCCGTGGTTCTGAAGAATGTGAGGATTTACAGCGCGGACCGTCCCAACGTATGCCTTATACATGACCGACACGCGGGCCTGCTGCGTGCAATAACACAACTACAGCTAGGAGAGAACGTTTCACTTCCATGGCCGGATCTACAGAGCAGGTGGTGCATGAGGCACTTGGGTGTAAACTTCTATAAGCAGTTCCGCAACAAGGACTTGATGAACATGTTCAGCGTCAGGAACCGAACCCGTAAGTTCGACACACTCTGGAAGATTCTGGACGACCGGACCCAAACCCACAGAAGGGAGGCATCGACTAGGGCCGCCCCAAGCGCCGATCAGGCCCCCCAAGCATTGCCACAACTACCCACAGACGCTCCTAGTGTCACGAGGAAGACAGGGGCACAGATCAAATGCTTCTCAGACTGGATTGAGCACGAGTCTAAGGAGAAGTGGTCACTCGCTTGCATGACGGGGTGGTGCTCGATATGGTATCATGACAACCAACCTAACGAGGTCTACAAGCGGGTCATGCGCGCGCGCGTGCCTCCCTTTGGTTGGTATTGTCGAGGCAATTCTCCGCGGTACCACAAACTACTTTGTTAACAGATGCGGCAATGCATCGCTCACCATGGCAATGATGAGTACTCTACTCGCCATGATCACCGCATACATGGAGGAGAAGAGCAAGAAGGGTGAGATGCACCGGCATTCAAGATGGGCACGAGGAGCTTCGCCGAGATAATGTGCGAGGATAAAGGGCGTCGCGGGACTAACGCGATAGGATCACCATGAGTGCACGCTACGCGCGATAGTTGCGTATGCACTTGTAACAAGCCCCTTCTTACGCATAGGCCCCGCTCCCATGTCATGGCCGCTGTTCGACGGTGGCGCAACATCCCGGTCGATACCTCTCACTATTTCACCAAGGAGGCGGTGATGCAAACATGGAGTGGAGAGATGTATGGTTACGCCGTTGTTGGCCATTTCACCGCCATCCATCCCGGAGCAACTAATGCGGGCGCGGACATTGGTAGGCTCAAGGAAAGGTTGGCCGGCGAGTGCGACGCATCGAGAACGATATGGACGAGGCGAGGCGGACGTCGCGCGAAGAAGTGCTCCATTTGCAGGGAGTCTGGGCACACCTTCAAGACATGCCCCACGCGAAATGCTCAGGACTAAGGAGACATCGGCATTCCGAAAGTCACCACGGGGACCTCATCCGGTGCCCCGACTAGAGGCAGCGCACATGGGAGACGTTGAACCGCGACCACGACAAAAATATTATTATCAATGTTGTCAATTATCATTTTAGTTAAGTGTTATGACGTTCTTCTGCAAGTTCTGTAATATCAGAGTATGAATTCCCGATCGAATGACAATATCACTTATCTTCCTTTTTACGAATCGTTCATACCTCAAACGTCCTCGCTAAATTCTCCGAAAATTAACTGTACTACAACAACATACGATGATGATAAAATGTTATTGTGAGTCCAACACATTTCGTACCGTTTCATTTTTATGAAAATCACAAATTGCCTAAGTGAAATAGGGAAAATAAGGGTTGGAGAATGGCAATATCACTTATCTTCCTTTTTACGAATCGTTCATACCTCAAACGTCCTCGCTAAATTCTTCGAAAATTAACCGTAGTAGAACAACATACGATGATGATAAAATGTTATTACAACTCTAACAGATTTTGTACCGTTTAAAATATATGAAAATCACAAACTGCCTAAGTGAAATAGGGAAAATAAGGGTTGGGGAATGAATCGTCAGTTCAACTGGCGATAGGTTCTGTCGCCAGTTCAACTGGCGATTCATTCTGTCGCCGATTGAATCTGCGATTCATTCCCTCAATCGCGGCATGGCGGGGCAGATCTCGCCGCCGCTTGAATCGCGATTCATCCTCGCCGCCGATTCAATGGCGACAGAGATACATTTTTGTAATTTTTTTAATCGATTATTTTTTTTTGTAAATATCTTTAAAAATAATAATATTTTTTTAAAAAAATTCGTGACTACCGTGGGCTACCTCTGTTCCTCGCCTCAACCATGCTCTCCGCAATTTGTCGATCTGCTTGATAATGGCCTTGGGAACATCAATGGCCGAAAGGATGTAGGTTGGAATTGAGGTGAGAACCGCCTTGACGAGCGTCAACCGGCCACCTTTCGAAATCATCGGGCCACGCCATCCCGCTAATCGGCTTCCAATCTTATCTAGTAGCGGCTGAAAGTGAATCCTCCTGACCTTCCTGACAGACATAGGCATTCCAAGGCACTTCATTGGGAAGGAGGAGATCTATGCAGGGAGATTGGTCAAGATGCTGTTCAGGTCGATTCCATCACATCTGATTGGGACAATAGAGTTCTTTTGTAGATTCGTATGCAACCCTGTGACTTCATCAAACTAGTTGAGGATCGGTACCAGTGCGTCAATTTATTTGCGCAGAGTTACGAAAATAGCAGCATCATCCACATATAGGGAAGTGCGCCTGTGTGCCCCCTGTTCCTCGGATAGGGGAGAGAATTCCTTGTTTTATTGCGTAGTCCAACAACCTATGCAACGGGTTAATGACAATGTTGAAAAGGTACAGTGATAAAGGATCACCCCGGCGGAGGCCACGCCGGTGTTGTATTGGCTGTCCTAGGAAGCATTAAGCAACACCTTGGAGGTTGAGGAGGCTAAGAGCATCGCTATCCACTATGTCCATCTGTTTCCAAATCCTCTTGCCATAAGGTTGTCTAGAAGGTATGGCCAAGATAATGAAACAAAGGCTTTAGCGACAAACATCAACTTAGGACAAATGGTTCGGTCCTTCAAAAGTTTATGGACCGTCCACGAAACACAATCTGACGGTTCATTTGATTCAACACTTGTGACTCATTTTATTCAACACCTGTGACTTGCACCGACAATACATAGAAGAGGTGCTACCAAAATGGGGGTATAGACGTAATTTTATCTTCACCCTTTTTTAAGGGAATCTTCACTCTTTTGAAATTTCCCCATGCCATGTGTGCCCCTATCTTTGGATAGTGGAGAGAATTCCTTGTTTTGCGGCGCGGTCCAACAACCGATGCAATGGGTCAATAGTGATGTTGAAAAGGTACGGCGATAAGGGATCACCCTGGCGGAGACCACGCTGGTGTTGTATTGGTTGTCCTGGGAAATCATTGAGCAACACCTTGAAGGTCGAGGAGGCTAAGAGCATCACTATCCATTATATCTACCTATTCCCAAATCCTCTTGCCAGAAAGTTGTCTAGAAGGTATGGCCAAAAGACTAAATCAAAGGATTTAGCGACAAACATCAACTTAGGACAAATGGTTCAGTCCTTCCAATGTTTATGGACCATCCATGAAACACAATCCGACGGTTCATTTGATTCAACACCCGTGACTTACACCAACAATGCATAGAAGAGGTGCTACCAAAATGGGGGTATAGACGTAATTTTATCTTCACCCCTTTTTAAGGGAATCTTCACTCTTTTGACACTTACCCATGCCAAGCACTCGCCGCTCATGCATGCCCCTATTCGTTGGATAGTGGAGAGAATTCCTTGTTTTGCTGCGTAGTCCAACAAATGAAGCAACAGGTCAATGGCGATGTTAAAAAGGTACGGTGATAAGGGATCACCCTAGCGGAGGCCAGGCTAGTGTTGTATTGGCTGTCCTGGGGAACCATTGAGTAACAGCTTGGAGGTCTAGGAGGCTAAGAGCATCGCTATCCATTATGTCCACTTGTTCCCAAATCCTCTTGCCAAAAGGTTGTTGATATGGGGGAGGCTCGATCTTCTCTGTGAGGAATCATGGATGATTGATGCGAAGTAAATGATATCGCTAGCTGAACACTCATGCCCATCCATGAACCCTCAACTCTTTGGAAAATGCCCTAAACATAACGGATAGTTAATCGTCGCGAGACCACGAACGGCGAACGCCAAGTCCCCAATTCATAATGGAACAACGTCTTGACCTTGAATTGCAGAACGAATCAATAGATCGCCTAGTTCTCTCTCAAAGTCCTTACATGAATTCTGATTCCGAAAGAACAAGCAATAGCTATGTTTCAATTCTTATGCATAATCTGGTCTAAACCATAAGGTTATGAATACATGGGTATATATGACCCCTAGAATCGGCCACAAGCCATCCAAACCGACTCCAACTCATCCTTACTTGTATTCGACTCAAACTCTCACAAAAAGGAAAACATAAATTTACAACCATCACATTTTTCAGTCACTGCGGCGCGACCGTAGGCTTTCTGAAGCTGGGGCCTTACCTATTGTGCAGGCCTTGGAATAAGCTTTCAAACAAGTCCAAAAACACTCCAATCGGACTCCATATGTAAAAGTATGACCTTTTTATTACGGGCTTGTTGGGCTATCCTGAATTTAATTATGAGTTGATTCTGAGTTTGATTTCGATTGGACTTGTGGGAGGTCCGAATTGGGCTTGAAAATCTTATCCAAAACTTGAGCTTTAAGTTCTTGGGTTTCTTCCCCTTTTGCTCTCCCACCGCACAGGCTTCTTTCCTCCTTGATCAGCCGCATGGGCTGCTTGGCTTTCTCCTTCTCAACCGCTTTGACATTCTTGTTCTTCATGGCTAGGCAACAAATATTGTTACCCTCCTCCTTGTGCTCCTCTATTGCTTTGGCTCCGTCCTCCCTCTCGGTTCCGAAGGCTTTAAGCTTGTCAAACATGAGAATGCACAAAGTATTGCTTTTAGGTAGTATCCAATTCTCATGGAAAACACAAGAAAACTCATTAAGAAACAATTACACCTGTTGTTTGAGAAGTGTAGCTCTTGTTTCATGAACAACCTCATAAGTAGTAGGATGTCCTCATCAGTTGTCTAGAAGTATAGCTAAGAGACTAAATCAAAGGATTTAGCGACAAACTTCATCTTAGGACAAATGATTTGGTCCTTCTAAAGTTTATGGACCATCCACGAAACGCAATGTGACAGTTTCTTTAATTCAACACCCATGACTTGCACAAACAATGCATAGATGATGTGACACCAAAATGGGGGTATAGAGGTAATTTTATCTTCACTCTTTTTGAAGGGAATCTTCAGTCTTTTGATAGTTCCCCATGCCTGGCACTATTCACTCATGCGTTCCCCTTTTCCTCGGATAGGGGAGAGAATTCCTTGTTTTATTGCGCAGTCCAACAACCAGTGTAGTGGGTCAATGGCGACGTTAATAAGGTACGACGATAGAGGATCACCCTGGCGGAGACCACGCCGGTGTTGTAATGGTTGTCCTAGGGAGCCATTGAGCAGCACCTGGGGGTCGAGGAGGCTTCGCTATCCATTATGTCCATCTGTGCATTGTTGTCTAGAAGGCCACGCCAGAAGGTTGTCTAGAAGGTATGGCCAAGAGACTGTTCCCCATGCCAGGCACTCGCCGCTGCCATTAACCTCTAAGTTCATGCGCTGGAAGATTCCATCGATCCTCGTCTCACGGACGATTGGTAATTCTCGCTCGCGACAGCTGTTGGGCATAATTTCTCACCCTGTGGCCACTCGCCGGTGACAGTGTTGAATGTCGATCAATTGGACTTCCTTGTGGTCATTACAAAATTAGACCAGGAAGAGAACTGAATAGCAGGCTTGCTGTTGGTTCGCTGCCATGAAGGATTGGAGATAGGCAGAGCACGAGTGGTGCTGGAGTGTTTGATGGGAATTGAACGGGATAGCACTTCCTCTTGTTATTGATTTTTGAGTAACCAACTAATCGTCCAATCGACATGAAACTCTTGAAGCAATTTGTCATGAACCGGCCCATAGCCCATGAGGTAGGCGCAATGGCAAGCAATGGCCCATAACCCATTGGTGGAGTACTAAAGGGCAAGGACCAGCAGCTCAAGAGGCAGGAAAGAACATAACCCAGGCAACAAGTCTTCCCCATTCTCTTTGCTGCTTTCGCTCCTTCTTCTCCCTGATGATTCCAGTCCCACTTCTTCTCATACTCCCAGTCTAATTACTTCTCCTCAATCACTACTTCTATTCTCCCCTAATTAGTATCCCCAATCACATGTATCTTGAGTGGATTTGAGATATATGAATTCTTGTTTGGCAAATATTCGGTATTGACTTGAGTTCATCTGAGTTCATCATTCGGGACTGTGACAATTGGTATCAGAGCCATCGATTTGTGGGAGTTCTAGTGCGGAGATGGTGTGAGGAGGAATTAGTGGCAGTAGCTGGGACCGGCGGGTGGATTCGAGCATTGGCGGTGTCTGTGGAAGAGCCACCCGCCACCTACTCGGTGAAATTCTGAGCCACCAGAAGGCAACCACGGGCGGCATTCTTTACATCACCGTGAGCCATGTGCTATATCCGGTGACGAAGGAGGTGCTACACCAGGTCCTTGAGGCGTACGGCGTGGAGAAGATGTCCATGTTCGAGAGAGTCAACCAAGTGGAGGCCATGGTACAACTTCGATCATGGCAGGGAGCAGAGCGAGCTCGAGATGCTTTGCATGGTCGGTGCATCTACGACCGTTGTTGCTTCCTCGACGTTCAGCTGGTGCAGCCGACAACAGAACCAGCTTCAACTGAGATGGCGCGGCGCGACGCGGTGGCTTCCGTGTGTGCCCTGGAGGTCGTCGTCGAGGCTACATGTTCCTCGTCACCTGACAAGCCTTCCGCTAGCACCGACGAACCCAAGTCTGAACCGCTCTCACCGCCTACACCGGGCTGTGAATGGGATGACATGTTTGACGAGCAGAAGAGAAGGTGCTTGAAGATGGTGATTGAGGTGAAGGAGATGTTGTACAATAGGCTCTGGTGGCCCCTATCTTCCTGGGCTTCCTCCGATGCCACTGCCCCTGAGGACTCGACCGACACCACTGCTGGTTTGGATGGCGTGGATGTCGTTCCTCTCTTGCAAGGAAAGGAGCAGCCTCTCGAAGTGCTCGAAGTAGTGCCCATGAAGATGCGCGGCTCCTCAGATGATGACCAGCCCCCACGGGTGACCGCACCGATGTCTACTTCTGTCACCGGCAAGGACCACGATGTGGCTGCACCTATTCTGGTTGCAGATGCCACCCTCATCAACGGCCGTCTAGTCGTGGTCGATCAGCTGGTGGTGTTGTGGCCACATCCGGTAAAGTGTGTTGGGTGGAGTCCGTGGTCTCCCCTTCCCAAGTCACAAGCATGAGTCCGGAGCTGAAGCACGTGCAATGCCGTGGCCATCCTTCAGTGGGATCGATGTGACGAGCACCAAAGCGACCATGGCCACCACCTTTGTTTCTCCTAAATGAAGTTGTTGCATTGGGTGTCGAATGCCCAAGTTAGCCTCATTGCCCATCCTCTCAACGCCACTCCTCGGGGTTGGAGTTCCTCGCATTTCCTCCACTGATCAAAATTCTTCACAGATTTGGTGCTAAAAACAGGACAATTGAGCGTTGTAGAACAAGGAAATGTCTACTTCATGTGTAGAGCCCACAAACAACATGGTGAACATTGGGACAGGATCTGCAGTTGAAAATATGCAGAAGCACCTTGTTTGGACATTGATGTAGCATCATCCACTTTGGGTGGGGTCAAGATGTCACTAAAATGCGTGTAGACCCATCAAAGTTCGGATGCCTTCTTTAGAAGCGATTTTCAAGATGGTTGAGGATAAATGTCTTCGCTTACACAAGATTCTCCCTCCGATTTTTCCATTGGCGACCTAATGAACGAGATATGCCAATGTGTTGTACAACCGGCGGTGATCATCTTTGCGCAGAACATAATCTACAATCGGATGTTGGTAATGGCGACTCACAAAACGAGTCAATGACAAGTAATGCTCCATTTGTGAAGCCAATTGCCTACAAGAATGGTGGAAATGGGAAATATAAAGTGCAGAAGAATCATTGGTTTTGGAAGGCTCGGAGAATGGTCCACCGATTCAATCTGTTGCTCGTAGTGACCTTATTTGGCACTTTCCAAGTTAAGTACTATCCATGATGTAACTGATATATCCAAGGGAGCAGAAAGAGTAAGGATATCGGTGGTAAATGAATTTGGCGAAGAGAAATGTCCACCTTCCTTTTATTGTATACCAAGAAACCTTGTATTCCGAATGCTTATGTCAACATCTCTATTCCAAGAATTGGTGATGAAGATCACTTTGATTGCTATGGCAATCGCTTGTCGCACCTATACCATGTGCTTGCAAGAGAAACCGGGGGTGAATATGCATATACACTAGAAGGTTTGGTTAGGATAGCATTCCTTGATGAGTGTGTCTCTATGAACCGATTCCCATAAAAACATCACAGATTCTTTTGTAAATATTGCCCACTCGAGAGGTCCTTTGAGAAGCTTCACCTGGGGGAGTATGAGTGGAAGTGTTATGCTGAGGCCTTCAAGAGCGTTTGCAACTTTTCATCTGGACTAATTCGATTAGGCCACCAGAGGAGTGAGCGTGTTGCTATTTTTGCTGAGACATAGGTTGAGTGGTTGATTGCACTGCAGGCATGCTTCAGACAAAATATTACATTTGTCACCATCTATGCCTCCTTGAGGGAGGGAGCACTGTGCCACTCCCTAAATGAGACTGAGGTCACTACTGTAGTATGTGGTCAGAAAGAAATAAAGAAGTTGATTGATATAAGTGGGCAACTTGACACTGTCAAGCATGTCATCTACATCAATGAGGAAGGCATCTCAACTGAAGTTTATCTAGCTCAAAGCGCATCTTTGGTATCATTGTCATTTGTCTGGATGAGCTTCTCCAGAAAGGATATGGTTTTGGTTCTGGAATTTCTCTGTTCATTGCTACCAATATATGTGAGAATATCATCTGAAAAGGCCTTTAGCCAGCCAGCTAATGTTAGAACAGGTAGCTACAGTGAAGGAATGAAACGCTGGCTAAGTGTTGCGATTGCTCTAATTGGTGACCCAAAATTGGTCTTTCTTGATGAACTGACAATTGGCATGGATCCAATAACAAGGAGGCATATCTGGGACATCATAGAGGAGGCAAAGAAAGGAAGAACTGTTGTCTTGACCACCCATTCCATGGAGGAAGCTGACATTCTAAGTGACCGGATAACTATCATGGCAAAAGGGAAATTGCATTGCATTGGGACTTCAATAAGGCTGAAGTCGAAATTTGGAACTGGATATATTGCTAATGTGAATTTCTCTGGATATGGTCACACACAAAGCCCTAACATCAACAACAACACTGAAGCCACAGGTAATCCTAAGATAGAAGCTATCAAACGGTTCTTCCAGGAACGGCTTGATGTGGACTCGAAAGAGCAGAGCAGGACATTCTTAACATTTGTCATCCCCCATCAGAAAGAACCACTTCTGACGAGATTCTTTGGGGAACTCCAAGATAGGGAGGGGGAATTCGACATCTCAGACATTCAACTCAGCCTCACAACACTTGAAGAGGTCTTCCTGAACATTGCAAAGCAGGCAGAGCTGGAGAGCTGGAAGGCATTTTTCTTACCACGGCTTGAGGGCAAGCCGAATCTCAAGGGGAAGGGGGGGGGGAGGATGTCATGAACCGGCCCATAGCCCATGAGGTAGGCGCAATGGGAAGCAATGGCCCATAACCCATTGGTGGAGTACTAAAGGGCAAGGACCAGCAGCTCAAGAGGCAGGAAAGAACAGAACCCAGGCAACCAGTCTTCACCATTCACCTTGCTGCTTCCGCTCCTTCTTCTCTCTGATGATTCCAGTCCCACTTCTTCTCATACTCCCAGTCTAATTGCTTCTCCTCAATCACTACTTCTATTCCCCCCTAATTAGTATCCCCAATCACTTGTATCTTGAGTGGATTTGAGATATATGAATTCTTGTTTGGCAAATATTCGGTATTGACTTGAGTTCATCTGAGTTCATCATTCGGGACTGTGACACAATTGTACAGTTATGCCCCTGGTTAATTAACGGTTAGATGGGGTGGAGGTGTGTGAACACCTCCAATACCTCTACATGGAGCGAACAGTTAAGACCTATGCATCCTCACTCGCTAACACATCCTCGATCCAAGCTAGAAATTTTGGAAACATACTTTTTGATGTAAGCTACCACACACCGGAATGCAAACTCGCGAGAAAAGGGTGAATTACATCTAGGCCAATCGATCAATTCTCAAGAAAAAAAATGGCTCTAGACATCATATTTGGATGGCATTTATCGAAACACACTGCAAAACCATGATTCCGCTGAGGAACAATGAAAACAATACGCATTTACTGTAAAAAGCACCCGCTTGCCGGAACACACTTTAGCCGGTTTAGCTACTCTCTTCTTCCTTTTTTAGCAAAATTTTTATCCGGTTTTTGTTAGTCGGTTTAGCTACGCACAAGGGGACAAGGCTAAACACACTGCACACTTGACCAAAAGCAGAGTACGCCTTGAAAACAGAGACTCTCCCATGTCCCCTCGCTGGCATGTCGGGAGCGTGTTGCCTCGCTATTGGCGGCGGAGAACCCTAACACTGTTGGACGAAATGCCGGCAGAGAGTGGCCATCGCGTCGGGTGGAGGTGGAGCCGTCCGCCGGTGCCTGCGCCATCGCGTTGTCATGCCCATCAAGTGTTCGACGAAATGTTTGTCACGTGGTCATGGCGAGCGCCATTCGCCGGCGATTCCATCCTTGTAAGCTACTTAACCGACTCGGTGCTATAAGAGCCCAAGCGTTGCCTCCTCCTCTCCTCTTCCCTCCAAAACCCAACCTCAACAACCAAGAACCCACCATTGCAACCCCACCTCCTCCTTCTTTCCTCCCCTAAAGCATCATCATCCATTGCAAGAGGCGCCTTCTCGTCTGTGCCAAGAGGAGCCGACGGGCGCAATGGCGGGCAGCTCCTCCTCTACGGGGCTGTGGGCGCCGCGGACCCCGTCGCCGCCGACGACGCCCCGCCACGGCCGGGTGGCGGCGGCCGAGTCCGAGGAGGAGAAGCTGCTCCGTGCCGTCGAGAGGGAGATAGAGAGGAGCTACGCGGCCAAGCGATCGTCCTGCCCCTCGCCGTGGAGGCAGCTGGTTCAGAAGGCCACCAAGAAGAGCAACGCCGCTTCCAAGAAACCTTCCTCGGCGCCTCCGTCTCCGTCGAGAGCATCGCAAGAAGCCAAGAAGGGCGTTGGCATCGCCGGCGCGTCGGGCTCCGGGTCCAAGAATCAAGCGGAAGGGGGCGCCGAGGAAGAGGGCTCGCCCGTGGGACAAGCCGCGGCTCTGCTCAGGTCCTGCTGTGCGGCAACGATGAAGTGCGCGTTGGCAAGAATCCAGAGTGGCGACGTCGGCGACAATGGCGAGGCGTTCACTGACATGGAGCAGGCGATGAAGGGCCTCATGGATGTCTCGTTCAGGAAAGAGAAGGCCCCCGGGGTGCCTAGGAAGTTTGTGTCCAGATGGCCTCGTGGCGATGTAAGTGCAAGGGTCTGTGAGTTCTTGGGTTCATGAAGTTTTGCCTCGTCTTTCTAATTCTTGATAGGAATCTTGGTACATTGGACTATTCATGTGGTTCGTGCTGTCCTCTACGGGTGTCTTTCTTGTTTGTTTCTTGATGAGCGGAATTTGTGGACAAATCAATTGCACTGCTTTGTAATGGTTCTGTTCTTAGTTTGTTTCATGTTCTTTCTGCAGCTACTGATTTTGTTTCTTGGAGTATCTTCTGTAAATACTGTCCGGTCTACACAGAAAAGAAATTACTTTTGTTTTACATAGTGGGAGCTCTTTTGTTCTGCACAGATGGTTTCATCTGTTCCTATTGCATTAAATTGATTATCAATTGTCACACCTCTGGTTCTTTACATGAAAATGATTCCATAACTATAATTGTTTTCAGAAAGGTCGGTCACGGAGAGACGTTATTGCTGATCCTCTCATCCTGGCTTCTGGAGATGTAAGTAGAGCTAGTTTCACTCTTAGTTTACAATTTTGCATCAATACATTCCTTAATTATGGTCATGATGAGTCACCCTAGTCCTCACCATGTCAGCTAGTTATCCATTTCTGTTTGTAAACTACTGTCTAATGTCAAGACTCTTATTAGTTCAAGATGCTGCTGCCTACTGGTATATGTCCTTGTATGATTTGATCACATCTGAACGTTTATCAAGTCTGGGAAAGTGATATCCATAACATTGCTCGCCCTTTTTAATGTTGCTTTGCAATTTTTTCCATTTTTTTGGTCAAGTAAACCATAGATTGTCAGCTTTCGACTTTTGTGTGGTAGTTTACTTCTTTACTAGTGACCACAGCAACTGTGAAGTATTCTTAGGAAGTCTTGTCACTAATAAAAAGAAAGAACCTGCCATATTCAATTTTAATGAATTTGTCACAAGTTTGTAGTCCTCAGTATAATAAGTTTTCCATTACATAAGATGGATGTTTTCGTTAAATGAGATGGACGTGTCATATTCAGTAAATACTTATGTATATATCTATCATCTAGTTTTGCTTGAGCCATATCTTCTATTTCTTTGTGTAATATACCGTGCCGAATTTTCTCTTCTATAATAGTAATCAGTTTTATTGACGCTGTCAGCAAACTTTTGCCTTCTTGCTTTCAGTCTATTGACAAATTCTCCCACCATTGGTCCTCCGGAGGGGCTGACCAACCCTCACTCACAGCTCCAAACCACCTCCTCCGTGATGTCATCACCGCATGGTGCCGTGATCACTCAATTGCTCCTCCATCTGCTACTTCTATGTCAACTGCCATTTATGAGGCACCACCTTCAGCGAAAGAAATGTCACTGCTCCTTGAGAAGCTCTCTATGCATTCAGTACAGCAGCAGGAGGCTTTGCACAGGATCCAACTACTATCAAGATCCTCCAAGGGTGTCCAGCCTTGCCTTGACCAGTGGCAGGATCTACTTCCCAAGCTGATAGACCTACACAAGAAGTGGAAGGCAACATGGTCAAAGGAACTGGAGGAAGAGAGGCTGACAATAATCCTGAACTTGTCTCTCCATGGGCCCAACCGGGAGATCCTTGCTAAGCAAGAGCAATTGCCAGATGCGCTAAAGAAAACCATCGAAAAGGCTAAGAGGCTTGGATCTCCACTAGCAACAATGGCCAAGGTAGCTGCTGCAATTGCCGTCCTGTCAGAGTTTGATGTTTTCAGGAAAAAGGTTGTCGAGATAGGTGGAATCATGATGCTTCGAGAGCTGCTTGATGCGAAGGATGCTGTAGTAAGGAATGAGGCCAGTGCTGCTATCCTCGCACTCTGCACAGATGATGCTACGGGTGTGATAGCTGAACTGAACCATGTGCCTGATGCATTGCTGGAATGCCTGTCGGATGGCGTTGTCACTGACGAGTGCTTGCTTCTGCTTGAGCGCACTTCACATAGTAACTTTGTTCCAGATTGGATAGCTGCTCATGTCGTGCACCTGATGAATGTCATTCAAACTCCAGGGGCAAGCATGCGAGAGGGCATCTCACCTCCAGGGGCATTCAAACTGCGATTTGCTTGATTTACAGTGCCGTTCAGCAGGATTCAGGCAGAGGCAGGCTGAGGAGGGCAGAGAAATTGGATGATTTTGTCGAGGCCTTGAGAAACTTGGAAACAAAGGAAATGACCCCGGAGAGAGTCTTTCAGATCGAGGAGATACTCAGGATTGCATCAGAACCCCTCCCAGATTGAGGATAAGCTGAGAAGGAACCATGTGCTACTGGCCTGAGGATGTTAGACATGACAGATATAGGTGTTCCTGACCTAAGATTTCAGTTCTGCTTGCTTTCCTGAGAAGTGGGAAATGTTCATATTTGACTATTGTTATGTAGCAAATGTTAGAAATTTTTCATAAATGTGGCCTCAATGAACAAAATAAATTTCAGGTTCACTCATCCAACTCAGTTACGTATTAACATTTGGTACACTTATTAGACCTGTTAAGCTATTAATTTTCCTCATTAAGTCAGGATAAACTAGCAAATTCCATTAAGTTAAGCGGTTGGAATTAACTTTGATGTTTCTCATGATCAATTGGGTGCACGACCTTGCGTTTCTGCATGTGTGCTTAGTGGTGTCCAAATGGGCGGTGTCGCTCGGGCCGGCCCGAAGCACGAGATTGTTGGCTTGGCCTAGGCACGGTGTAACATCCCAATTTTTGAGTTTTAAAAACATTTTTTTTTTGTAGTTTAGCCCTCTAGAAAATTTCACCAATTTTTGTTGATTAAATAAAGCTTAAATGAGACTTTATAAAGTCCAAACAATTTAATATAAATAATCTGAACATCAATTAATTCTAAAATTATTTTATTTGAGTTCTTTGTGCTTGGAAGTATTTTTTCAGATTTTTCTGGAAATTTTTTGAGTTCAATTGCAATTTTTAAATTGCTATTTGGATTTTTTTTGTAGTTTCTAAAATAGAAAAACTATTTAAAATCATGGAAACAATTGTGGGCTGGTTTCCTATTCCCCGACCCATTTCTCCCGCTTCTGGCCCAATTCCGCTCGCATCCCATCTCTCTCTCTCTCTCTCTCGCTTTCCCGCGCGTAGTCCTACCTGTTAGTCGCACGCGTGTTGTGTGCAACGCAAATCCTCCCGAGTCGTCGTCGCTGGCTTGTGGGCCCACAGCTGTGCTACTGTTCATCGTCTCCAAACGGGACACTAAGTCTGTGTCCGCGCCGCCACTACGTTCCTTCCTTGTGCCGCACGTCTCTAGGCTATTTAAAGCCTCGATGTCTGTGTCAAAGCGATCGCCTTAACCCTACTCGCCGATCCCCTCAAGCCCCAAGCACAATTTCACCGTCGTTTGGCCAGAATCGGGAGTTGAACCCTAGCGCCGCCGTCGCTTTCTTTCACCTATTTTCGCCACCTCCGGTGAGTCATCGCCGACGTTATCTACACCATCAAGTTCGCCTTATCATGTTCTACTTGGTGCGCTCCTTCTTGTCGCCGAAGAGGTCCTGTAGCGTCGTTACGTCGTCGAGCCCGCGCCGCTGCCCTACCTCATTGTCATCGTCGCGTTCTAGTCATCGCCAGTGACCATTGGGTCCCGTGCGCCACCAGTGAGCATCGTCCAAACCTCAGGAACCCAATGTGCATGTCCAAGGCCTCACTAGTGCCCTCCACCACCGTTTTGCCATTGACCGAGCCAGCGCCGTCGCCCTCGCAGTCGTTGAGCCCTTTGCCAACCTCCACCGTCGCATCTAAGCCGGTAGATGGGTTCGCCACAGCTCAAGCATGCCAATGGTGTCCTCCGCTCACTGCCAGTCACCGCCATTCGCTGTCGCCATCGTCGAGCCGTAGCTACTGTCGATCTCCATTGACAAGGCCACTTATACGTCTGCCACCCCACTGCCATGCTAGCTAAACCCGCGTTGCGTCAGCCTTGCCTCGCAGTCATTGCCACATCATCACCTTCGTCCATGTGTTCGCCAGCTGTTGCCTCCTTATCAGCCACGTGTGCCACGTCAACGCCACCCAAGCCAAACCCTAGATCCAAGTCAGCATGAACTGAGTCCACGGTGGACCGAGCCACTAACATGTGGACCCCACATGTCAGAACCCTATTCCATAGACCCAGTGCACCGTGCGCCACGAACATTCTTTCGTGGACCTGGTTAATAGACCATTGACCCTACATGTTAGTGACTTAAATTTCTTTTCTTTAGAAATTTAATTTCGGCTAAAATTCAATTTCTTTGCTGATGTCATGCTAATACAGTAAACTTGGATTTCCTTTGGAAAGGAAATTCCAAAAATCAAAAATAGTGTTTTCTATCTCTTTTTCTTAGATTTAAATCTTCTGAGAGCCCATTCTTCCTCGTACGAACTCCGATTGGGACCATTCAATTCTCTAAATTCTTCTATATTCAAGCTCTACCTTCCTGTGATTTGTATTTAATTTTTGTAGTTTATTTGTTGCTCCTTTTTGTTTTTGTTTCGCTTTCATTTGCGAGTAGACGTTGGTACTTCGGGAGTGTTCGAGGAAGGAGAAGTTGATCAAGCTCAAGACCAGTGTTAATATTTGTTTCAAGGTAAGTTGTACCTTTGACTGTGATGCAACTTTTTTTCCTAAATTACTTTGATTCAAACTATTGCATGTTATTTCAATTATTTAATTCTTACATACTTTGGGATTAGTTATGCACCTACTTGATCATATCATATCTACCTTGCTAATTGTATTACCATGATCATTTGTCACCCTAGCCTGGTTAACTACTAGTTGGTATTATCACAGCACCAACGTGGGTTGGTTAGATACGTGTAGTATGCTTAGCCATGCAACAGGTCATTAATATCATTTTGAACTGCAAATCTAAACTTGACTAAGTGATTACGGAAGTTCTTTGTGGAAAGATTGTGTGTTGTATGTTGTCACTCATTGATGGCATGTGTTGCACTTAATTAACGGGATGGGAAAAATATTTGGACCGAGGCAGGTGGAAAGTATGGTGATATGGTGGAGTTTTGTGATTGGATTTGTTAACATTGGTAACTTAGAGTAGCATGGCAGTCTCACTAGGATCAATTAAGGACTTAACCTTGTGCGTCATTGAACATAACCATATCTGTATGACCACATGCCTGATATGGGATAGACCTAACTTAGTAAGTTATGAAGTCTTAACATTGAGTACTCAGGAGGTAGGTTAAGTGCTCTGTGAGGTGGAGGTTTGGACTACTTTGTAGGGTCACATTTATGGGTGGTTTGCCGTCTCTAGGTCCAACGGTGTGTATCGGACCAACGAGTGAGGTTGGGGTCGACAGTATGCACATCGGGAGAGCCAATTATCGAGATAAAGTTTCTAAAAGGTTTTGTTATGATTGGTGCTAGCTACACTAGTTATATCGTGTGGGTAAAGTGTACAATCTCTGCAGAGTTTTAATCAATCTATTCGAATAGGTTTTGTTATGGTCATGAATATGCTCGGGGATTTCACACGAGAGATAGATTTTCATAAAACAATTGGGAGAGATATCTCTGTGAATTAACTCATATGGTTGTGTGAAAGAAATTGATTAGGCTATGTGATCTTTGTGAAAAAACTTGTTAACTTATTATTGTTATTTGTTTTAAATTACACTTTCAATCTATTAATTGATTGTGTATTTTTTCCAGAATTTTACCAAATTAATTAATGCAATTTCATAATGTTTGGATCTTATTTTCTATATTAAACTCCTTACAGTGGACATTATGAAATTGCATTAATTAATTTTATAAAAATTTTGAAAAAAATTACACAATCAAGTCCATTATGTAAGGAGCATGAAAAAAAATTCATAATGTTTGGGTCTCATTTTCTATATTAGAAAATTCCTACAAATAATATACTTAAATCAATTTTAGAGACAAAATCAGAATGTATAAAAAATTTTAAAAAAATACGCAAGCAATTGAACTGTGTCGGGAGCCTCGACAAAAAATTTGATAATTTTTTGAGCTCAGTTTCTATATTTAAAATTTTTTGCAAACAGAAGTAACTAACGGTGATATCATTAGGCATAATATTTGGTGTTCGCGATGTTATTTTCCAGTGCGTCACGAATAGAGTGTCATTCCTCCAATTACACCCCAACGCGATGTCACTGAGCTAATTTCTCTTTAAATCTATTGGTGGTCAAATTTTAGAAAGTTTGATAGCACAGATATTAGGATGTCAAGTAAAAAAGAATGAAGGGAGTATCTATTAGATAATTACGAAATATCTCTCTGCAAAATATTAAGATCAAACTCAATCGAATTTGCATGAAACTCGAGCTAAGTGTCTCAAGTGTCGGCGTTGACCTAGCCTCAAACGCCAGCTTCATCTCACAACGTACCAAACGAAAATACCTAAAGCATCGAAACCCTCGACTACCTCTCATTAGATGATTTGTAGTACGTATGCCGGCAGCTAGATGTACCCCAGGATGGGGAATAGCAAGGTTGGTCATGCTATGCCTCCGAGGACGTCGAGATCTTTCTAGCCATTTTCTCGACACCTAGGTTTTACTCATTGAGGTTGACATGTGAGCCGACCCATCTTGGTACCTTGGGGATTTAGCCGAGCTTGCTGTTGATATGGAATTTTTGGAGACAATCTGGACCAAGTGCCATATGGATATGGGTCTAGAAGCAAGCCATTGTTGTCGGCAACATTTTGGACGAGTAGAGAACATACGTTGCTAGTGAAGGCAACGGGTAGGCTACACTACCTAGTGCAGTGTAACATCTCAATTTTCTGAGCTTAAAAATCTTTTAATAGTTAGTAGGGAGAAAATTCACCATTTGGATTTATTTGAATTTAAATTCAAAATCTTAATATTGGACTTTACAAACAAAAACCTTTAATGTGAATAATCCCAACATGAACAATAGTCAAAGCTATTTTATTTGGGTTCCTTGTGCTCAGATATATTTTCTAGATTTTTCTAGAATTTTTCCGAGTTCATTTGCTATTTTCTATTGCTTATTTGAATTTCTGGTATTTTCTAAATTAGAAAAGCAAATAAAAATCTCAGTTAATCCTTCGGGCCGAATCTCCCCGGCCCAACCCTCTTTTCATGCGGCCGGCCGCTCGCTTGCAGCTCATGGGCTTGACCCACAGCCTTGCCTCCTCCGTCTTGCCGACGTGTGGGCCCCACGCCTGGCTTCTTCCTCGCGAGCGGCCGCGCCGTCCGCCATGTTTCCGAGCTCGAGCCTCGTACAACAACGCGAGATTTCCAACAGAACCCCTTCTAGAAAACGCGTAGAATCTTATCCCCAACCTCCTCGCACCTTTCTAGATCAAAATCAAATCCTGGTTTCGTCTCTAACTCCGTTTTCCCTCGTGACCGTCTCGGACTCTTTTAGGGTTTCTTCACCGTACGCCGCCCTAGCCCCTCCCGGTCCCTATAAAAGGCACCCCCGGGATCGCCCTCTCACCCGCAACCTCGAGCCGTCACCCTCACCTCCTCCCGAGCCCTTGCGCCGCCGCAATTCCCCATCTAGGGTTTTCGGCCGCGTTTCGTCGCCGTCGATTTGCGCCGCCGCCAGTGTCGCCGCGTCGTCATCGAGTGCACCGTCAGGTTCAGCATCACCAGGGCTACCTCCAGGAGCCTTCGCCGTCGCCAGAACCTCACCGGAGCTCCAGTCCGACAAAACCAGAAACAGCTCCACCGCTCAACCCTCGCCGCCGGCCACCTCCGTCATCCTCGACCACCCGGACCTACCTCAATAGGTTCGCAATAGCGAGAGCTACACACCGGTACCACTCACCGCCGGTGGATCGCCGTCGTTCGCCGTTGTCGTCGGTTTCCGAGCGTCGCCGCCTCCGGGTCCGACGTGGACGTCACGTCACCCGCCACCATCCTCCGTCGCGACGTGCGCCTGGGTGTCTGCCGAGTCGGCCGCCACGCGTGCGCCGCGCGCGCGATCCACCGGACTTCAGATCCATTGGCTCGGTAGACCTAGTCTACCGTGAGCCGTGTCACTGACATGTGGGTCCCACCTGTCAGACCAATTTTCATCCCATCTGAACGTCCTCCGATGACGTCAGCATTGCGCAACAATCCGATTTTTCTTTAGAGAAATAATTCAGAAATTCCAGAAAATCCAAGTTAGGGTTTCTTTTAGATTTAAAACTTCTAGAGGCCATAACTTTTGCATCCTAACTCCGATTAAGCCCATTCAAATTTCTAAATTTATCTAAATTCAAGCTCTATTTATCTGAGATTTTTATTTAATTTTTGGAGTTTGTTTTGCCTCTGTTATTTATTTATTTTGTTTGTTTGTGTCTCGTTTGCGAGTAGATGTCGATTCGTCGGGGAATTTCGTTGAAGAAGGAGCACCCCAAGATCAAGATCAGTACATAGACCTTTTCCAAGGCAAGTCATACCTTTGTTCATCTTGAACCCAGTTTTCAAATTACTTTGTGTTAAATTATTGCATCCTACTTTAATTATTTATTTAAATACTTTGGGCATAGTTATTATCCAAATTGTTATCACACCTTGGTCTTGTATGTCATATTTCCTTGTCACCCTAGATTGGTTTATTAGTTGGTAATATTGTAGCACCAACGTGGGTTGGTTAGATGCGAGTACAATTGCTTAGCCATGCTACGAGTCTCACATCTCATGTAAGTTACAATTATTTAAATGTGACTAAGTGACTATGGAACTTCGTGTAAAACTGTGTGCTATGTGTTATTACTTCGTGATGGCATGTGTTGCACTAAAACCAACTAGGTGGTAAAGGATTTAGACTGAGGCAAGTGGTGGAAGCTGTGATATGGTGGACTTTGTGATGAGAATGATAATCTTTGTGACTTAGTTAGAATATGGAAGTCTTGCCTTGGTCAATTAAGGACTTAACTTTGTGCGCCATTGAACTGAGCCTTACTGTACGACCACATGCCTGGTATGGGACGGGCCTAACTTAATAAGTTATGAATTCTCGGCATTGATGTTCAGGTGGATAGGTTAGGCTGTGTGACAGGGTGGAGGTGTGACTACTTGGTGGTTGCATCGCGGGACGGTTCGCCGCTTCCCTGTCGGTGGTGTGTGTTATGCCAAAGCGCCGTTTGGGTTGGCATAGCGGTTTGTAAGCACATCGGAGTGTCAATGTTGAGATGAAGTTTACGAACCGTTTTGTTATGATTAGTGCTTGCTACACTAGTTGTATCGTGTGGGTAAAGTGTACAACCTCTGCGAGTGTTAAACAATCTATTCGAATAGCGCGTCATGGTCATGGACATGCTCGGGATTTCACACGAGGTAGTTTTTATAAAATGTTGGGATGGGAGCTGTGTGACCTCAATCATATGGCTATGTGAAACAATCTGTTTAGCTGTGTGTCTTTGTGGAAACAACTGTTAAATTAATATTGTTTATTTGTTTTGAATTATGCTTTCAATCTATTATTCGTATTCAATTGCAAATGTTGCTTTTATGCAAAAGAACTATAGAAGCCTTTTCTTTGGAATAAGCCTGCATCAATAAATTGCATTCTGTGGTATGATTTGCGAGTACGGTTGTGTACTCACGCTTGTTGTAAAACTTACGCCCAAACCTACAGAAGAGGAGGAGTCTACGCCTGCTTTCGAGGAGTTCGCCGAAGGTTGTTGATCGTTAAGGTCTGGATCCCAGTCGGTTGCCTGTGGTGAATTGGTGGGATCTACGCTGGAGTTATTTCCGTTCATTCTTTGTTTTATTCTTTGTTAGCCCTGCGTGGCTCAATAAGTGTAAACTGGACCATAAGGTCAAAACCCTTATTTGTTATTCAAACTAATCGTTTACTTTATTTATCGCTTATGTGGATCGATATTTACCTATGTTAACCCTGTGTGCACTAGCATGATCCTAGACTAGTGCAGTATACACAGAGGGTTCCAGAATCGTAATTCTGGGTCCCGACATGCAGTTTCAAAAAATTCACAATGTAAAACATAAACCATACAAAAAGAGAGAGAGAGAGAGAGAGTAAGAGGCGTTACCGCTAGACACATATAACGTCATGAATGCAACTTAAAACTAAAATTTGTGCAGAGTTTCATCCCGCAGGGTTTGAATCCTGGCTTCATCGGTAAGCACCCATGTCAAACCAGCTAATTAAGAAAACTATCTCTAACCTGACACACAGGCCATTCGACATGCTCATGCTCGAGCAGTTGGACTTAGGGTTGCAAACGAAACAGATAGTTCCCGATCGTCCATCCGTCTGAATAAAGGAGTATCTACTTTGGAACATAAGGAACTTAAATAAAATACTTTTGAATTTAATGGACGTTTGATTTGTTCATATTAAATTATTTTTATTTTTAAAAATTCTATTTAAGCTTTGTTAAATTATAGAAAATCATGAAAAAATTTATAAAACCTTGTTTAAACAAAATATTTTGAAAAACTCAAAAATTAGGATTACCGGTCAACGTTCTATGTATCCTTAACTAGTTATTGATATTGGTATGTAGGTTTTGTATATGTTGTATCTATCCTGTTATATAGTAGGCTAGTTATTGATATTGGACATCTTTTGTACTGCTATCACCATGACTTGCCACTATTTCTTTAACTAACCGTTGTGATAGTGTGATGTGGTTAAATTTTGTTGTTGAATTATGAATGCATTTTTTTTACTGCTATCACCATGACTTGCCATTATTTCTTTAACTAGCCGCCATGATAGTGTGATAGTGTGATGTGGTTAAATTTTGTTGTTGAATTATGAATGCATCTTTTGTACTGCTATCACCATGACTTGCCATTATTTCTTTAACTAGCCACACTGTGATAGCGTGATGTAGTTAAATTTTCTTGTTGAATTATTAATGTAGTTGTATTTTTTTTTACATGTAGTATGGTTTTTGTTTTGGCGCAATATCCAACTAAATATTCGTGATCGAAACGATCTTTATTCGGTTCAGCATGTATTCATTTTGTATTCGTTACTAAGACTACCCGCATTCGTATTCGTATCCGGCACTGTCCGTGTCCGACTTAGATTCCGAAAAATAAATATGAAACAAGATACGGAATGAGCGGTATCCGTCCATATCCACTCCGATTGCATCTAAGCTGAGTTTCCATACCCCGCTAGTTAAAATAAATAAATAAATAAACGTTTGCAAAACTTGCATGGGATTTTGCGTGTTCCTCTCGTGTATGGGCCGCAATCGTGCACCCAGTAAAAGAAGAGCCGAGGGAGTTGACGCGAAATTGGTACACTACAGGGGAGGTAACTGGCGACTTGTAGTTGTAGTTTAATTAGTTCTGAACTTCTGTTGGGAGTAAATCGTCGCTCTATCGCAGCAGCCAGTTCATATCATAGGTTCATCTTGTGTTTGAGGCCCATTAGCCTGATCTATCTGGATTTTCTAGACAAAACCATGGTCACATGCTCATTCGCAGATATTTATCTGTAAAACCTCGTCGTGTTTCTTCATTGAAACAGGAGCATTGTGCCCTACATGTTACCCTCTTAGACAAGATAGCAAAATAAATACATGCACACAGCGTCAAAAGGGCACACAAGAGAAATGTTTGTTGTTTCCCTATACACATGACAAATTCAGCGGGGTAGATTGACAATTCCTACAAGCTCAACACAACAGCTTAGCAAATATATTTGCTATGAACAACACCTTTTTTTTTTTTTTTGAAAAGAAGTTAGTATGAACAACACTTGTCCCGTGACAGAAGCAAACCGACCTTAGGCAACCTGAACATCAATTAACAGTTAACGCAGTCTACTTCAGGAACTCCGCTCTGCATGTAGTAAGCCGCACAAACTGCAACCAGTAGCATCACTGGGATCAATAGCCTCAGCACAAGCCACAGCGTGGACTCCTTGCTACCATCGGTTGTGAAAAGCCTTGTAAGCAGCGGTGCCAATGGCTTCTTGCTAGTTCCTCGACTTCTGCAGGCCTTGAAGTAGCAACAACAGTGAACCAACTGTTAAACGACAGTCCAACTGTCCAAGTAGTATAGGCACAAGGTGGCAGAACAGTGGGGGAGGAGGGAACTTACCTCGGATTCCGTTTGCTCCATGCTCAGCTTGGAAATTATGTTGCCGTAGAATTTGGCGTCCCTTCTGTTGTACTCCTTGACCTTCTCCTTCAACCTCCTGTACTCCTTCTGCACATCCCTGAGAACCACAAGGAATATTACTTGTCCCAACATCCAGAACAAATTTTGCACAAAAGCTGCAAAGTCTTGGGTGAGTCAACATGATCAATAAACAGTCTATATGTTGTTACTATATCGTGCATGCCATACGACAGAATTAGCTAGTCAGTTAGCCTCTAAGGAGGAAATCTTCAAGCTAACTTCAGTACTGCATACGGTTTGGTATTTGGTAGTATGTCCAGACTTTAATCAAATTCCATGGCACCAAGGGCTACCTGTTATCTGGATCTATTTCTAGTGCTTTCTTGATATCCAGCTCTGCTAAAGCAAGATCAACAAGATGGATGTGTGCCTGTGCCCTTCTGTACAATGCCTTCACATTTGTGCTGTCAAGTTCCAGGACCTGAACACCATTATTCATATTCAGCCCAGGTAATTCCTCTTATGAGAACTATGTATTTGACAAGATGTTTCAGTTTCTGTGTATAATACCTCAGTACACAGTTCCTTCGCTTCCTTGTAGTCTTTAAGTTTCAGTTTGCATGCAGCATTGTTGAGCTTGCAGCTCACCTTGAGTGCTTTGGATGGCTGCTTCTCTTCTTCGCTGAAGGAGCTGTCGTACTCGATGAAATTCAAAGCCTGATATAGAGGAGAACATACTTAAGTGTTAGCATCAATTTAATGCAACGCAGGTGCATAAGGTTATTTTAAGCGAGAGGCTTAAAATTGTGACCTTTCCATATCTCTTAGAAGCCCTGGGATAGTTTCCCATCTTAAACCATACATTCCCTTCATCTTTCTTCTTAGCAGCTGCTTCAATCTTCTCAGCATTGTCCTTCAAGTCCCATGATTCTTTCTCCTGCACGAAATGGCAGGGAGGATTTAGATTTTCAACAATAATCAATAATCGTTAAGACATACACTTTGACATTAAGGCTCAGTTACCTTATCAAAGGACACAAGCTCCAGTTCATAATAAACAGTTGAGTTAGCAGGAACCACAGCCAGAACTTGCTTTGTTTCATCAGATCCAAACGCATGATCAGGGGGAATAGTCACCAAGGCTACTTCTCCTTTCTTCATACTCAGTACTGCTTTGTCAAGCCCTTCAATGACTTGCTCCTCGTCAGTCTTGAACTCGAATGGCTCCTCACCATCATGACCTTTCTTGACAAACATGGTACCATCCTCCAACTTTCCAGTAAGCTTCACTGCAGAGTAAGAACATTGTCATGCATCTAAAAAATGCACTATCATGAGTTCGGGATCATCATGTTAAAAATAACAATTCATCACATGTAACCACATACTCTCTCCGGTCACAAAAGAGTGATGTTTGACTTTTCAAAGTCAACAAGATGCTCTTTTGATCATTAAATTCTGTTATTATATATTGAAAAAAGTTCCAAAGGTGCAATATTGTGAAAGTATTTTTTACAACAAATTCACTCATATCATTTTCATATATCTAAACCAAACGTTTCAAACAATATCTATGGTCAGAATTTATAGGATTTGACTGCACGCATTGTAGGATGTCACTCTTCTGTGACCGGAGGGAGTACCTCTAACAGTTGCACAGTCGTTGGGACGCTCATAGCCTTCACCCTCCTGGAGGATCTTCTTCAGGATCTTCTTATCATTGCCTATCTCAGTGACTGCCTTCCAGGACAACAATTGAAGATCAATGTGCAATGTAGCATTAGGGGGCACTGCAGCTTCATCTCCAGAGGTTGGTCTACCTTGCTCACCAAAGCCATCTATTCACCACACAACACATATTAGAGAATTTCATTGCCACATTTGGGTTCTTAACTACATTACTACAAAACTCACATTGTGGCTTGACAGTGAGGAGGACCTTCTCGTTCTTCTTCATAGTTTTGACAGCCTTGGATATGGCAGGGCAGAAATGCCCTGAAAAGAGAACATTCCCGTGTTAGAAACTGGCCTTTCAAAGCTAGAGTAATCATGCAAATGTTAAAAAATAGCAAGCACTATACCGTCTTTCATGGTGAACTCATCACCATCAGATTTTGATACAACAGTCCCATCCTCAAGCCTCGCCTCATACTTAACTGCACGAAGCAATTGAATAAATCTTTGACAAATTTTGTTACTGAAAAGGCATTATGGCACAACAGCGGAGAACATGGTGCAGTACCAAAAACTTCATCACGGTCTTTGGGGCTCTCCCACTTCTCGCCTTCGGCTAGTATCTTCTTGAAGATGCCTCCATCCTTGCAGATGTCCTTGACACTTGCCCATGAGAGAAGCTCAACATCAAACTGAAGCGTGGCATTTGGAGGGATGACAGGGGGGGAGCCATCCTCACCATATGCAAGCTCTGGTGGAATGGTGAAAATAGCATTCTCGCCCTTCTTCATGGTCTTGATGCCCAAATCCCATCCCTTTATAACTTGTCCTGTGAGTAGAGAGTAAATGCATTATTTCATTTAGAATATAGAAAAACAACAACTGCTCAAAGAAATTCTACCGTGATATGTATTTTGAAGATAGGTATGCTTTTTGTTTGGCTTTTCAAATAATGTTTAAATTACATCAGAAAAACAGGATGAGTTCAAAAATGGCTGAGACCATCTCGTGTTTCATTTCAGTATCACTGAAGTGACCATCTAATGTCTGACATGGCAGGGACACCCATGTAGCCTAGTGGTAGAGCGTGAGGTTGAGGTGACTGAGGTCATGGGTTCAGACCCCCATTGCCCCTCTCTAAATCAAACGTAGGTAGTTCCTCCGACCAAATCCTTTTTTTTTAATGTCTGACCTGTCATAACTTGGTTACAGAACAGTTATTCAGAAATACCCTAGTGATGTTGTTAAATTTTGATCCATCGTTTATGAAACCACAATTTGAAGAATTATTGTAGTAACAAACTAACAATGTAAAGCATGATATGCTGCTAGCCTAAAACTACTCTATGTTTATACCGTTATACATTGGACCATTCAAATAGGGGTGAAATACACAACCGTTCAAAAACATTCGATTTCAAATCCAATGGTCTTGGTAGCTCAACAGTCAACAGTAAGATCAAGTGCCGAAAGGGCAACTGACCTATCTTGTAAGATTAAGAAACTGGCAAATCAAATCTGGATCAATCCATGCTCGAGCAGAGCATATACACACTAAACTGCAGATAATAACCCGAACCTAATGACTCCCATTCAGCATTGTAAGGCAAGAATGCCAGATTTTCTGCCAGTCTGCCTGCTAGATGCAATCTACAGTAAAGTACTAAATTTCCACTTCTCAAAGAAATAAGGGAGGTACCAAATTTCCCGACCTTATCCAGGTATCAGATAATCAAATGCCATGACTTGCCACTAGCACTTGAAAGAATGGTCAATTCGATCCTATTTCTGGAAGAAGAACAGGAGATTGCAGAGTCTGTTTACCTTGCCCCAGGGTGAACTTGAATGGGGTGTCGCGATCCCGGCTGGAGTCGAACTTGGTGCCATCCATCAGCGTCCCCGTGTAGTGCACTGCGCCACCCAATCCGTCGCGAACACAAGTCAACAACCATTTCAACCCAACTCGATCCAATCCAATTTACCGTTTGTTCTCGGCACCAAAAAGCGAAAACCCAGAAATCACGCCGGAAAGGCGAATCCAACGCACCTTCGACCTCGTCGCCGGCGTCGGGGCGCTCCAACCCCTCGCCCTCCTTCACCAGATTCTTCCGCAGCCCCTCCTTCCCGATCTCCTTCTCCTCCCCAACCTTCATCGCCGCGTTGTAATTCCCCTCGGCGTCCTCCTCCCCGGCGCCGGCGGCTCCCGCACCAGCGCGGGTGTAGAGGTCATCCATGGCCTCATAGTTCTCGTCGCCGAAGCCCCCCATCGCGCCCCCGCCGCCGGCCGCCGGGAAGTCGAAGTCGAAGTCGTCGTCCATTTATCCTCTTTTTTTTGTGCGAGTTGGGAAATGGAACCTTCTAGAAGGGGGACGTGTGATGTGGGATTTCGGGGGGTCGCGATGTGCCCACCGGCCCACGCACTTAAATATTGTCGCTTGCGAAAGCATGTGCTTGGAGGTTGGGTCTTGGGGGTGTTCTAGAGAGTTCTTGAGAGCGGGTGCTGTGGTTAGTGGCTGTGTAATTTTGTTATCGAGCATGTCAGGTGGGGTCGGGATTTGGGGCTGGGCGGGATGTCAGTGACTGGTACTCATTGGGCGCCGGATGGGCGCGAGAGCTAAAGGGGCAGAAATGGATAGATGCTTCCAGAAAGTGAGTGTTTTGCAGCTTTACCGCCCATCGGGGAACGATTAGCCGTTGTGGAACTCTCCCGAACCACACTATCAACTTCATGGAGATAGTTCCTTCAATTCATACGGTTAAGAAATCTTGCAGTCCTACTCTATAGTAGACTCCTCATCTATCTTATAGACTATATAAAGAGGGATCTTTAACCATTATATGTTCTTTTGAGAAGAGAAATAAAGAGAAGAAAAAAAGTTTCCTATGTCTCTGTGTTCAATCTACTATTATGTTCTTGTGTGCGATTCTACGCTTGTCTACGAAGTGATCGCTCGGACTGGACTCGCCAGCAATGGTTCATCAACACGTTATCAGCACGACTACACTCTCCGGCCTGCACGGATTGATAAGGTAATCGTCGAGGCACGACACTTGTAGATCGAATCGCATTTATAGATTGCTTTCAATTTCGCAAATTGTTGTTTTCTAGATTATTTTTCTACGATGTAAATCCGCTCTAATCTACCGTGAGCCGACTTAAAGTCGCCAGCACAATGCCAATCGGTAGATTACATGAAAGAGTAGATAGTGATTGCACTATGGATTGCAAATCCGCTCTAATCTACCTCGAATTGACTTGAAGTCGCCGGCCAAACCGCTCGGTGGGTTGAATGAAAGAGCAGATGACGATTGCACAGTAGATTGTACATCACATTACGTGAACAATAAACACAAACAAACAGACGATGGCCCTGTACGGCCACGCCGCCACCGCCTCTGACGCCCGCATGGCTACCGTCGCATAGCGCGCGCCGCGGCGGCGCCGCTGCACTCTGCGCGCCCGGCCGGTCGCGTCGCACCGCGCGCCACCGGCTTGAAGTCGATCGCCGCGCCGCGCCTCCGCCCCGCATGGCCACCGCGCAAAGCCACCCGGCTCGCTCCCCACCGAGCACCACTCCCACACGGGCCCTCCCGGCTTGAGTCGCCGGCACCGCCTCCCCACACCACCCGACCTCCACGCCACCGCCTCCGCAAGGCCACCCGGCCGTCGCCTCCGCACGGGCGGCGCCACCACGCCACGCCTCCCCAGCCACCTGCGCCCGTAGTGCGTGCGCTGCCGCACCGACCATGCAGCTCCTCGCGCTCGCCACCACGTTGGCGCCGTTGGCCCCGCTGGCCGCGCGTAGCAGATCACGTTGTCCCCACCGGCCCTCTCGAGCCCACTCGCCGCCGGCTCTTACGTGCCAAGCAGCAGTGCTGTCGCCTCCTTGCACAGGGGCAAGGGAACCCTAAGCACCCCTTTGCCCCTTTTGATCCGGCCGAATGGGCTGGCTTGGGCCGAATGGGCCCAATCCAATAGGAAAACTAGGGGAAAGGAAAAGGAGACCTGGCCGAAAAAAAAGGAAAAAGTGGGAGGTAAAAGAAAAAATCTCGAATATTTGCATAAAGGTCCATCGGAGTTCTGAAAATTATGAGGAAATTTCGCGGATAAGAAAATTTTGCGAAAACCCCCCTAAAAATTAGAAAATTACACGAAAAGTTTTTTCGGAATTGAAATTTAGCGGGTTTAGCCCTTGGAAATTGCAGAATTCGCCAAAAATTCATATTCCAGTAGATTAGGACCTCGAGAATTTAATTTTTGAATAATTTTGAACTTTTGAAGCATGTTTAACTTTGTTATTATTATTTCTATGCAATTGATGTATTGTATTTACTGTTTTTGATTATCTGTGATTGATTATGTTGTTTTTAATCAGTAAAAATAGCAGTAAATCATGAAAAATATATAGAAAAATACGAAAACATTATGAGAATTTTTGTAACCATTTTATGCAAATTACCAGGAGTAATCTTATGAACTCTTTGCATGAGTATACAAATGACTAGCATTACGAACCGGGAGTTCGAAGAGTTGGCTCAGCATGACCATAATTACTTGACTTGGGCATCAGATGTCGATATCGTACTTGGGGCCAAGAAGCTCCATAGTGCTATCGGAATTGTAATTTGCACCAATCCAACTGCTGAGGAAAATGATCAGGCACTTCACTTCCTCAGACACCATCTCTGCCTAACGCTCAAGAATGAGTATATGGCGGAGAAGAATGCATTAGCTTTGTGGACCGCACTAAAGAAGCGGTTTGAGAAGCTGAAGTACATCATTCTTCCTCAGGCAAAGCAGGAATGGAACCAACTATGTTTTGCTGACTAGAAGACCGTGGGGAGTACAATTCTGCTTTGCACAGAATTTGCACCAGTCTTCAGCTCTGTGGTAAGGTAATCACAAATGAGGAGAAGATTGAGAAAACTCTCTCTACCTTTCACCCAAATGTGGTGCAATCCGCACGCAACTATCGTCAGAATGGCTACAAGGAGTATGCCGAACTGATTGACATCATGCAAGTTGTGGAAGCTCAAGATGAGGTTCTAAGGAAGAACTACATCTCACGACTGCCTAGTAGTAATGTTGGCTACGAAGTCAATGCTAGCAGCTTCAAAGTGAGGAAGTCTCACTCAGAGGAAAGAGGCAAGAAAGGTAAGGTCATGGGTAGCAAGACTAAGTAGAATGCTCAAGCCAAAAAGGGCGGACAAAAGAAGCGCGATGAGAAGCCCTATGGCTAGTAGGACCAAAGTTGCTACAAATGTAACACATGGGGACATTGGTCACACATTTGTCATGAGCCGCAACACGTGATTGATGCTTTTCAGTCTAAGAAGAAGGGCAAAGAACAGCGTGAGGCACACCTCGCCATTGTAGGCACGGAGAATCCACAATCATTGGTTGCACTTATGGATGTGGACAGCCCAGCAGCAGCCCCCATCACCCCTTCTTTGGACATCGCAGCGACTACAGCCGTAGTTGCCGAAGAAGAAGATGGACATGGAACAGATTCAGGCAGAAGTTTCTTCGTACTTCGCTAATTCGATCTAGTGCACACATTGCACTTAGTTTTTATATAGTTATTTGCAGTTTATGGTTGTGATAGAACATTGAATTATTGAATAATAGTTGTAAGCTCTAGGAGAGCAAAGCATTAAATTCTTATAATTTTCCCGTATTAATAATAGCAAGTTATGTTCTATTTTGAAGTATTTTATTTATGTGTGGAAATGCTTCCTACCTTATATTAATAAATACTTTATATCAGAACGCATGTGGGGCCCTATGGAGGAAGTGTGCTTAGCAGATAGCGGCACAACAAATACCATCTTGAGAGAGACGGAGTACTTTCAGTCGATTAGCAAGATTGCTGGTAGTCTTACGACAATCGTAGGCAGCGATACTTGTATAATAGGGTTAGGAAGAACTACAATTATACTCCCGATGGGCACAACTTTGGTCATTGAAGAAGTCTTGTTGTACCCGGAATCGACTGGAACTCTCCTAAGTTTTAAGGATATTCGCGCTAACGGTCTCCACGTAGAGACTGAAGAAGAGTATGGTAAGGAATATCTGCTCATTACAAAGCATGAAGAAAATAGAAAATGGGTATTAGAACGACTTCCTTCATATGAATCCACACTATACTATACTAATATTAAAGCACCTACAGCCTATACTATCCTGAAAATCATATTTGGAAGCTCTGAACTGTCTGTCTCTAGCAAGATAGATTAGGCCACCCCGGTCTTAAGATGATGAGAAATATAATTAACAATTCTCAGGAACATAATATCAATGTAAAGAATTTCCCGAATCAAGAAGATTTTGTGTGGCCTGCATGTGCCACCAGGAAATTAATTACTAGACCTTATGTTCTGAAAGTGAAGGATGAAATCTCTGCATTCCTAGACTGTATCTAAGGTGACATTTGCGGTCCTATATAGCCCCTGTCAAGGTCATTTAGGTACTTTATAGTGCTCACCGATCCTTCCTCGAAATGTCCGCACGTATGCTTATTGTCTACGAGAAATCATGCTTTTGCATAGCTGATCTCGCAGATAATTAAACTTAAGAATAATTTCCCTGGTCATCATGTGAAGTCCAATAGAATGGATAATGCCAGAGAATTTACTTCGAAGGCATTTGATTATTATTGCATGGTAATGGGAATTATCGTTGAGCATTCTGTACCGCATGTCCACACCCAAAATGGACTAGCAGAGACATTGATTAAAAGAATTAAATTTGTTGACCGGCACCTTTGTAGAATTGTAATTTACCAACTACATGTTGGGGACACGCAGTCCTGTATGCAGCAACTCTTATCAATTTTAGACCGTCGGCATATAACATCTATTTACCTATGCAACTAGCGCAAGGGTCAGTACAAAAAATCTCTCATCTTCGCGGGTTTGGTTGTAAGATTTATGTACCTATACCACCACCATAGCGAACTGTAATGGGCTCTCTCCGAAAGTCTGGGATATACGTTGGTTATAAGACAACATCCATAATCAGGTATTTGGAACCCATGACTAGAGATTTGCATACAGTCCGCTTCGCTGATAGCATATTTGATAGAATAGTTTCTCGTCATTAGGGGGAGAAAATCAACCCCTTGATGAAAAATATCGGGAAATAACATAGCAAGACACGGGAATCCATGCACATGACCAGTGCACTAGTAAAGCAAATAGAGAAGTCCAGAAGATGATTGATTTGCAAGTATTAGCAAATCAACTGCCTGACCACTTTAGTGATTTGAAGAGCGTGACCAAGTCGCATGTGCCTGCACGCAATGCACCGGAGAGGGTTAACATACCAAAAAAATTGAATGTACCCCTAATCCCGTCTAGAGGCCTCAGAATAAAAGGATGAGAACTCCAACCCCTCGAATCCCAAATAATCGTAGACGCTTAGCGAAAGAGGATAAGAAGGACTTGACACAGCCGATCACTGAAGTTCCCCAGAACCAAAAGGGGAGCCAGTTGAGACCTAATACCAGTATGGAACCTTAAGTAAAAGGCATACTAGATTTGAATATCCCCACGGAGGGAGACATCAGCATGAATGTGTGCGCACACATCGGAGCTAAAAAACTAAAGGGACTTATCCCCGTAATTGGAAGCAACGGTGAGCAAGTAAAAACATTAAATGAATCGCCCCATGAAGAAATAGCTATAAATTATGTGACCATGGGAGAATCTATGAATAGGATAACATCCAATTTCGATATTTATTTTGCAAGGAAAATTGTCACAATCATCGATCTTGATCCAGAGCCTGCATCACTCGCTGAATGTAAAAAAAACATCAGATTAGGAAGATTAGAAGAAGGCAATAGAAGCAGAATTATTATCTATGAATAAAAGAGAAGTGTTTGAGCCTGTAAGCTGCACGTCTCCCTATGTGCACCCCATAGGGTACAAGTGGGTATTTGTTCGAACGAGAAATGAAAATAATAAAGTTGTAAGATATAAAGCAAGGCTTGTTGCACAAAGTTTCACTCAACGACAAGAAGTTAATTATGAAGAAACCTATTCCCCGATCATGAGCGGAACTACCTTTAGATATTTAATCTCAATGGTAATAAACTTGAATTTAGAAATAAAATTGATGGATATGGTAACTACATACCTTTATGGAAACTTGGATTCAGACATTTATATGAAGGTACCTGAAGGTATCCCTGCCCCAAACCAAGACAGAGCAAATAGAAATCTGTACAGTGTGCAACTAGAAAGTCACTATATGGACTAAAGTAATTAGATAGAATGTGGTATAATCGCTTAAGCGACTTTCTATGCAAGAAAGGCTACACAAACAATGAGGATTGTCCCTGTGTATTTATACGACAATCCCAGGATGGATTTTGTATAATCTCAGTGTATGTATATGATCTGAATATCATCGGGATCTTGGAAGATATTAAGAAAGCAAGCTCTTACCTGGAGTCAGAGTTCAAAATGAAAGATTTAGGTAAAACCAAATATTGCCTAGGCTTGCAACTTGAGCATGCTCCTGAAGAGATATTAGTGCATCAGTCAACCTACACTCAGAAGGTGTTAGAAAGGTTCAGCTTTGAAAAGGCATATCCTTTGAAAGTGTCGATGGTCGGGAGATCCTTGCAACAAGATAAGTGTTGGAATTAATACGGGCTAGGCCTAATTTTAATTCTAATTAATTCTTGAAAAATCCCAAAGGCCCATGTGTACGTGCTAAAACTGTTTAGTCACATATGGAGAGTTGAATGAGAGTTAAACCACTTTAAAAGGTGGAACGTGGTAACCCCCTTGTGGAGCTAGAGAGAGCCAATACACACGCGCGCTCGCTCGCCTCGCCTCGCCGAGCCGTGCGGTGCGAGTGCGTGTGCGTGTGCACGCGTACGTAGGCGTGTCGGGTGCGTGCGCGTTTTTCTTTATCTATTCGAAAATCGAAACGTACCGACTTGCAGTTAATGACATTAACAAACGGCTGGCAGTAATGGTTTAGTTACTAGTGGGTAATGTGCGGGCTGTGGTTAACACTGGTTGATGGCGAATCAATTGTGACCGTTTCCAAAAACCTCTGGCCTCTTTGTTTTTGGCTATTAGTTCTGTAGAACAGTGCACTGGTTGCTTTTCTAGACTCTCTATGACAGACACAAAAAGAACTCCACAGTTTTGTTGCTGTCTCTGACGATCTCCATCTTGGCGAGACGCATGTACGGCTACACCGGAAGAGCAGGCCTCCGGAACCCTCGTCCTTGAAGGCTTGCACGAGTGAGGACGAATAGGGTTTTTGGGGAGCGTTCGCGTGACTGCTCGCTTCATCTGATTTTCTGCTACGTCTACATCTGCACAACTATTACCACGACATCCACGAAGTTCTTTGCTACATCTACATCAACTGCACAACTACTACCACGACGTCCACTACGCCATGACTAACGACGACCTCACCAAGACTTCTGCTTCTACTTCTGCTGCTCCTTCTGCTGGATCTGGGTATACCTATCTCGCACTTGTTGTTTACTTAGCTTTATTATCTGTTGTTGACTTGAACATTGAGATAGGTATGCTAGTTTCTGTCATTCTAGAAATTCGTATATCTATAGTATTCTTGTCTACCTGCTTTGTGAAAATGGCTAAAGTATTCTCTATGATTTATCTAGTACATTTCTAGATTAAAATAATTCGAAAAATGCTCATATATTCAATAATCCAAAAGCCTTATTATAGGTATTTTTCGTCAACTGGCTTTGCTGCTGCGCTAAAACCCTCTGAATTTGGTGGTGCGAATTATAAGAGGTGGCGCACCAAGATGGTGCTTTGGCTAACTGCCATGAACATTTTTCATGTGGCAAGTCGCAAGCCTGAAGGAACACTTACTCCTGAACAGGAGCAAGCGTTCGAGGCTGCTAATAACCTTTTTAAAGGTGCCGTGATTAGCGTTCTTGGTGAGAAGTTAGTTGATGCATACATAGTGATTAAAACTGGGAAAGAGATGTGGGATGCACTCGAGGCCAAGTTTGAGGTTACGGATGCAGGTAGTGAATTGTATATCATGGAGCAATACTATGACTATAGAATGGTTGATGGCCGTTCTGTAGTTGAGCAGGCTCATGAGATACAATCTATGACCAAAGAACTTGAGCACTTCAACTATGTGTTACCGGACAAGTTTGTCGTGGGAGGCATTATTGCTAAGCTTTCTCCTTCTTGGAGGAATTTTGCTACTTCCCTGAAACACAAGAGACAAGAGTTTTCTGTTGAAAATCTTATTGGGTCTCTTGATGTTGAAGAGAAGGCGAAGGAAAAAGATACACACATCAGAGGTAATGAGGGACATTCTAGTGCCAATGTGGTGCAGAAGAAGGATGACCAAGCTCAAAAGTTCAAAGGCAAGAACAAGACTGCACAAACAACTAGCTTCAAGAAGAAGAAGAAGAACACAAAGGATGACCTTTGCTTTGTGTGTGGCGAACCTGGTCATTGGACCAAGGATTGCAGCCAACGCAAGGGTGGGAAGAATCAACAAGGGCAGAATTCCAAGTCTGCTAATGTTGTTGTTGGTACTACTGAGACGGGAACATCAAAGTGTGGTATTTTACCTACTATTCTTTTCGTATGTCAATCTACCGATTGGTGGATAGACACTGGTGCTAATATACATGCGTGTGTGCTGATATTTCATTGTTCTCTTCTTACCAGGTCACTCGGGATTCAGCCGTTCGAATGGGGAATGGGTCACATGCCACTGTTCATGGCATTAGCACGGCCGATCTGAAGTTTACTTCGGGGAAGATTGTGCAATTGAAGAAGGTGCATCATGTGCCATCTATCAATAATAATCTCGTGAGTGGATGTCTTCTGTGTAGAAATGGCTTTAGACTAGTATTTGAGTCCAATAAATTTGTAATGTCCAAGTGTGGACAATTTGTTGATAAAGGCTATGTGTGCGGAGGCTTGTTCCGCCTACCTCTTTCAGATTTGTGTAATAATGTTGTGAACCATGTTTTCAGTGATAATGAGACTACTATTTGGCATTCACGACTTTGTCACATAAATTTTGGTTGCATAACGCGGTTAGCGAGTTTAGAGTTAATCCCTAAATTCACTCTTGCCAAAGGTTCTAAGTGTCAAGTTTGTGTGCAATCAAAACAACCTCGTAAGCCTCATAAGGCTACAGAGGTAAGAAACTTGACACCATTAGAACTCATACATTCAGATCTGTGTGAGATGAATGGTGTGTTGACAAAAGGTGGTAAGAGATATTTCATGATTTTGATTGATGTCTCCACTAGGTTCTGCTATGTGTATCTTTTGAAAACTAAAGATGAAGCTCTTCACTATTTTAAAATCTATAAGGCAGAAACTGAGAACCAACTTGAAAAGAAAATCAAAAGGGTTAGGTCTGATCGTGGTGGCGAGTACTTTTCTAATGAGTTTAATTTATTCTGTGAGGAATATGGTATAATCCATGAGAGCACGCCTCCCTATTCACCCCAGTCAAACTGGGTTGCTGAAAGAAAGAACCACACTCTAACTGATTTGGTTAACGCCATGTTAGACACAGCGGGTCTTTCCAAGGCATGGTGGGGGGAGGCTATATTGACTTCATGTCATGTCTTAAACAGGGTTCCCACAAAGAATAAAGAGATAACTCCATTTGAACAATGAGAGAAGAAAAGACTATCACTTTCATACTTGCACACTTGGGGTTGTTTGGCGAAAGTCAATGTGCCAATTCCTAAAAAGTGTAAGTTTGGACCAAAAACTGTGGATTGTGTCTTTCTAGGCTATGCTCACCATAGCGTTGGATATAGATTTCTAATGGTGAAATCTAGAGTACCAAACGTGCATGTCGATAAAATTATGGAGTCTAGAGATGCTACATTTTTTTAGGATATTTTTCCGATGAAAGATATGCCTAGTTCATCGAGTCAAGAGCCTGATACAACTCCTGAACCTACCATTCCAATGAAATATTTTGAGCAAACCCCTGAGCAAATTCCTAAGGAGGAAGACAATGAAACTCTAAGGAAGAGTAAAAGACAAAGAACTGCAAAGTCTTTTGGTTCTGATTTCATTGTGTACCTTGTGGATGATACTCCAAGTACCATTTGTGAAGCATATGCTTCTCCAGATGCGGAATGCTAGAAGGAAGCAGTCTGTAGTGAAATGGATTCCATTATCTCTAATGGAACTTAGGATATCACTGATCGTCCTTATGGTTGTAAACCTCTAGGATGTAAATGGGTGTTCAAAAAGAAGTTTAGGCCTGATGGTACTATCGAGAAGTATAAGGCACGGCTTGTGGCCAATGGTTATACCCAAAAGGAAGGCGAAGATTTCTTTGATACTTATTCACCTGTGGCTAGATTGACCACTATTCGAGTACTACTATCTCTGGCTGCCTCACACGGTCTTCTCCTTCATCAGATGGCCGTTAAGATGGCTTTCCTAAATGAAGAGTTGGACGTGGAAATTTACATGGAACAGTCAGATGGATTTGTAGTAGATGGTCAAGAAGGAAAGGTGTGCAAGTTGTTGAAATCTTTGTATGGTCTTAAACAAGCACCTAAGCAGTGGCATGAAAAGTTCGACAGAACTTTAACATCTGTAGGCTTTATTGTGAATGAAGCTGACAGATGTGTGTATTATCTCCATGGTGTGGGCGAGGGAGTCATTCTATGTTTGTATGTTGATGACATACTGATATTTGGGACCAACCTTAATGTGATTAAGGAGGTCAAGGATTTCTTGCCTCAGAATTTTGAGATGAAAGATCTGGGAGTAGCTGATGTTATCTTGAACATCAAGCTGTTTGTAACATCTCAAGGTTATGTTACCAAAATTAAAATAAAATAATTATTTTATTGAATTTTCTAAAATTTGATAGAGTTTCATTGCTTTATTTGAATTTTGAAGTTTTAAAAGTCAAAATTTAAAATTTATTTCAAGTTCTTGAAGTTCTATTTGACTTAATCTGAAAAATCAAATTTTACTTAATTTCTAGGATTTTCTGGAAATTTTAAAGCTTTTTCCAAAGTATTTTTGAAGCCAAGATAATTTATTTACAAAATTAAAAGCCAACTTTAAGTTGGAAATAATTTTATTAAGTCCAAAATAAATAAGGGAATTTCTGTGAATTTTCTCATAATTTTTGGATTTATTTTGATAATTTCTAAAACTATTTTGAATTGATGAGAATATTTAAATTGCAAAATGAATTGAAAACCCTAAAATTCCATTGGGCCTAAACCTCCCAGCCCATTTCCCTTTTTCTCTTTTGCCCGACCCGCTTGGCCTGCGTGACCCACTCCACCCACCCGCCTCGCTCGCTCACTCTCCTTCTCCCACCGTCCGATTCACATCGAACGGCCACCACCGCTCCACGCCACCCGCCGCTCCCAGACTCGTCCACACCGTCGGATGGAGATCCGAGGCCCCGCTTCATCGTCTTCCCCCACCTCCTTCTTCCCCGCGGAGCCGCGCCCGCTGCCGCCGTTCTCGCCCATGAGAGCTAGTCAACGCCGCCATTTCCGCTTCCTTTCTTCATGCGGAGGTGCGCATTTTCGCCCGCGAGTCTCGCCGCCCCCACTCCCCCTTTTTACCCCCTCTTCTCGCGCACGACCTCGCCGCAACCGCCGCCATGCCGCAACCGCCGCCCCGAGCACGATCTCCCCCTTCGACCACTCCCGTGCCCTATAAAAGGGAGCCCCGGGAGCCCTCTTCTCCACTCACCTCATTCCCACCATCCACTTCTTCCCCCTCGCTCTCTATTCGCCGGAATCGGCGTATCTTCGTCCCCGGCCGAGCTTCACTCCGCCGCCTCTAGCGCCGCCGCCACCGCCGCCGCGTCCTCGCCGCCGCCACCATCCGCTTCGCCGCGCCTTTGCCGACCCGGTGCTCGCCTCCGCTTCGGTAGGGCGCCACCGGAACAGCGTCGCCACCATCGAGCCACATGCGCCGCCGCCAAACCTCTCGCCGCCGGCGAGCCGCGCAAGCCTTCGCACCGCCATGGTAAGCACCGAGCTCCCCGTCACCTCCTCTCGCGTTTAGTACCACTCACTTCCCTCGTCGGAGCCCCTATCGCCAGCGGGCTCGCAGCCGAGCCGCCGCTGGCCATCCATGACGTGGCCCAGCCACGTGGCTGCCACCCGGCGCCACGTTGCCAAAATCGTCTGCGTGGCTGCCCAGTTAGCATGCCCGCGTGGCACTCCAAAACCCCACCATTTCAAAATCTCGGTGAACCCAGTCCACCAAGAGCCGAGACTCTGACATGTGGACCCCACATGTTAGGGTTTCCATTTATTTTCTTTAATTCCGAAAATTAGTCACTGACGTCAGCATTGCGAAATAAAAGGGTTTTTATTTAGAAAAATAATTCAAGAAATTCTGTTAAAATCAGATTTATGGTTTTTAATATATTTAAACTTAGAAAATTCATATCTTCTGAATCCCAACTCCAAATTGGGTGTTTCAAATTGCAAAATTTGTATAAAATCATTATCTAGCTAACTAAACCAAAATTGTTTAATTTTGATTTCATTTGACCACAAATTTCTTTAAACCCTAAAACTAACATTTCATGTAAATTCAAACTTCAAAAGCCCATATCTTTTGCATCTGAACTCCGATTGAGCCCATTCAAATTTCTAAATTTATATAAATTCAAGATCTAGACAACTAAACCAAAATAATTCAATTTGGAGTTGATTTGAATCCTATTTGAATTTAGTTTGAATTTGGCTTATATTCGCGTATAGATTTCGACGACTTCAGAGAGTCAGATTTCGACGCCGTTTGAAAGCAACTATTTGAGCAAGGTAAGTTACATTCTTGATCATATTTGCACCTATTATTTAAAATTAACTAAATTCTATTTCAAATTATTACTGCATGCTTATCTATATTCGATTATTTAAATTCCTGTTTTTAAATTTATAGTTATGCCTAAAATCCTTTGTATGGCCAATTTTGGAAATTTAAGCGAGCATATTGTCACCCTACATAAAACCTAGTTGATACAATAGTATGGACTAGGATCATTTGGAAAATATTGTGCTTAACCATGCTTATAGACCAAATATGTTTGATTTGGGAGATTTCAGCCAAAGATCAATTGATGTTTAAATTGTACCCTTGGCATTGGTGTGTCATGGGAGTTTTATAAATGACTTTGAAAAATGAAATAAAATGATGGTTTGGACATGGGCGAAATGGTTGTCTGGTGGGTGCAGGTTTATGCACGGGCTCAACTGGGTAGGTTGAAGCCCAGGGTTCTGTTGGTTGTCGCCCAGGTCAGTTAAGGACCGGTATTCGAGCCGCATCTTGCTAAGCCATATCGTATTACCACATGTCTTGTATGGGCAGGACCTGGCTGATTAATTTGCAAAGTTCCATTATGGTCATTCCTGTTGGTGCGGTGGGTAGTCATGTTATGACCTTTGTTAGTCCCACCTGGCGCAAGAGGGGGCCTGAACCCTGCGGACGGATAGTCAAAAGGGGGTGAAACCTTAGCGAGGGAGGACTATGGTGGAATGATGCGTTGTAAAGGCCTTGACACGTGCTCTAAACTGCTTACCTAAGGTAGTGAGCGGTGGTATCGACGGATGCCAAACAACTAGAGAATTCATGTCTTGTGGGTAAAGTTGTACAACCTCTGCAGAGTGTAAAGCTATTCGAATAGCCGTGTCCACGGTCATGGACATGCTGGCAAAGCCATTCAAAGTTAGACTTCGATTTCAAAATGTTTTGGTAAAACAGTTTGACATGGATGGGTGTCCATGAGAAAAGCTATGGGTTGAAGCCCCGGGTTGGTGCCCGTGTTTATATTGGTGTTAGGTTGGTGCCTACACTATCTTTATCAATACAAAATCAATTTTAGATTTTATAAAACTTGAGCTTTTGAACTTAGTATGGTATTTAATGTCAAATGCTGTTTTTGTACAAATAACACTATAAGCCTTCCTTTGTTACATCCATTTATGCATGTCATTTTGTTATTTGACGGGTGTAACTTGCGAGCACGGAAGTTGTGCTCATACTTGCTTAATGCAAACAAATTTCAGAGAAGGACTTCGCTTCAAGTGTGGATCATGATGACTAGGCCGCTACCCCAGTCGATTGCCTGTGGCAGATCAGCTGGACTCCACTACTTCTTCATCGTCTTCCGCTGTGTTTATTTAATGTTGCCCTGTAAGGCTATCTTGTAATCAATTCTTTTGTTATTAAATAACTTTTAACGTTTATGGTTGTGTTATCACATTTGTTTACTGTGTGAGCTAGCCACTGATCATGGGACTAGTTCAGTTATGCACAGAAGATCTGGGATGTTAATCCCGGGTTCTTACACTGTTGAGAGGTGATGACGGTGCGATTACATTGTTGCAATCCCATTATGTGGAAAAGGTTCTGAGTCGTTTTGTTTATAGAGATTGTAAACCCTCTCCAACACCTTATGATCCTAGCGTGTTGCTTGGGAAGAAACGGAGAATAACCAGAGACCAATTGAGATATTCTCAGATAATTGGTTCACTCATGTATTTAGCTAAGCGGTACGGGCACGACATCTCGTTTCTTTGTGAGCAAACTAAGCGGTTTGTATCCAATCCGGAGATGATCATTGACATGCTCTTGAGAGGGTAATGCACTATCTAAAGGGTAATATGAGTTATGGCATTCACTATACCGGTACCCGAGTGCTGGAGGGTTATAGCGATTCAAACTGGATATTTGATGCTGATGAGATTAAGGCCACAAGTGGATATGTCTTCACACTTGGAGGTGGCGCTGTTTCATGGAAGTCTTGCAAGCGAGACCATCTTAACGAGGTCAACAATGGAAGCGAACTCACGGCATTAGATCGCGCCTTTGTTGAAGCGAATGGCCGTGAGCTCTTGATGGATTTGCGGTGGTTCAAAACCGTGCAGGCTATTCGATGAATGTGATAATCGGTCGTGATCGTCAAAGTGAACAGTTCTAAGGATAATATGAAGGTATCAAGACATGTGAAGAGAAGACTGAAGTCTGTCAGGAAAATAAGAAACTCCGGAGTAATAGCTTTGGATTATATCCAAACAGCTAAGAATCTGGCAGATCCCTTCACAAAGGGTTTATCACGGAATGTGATAGACAATGCATCGAGGGAGATGGGTTTGAGACCCACATGAGTTATACTATAGTGGTAACCCATCCTATGTGATTGGAGATCCTGTGAAGTAGGATTGACGAAATAAGCTATTGGTTAACTGGAAGGAGAGTACCTTTATAGACCCACTTCATTGGAGATGCAATTATCTCCTAAATCTGTATGGCAGGTTGATTTTTATCTTAATGTGTTCTGTGGCTTGTTTAAGCAAAGATGCTGTCCTACAGAGCAGTCTTGAAAGAACACACCTATATGAGCCCGACTACTAGTCACAGTCTATGAGATAGGGTAATCTCTAGGAAGCTCATGAATAGGCCAGGAGTATGACTTATATGCTCCAGCCCGCGGGGATGCCTGACATCCTAGTATCAGTTAAGGACTTAAGTGAAACTTATTCACACAAAACTGTCAATTCAAGGATTAATCTATTGTGCAGTTGTGGATAAGTGTAGCTTCTGTTCTAGGTGGAATCTCAACCTTAACCGGACTCCATTGAAACACTGGTATATCAAAACAATATTGTGGATCAAGGCATTTGACATGTGCCCTTGGGATCTGGTGGGGGATTGTTGGAATTAATACGGGCTAGGTCCAATTTTAATTCTAATTAATTCCTGAAAAATCCCAAAGGCCCATGTGCACGTGCTAAAACTGTTTAGTCCCATATGGAGAGCTGAATGGGAGTTACACCACTTTAAAAGGTGGAACGTGGTAACCCCCTTGTGGAACTAGAAATCGGGCCCATGTCTCGCAGTCCTGGCCCATGGTGTGCTCCTCATCCACCCTGTAGACTATATAAAGGGCCCCCCAACCATTGTACGTGCTTTTGAGAAGAGAAATAAAGAGAAGAAAGAAGTCCCCCAACACCTTTATGTTCAATCTACTATTCTGTTCTTGTGTTCTTATGTGTGATTCTACGGTTGTCTACAAGGTGATCGCTCGGACTAGACTCACCAGCGATGGTTCCGCAATAGATATGACTATTTTGGGCTCTAGCTTTAGTTTTATAGCTATTACTGTACGTTGTACCATTGGAATTGTTGCTAATGGTATAGGAGGCTTCATGAAACTTTCATATAGAGCTTGGCATGTTTTAAAAGTTTCAAGCAAGTTTCATCCGAGTGTCGCAAGTTTCAAGCGCATTTTATCCATGTTTCCATAAAGTTCTTTCACTCATGTTTCAACAAGTTTCATGTTTTTTAGTAACTTTTATTCGTGTTTCATCAAATTTCAAAATAAGTCTCGGAAGTTTCAATGGATTTCAACCAAAACATCAACAACTAGGTACAATTTCATAGAAAAATTATAAGTTTCAAGTTTGGATCTCAACCTAATCTCGAGTCAACCAGAGATGAAGCCACCCACCCATCGCCAGCAGTGCCCGCGCTCAACCTTGTGATGCTCACTTGCCTGCGTCTACTCACTACTGCTTGCCTGAGATGGCTTGGCCATGGCCACCGCCGTTGCCTGCTTGGATGTTTTGCCATGAGACGTTGCTACTGGCTTCTCTCACACGTTGGCCACCGCCACTCACTGCTTGCCTCTCCCCGCACGCGGTGCTCCACTTGCCACTCATCGTTGTCGTTTACCGTACCCACGTACCGGTCGCCTTTGTTCTAGATTGGGCTCCCGAGTAGAGAGAGGGATGTGATGGGGGATTGGAATACAATGAATGGTGGGAGTATGGATAAGGCTGTCACCATGTTGGAATATGTGTATCGTACTAGTCCCATGATCAATGGCTAGTACACACATTCACAATATTTGGTATTTAGATCCATACATTCTCATATACAAAGCAAAAGAAATGGTACTTAACTCATGCGATTACAAGTTATTACGTCAACGCCCGACTGGCCAAAAAAAGTAGTCATTGGAGTATAAGTAGCAGCGAAAGAAGTAATGTAAGCAAAGAAATTCCAACAGCATGCCAATCCAACCCTCAAGTAACCGACAAGGAATAAGACCTAGGTAGACCCATCACCGAACTCTCCGATTATGGGTGCGAAGAACATATCATCAGGCGCTAGCTCGTCTTCGAACTCTGAACAACAATATTAGCAAGATTGAATACAATATGTACTTAGCAAGACTTGTAGTGTATCGTAAAATTTATATAAATACAAGGCCATCAAAGGAAGAGGCTCTACTCTACAAGTTATTTTGCTTAAAACCATTTTGATTTACAATATCAATATGTAGTAATTTGCAACAAAAGTTTAAAAGTAGTTAAATAGTTACAAGACAGTAAGTAAAGAATTAAATAAATAACAACAATAACTTGTAACCCTTCTCAGTTACAAGCACAAAAGAAATATGACAACCACTCGCAACCCTTCTCGGTTACAAGCAACAAAAGAATAATGACAACAACTCACAACCCTCCTCGGTTGCGAGTGATATTTCATGTTCAGCCATAGACATGGTAGTTAACTCGAAATAAAACCCCAAGTCATTACCCATGTTTTTCCAATAAAACAGTTTTTGAAAATCAAGACTATACCCATTAAATCAACAATTTAAGCACGCTCATGACCGCGAGCACAGCTATTTAAATAGATTTATACTCTACAGAGGAGTACAACTTTACCCACAACACACGAATTCTCTAGTTTATTCAGCATCCATCGATGCCGCCGCTCACTACCATAGGTAAGTAGTCTAGAGAACGTGTCAAAACTTTTACCTCATCTAGTCATAACCTTGCACTAGCCCAGCAAATGTTATTCCTCACTTCACCCAGGTACCCTCCTCTCGGTTGAGTGAGGCATTCGCAGTTGTGTCGGCAAACTTTGTACCCAACACCATGGTGAAGGGAGCCCCTTCGAACATGCCTACCCGGTCATGTCCGCACTACTACGGCCTACCAACATACAAGGCTAGTTTTCAATGACTTAATTAGTTAATGCCATCCCATACCAGCTCATGTGGTTGTACGCTTAGGCTTAGATTAGAGTTGTTGGCGTTTGGTCCTTAATTGACCACAGGTGAGAATATCCCCCTATGTACTAGTGAGGCACACCCCTCACTCTTCTCTGAATAATATAACTCACCCGTGTTGAAAACTAGGTTTTTCATTTTTGTTTTATACAAAATAACAGAGGAACACCCCTTTAGGCATTTTTTCATAAATCTCCTAAACTCAATTTTATCATATTGTCCTTTTATAAATTTTTAGGAAAATATATCACTCTAGTAAATAGTAATGGATCAATATTCTGAGGAGTTATATGCAACAAGTAGGATTTACAACTACCGACTTCTCAAATATAACATTTTCATATCAAACATACACACGTATATAATAGATTTTGCAAAACAATGTATAGTAAGTAAAATACTAGGATCAACATGATCAAAGGAGGTGCTTGCCTTTCTCTTACTATTCTGAAGGTTGGTCATCGAAATAATCGCTCAAGCAATCAACGTCTAATTCAAAAAGAGCCAAAAACGAATTAAATAACACCAATAAATTCAACAGTGACCAAATTCAAATATTTTTACATATTCTGGTAGAGCATAATTTTATATGAATTTAGAAACAAAAATCATTCAATTTGGAATTTTATGCGAAAGTTATTAATGTTTTAGTTTAGCTCGGTTTGAAAATTTTAGAGAAAAAAGAGAAATACGCTTTCCAACAGAGGAAACGTATTCTCGTGCATGTTCTATTGAGGTTTATGCTTTCCAGCAAGGAAAGCATATTATCCTCTGGACTTATTGAGGTTTATGCTTTCCAAACAGGGAAAGCGTATTTCCTCAAAACTAAAATGTATTTTCTATTTTCTTTTGTTTTTTATTAACCCGGCAAGTGGGGTCCACTTCTTAGTGACTTGGTCCACGCAACAGTGCATACATCGCAAGTCCATGAGCACGATGCACGAGTTCACCGAGGCATTCACTGTGCACTTAAGAGATAGGACCCGCATGTCAGTGACTCATTTAGAAATAACGATTTGTTTTAGTTTTTTATTTAATCTTTTGGCTCGGTCTCACACGTCAGTGTCTCAAGCATTAACTAACTCATCATTTACGCGTTGATTTGTCTTAACAACCTAGATTTAGCTCTTAATGGCGTTGCTATAGTGCATGTCCATTTCGGACAACATAGAGCAACGCCCGAGCGCTCGCGGCCACGTTTGTCGTCGGCACGGTGGCACACGGCGGTGCCGGGGAAAGCCCAAAATGGGTTCCCCGTGCCCTTGTGCACCTGCTGGTAGTGACGGCGAGGGCTGGGATGGCTTGACGCGGTGGCACACTAGATATAGTGGCGGCTATGCTACGGCTACAAGCCAATAGCTAAACCGTTGACGCTTCCAACTAACAAACACGTGCATGAGCTACTACATGTCTCTAGGATCTCACCGGAAGTGAAAGGGGGCTTTGGGGGAGCTCGGAGAAGGCCGATGATGTGAACCGAGGTGGCGGCGGTGGAGCTTCACGTGGAGGAGACGTTCAGGCGAGGAAGAGCTTCGTTCGATGGTTGGGAAGGATGAGGGAGGTGCAGGAGTGCTCTGGTCACGAGGAATCGATGCGAGATTCAACGAGGAAGAAATGGTGGTGCAGTTAGTGTTGTTAGCCGGATATGAAGAAGAAATAGCAATTTGGCGTCTCCTATGGACAAAAAATGGAATTGAGTGAGGGGAAAAGTTTCTAGTGCACTGGAACATGATATGACGCGAGTAGAGCAAAGAGAAACCCTTTAGGCGGTGGAAATGGCAGTGGTGGCGCGACGGCCGAAGTAGAGTGTAACATCCCAAAGTGCTATTACCAAATTTAAAACTACAAAATTATTATATTAATGGATTTCCTGAAATTTAAAAGAGTTTCCTTGCTTTTTTTTCTAAATTTCCTGGTTTTTAAAAAGTCAAAAATAAAATTTATTGAGTTCTCTAGAATTAAAAAAGGGTTTCCTATTTTCCAAAATTATAAATAATTTATGTGCAAAAATAAAAGTCAACTTTAAGTTGGAAATAATTTTATTAAATTCAAAAATAACATCATAATTTTCAGGCCTTTTTGAAAGTTCAAAATAAAATAAACCGTTTGAATTTTATTTAAAGCTTAATTTGAATTTTTAGAAAATAAAAAACATTTTAATGGTTGAAATAAAATTAAATTAAATCCAAAATTTTTTTCGATCTATTGATGTTCCAAGTATTTTTATGAAATTTTCTTGAATTTTTTGAATATATTTTATTTTCTTCCTTTTCTTTTCTTTTTCCAAAGCTGTGCGGCAAGTCCTCCCGTGCACTCACTATAGTTCTAGAGATGAGGCACCTGTCAAGACAGACAAGAGGGTAAGAACCAACTTAAAATAGCGGGGAGTGGAGAAAATTTCAGCAATAGTTGAGTCAAGAGAGATATAAGAGGATTTAAGCAATTCATTAATCTTGCAGTTAGTTTTTGCTTTAGAAAATAATTTGGACATTCTAAAGACGACCGATCTAACTAAGGTCAAGACCTACAATCAGTATGGCTCTGATACCACCTCTGTCGAAACCCAAAAATGTAATTATGGACCCTCTGTGTATTCTGCATGAGTCCAGGATCACGCTAGTGCACACAGTGTCAACATAGATGAATATCGATCCACACAAGTCAAGTAATAACATAAACAATTAATTTGAATAACAAATATGGTTTTGACCTTATGGTCGAGTTTACATTTATTAAGCCTTGTAGGGCTGGCAATAATTAAATAAGCAGCGAAACAAGATAAACTCCAATGGAATCCCATCAATTCACCACAAGCAACCAAATAGGATCAAGATCTAACGATCAGCACCTTTGTAATATTCCTCCTCGAATGCAGGGGATGACTCCTCTACTTCTGTTGATTTGATTTAGCAAGTATGAGTACACAACCGTACTCGCAAGTCATACCACAGAATGCAATGTATAGATGTAGGCTTCTTCCAAAGGAATAGTTTATGCGATTTTTTTTTTGCAGAAAAGCAATATTTGCAATTGAATACAATAATACATTGAAATGTAACTTAAAAAAAATAAACAATAATAATTTAACAATTGTTTTCACAAAGGTCACAAAGCCTAAAGAGTTTATTGCACACAACCATATGACTTAGATCACAGTACAACTGTCCCTTCCCAAATGTTTTATAAAAAACTAACCCTCGTGTGAAATCCCCAAGCATTTCCATGACTGTGGATGCGACTATTTAAATAGATTGATTAATACTCTGTAGAGGTTGTACACTTTACCCACACGATATAATCAGTGTTGCAAGCACTAATAATAAAAAACCTATAACAACCCCCAAAATTAGGGTTTGTATTTCGAATGTATAAAAGTATTAAAATTTAAAAACTTTTGTTGTATCACTTGGTCATGCTCTTGGTTTCCTGAAACTTGTGTGCAATTTTAAAACTTTTGATGTTTTGTATTAAAGTTTGTGTTGGAAATTTCAAACTTTTAAACTTAAAATTTCATTTCTATTTGAATTCCAGAAAAATGTGTGAATTAAAGTTCCTAAAAATAACTTATTCAAATACTAGATTATTTATACTAAATTGTGATTATTTTTACCAAATTTTTAGAAGTGTTTTTGACCTCACTAAAATTCAAATGAAATCCCAAATGCAGATTTGAAAACAAATTAATTCTAACAAATTTTAATATATGAAATGTTAAAAATTATTTTTCCTAAGTCCCTTGTGAACCTTAGAGTGCCCACAAAAATTTTCAGAATTTTTCGAATTTTATTTCGATTTCAAAAAGCTAGGTCAAACTTGCTTATTTTCGGTCAAATACTAAAACCCTAAATCCAAATCTCGCCCATGCACTATTCCTCCGACCGGACCCAAGCCAAAACCTGATCGCACCAGACCAGTTCGCACCGAGCCGCTCCCTTCCTCTCTCGCTTACCTGTGGGCCCCCGTCGTCAGCCCTTCTCTTCCACGCGGCGCCTGCGCCAGCTCGCCCAAGGCTACTCGCCGGCGGCGCGCATGCGTGCAGTGTGACCTCACGCCTCGGCCGCCCCTAGTAATTCCCCTGCCCCTGCCCTTGCTGTAGCTCGCCGAGTGCATCGCCACCATCGTCTCCTCCGCCCGCTGCCTACAAGGGGCATCATCAAGCCACCGAGCGCCCCTGGCTCACTCCTTGCTTCCCCTCTCCTCCCGCCTTGGCCGCGCCACCTCCCCGTCGCCTAGCAGCTCTGGCGCCGCCTCCGGCACACCACCACCGTCACCCCGCGCCTCGCGACGTGAGGAAGCCATTCCCCGCCTCCATACTCCCTCTCCGCTGCCCAGGAACCCCGTCACCGGTCACCACCGCGCGCTACTCGAGCCGCCCCTAAGCCGCCTCGACCCCGCCTCCAGTTTCCCCTCACCGCCGCGCAGCCGGTGCGCGCGTCGCGCTCCTCCCGGCGTCGCCGCTTCGCTGGCGCCGCACCCGCTCCCGACACCGCTGCCTTCTTCCCCGAATCCGGCCGCACCGTCTCGAGTCGCCTCTGGTGCACTTCAACGCGATTCATCGCGCCTGGAGCACCGCGTCGCCACCACGACACCTCCCCAACCTCCGGCCGAGCCTCCCCGTCGCCCTAGGCCGCCACCACCACGAGCCTCCCCGCGCCGCCGCTGGCTCCCGTCGCCGGCCCACTCTGGTACTCCCCCGCCTCCACCGAGCGCATGGTGAGCTCCCTACCACCTCCCTCAAGCCCATGCTCACCTCCCCTTCTCCTCTCCTCCCTCCGGCCGCCGTCGCCCCCGCAAGGTCGCCGCACCCGTCCGCTCCCGACGCCGCCGCCGCCTACTCGGTGCCGCCCCGGCCCCAGCGCTGCCTCCCTTGGCTTCCTCCCCTCACCATCAACCCATTTCACCGGCCTTCGCCACCCCTTCGGCCTTCGCTCGCCGTCGGCAGAGCCGCCGCCCCGCGCCGCTCCCTGGCTCCCCTGCTCTCTTCCCGAGAGGAGCTTCTCCCCTCTCTGTTCTCTCTCTCACTCTCTATGACAGTGGGGCCCACCCTCTTAAACCTAGCCATTCACTGCTAATCAACTAAGTGGATGTATTTAGGTCACTCTTAATAGGTTAGCAAATTTGGAAGTTAGAGTTTGTGTTAATGCTTTAAGTCATTGGTTGCTATCTAAACAGAAATGACCCAATCTGGAAAATCAGAGTGAAAGGGGTTAAATTTTAGTAGTAGGAGTGTATCTCAGTTTAGTCTTTGGGCAACTATTTAAAATAAGTAACCAAATCTGAAAGTCTTTGGTGGTGGTGAATTTTCAGAAAATAGCAGGGAACAATTAACTTGTTTAGTTATTGTCAGTTAAAGTGTTGGATAGAGAAGACAAGTTGAATAGTAGAAAACCTGAATTGTCAATGAACCCATTTGCAAGACCTTATGTTTTCTTCTAGCAAAATGTTGTGTAAGACAATTAGGTCACTAAGTGAGTTAGCCAATTTGATGAGTTAGGGATACTAATAAGCTGCTGTCATTTCAACTGCAAGTAAATAGAAAGGTTTTGTTGGTATGAAAAGTCTTTAGAGACTGCCCTTAGATGTTCAAGTTCAAATATTAGTAACTAGGTTTGACCACCTCAGGAGGTTGCACAATTGCAAATCAAATATTAATGTCTTAGTCCAGTAGGTAAAAATGCTTGGCTATGCCTTGTATCAAATAGCAGTCTTATAATCAAGGAGGAAAAATCTGTAGAGAATTAAATTGTACTTTGAGCTTATGGCTTTTCTAAATCAATCAAGAGCTAAGGATCTTGGCAGATGCTAAAGCAAATGGATATAGTCACTAGTCTTTCACATGTAAGCTAACCTAGTGAAATTAATCTTGAACCAAGAATTGAGTTTTTGATTAATTTAGTAGCGATAGACCTCATGCTATAATCTCAATTTTAGTAATTCCTAACCAATTCCATTCAACTCTAAATCAAATATTTTATGCCTCTAAATTCATCTAAAATAACTATCCTTTCTTCTGTATTATTTTCTTATTTGTTGGATACTTTTTGGCATTCTGTGTTTATTCGCTGTTTTTCGCTTTGACAGTTTTTATCGTTAGATGACGTTGATATCGAGAGTGATCCTCTGCAGCAAATCGAATATCTCAAACAAAGCAAAGGCAAGCAGTTTGATCATATCCACTCAATCCCATTACTTTTAAAATCTAATACTTTGTTTTACTCGTACGTATGCATGCTTTTGTGTCAATGATTAATTTTATCGATTAGAGGTAGTTAATCCTATTGCATTGTTGCCTTGAAATTGTTCACCCCTACCACTACCTTAGGAATATTATTCTCACTGGTGAATTAGAGCCCGGTGAATGATTTAGGGCCTTTTATTTGTCTTTGCGATATGATGCTTAGCAATGCTTAGATACCGGTAGAATTGGGCGGTTATCGACTTAGTCGATAACTTTGATCACACAAAAATTATTATAACTTTATGATTCAGCATTTTTGCTATGTTTAATTGTGAAAACTAAAAACTGAAAATAAAATGATTTGGACTTGGGCACAATGGTAAGTTGGTGTGATTTTTGGGTGTGACTGGAATGGTGCCCGAGTCAACAAGGACCGAACATCTTGTTACACTAAACCAAGCATTCTTGCGTGCTAACCACACTAGAGTATATGAGACCTCTCTTGACTTAGTACTTTGGCGTGTATTGGCTCCGGGTCGCAGGAGGTCGCAGGAGGGATGGTGTTGGGAGCATGGTAGTTGTCCGAAAAGCTTTATCCTGAGTGGGTAGTTGTCTTTTCGGCTTTACCATGTAAGCATATGGATTTCTATCCATACGAGTGGCTCGTAGTTAATACACAATATTGGAAAGTGTCTCGTAGGACTTAGCCGTGCCAGCATACCTTCGGAAGTGTGCTTTGGCTTAAATGCGGCCTGAAGTGTGGGTACAGTGGTACACCCCTGCAGGGTTAAAACTATTCGAATAGCCTCGTCCTAGGTTATGGACACGCTTGGGGAGGTCTTTCGAGAGTTAGACTACAACCTTTTAATTAAAACTTGATGGGTTGGTATGAACGGGTGTTCATACTATTGTTTTGATGGCCATTGGATTGGTCATCTCCAGGATATCTTTATGTTACTACTTAGTGTATCGCTGTTATTTCTGCAAATAAAATTTGAATTGTTAAAACTGCCTTCAAACTATTACATTATTGCAAAAGAAAACTGGCTTTTTGCTAAAAATAAGTCCAGAGCCCCCTCCACTTAAATAAAGCTTGCATGTAGTTAAATTATAGTTCTGTTACCCTTACACGTCAGTCTTGCGAGTACAAAAACAATTTTTGTACTCAGATGCTTTGCTTAATGTTTTTGTTGCAGAGAAAGAAGGTGAGCCCCAAGGGCTTTCCTTTTGTGAGATGCGCTTCGGGTTTGACGACTAGCTTGGCGGTCCGGTTGGTTGCCTTGTGGGTAAAGGCACACTAATTGGCTCTTTTATTTATCGCCATCTTATGGCTTTTGCTTCCGCTGTGTAGTTTGTTATTTATCTTGTAAGTTCAATCTGTTGTATATTATGAAGTTTTGATATTGTAACATCTCGTGTATGGAATTGATGCTTGATTTTGTAACGGGGTGTGTATACTGCATTTCTGGGAAGTATACATATCCTGAGGCTTGGTTTATTTGAATTGTGATGCTAGGGTCAATGGAAGGCTAAGCATTACAAGCCAAATAAACTGGGGTCCTCACAAAACCTTTCAAAAATTTCATCTCGAACATTGACATTTCTAGTGTGCTTTACTATCATATCACCCCAAACACAGCGTTTGGTATGATACACACCATTGGATACGAAAGCGGTGAACCGACCCGCGATGTGACTACATGGTAGTCCACACCTCTATCCCATCACACAACCTAACCTACTACCTGAGTAGTCAACGCCGAGAATCCATAACCTACTAAGTTAGGCCCGTCCCATACCAGGCATATGGTCATATAGTAATGGCTCAGTTCAATGACACATAAAGTTAAGTCCTTAATTGACCAAGACAAGACTTTCAATTTCTAACTATGCTACACAGATTATCATTCCCAATCACACAGTTCCACCATGTCACCTAGTATCCACCACTTGCCTCAGTCTAAATCCTTTACCACCCAGTTGGTTAAGTGCAACACATGCCCTCAACGAGTAATAGCACACAACACACAGTTTTATCACAAAGTTCCATATTCACTTAGTCAATTTTGTAATTGCAACTTAGACGGGAGAACTATGGCCAGCATGACGTCAGCTCTGGGATTTTCAGAATTAAAAGAAATCAAAGGAAATCCTGACATGTGGGATCCACAAGTCATAGACTTGGCCCACAGTGGACCGGGTTTACGGACGAATGCATATGAGGATGGGTGGACCGTGCCACACATGCGCACACGAGGTGGGCATGTGGAGGACACATCGACAAAAGTGCTAACACGGCTGGTGAGTTGGTGGTGACGTGGACCACTGCACGTGTAGGTTGATGCTGGCATTTGGGTGACACGCTGGCGTCGACTAGGCTAACACGAGGGATAGAGACTGATGTGGCGGCACACGTGGACGACCACGTAACCAATGACGTCAGATCGATGGTGATAACTTACAGTCTCCGGCGACGACGTCCTACGGCGGAGTCTCGCCGACGACGAAGGTGTGCATTGGGTAGCTCTTGCTAACGCGCACCTGAAGATACCTATTTGGGCACGAGAGGATGTCTGTGGTGGCCGGAATTGTCAAAGAAGTGGAGTGGAAGGTACGGTGTTGTCGAGGATGTACCACTGTGACGCCTCGGGGTCGCAGAGGGGCTCCTTAGGTAGCAACGGGGACGGGGAGGGCGACAATGCAGCCCACGGAGGCAGGGCGACGCTGGCGACGGTGGAATTTGAGTTTTAGGGTTTTGATGACCGAACCCTAAATCTCGAATCGAGGCGACGCTAGGGTGATTAGGGTGGAGTTGACTGGGGACTCAGGATGAGTGGGAGATTGCGCACCCGAGGGTGCTATTTATACCCCGAGAGCGTACTGGATTTGGAAACGCCAAACGTAAGCTTTTTGAACTCTTTTGATCTACGAGATAGGAAACGAATCGAGGTGAGATTCTACCAGAAACGGATGTGGGGGAGATAGAGATGGAGTTCTACACGTTTTCTAGATATGGTTTGTTGGAGAATCCACGTTGTCAGTTTGAGTTTCTAGAAGCTTCAATGGCGGACACGACCCGGGTGCTCGCGAGGAGAAAGACGTCGCGGACATGACGACTTGGGGGGGGCACCTGGCAGAGGGAGAAGGAGTGCAGGCGAGGCGGGCTGGCTTTGATGCGCGTTTGGGCCGCTATGGCCTGAGAGCTTTAACTAAGATTTTAATACATTTTCTATTTTATAAATACCAGAAAATGCAAAAGGCAATTAGAAAATAGGAAATGAACTCGAAAAATATTCTAGAAAAATCTAGAAAATATATCCAAGCACATAGAACCCAAATAAAATATTTTTGACAATTGTTGATGTTGGACTTATTCATATTAAATTATTTTTGATACTAAAACTCCATATTAAGCTTGTTATAAAATTCAAATAAAACTCAAGGGTGAATTTTCCAACTACTAACTAAACAAAAGATTTTTAAAACTCAGGAAATTGGGATGTTACAGTGAATCCTATAGCACGCCCATCCCCTACACTGCTACCCTTGCTGCCCACACATGCCCATGCCCGGCACCGCAGCCCGCGCGTGCCGGCGCTGAGCGCTCCGCCTAGCTCTGCCCATGTTGCGTTGTCCCCCCTCTTTCCCCCTTTATAAAACGTAGTGCAGCCCCTTCCTCCTCCATCCCCACTCTCCTCCCTTTTCGCCAACCAAAGCCCCACTGGAGCTCACACCTGCAACTTCCTCTTTCTTCCTCCACACCGACCACGCCGCTCCTCCGTTGATCTCCCTCTCCGGTCACTCATTTGCCAAGCTAGCCACGTCACCGCACATTCTCAGACCCCCTCTTCCTTTCCCCCTTCTCTCAGCCGATTGTGCGCCGTGGACCCCCGCCGCCGTGAGCACCTCCTTCCCCGACGTCGGCGCCATCGCACCACCTCCTCAAAGCCCCTCTGGTTCCCCGAGCACCACTGCACCTTCCCCATGCCTGGTCGCTGCCCATGCGCGTGCTGGTTTCCTCCCCGCGCCGTTCCATCACCAGCGACGCCGTGTGCCCCTTACTCCCCACTGCTGCCTCCCTAGGACACTTCCAGTGCCACCGCTGCCATCGTAGGGACCCCCACCTTGGCCGGATTCCATTTTTGCCCTCCTCCGACCATCCCGCCGCTTGCCTCGCTGGCGCGTCGCCTCCCCCGTGTGCCCTGGAACCTCCCTGTTCTCTTTTCTGAGTTGCTTTGAGTCTCTGTGATTCCCTCCTCTCATTGACATGAGGGTCCCTCTAGTCATACACCCTGTCACTCTTTCTCTCTTGCTATCAATTCCAAGTGGGGTCCCATGTCATACTCCCATTCCCCTTCCTTCTATTTCTCTCTTTGTCTCTCTTACAATTAGGACCCATCTTGTCATACTCTGTTGATTTGCTTTGCAAAGATCAGAAAGCATCTACCAGATTATTCCTCCATTTATTGAAAATCTATCATTTCATGTGATTTCAAACTTTCGAACATTCGTTCTCCTTCATACAAACTCCGATCCCGTTGATTCTTATTCCTAAATTCATCTAAATTCAGTACCTTTCTCTTGGTTCTAATTCTATAATTTTTGGATTTTATTTGAATTGGTCTTGTTTTCGCGTGTAGATTTCAACGACTGCGGAGAACCGAATTTCGACGCCGTTTGAGAACAACAACTATTTAAGCAAGGCAAGTTACATCTTTGATCTTATTTGAATCCCAGTAATTTTAAATTATTTAAATTCTATTTTAAATTATTATTGCACGCTTATTTAAATTTAAGTAATTTAAATCCTTGTTTTAACTTTATAGTTATTCCCAATTCCACTTGTATAGCCATTTATTGTCAAAGATATGTAATATGAAGAACCATTCTGAGTGTGATATATTTTAGAGTTAGAAATTGAAAAGATTGGATTATAGAATATATAATTGTCAGAGATTGGATTATAGAACATATAATTGTGGGATGTTGGATTATAGAACATATGATTGTTGAAAGTTGGAATATAGAAGTAGACTATTGTTGAATATTGGATTCTAGAAATAGATTGTTATTCAATATTGGATTATAGAAGTAGATTATTGTTGATATTGGCTTATTGGAGATTGGATCGTAGAAAAAGATTATTGTTGATTGGATTGTAGAAATAGATTATTATTGATATTGGATTGTTGAAAGTTGGATTATAGAAGTAGACTATTGTCGAATATTGGATTGTTGAAAGTTGGATTATAGAAGTAGACTATTGTCGGATATTGGATGTTGAATTATAGAAATAGATTATTGATGGATAATGGATTGATGGTTGTTGGATTATAGAAAAAGAATATTGTTGGATATTGGATTATAGAAATACAATATTGGAGGCTGACATACTGATCTTGGAATTGATAATTCTTGGATATCAATCCCTCACACCCTATCGCCCTAAATAAAACTCTAGTTAATACAATAGTATTGATAAGATAATTTTATGGAAAAATGTGCTTAGTCATGCTTAGACCAAAAATGTTTAATTTGGGAAGTTTAGCCAAATATTCAATTATGATTTAAAATGAGGCTATGGTATTGTGTTTACCATATAAATTTTAGCAAATGATTTAAATTGGAAAATAAACAAAAGTTGGTTTAGACTTGGGTGAAATAGATAGTTGGTGGGTGCAGGTTTATGCATGAGCTCAATTCGGGAATGGTTGAGGCTCATGATTTTATTGGAAGTCACCTAAGTCAGTTAAGGACCGGTCTTCAAGCCGCATCTTGCTAAGCCCTATTGTACTACCACAAGTCTGGAAATGGGTAGGGCTAGGCTAATTAATTTGCAACATTCCACCGTAGTTGTGCCATCAGGTTGCGTGGGTGTCACAATGACCTACTTTTATATATTCCCACATAGCGCAAGAGGGGGATTAATTCCAGCGATAAGTCCATAGGAAGCAAAACCTTAGCGGGCATAACTACGATTGGAATAACGCATTGTAAAGGCCTTGTGATAATCTCTTAGTTGCACACCTTTGGAAGTGTGTGAGCGGACATTATAAGTTGATTATCTCTTGTGGGTAAAGCTGTACAATCTCTGCGAGTATAAAACTATTCGAATAGCCATGTCCACGGTCATAGATATGCTAAGTAAAGCCACTCAAAGTTAGACTTTGGTTTTGATTTCAAAATTTTTTATCAAATGATTTTGGATAGTTTATCCAATTAGAAAATTAGGCGATTTGCCATGTGATAGGTGGGTATCATTCACCATACTTTATATGGAGGTTATCTTGCTATAAAATTTGAGAATTTAGAAAATAAATTTTAGTTATAGAATAACTGTTTTGAAACTTAGTACAAATATTTGAAAACAAAACATTGCTTTATGCAAACTCAACCACGTAAGCCTTCCTTTGATATATCTCTGCATGCATTATAATCCTGTTATTGGGTGTAACTTGCGGAGCACGGTTGTTTGTGCTCACCCTTGCTTAATAAAATGTTGTTCAGAGGAGAAAGACTTTGCAGTTGCTGAAGATCTCGACAACTAGGCCGCTACCCCAGTCGATTGCCCGTGGCAGATTAGTTGAGCTCTACTACTTTTTCTTTGTCTTCCGCTGTGTTCATCATTATCGGTTCATAAGCATTTCTTGTAATAAACTCTGATATTTATTAATAAAATTGGGTGAATTATGAATGTTACCATTTTTGTTTACTATGTGAGCTAGCCACTGATCATGGTACTAGTTTAGATTACACAAAATATTTGGGGGTGTTACTTCCGGGTCCTAACATAGAGCTCAAGCTCTCTCATGTGTTTGAGCTCAACCGAGGAGAGGAGAAGGTGGGAGATGAGGGGAATGGTAAGGAAAGGAGGAAAGGAAGCTCGGGATGGCTTTTTATAGGCTGAGGGGCGAAGAATACACACGGAGGAGCAAGCGTGCCTGCGGGCAAGGGCGGCGGAGTTCTCGGGTGTACGAGCAGGAGTGGGCGAGGAGAGGGTAGGCATGGACGCGGAGGAGACCAGGGAGGCGATGGGGTGGTTGGCGATGGAAAACTGGGGATGGTGTGGTGAAACCGCGAGCGCGTGGTGGAGAGCTCATGAGCGTGCGCTAGCGCTCGGTGAACCGAGGTGGATGAAGGTCCCTGCCGGTGGGGCCCACTGTCAGCGAGAGATGAGAGGAGGGATTAGGTTAGGGTCTTTGATTTAAAGCTGATTTATTTGCCGAATTTTTATACTGAGCAAACAAAGTCCAAATTTAATGAAAATGTTTGTGAGGGCTACTGACTTAATGCAGTTTCTTTGGTAAATTTTTCAGGAGTTTATCTCTTCTGTGATTTTCTCTAAAATTCATATAAGTTTCGGTTATTATGCATTTGCATTTATTATTCTTAACAAAGTTTCATATAAGTTGTTTAGTAATTTTTCCCGAAGATTATACCCAAAATAATTCTCTCACCTATGATTTTTATTTTTGTTTTATCAATTTTCTTTTAAGTGCATGTTAGTTTATGTTTTCTTGATTTGTTTTTAAACAAAAGTCCAAATCTCAAATATGGGTAGATTTTCATATGCAAAATGATCAAAGTGTCTTTACTAATGTATTTATTTTATGTATTCCCAAAATATTGATTTTTGGGATGTTGACAGTCCAGTTCTAACGGTAAAATCCTGTCCTGTTGAAAAGCCGAGCGATAGTATAGCGTTGTTTAGTTTTTCTTTATACCGTACCGATAATATTTGCCCAAACACTGCGACAATCTCAACCATTGATTTGCAGTCTTACACATCTTTGCTCTGTTCTAGCGATGCAGCTCTCCTCTAGCGATGCACCTTTGCTCTTCTCCTCTATTGTATTTTCTAGATGCATCTTTGCTCCATGTACCCAATCACATATCCTCAGCTACTCAATAATCTGTCGTTCTTTTGCGAGTGCAACTGCCCATATTTTGATTACTTTATGATATTTCTTTGCTTTTTTGCGAGAAATTCTTTGGCTTTAACATTATGACAATGCATTTACAGAGTCTATTTTGTTTATGTAGAAGAATAGCAATACTAGAGCGAATTTATAATGAAAGAATTTCTATGAATTTTGAATTTTCTTATTAAAGGATTATTGTGAGATTTTATAACCCTTTTGAGCGAAGGAGAAACCTTTAATCTCATCAGTTGTTTGTAGATATATAGATGCATTTATAAAGTCTATTTCGTTGATGTAGAAAAATTTCAAGACTAGATGTCCTTGTCCTTTCTTTTTTTAGGAACCTTTGTTTTACCTGCCATTGAAGCATTAACTTTAGGTAGAATTGGAACAAACCAACACATTGTTATACTTCACGCATGTGAAAATCGTCTCAAATTTTGGTCTTTTTCGACGATAATGTGATCTGGCGATCTTATGTTGTACTCATACCTAATATTTCACTTGCACATACAACGTACTAGTTAGTTCGTAGAATGCAGCACAAAGCAAATTTTGACGGGTTAAAGTGTCAAAATACCATGGTACTATTTTGTAAGAAAAAACGTTGTCCAAGAGCTGTGGCATTCGGTAAAGAGAAGGTGGGCACTTCTAGGCTCTAGCTAGTGGTGGTAACTGGATGAAAAAAAAACTGAGGTTCGCTAGACGGCTCGGCTCGGGCTTGTAACATAAATAAGTTGAGCTGAGTTCCCATTTCAGTTCACTCACTTAATGAGCCGAGCTTGAGCCGGCTTGCGGTCGTTAGACTCGGTTGAAACAAAAGACTAGTTGAGCAAGCCCGACACAGGTAGGGGTGGATAAAGAGCTGACTCGGCTCGGTAAAGCTCGTTAAGAAAACGAGCTCGGCTCGGCTCGTTAAGCTAACGAGCAGAAAACCAGACTCGTCTCGGCTCGTTAAAAAACTCGAACTCGGCTCGTCAGGCTCGGTATCAAAAAACATCCATGTAGATCACAATTCACAAGCTCACAATCATCAATAAACATCTATAGCATTGATCACAAGTTCATAATCATCAACAAACATCTATAGCATGCTCAATGTCATAAGAGCAGGCTGGAAACACTAATAGCACAACTAAAAAGAAAATCAATCAATTGCAAAGCTCAGCTGTTGCATCCGCTGCCTGGCGTTGGCGTGGAGCTGCCCAGCAGGAGGAGGAGAGTGGCGGCGGCGGCTCGGGGGAGGCTTAGGTAGGAAGAGGGAAGAGGGAGGAGGGGTGGCGGCAGCGTTTGGCTCGGGAGTGGCTCCGGGCGAAGGGGCGGCGTCGTGTGGGAGAAGGAGGACGAGGGGCGCCAGTAGGGGAGAAGGAGGATGAGTGGCGCCGGTTGGGGAGGAGAAGGAAGGGAGCCGCGTGGGGTAGGAGGAGGAGGGGCGCCGGCAGGGGAGAAGGAGGAGGAGGGGCACCGCGTGGGGACTGGGGAGGAGGAGCAGGGGCGAAGGCGCGAGCACGAGAGTAGGAGGGAGGCGGCGGCGCAGGAGGAGAAGGAGGGGGTCGGCGCGGGAGGCGGAGGTGGGCTGTGAGACCCTGGTGCATTTAGCTTGTAATGCTTAGCCTTCCATTAGCTCTAGCATCACAAACAAAATATACCGTGCCTTGATGGACATGTGCTTTCCAGAATTGTAGCACATATACATCTTTACAAAATCATGCATCATTTCCATACATCACATAATACCAAGTCTAGCCAAAGACATACAATATATAGAGTTATTACAAAAGAGCCGACCAGCCAAATGACATCAAAGTAACAAGTGACAGCGGAAGCAAAAGCACCATAAGATGGCCATAAACAAAAGACGACCGGTTAGCCAACATAACCCACAAGGCAACCGACCGAACCGCCAAACTAGTCGCACCTACCGCAGCACAACTCACAGAAGTAGACCCCTCAGCAGGAGCATACCTCGCCAGATGGTTGAACTCATGCAAGTACTCAGTCACAGATCTGCGCCCTTGCTTGAGCGCAAGAAACTCCTTCTTCTTGAACTTCATCAGGCTGACGGGGACATGAGCCTGACGGAAACCAGTGTGAAACTCCTCCCAAGTGACCACGTGGCCAGCGGGTTGCATGGCGAGGAAGTTCTCCCACCATGAGAGTGTTGCGCCCTCAAGCTGGTGGGATGCAAAGAGTGCCTTCTCCTATTCCTGGCACTGAGCAATGTTGAGCTTCCGCTCAACCATACACAGCAAGTCATCTGCGTCGAGAGGTTCCTCGGACAGGGAGAAAGTGGGTGGCTGGGTGCGAAGGAACTCCGAGAGTCCCCCCCGTGACTGGTGTCCACCACCTCCCCCAGATCCGGAGGCACCAGAGGGAGTGGAGGTGTTCCTCGCGATAACCTCCAGGATCTGCATCTGATCCATACGGTTCCGCTCAATCTGAGCGAGAACCTCAGCCATGGTCGGAGGAGGCGGGAGCTCCTCATCATGACTGTCGGGACCCAAAATTACGATTTTGGAACCCTATGTGTATACTGCACTAGTCCAGGATCACGCTAGTGCACACAGGGTCAACATAGGTAAATATCGATCCACACAAATGATAAATAAAGTAAACGATTAGTTTGAATAACAAATAAGGGTTTTGACCTTATAGTCGAGTTTATACTTATTAAGCCACGCAGGGCTAACAGAAAATAAAACAGCAGCGGAATGGAAATAACTTCAGCGTAGATCCCACCAATTCACCATAGGCAACCGACTGGGATCCAGACCTTAACGATCAACAACCTTTGGCGAACTCCTCCTCGAAAGCAGGCGTAGACTCCTCCTCTTCTGTAGGTTTGGGCGCAAGTTTTACAACAAGCGTGAGTACACAACCGTACTCGCAAATCATACCACAGAATGCAATTTATAGATGCAGGTTTATTCCAAAGTAAAGGCTTCTGTGGTTCTTTTGCATAAAAGCAACATTTGCAATTGAATACGAGTAATAGATTGAAAGCATAATTCAAAACAAATAGACAATATTAATTTAACAATTGTTTTCACAAAGACACAAAGCTAAACAGATTATTTCACATAACCATATGATTGAGGTCACACAGCTCCCATCCCAACATTTTATGAAAACTACCCCTCGTGTGAAATCCCCGAGCATGTCCATGACCATGACGCGCTATTCGAATAGATTCATTTAACACTCTGCAGAGGTTGTACACTTTACCCACACGATACAACTAGTGTGGCAAGCACTAATCATAACAAAACGGTTCAGAAACTTCATCTCAACATTGACATTCCCGATGTGCTTACAAACCGCTATGCCAACCCAAACGAAGCGCTTTGGCATAACACACACCGCTGGACAGGGAAGCGGCGAACCGTCCCGCGATGCAACCACTAAGTAGTCACACCTCCACCCTGTCACACAGCCTAACCTATCCACCTGAACATCAATGCCGAGAATCCATAACTTACTAAGTTAGGCCCGTCCCATACTAGGCATATGGTCGTGCGATGAGCTCGATTCAATGGCGCACAAAGTTAAGTCCTTAATTGACCAAGGCAAGACTTCTATGTTCTAACTAAATCACAAAGATTATCATTCCCATCACAAAGCCCACCATATCACACAGCTTCCACCACTTGCCTCAGTCTAAATCCTTTACCACCCAGTTGGTTTTAGTGCAACACATGCCATCACGAAGTAATAACACATAGCACATAGTTTTACACAAAGTTCCATAGTCACTTAGTCACATTTAATAAATTGCAACTTACATGAGATGTGAGACTCGTAGCATGACTAAGCAATTGTACTCGCGTCTAACCAACCCACGTTGGTGCTATAATATTACCAACTAGTAACCAATCTAGGGTGACAAGGAATTATGACATACAAGGCCAAGGTGTGATAACAATTTGCATAATAACTATGCCCAAAGCATTTAAATAAATAATTAAAGTAGGATGCAATAATTTAACACAAAGTAATTTGAAAACTGGGTTCAAGATGATCAAAGGTATGACTTTCCTTGGAAAAGGTCTCTGTACTGATCTTGATCTTGGGGGTGCTCCTTCTTCAACGAAATTCCCCGACGAATCGACGTCTACTCGCAAACGAGACACAAACAAAAAAAATAAATAAATAGCAGAGGCAAACCAAACTCCAAAATTAAATAAAAATCTCAAATAAATAGGGCTTGAATTTAGATAAATTTAGAAATTTGAATGGGCTCAATCGGAGTTAGGATGCAAAAGTTATGGGCTCTGGAAGTTTTAAATCTAAAAGAAACCCTAATTTGGATTTTCCAGAATTTCTGAATTATTTCTCTGAAGAAAAATCGGATTATTGCGCAATGCTGACGTCAGCGAAGAATTTCAGAAATTAAAAGAAATAAAAGAAAATACTGACATGTGGGACCCATATGTCAGTGAGATGGCTCACGGTGGACTAGGTCTACCGAGCCAATGGATCTGAAGTCCGGTGGACTGTGCCACGCGGGCGTACGCGTGCCTGCTGACACGGCGCCACGCATGCGACACGTCGGCTGCAGTGAGGTGGCGGTGGCGGCGTCCACGTCGGACCCGACAGCGAGGGCGGCACTGGACCCTATGATCGCCGGCGAACGGCGGCTCCTCATCGGCGGCGAACGGCACCGAAAGGTAGAGAAGACCAGGGCGATCTCGATGGGATGCTCACGGGCACTCCGGGACCACTGTGGCGGCCGGCGGCGAAGTTGAAGCGGAGGTGGGGATTCGGGCTCGACGGCGACGGCGTTGGGAGGGTCCTCCGGTGAAGATGAAGGCGGTCTTTGGGATGCGAGCGTCGGCGATCCGATGATGGCTTCCAGGAGCGACGAGGACAACTGGAACGGCGGCGGTGGCGATGGAGTTCTTCGGCCGGAGCTGAAGACGACGACGGTGGCTAGGGCTCCAGGCGACGAACCGAGTGCGGCGGCTAGGGTTGCGAAGGCGGCGCGTCACGGGGTGCAGGGCACGAGGGTCCTCAGGGCCTTAAATAGCCCCGGGAGGTGAGTCCGCGAAGGACACAGCGCGGCGGCGGCGAAAGAAAGAGGAGTCCGAGTCGGGGACGATGAACAGTAACCCAAGGTGGGTCCCGCACGTCAGCGACGGCGGCTCGGGCGCGGCGCGTGCGAAACGGCGCGGCCGCGAAACAAACTCCATATCTGACCGTTCATCCTAGATCGCACGATCCAAAATCGATGGAACATCCGGACAGCACGAATCGATCGTGCGCATCCAACCGTCCATCCTCGATCGAACGGTGGAGAACGAGTGGGGCATGCGGAAGGAAAGAGAAGAGGCGGAGAGGCTGCCATGTGGGGCCCGCATGGCAGCTGGAGGTGCGCGCGCTGGAGCTGGCTGCGCATGAGTCTGGGTGTGGCGGGGGGAAAATTGGCCGGGGGTTTAGGAATAGAAATGGGTTTAGGCCCAAGGAATTATCTGAGATTAATAATAGCTTTTCCATTTTAGAAAATACCAGAAATTCAAATAAGCAATAGAAAATAGCAAATGAACTCAGAAAAATTCTAGAAAAATCTAGAAAATATATTTGAGCACATAGAACCCAAATAAAATAGTTTTGGCTAATGTTCATGTTGGGATTATTCACATTAAATATTTTTTTATTGGAAAGTCCAATATTAAGCTTTTGAATTTAAATTCAAATAAATCCAAATGGTGAATTTTCTCCCTACTAACTATTAAAAGATTTTTAAGCTCAGAAAATTGGGATGTTACAATGACCAGCTGGCTGACCTTGACCACTGCGAGTCCTTCCAGCCATCCTGTTCCACTACGATAAGTTAGCAACAAGCCCAAAACTGAAGGAAAGGAAAAACAATTAACACATCCAAGAAATAAATTCCAAAAGCTTGAAACTACACAAAATCAGCACAAGGCCTCAAGTCACAAGATCAACTTCCCGGTACGACTAGCCCGTATGGCAAGAACGAGTAATCGGTTTAGGAAGGTAAATTTTAGAGCACACTTCTGGATCTAACACAGCTAAAAAGCAAGGTAAAACCATCTAATGGAGTGTTAGATACTTAGCCAACTCATATCACATCTTACCCTTTTATCCCCGCAAGTTTTAGTTGAATTAACCTCTCCTTTTCAGCCCTATATACTAACTAATAGCTTGCTGTCCAGATTTGGCCCCCAAGCTCCTAGCCGAAATTTTCAACTCCAGAAGCTTCTAATCTTCTTCAAAAGACAACCAACACTTCAATTTATAACTCTCATAGTTTTCCCAAAACCAATCTAACCGATAAGCAACTTTCTTTTGACAAGGGAGAAGAGGGAAAACAATTTTCCAAATTCAGTCAAGAATAAGGTGAGATGAGCAAGCTAAGATAGACGAGGAGAAAAATCTGAGAACTTACTTAGGTTTTCATAAACCACTTGATAGTTTTGAAACTAAGTTTTTCCAAAACATCCTAAAGGCGACCAAGCTAGGGGCTTCTACGGTCAGTATGGCTCTGATACCAAACTTTGTGAGTATTTAGCTTGTAATGCTTATCCTTCCATTGTCTCTAACATCACAAACAAAATATACTGTGCCTCGATGGACATGTGCTTCCCAGAATTGCAGCACATATACATCTTTACAAAATCATGCATCATTTTCATACATCACATAATACCAAGTCTAGCCAAAGACATACAATATATAGAGTTATTACAAAAGAGTCGACCGGCCAAATGACATCAAAGTAACAAGTGACAGCGGAAGCAAAAGCGCCATAAGATGGCCATAAACAAAAGACGACTGGTTAGCCAACATAACCCACAAGGCAACCGACCGGGCTGCCAAGCTAGTCGCACCTGCCGCAGCGCAACTCACAGAAGTAGACCCCTTGGGGATGCACTTCCTCCTCTGCACACAACAAGCAATGCAGGTGAGTACAATAATGTACCCGCAAGACTTACGAGTAACAAGCCTATACATAGCTACATGAAAGCTGAAACAAAGGAGATGGTTATATGGTTATTTGGACGCATAAAACAATTTTTATTTGCAATAATGTAATAGATTGAAGGCAATTTGTCAAATCTATTTTTAATAATTGAAATAACAATGAGGTAACAATAAATAGCATAAGTAACAACCTAGAGGTGGCTAACCCAATAGCCACCACAACATAGCACGAATCTCTGATTCGTACCACCCATCAAGTTTTAATTTAAAAGGTTGTAGTCTAACTCTTGAAAGACCTTGCCAAGCGTGTCCATAACCTAGGACGAGTCTATTCGAATAGATCAAAACCCTGCAGGGGTGTACCAATGTACCCACACTTCAGACCGCCTTTTAGCCACAAGATTAGCACACTTGCAAAGGTATGCCGGCACGGCTAAGTCTTACGAGATATTTCCAATATTGTGTATCAACTACGAGCCGCTCGTATGGATGGAAACCCATACACTTACATTGTAAAGCCGAAAGACAACTACCCACCCGGGGTAAAGCTTTCGGACAACTACAATGCTCCCAACATCTTCCCGCCTACAACCTCCTGTGACTCGGAGCTAACACACGCCAAAGTACTAAGTCAAGAGAGGTCCCATACCCTCTAGTGTGGTTAGCACGCAAGAATGCTTGGTTTAGTGTAACAAAATGTTCGGTCCTTGTTGACTCGGGCACCATTCCAGTCACACCAAAAGCACACCAATATACCATTGTGCCCAAGTCCAAATCATTTTATTTTTATTTTTAGTTTTCACAATTAAACATAGCATAAAGGCTGAATCATAAAGTCATAATAAGTTTGTGTGATCAAGGTTATTGACTAAGTCGACAACCGCCCATTTCTACCGGTAACTGAGCATGACTAAGCAACATTAACTCGTAACTACTAAGAGACAAGGGCTCATCCAATGAACCCTAAATCACAGCAAAGTAATCCTAGGCTTAGTAGTAGAGGATAACCATTTACCTACAGATTATGCATTTAATGGGTTAACTAATTGATAATAGTTTAAAACAAGATAGCAATGCATACGTAGAATTTGCAAACAACATATTAGACTTTGAAAATAACAGGAGCAATATGATCAAATGATGCTACATCTGCTTGCTTTGCTGAATGTTCTCTTGCTGCAGAGGATCGCTTTCGGGCTCAACAAAATCTCCGGAACCTAACGCAAGAACGCGAAAATCCAATAAGAACGAAGAACACCGAATGAAACTCAAAAGCCAAAGTCGTCCAAATTCCATGAAATTTACACAACAGCATGGTTATGATTTTAAATGAATTTATCAACAAGAATCGATTCATTTGGACTAAACATGCAAAAGTTATAACCTAAATAATTTCTTTCAGCTTGAAAATTCAAACTAAATTAATTTCGATTACTATTCATGGCACAATTTTCCAGAAAGATCTAGAACCTGAAATTTTTATGGTAGGTAGAACATGGCATTCTAAGAACAACAAAACTAGATTTACTTCATTTGGAGTTAAAATGAATTACTTATGATTTTTCTAAGTTGTAAAATTAGAGCACACCATTTTTCAGAGGAAAGAGCATGAACAAAACCTAGCCTGCATTAAAGTACATTAACAGAGGGATTTAACAAATTTTAGTTTGCTCAATTTGGAGCTACAGAGAATTACTTATGCATTTTTCAAGTTTTAAATGAATTTCTAGACAACATTTAATGTTAAACAAGTTAATACAACCTATTTCATTTTTTTGCTACAGAATAGCACCTAAACATATTTTTAGATTAAGGTTTAGGTAAACAGGAATTTATCTCAATAGGAATCATCTAAAAAGGAGCTAAAAAGAATTAGTTATGAAATTTTCAAGTTTTAATACCATTTTTAGTTGACAAATAAAAGCTTACTGGAAAACAATCAAACTTAATCAAACGGAAATGATGTGGACGAACATGGGCCGTTGATATTGAATCCCGCAGCTCACGCGAGCCACACAATGGCCACCGTTGGATCAAGATCAACGGTCCACATCGAAGAGAACGCTCGGGGGTCCGAAAGTTCACTAGATCAGAGCCGCAGATCTAAGAACGGACGGTCCACGAGGACCGGAACGATTAGAACTCTAACACGCTGAGGAGGTCTGGCCCGTTAGATCTAGATCTAACGGTCCAAAGCTGATGGGAGGTCCTAAAGCTAAGGATCTAACGGAAGAGGTTTGGGATGGCCAAGATCTACCAGAAGAGGTCCTGGATGGCCTAGATGTAGACTGGGAGGTCCTGACGGCTAAGATCTCACAGTGGGAGGTCTTAACGGTCAAGATCTACGCGAGAGAGGTCTTCAAAGATAACATCTTAACAGCGGGGAGGTCTCAACGGTCAAGATCTCCACGGAGAGGTCCTGAATGGCCGAGATCTACCCGGGGTGGTCCGTAAGGTTTAGATCTCCACAAGAAGGGAGGTCCTCGGGTTTTCTTTACGAAAGACCAAGGGGTGGTCTTTTGCAAAGAGGATCCCAAGGGAGGTCCCGAGGGTGGTTTTTAGAAAAACGACCACGGGGTGGTCTTTTCGCACGGGGATGATCTTAACGGCTAAGATTGAACCAGGGAGGTCCTAAACGGCTAGAATCTAACCATGGGGAGGTCCTAGCATTAAGGTTTCGCAAAGAAATATCCTACGGCTAAGAGCTAACCTTCAGAGGTCATCAACGATTAAGATTAACTCAAGAGGTCTAGGGACTTGTCGAATTTACGGCAACAGTACAAAGCACCGCAATTTGCCTGCCGGCCCGCCGCTGGCGACCACGGCCATGACGGCGCGAACCAAAGGTGCCAAAACGTGTGCAAAACAAATGCGAACAAAACAGGGGCACTCTCGACGGCAGAGCTGGCCTAAAACGCCGACGAGTCGGAGAGGGGCGGAGGAGCAACTACTGCAAAATACAAAAACGCGAAAACGCTTCACCACGATCTAATCTAATAGGTTCTCGAGCACTAGGGGGCTATTGCGAACACGCCTGGACATAGGGGAGGTCCGAAGGAGCTCGGAGAAGTCCTGGCGGCGAAGACCGATGCCGGCGCTGAGGAAGATAACGCGGACAAGTGATCCTAAGCATAGTGAACACCACCGGGTGGTCCAATTAGCTCCAACCAGGCACACAGGAGGTCCAAAAGCACGCACTTGACAAAAGAAGCACTTACCGAAGTCAGGGACGAAAGGAGGGATTTTCGGCCGCGAGGATCCGAAACTTAAAATTAGGCAGTTCCTGAGAAACCAACCCGAAATCAAGTCAGTTACAAGACACAAGTGCTAAAGAGCGCATAAGGGTGCTGAAGGAGTTGGAGAAGAACCACTGGAGCACCACGGTCGTCAATGGAGCTCGAGCTATCGAAAATGGCAGAAATGGTGCTCTCGGGTGGTAAGCGCACAAATGCACAGAAAGGTGCTATGAGCGACAAAGAGGACTGAAGAGGAACCCAAGGAGAGCTTGGAGGTGCTCAAGTAGCAGGGGTTCAACGGCTACACGAGGACTAGGTTTAATGGCGACGGGACAAAAAGGTTCTGCCGCATGCGAAAAAGAGGAGCGGGGCAGGTGGAGGTCAGAGCCAATGCTGACAAAGTTGAAAAAGGAGGGGCTCAGAGCTGTTACCGGGCCCCACGAGGTGACCAGGCACTGCTCTGCCCACCTGCCATGGCGCACGCTTGCACGACATGAGGAGGAAGAAGAACAGAGGAGGTCGGGGTGGTTGTGAGCGGTAGGATCAGAGATGGACGGTTTGGATTGCTCAAGAGCTCCGGAGGCTTAAAACGGTGGGGGAGGTTGTGAGCGGTAGGATCAGAGATCTAATGGCTCAGGTTTGAGGCGGCTCTCAGGAGGTCCGAAAGTCTCTGCGAACGAGGACCGCCCGATGGAGATCCAACGGTTGAAACGCACGCGCTCGAGTGCGGCTTGACGACTTGGTTAGACCGAGTCGATTGGTTTGTGCTCGGGTCTGACTCGAACCCGAGTCTGACTCAGCCCTAGGTTTAGCATTTGAACAGATATCTTTGGGGAATTATTTGAGGTAGCAAGCTAACTCGAAAAATTGTGAAATTTTTACAGGAGCTTGTTAACTTAGATATTGACCGTGTATAAAATTTTCAGAGGTTTTCATGCTTTACATGTTCCTCCAAAAATTATGCAAGGTGTTGAGCTAGGGTTTGACTCAGAGTCAAACTGGTTTGACTGATCTCTTAAAATATTCAAACAATTTCTAAAAATTGTGAAATTTTTCAGAGGGGTCACATAGCATCCCTGGAACTTAGAAAAAATATTTCTAAGGAATGATCACAAGATTAACAAGAAAGTTTTTGAAAGGGCCAAGATTTAGGTCAAAAGTGGCTTGTGATTTGTATTTCCATAATTCTTTTACAAGAATTCTTCAGAACATACATGAAATAAAAGATGTAAGAAAAGTTTTTAATTTCTACACTTTTTCTTAAATTTGAAACACAAGTCAGAACTTGGGATGTTACATGGGCGGCGGCGTCGGGCTGAAGAAGGGGAATCGAGGGGAGGGAGGGAGGAGGAGGGGGTCGGCGTGGGAGTGGGATTGGATCTGGGAGGCGTGCGGGGGGCGGGTTTTGCTTAGTGGCAACGCCACGCCTGGTGAATTGTGCAACCAAGCTAAATGAGTTAATAAGTAACTCGCGAGCCAACTTGGCTTGGCTCGTTAAGAAAATGAGCTAATTTGCTGGTTCAGCTTGGCTCGTTAAGGGATCGAGTTCGAGCCAAGCTCTTAATGAGCCGAGTTGGTACGCGAGTTTCGAGTTTTTTTCCCACCCTAGACATAGGCCTAATAATTCTAACCGTACTCCACAAGAACACATGTCCACAGTTTCACATCCACCTACCCCTTATCCCTATCACTATCACTCTCAGGCGCACAGGCACACTACAGCCGCCAGCCACACACACAATGTAGACACACAATGTAGGGGTCGCGGCCCCATGGCTGTCGCCGCCTAGCACGGGCAAAGTCAAGGCCGTCGCCGCCTTGATCGCGTCCTAGGGCGGAAATCGTCGCCTTCCTCATGCTGCCTGTTGGTTGTCCTCCTCCGCCTCCCCCCTCGGCCTCCCCTCGCATGGAGCGGCAACCAAGCATGGAATTCAAGAATCGACAAGGAAGGAGGACCTCCACCTCTACCTCCGCCTCGACCGCAGCGGTCAACCGCGCATTCAGTCATTGCCTCGTCAACACTTATCCATGGCCGTCTGTGAAATTGCTCCAACCCCGATGGCCACGGTAAATCTCTCTTAGCCTCTCCTCTAGATCAAATTTAATTTGATGATTTAGGTTCTGGTCCAGATTTGTAATTCTTGTAGCTGATCTATGAGTCTATGACTAGCTCTGGTAGTACCTATTGAACTTTTGTATAATGTATCTTTTCTTAGGTGAATTCCAAATGTTTCTTAAATTGGGAGGATTAATTAGAATATTGCAATCTGAATGCTTGCATCAGTGGCAATAGGAACTATGCTAGGGGAGCAATTGTAGCGTTTTGGCTTGTGAGCCTAACGAGCCAGCTTGATCATTCAAACAAGCCAAGGCGGGCAACATTTTTAGCTCGTTTGCTTAACAAGCCGAACCGAAACGCGTTGTCTCCCGAGTTTTTTTGAGCCAAGCTGAGTTAAGCTAACTCGTTATCTACCCCTAACAATGGCCCCCTGATCCCTGGTGAGCTTAACAATGTATAGGAGCGGGGATTTTTTCTCCAAAATAAGGCATATATGGGGGCAACACTCTCCATCGGATCTACTAGGTTTGGGGACGCCCCCACCCTTCCATCCCCACTTCCCGTCGGACCCCAAATAAAGCGTATGACATGTGGGATCAGTTTGTATTATATCTCCTTTCGGTACACTCAAATGCTCAAACCCTATATGTACACTCCTTAATCCTCCATCCAATCATCCAGCATCGCCGCTTGCACCTTTCTCATTCCAATTCCAATCCACCAATGCATGACTTCTCTTTGACCTAGTCCACCGCTTGCCTGCGTCCTGTACTAGCTGGGTAGCCGCAGCTGCCTGGTCATGCTCAAGCTTGGTCGTCCTCAAGTCCGTCCAGTTGTTTGCAGCCCACACGATGCCACCTCCTCAACCTCGTTGTTGCATTGTTTCATCCTCGATCGAGAGGGTCCATGGAGGGCCTAGGATCTTGTGGGGGCAAGGAATGGTTCAGTTTATGCCTCGAAGAAGATGTTGGGGGTGGGGAACTGCGGTTGGGGACATTCCACCACCCGCTACCGTGGAATATCCCATTGGCATCCCTACCTTGAGTCGGTCCTAGGATTCCAACTTGGGTAAACAGGGACATAACAACTCCTCATACCATCCGGCCACTGGTTGGATCTCACCGTGTCCCTTCAATGCGTTTTTCAATAAAAAAGAATCATATTTGCTTTCTTTATTACAAGAAAGATACACATACACACACCACACGTGCACGTATACGAGTGCATCTCCTTAGCACACGACTAAACAGACGTAGATCGGGGATAAATCTGCAAACCTCATAAAATTCCTACTGAAACGTATTCGTGTGTGCGTAAAGATGGACACTAGGATTTGAATTCTAGTGGGTGAAGTCGTACACCCACAACTCCACTACCATACAAAGAGGTGGTCCGAAAAAAAAGAATTATATTGATGCACCAAAGGGCCGAATCGCTATCGCAGATGAGGAGAAACTAGACGCATATTTCTCAAGCATTATGGTGCACCCGTGCAAGAGGTTAAATTCCTTTCTCTCGGTGCTCCAATTACCAACCCTCGAGCTCAACCACCTGCAACAAGAATCCTCCGAACAGGATGATGAGGACATCAACCCTAAGGATGCAACCACAACTTCAACATGCTGCACTCGCTGCTCTACTTCAACCACATCTTCACCAATTGGACTTTCAGCCACTGCAGTGCTATATTCACCAGTTGGACCGAGCTACGTCTACATGCCATGGTGCTACATCTACATGCCATGGTGCTACATCTACATGCCATGGTGCTACTCCACGTGTCAAGCAAGAGTTCAAGCTGGATACGTTTTGGAATCCAATTCGGCCTCCGGAGACAACACCGACTTCAAACGTGCATAACTTTCACATACGGAGTCCGTTTGAGGTCCACGAGTACTTGATTGAAAGATTATTCGTCCTCTCTCTAACGGATCTGTCCTCACCTCCAAATTCTTTCTGTACGTGCTACAATCGCCAAAATAAAGTGCTATATCACCTATTTGGGCCAATTTGGGCCTTGTAATCCTTGGGCCCATCTCCCTAGCCACCCCCTCCTTGGGCTGCACTATTCATGATAGTACTGTTCATGTGAACAGTACCATGTGAATAGTACCATCCCTTAGTTGTTTAGCTATGTGAGGCTTCCCCTCTCCTATTTAAGGAGGCCTCACCACTTTAGTTTTCCTGGGGTTTTCTTTGAGATTATTCTGCTTAGCAGTTTCGCCGCTCATTCGGTTTGAGAAACCCTAACTTTGTGAGCTTAACCATTTATCCGCAATATAATTTCAGATTGCATCTTCTACTCTCTTGCTTGTGTTCTCGATTCGCTTGTAAGAGATAGCCTTCTTGGCGAGGTCAACCGCGTTCGGCACGGTTGATAACCAACGGAGCAGTGGTGTAGTGATTGCGAGGGGTTCGATCTGTTTCGGTCGGAGCCTTTGGATCATCAACGTCGTGTTCTCCACAATCGACTTATCAGTACCTTTCAGAAGATCGGGCCACACTCTCATCACAGGAGGTGCAGCAGATTATCAAGAAGATGCCTTTAGAGTCTTGATGGATCTCTTTTACAAAATCTGCTGGGAGCCTGGGATATTATAAAAAGAGATTTGATGGTTATTCATAAATTATACCATGTCAACGGGAGGATTCTTGTGTTAGAGATATGTGTAGAGTGTATTATTCCCCAATGTTATGAGGGGTTATTTGCATATTCACCACCTGTACTTTGTGTATATATATTGGCCCATTGGCCTCATATTGAATACAAGCGTTATTCATAACATGGTATCAGAGCACGATTATGGTTAGGGTTAGGGTCTTACCTTTGCTGCCGCCGGTTTTTCTGCCGGCCACCGCCGACGCCCTCCCTGTGTCCCGTCGCTTGTCGTCGTTGACGTCTTCTCCGCCGCCTGCTCCCGGCACTTGCCCTCATCGACCGAGAGAAAGCCCTAGCGGCACGGACCTGGCCGTCTCCTCCGCGCCTCGACGCCACCCGGGCCACCGCCACCACCCAGGCCGTCTCCTCCGCGCCTCGACGCCATCCAGGCCATCGCCGCCACCCGGGCCGTCTCCTCCGTGCCTCGACGCCATCCAGGCCACTGCCGCCACCCGGGTCATCTCCTCCGCCGTCGACTGATCCGGGCTCCCCACGCTGGATCCGACCTTTGCTCGGCCACCACCACCGGTGCTCGGGGTCTCCACTCGGGCCGCCGTTGTCGCTCGGGGGCTGCTCTTCCACGCCGCCACCGTCAGCCGCCATCTTCACCTCAGCCCGAGCCGCATCCTCGCGCCGGGGAGCTACCGCCGCCAGTGTCGCGCGCCTGCTCGTCCACCGCCTCGTCGCGTGCGTGCGTGTTTAACGGGCTTCGGCCGGAGGCCTTTTAGCCGTGCCGGCCCGAAAGAAAGAAAGAAAAACGTTGTTCTAACCGCCACGCCGTCCAGCGCCGCCTGTTAGACTTTGTTGTCTTGGTCGCCGCGCCGTCCAGCGTCGCCTACCAATGGGTACTGTTTCTTTCCTTCGCTGCCCGGTGATCTTCGATGGTGTTAATTACACCGACTTCGTGTCTCACATGCACATCCACATGCGTGGTCTTCGTCTCTAGGGCGTCCTCTCTGGCGATGTCACCTGCCCGCCTTGCCCTACTCCTCCGACAGAGCCTACGCCTATCGCACTACCCCCGATAGCTGATAAGGCTACTACTGAGGCCGCTCGCCTTGCTAATGATGAGGATGCCTCTGCCTACGAAGAGGCTTTGGATTCCTACAAGGATCGACTGACCGCCTACACTCAATGGTACGACGACGACGCTCGGGCTACTGCTGTCTTCATCACCAGTATCCAGCCTTAGTTCTCTTCTGAGGTTGTGGGACTCCCTTCGGACTTCATCGGACTTCCAGATGTGGACTCACCTTCGTCAGCGCTACGAGCCCTTTGGTGATGCCCTCTACATTCGTGGTCGCGAGAGCACTCTCTTGCAGGTGATGCTCTGTTGGCGCTTTTATGCTCGAGCTCTGCATGCGGCGTTAGCTGGACTCTCTCGCATCGGTTTGTCGTTCTTGTCCGTCTTTGCTCAGGTATGCGTCGACCTAGAGTTTCGGTGGGTCTCGAGTTCCTTACTCGCCAGACTTGAGTTCGAACAGCGGCGTGCCCGCTCCTGCACGCCATCCTCGTGTCACTCTCACGAGACTCTTACCAAATACGCGCGGAGAGACTCGCCGAGTGGTCTTTGATGCGATGCCACTCCCCTCGTGCACGCCGCTCGTCCACTGCTACACCGATCGCTCCACACTTCAAAGACACCTCCTCAGCGGCCGCCACAGTCTTGGTGGCGCCCTCCATCTGGTGGTGGCCGTCCTCACTGCTCCTACTGCAACAAGGTTGGCCACATTGAGTCCCAGTGCTATAAGAAGCAGCGACATCTTTCACGCCATTCTTCTACTAGCACTGGCACTGGTGCTTCTACATCGACGTCTGCATTGACTCCTTCAGTAGTTTCTCTCACTGAGCAGGAGATAGTCAGACTTCGATGCCTACTTGCCGCCGGTTCTCCTCGGCAGTGTTCTGCGCAGTTACGCTCACGACTCTTGAACGAGAAACCACCTCCTACACAGTCAGGTACCTCCCCGTGGATTCTTGATTCTAGAGCATCTTTTCACATGACTTCTGATTCTTCTACTCTGTCTTTCATTACACCTCTTGATTCTCCTGTCAGTGTTCTTACTGCTGATGGTACATCTCTTTCTGTCTCTAGTCGAGGACCTCTTAGCAACTCATCTTTTCATGTTTCTTCTTTTGCTTATGTTCCTCGCCTTACCATGCAGCTTCTTTCTGCTGGGCAGATTACTAACCTTGGTTGTCGGGTCATTCTTGACTCTGACTCTTGTTGTGTTCAGAACTGCCACATAGGATCTCTGGTTGGTTCTAGCCCTCGGTGCCTTGACTCACAGCGTCTCTAGGAGCTTGACTGGCTTCACCTCCCTTCCGCTGCCACCGTCGCCGCCAGTCTCTCAGCTTCTGCCACTCCGTCTACCAGCTCTTTCTAGTAGTGGCATCATCGTCTTGGTCATCTGTTGAGTGTGTCTTTCTGGGATACAGTGCTGAGCACAAGGGCTATCGGTGCTGGGATCCTGTTGGTTGACGGATGCAGATTTCTTGGGATGTGACTTTCGACGAGTCTCGTCCCTTTTACCCACGTCCTGCCTCTCCTTCGGTTTCCTCTGTGGAGTCTCTATCCTTTTTGACCTTTCCAGATACACCTATATCTATCTTTCCCTCGTCCACCCATCCCACTGAGTCTCCACATATTTCTCATGTGGCCTCTCCGCTGTTGTCGCCGCCTGCTTCTTCTCCTACGACTCCTCAGGCTCCTCCCACTGCACTCGTCGACCTCGTATTGAGGTTCTTCCAGATGAGCCATCTTCTCCTGATGTTCCATCTTCTCTTGATGCTCCATCTTCCCCTGATGGGTCATCTTCTCCTTGCTACGCTCTCCACGGTCGCCAGTCGATTCGCCCCCTGCCCGTTTTGGTTTTCTGGTGCAGCTACTCTTGAGCCTGTCTCCTACCAGGATGCTGTTACTCACCCTGAGTGGCAGCATGCCATGGCCGAGGAGATTGCTGCCCTCGAGTGTACTGGTACTTGGGATCTTGTTCCTTTTCCATCTCACTCTCATCCCATCATGTGTAAGTGGGTCTATAAGATTAAGACTCGCTCTGATGGCTCTTTTGAGTGCTATAAGGCGCGTCTTGTTGCTCGTGGCTTCCAGCAGGAGCATGGTCGTGGCTACGATGAGACTTTTGCTCCTGTGGCCCACATGACCACTGTCTGCACTCTTCTTGCGGTGGTGTCTGTTCGCCACTGGCCTGTTTCTCAGCTTGATGTCAAGAATGTCTTTCTTAATGGCGAGTTATGTGAGGAGGTCTACATGCTTCCGCCACTTGGATATTTTGTTCCTGAGGGCATGGTCTGTCGCCTTCGTCGCTCTCTCTATGGCCTTAAGCAAGCCCCTCGTGCTTGGTTTGAGCACTTCTCCTCTGTGGTCACTACTGCTGGCTTTTCAGCTAGTGATCATGATCCTGCGCTTTTTGTCCACACCTCGTCTCGTGGTCAGACTCTTCTTCTTCTGTATGTTGATGATATGATCATTACCGGAGATGATTCTGAGTACATTGACTTTGTCAAGGCTCGTCTTAGTGAGCAATTCCTTATGTCGGATCTTGGTCCGCTTCATTACTCCTTGGGATTGAGGTTACTTCCACTCCAGATGGTTTCTTTATGTCCCAAGAGAAGTATATTCAGGATCTTCTTGATCGCGCCTCTCTCACTGATTAGCGTACTGTTGAGACTCCTATGGAGCTCAATGTTCACCTCTGACCCTCTAATGGCGAGCCTCTTTCTGATCCGACTCGCTATCGTCATCTTGTTGGGAGTCTTGTCTACCTTGCTATTACTCGTCCGGATATCACTTATCCAGTTCACATTCTGCATCAGTTCGTCTCTGCTCCCACTCAAATCCACTACAGTCACCTCCTTCGAGTTCCGCGATACCTTCGTGGGACTATCTCTCGCCTCTCTTCTTTCCACGCTCCAGCTCGTTACAACTTCAGGCCTACTCGGATGCTACTTGGGCCAGCGATCCCTCTGATCATCGGTCTATTTCTGCTTACTGTGTTTTTCTTGGTGGTTCTCTCATTACTTGGAAGATGAAGAAACAGACTGCAGTGTCCCATTCGAGTGCAGAGGTTGAGTTGCAAGCTATGGCTCTCTTGACAGCAGAGATTACTTGGCTACGGTGGTTACTTGAGGATTTTGGTGTTTCTGTCACTACACCGACTCCTATCTTGTTAGACAGTACAGGTGTTATTAGTATTGCTAGTGACCCTGTGAAGTATGAGCTCACCAAGCATATTGGTGTTGATGCTTCCTTCATGAGGTCTTATGTGCATGATCAGGTGATTGCTCTTCAGTATGTGCCTTCAGAGCTTCAGATAGCGGATTTCTTCATGAAGGCCCATACTCGTGCACAACACGTCTTCTACCTCTCCAAACTCAGTGTTGTTGATCCACCATGAGTTTGAGGGGGGTGTTAGAGATATGTGTATAGTGTGTTATTCCCCATTATTATAAGGGGTTATTTGCATATTCACCACCTATACTTTGTGTATATATACTGGTCCATTGGCCTCATATTGAATACAAGCGCTATTCATAACATCTTGAACACCTTGTTAGGTAATATTTGTTTAGTATTCTTTTTTGGCTGATTGCCGTATCCAAATCCGAGTAGCGTACGAGATGGAGTCTGAGTCAATCAGTGCGTGGAGACCGAGTCGGAGTTGAGTTGTGCGAGCGTGTGTGTATAAAGCTGGGCTTAGAGCGCCATGTAACAATTGAGGCAAGCAAGGTAAGAGAGAAGCAATAGAAGGGAAAGAAAAGCTGCAGTGTAGCACCAAAAAATCAATTTCTCTGTTTCTTGTCTTCGTGAGTTTCTAGAGTGTGCGGTTGAGTTATTTCTTCCTAGCGAGTTTGGATCAACAATTAGTATCAAAGCCTGAGTTCTCGATTCGTGTATGCCCAAGATCATGCCGCACTCTCCGAGATGTGATGTCACCGGTGACGAGGCGACGTCCATTGCGATGGCGAAGGAGAGTTCCGCCGTCTCGCTGCATTATCCGATGCTCACGAAGAGCAATTATGCAGTATGAGCAATCAAGATGAAGATGTACATGCGCGCTCAAGGATTGTGGGACGCAGTCGAGGACGGCAACGTTGATGTACTGTGCAAGGATCAGATGGCCTTAGCGGCCATCTATGGAGGCATCTCGGAGGAAACACTCTTCCTACTAGCTGAAAAAGAGACGGCCAAAGCTGTGTGGGAGACATTGAAGACGATGCATCTTGGTGCCGATCGTGTCAAGGAAGCACGAGTGTAGACCCTCAAGAGCGAGTTTGAGGGGATGCACATGAAAGAGACAGAGTCAATCGATGACTTCGCCATGAGGTTGACGATCATTGTCAACCAGATCCGAGTATTGGGGGACAAGATGGAAGAGAGTTATGTTGTGAGAAAGTTCCTTCGGACAGTCCCCGAAAAGTTTTTGCAAATCGTCTCCACCATTGAGCAGTTTGACGACCTCAAGGTGATGACAGTTGAGGAGGTGATCGACCGCTTGAAGACGCACGAGGAACGAATCCGAGGATCTAACAGTAGTGAAGATGAGTACCTACTGTTAACCCGCACCGAGTGGGAGGCTCGATCGTCGAAAGGCAAAGGCGAGGGCTCCTTTGGCGGCTCTAATGGTGGTGGTGGCCGAGGCTACAAGAATTGAAAATTTAACAAGACAAAGGTGAGATGCTATAATTGTTGACTACGGACACTTTGCGTCAGAATGTCGTTCCAAGAAGAAAAAAGAGAGGGCTTATTTCGCAAAGAAGCTAAAAGATGACGAGCCAGCGCTACTCATGACTGAGTTCCGTGAGTTGTAATCTCGTGTCGAGTTAGAGTTGAGTCCGGGACGTTGAGAAGATGTTTTCGCCGTCTTGAGTCAAGATCGGGATGTTGAGAAGATGTGTTCGCCGTCCTAAGTTGAGTACGAGTTAGACAAGTCGTGGTTGAGACTGACTGCCTCAATAAGTAAGAGTTCAAGACGTGTTCAAGTTGAATCACCATCTCCGGACAAGTGAGTGTGAGTCAAGTTGATGTCGAGCCCAACTGGCAGCTGCATACATGAAATATAAGTAAGTGCACAAAGATTAGGGAGTGATTGTTAAGTAATCTTTGTTTAGTATTTGTCAGTGTTTTAGAACCGATCTTACGTAAAGATTGTTTGATTCAGGGGGTCTCCACAATTGATCACGCAGGCAGAAAAGACACATGAATTTTTATATAGGTTTGGGCCTTTTCCAGAGAGAATAACAACCCTACTCCTGTGTGTATTGTATTATGTATGCTGGTTACAATTAGTGGAAAAGACATAGGCTTATTGTAACGTCCCGTTTGTCTTAGAGTTCTTGCCGGATTTCAAAATAAAAAAAGAACCATTTAGTTTATTGGTTTACTCAAGCTTAACTTGGTACTTTGGAAATAATGGAGGTTTAACTTGAACTAACTAAACTCCAACTAATGCCTTTTAGCTCTTTGTTCGTTGTTGAAATTCTCTGGTGTTCTTTAGCTTTTGGCCCTTTTTCTTTGTTTGCCTTGTGTGCCCCTTAGCCCTGTTTTGCCTCTCCTGGACCTCCTCCTGGTCTTGATACCCCTTTGGTTAGGACCTCTCCTAGGTTCAGACCTCCTCTCTCTGGTTTAGACCTCCTCAGGTTTAGATCTCCTTTGTGTTTGGACCTCTTCTTTGTTAGGACCTCCCTTGGGTTCTGACCTCTTTTAGGTCACAGCCACCCTCGAGCTGTTCCAAGCTCATGTTTGTGTTTCAAACCTCCTTATTTTCCCGAGATTCAAGCTCTGGTTGAATTCTTCTCATTTGGACCTTCTCTGTGTTCATTTGAGATTCCCCCTTGGCCGCCAGGACCTCCTCTTGTTAGACCTTGGCTGTCAGGACCTCCTCTTGTTAGATCTTGATTGCCAGGACCTCCTCTTGTTAGATCTTGACCGTCAGGACCTCCCTTGGGTCCGTCCTGACAGTTAGGACCTCCTTGGACCTCTTCCCTTGGATCTCCTCCGTTAGATCCTTTCCCCTTTCCTATCCTATCCGTTGAAACTCTTTCGTATCTGGACCTCCCTTAAGTCCAGACCCTATGCGCGCTTTCCCCTCTCTAGGACCGTTAGATCCTGTTTGGATGGCCCGATTGGGAAGAAGTGTTCGCGTGGTCCGAACGTACCCTTGCATTGTGGTGCGTCCGATTGAGTTTGGGCGGCCCGATGTAAGTGCGCGTTTGCGTGCTCCGAACGTTTCTTTCCCCTTTGGACCACTCGATCAAGATCGTGTGGCCCTGGTTCGTTGCGCCTTTTCCCTTATCGTTGGACCTCCCTATGGTCTTTTGCAAAGACCACCCTCTTTCGTCACGATCACCCTATGTGGTCATGACCTCTGGTCTTTTTGCAAAGACCACCCTGGTGGAACAGGACCCCCTTTTTTGCCTTCTACGGAACCTTCTCAGGACCTCCTTCCTAGGATCTCCTCCTCCTAGGACCACCTAGTGGTTGGACCCCCCCTTTGGTCACGACTTTTTCCTGTTGTTTTGGCCAACCTCTTTGTTTGAGCCAGCCCTGCCCCCTTATTCCCTTTCTGCATGCTTTACAGCAGAAAGTCTCTGAACATTTAATGTTGCTGCGGCACATTGAATGTAGTCACATCTAAGGTACTTTGTTCCTCCTTTTGATGGCATGCCTTGTGTTATCCTTTTCCTGTTTTTCACCTACCCTTGACACGTTGGCCCTGAGCCCTCCGGGTTTCCCCGCTAGCCCCAGCTTTTTATAGCCGGGAGAGCCTCCCTTCACCATCTTTTTTCCTCAGTCCTAGCTTCTTTGCTTTCACCTTGTTCTCTCTTTGCTTGATATCTGGAGTTTCACTCTCCCTTGAGTTGGACCTCCCCTCTCGCCAGGACCTCCTGTTCTTCTGGTTTTAAGTTGGATTTGTTCAAGTCTTTTTGTTTCCTTTAAGTTCTTCTGCCCAAGTTTGTCTTGTTTATTTGGTTCTTTTGCGAACGTGTAGGTACCGAGTTCGAAGAAGAGTTCTTGGACCCAATAGCCTCTGTTGAAGCCTCCCCTTTCTTCAACGAAGGCAAGTCGTAGACATTTGATTATGTTGAATCTAGCATTTCAAATATATGTTGTTTTACTCTATCATGCATGGCTACTTTTATAACAAGGTTTTGGGCAGTAGTTTTACCTACTTGACATTATACCTCCTTGGATATTTATACTCGCCATGTTGACAGGATTTCCCTCGGTCACCTTAGTTGGGCAGGTGTTGTTGGCACTCCTTGTTTTTGCCAGCATGGGACTGTAGTCATGCTTAGCTTAGCTTAGAACCACAGGTGTTGAGAACCTTGTTTCCTTCTTTAATAATCTTGACTAATGAACTATGGAACCTGTGGTGTGAGGCCACTATTGTGCAGCTGTGGTGGGATGCCGCAGTTGTATCGATTGTGTTGTGATACCACTCTTGTTAAAACTTGTGTGCCTAGACTTGGTGGTCCTTTGGCTTGGTCAAACCTAAAACTGTTTTATGCTCAGGCGAGAAGGCCGGGAGTGAGTAGTGGGTGCTCTAGGGTGGTGCCCTAGAGTCACATTGGGTGGTGGATGATCTCGCTTGAGCAACAACTAAGGACTTAACTTTGTGTTCCAATGATCTGGGTTTTATCGTGCAACAACAAGACCATTTTATGGGGGTGGTCTGGGCCAAATAATTAGCAAGGAGCTGGCTTGATTCTGTTGTGGTTGAACGTGTGATTCGCTGGCGTAAGAGGGGGCATGAATCTAGCATGGTGTGAGGCCCGTTAGAAGCGAAACCTTAGCGGGCAGCTCTGAGCCAGTTCCAAGCTTTGTAAAGGCCTTGTCGTGCTCTCTAGACTGCTCATCTTTGGAAATGAGCAAGGGTTTCGACGGGAACCCGCCCCGCTAGAGAGGTCGTGAATTGTGGGTAAAGTTATACACCTCTGTAGAGTGTAAAAATCTATTCGAATAGCCAAGTCCTTGGTCATGGACATTGCCTGGTGATTTTGCGCAAAGGGTAGCTTTCCAAAAGAGTTTCGGTGCACCCTAGGGTGGTCCAAGGTGCTCCAGAGTTGGTGCTATGGGAGGTCTTGGAGCCTTAGGGTGGTCTTCGGGTGCTCTGGAGTTGGTGCTCTAGAGTGGTCGTGGGGGTGGTAATGGACGTGGGTGCGACCAGGACCCCCCACACGTGGTCTTGGGAGTGAGTTGGTGCTCACGATCTCCTTTTAAAAGCAAATGTACTTATGTGTTACTATTTTAAACCCGAGTTTTCAATCTATCTATGTTATTTCCTGTGAAATATTGCTTTCTGCAAACTAACTCTGCAGCTCTCCTTTGTCAAAGCCAATGCATGAATATTATTTGCGTAATTGTTCCCAACGACTTGCTGAGTACATTCAACGTACTCATGGCTTTAAGCCCTCTGTTTGAGCAGTGGCCGAAGATGATCTAGGTCTTGGAGGCTCAGACTTCTTCGAGGAGGAGTTCTTTGATGACCCTGCCTTCTAGGACGTCCTCCACTCAACAGCCTATGGGTTTGTCGGATGGCACCATGCATTTTCGGTGTTTTTGCTGTAAGGCTCTGTTGTCGGTTTTTGTAAGCCCTCATTGGCAATGCCTGTAAACAACCTTGGCCATAAGGCCCTTACTTTATATAAGTTGTACTTTATCTGTTGTTCAAGTTGTTGGACTGTGTGGTTGTGATTTCACCTACGTTGATTTGTGCGAGTTAGCTTCGGCTCTTGGGACTAATTCAGTGCATAGAGCCAAGACCCTTGAGATCTCGTAGGAGGTCCTGGAGGACCTCCTCCGGGGGTGTTCTTGGAGGACCTACAAGACCTCCGGGTGGTCCTGTCGGACCTCCCTAAGAGGTCCTAGAGGATCTTCTTAGTACACTCCGAGGTGGTCCCGACAATTATGCTGCTACGGATTGCGTCTCCATCGCCCCTCCCATTTCTCTCCGACTGAAGTCCTTTTATAGTACGTAAAAAGGTAGTCGTTCCAGGTCAAGAGTCGCCTCATTATTCCGTAATAATGGTAGTAATGACCGGAGTAGTAACCTCCCACGTCGCCTGGTGGGTATCAATCAGAGATAATGGTGTGTTACATGCAGTTACTCCAAAGAATAACTATGTATATTGGCTACTAAGATCACATAATCAATTGGGCGTACAAGCAAGTGGACTCAATTAACTATGAGGAAGTTGTGACAGAGTTGGTCGTAGAAGAACTTACAACCAGGAGGTGGTCGTAGAAAAGCTTACGACTGGGTACTGGTCGTAGAAGGACTTACGACCAGAAGTGATCGTAGAAGAACTTATGATCACGTGGTAGTCGTAGAAAGACTTACGACTATGGGGATGGTCGTAGAAGAACTTACGACCACCTGATTGGCTTCCCCCTTAAGAATATAAGGGGTATATTTAATAGCCGTATGACGTCATATTTACCCATAATACTAATTATAGATAAATAGTAAAATAAGGATTATTAGATCCTCGTCATCTAGCCCCCCAGCTTCAAGTGAAAATAACTTACTTGGGAAAGGAGTCATAGATGTTCTTACGACCACGAGGTGGTTGTAAGGTGAAGGTCGAAGGAAAAACTCTTCAACACGTATTTCATTTGATCAGAAATATACTTGGTCAAGAAAGTTTTTTGAAAAACTCACAACTACGAGGTAGTCGTAGAAAATCTTACGATTATGAAGTGATCGTGGTATGATGATTGGAAGTAAAATCTTCCGACTGGTATTTCGTTTGACCATAAATATACTTGGCCAAGAAGGTAATTTCGCTTAAGGTGTGAAGATAGTCTCGGTTTTCTCCAACAGGCAGATTTAAGAGAATCTGTCCATTAGAGCAGTTCCCGAAGCGGTGGGAACCGTTGAGTTTCTGCGGCGTTTCATCTCAAGCACGCGATTATAAAAACTGATCGCGGGGGTGACTTTAGGGTTCTTACCTTTTCTCCAATTCACCTTGACTATTCATCGAGTTCTTGACCTTTCCACCGCCAGCAAAATCGTACACTTTCTTGAAGCCTTTCCAAATCCAAACCTCCATTTCTTGAGAAAAAATGGCCGAAACTGTTTCTTAGCGGGCTGAATCAGAGATGGACACGACGAAGATGAAAGCTTTGGTCGCCGCCGGGAAGATTCCTGAAAAGGTACTCGTGAAGTGGATTTCGGTTGCTGGGCAACACTGGCCGTCGAGGGAAACTAGGCAAATCCCCGTCTTCCAGGCATACTGTGAGTGCGGCCTCCGACTACCTGCTCACCCTTTTCTCATACTCGTACTCGAGCACTTTGGGGTGGAATTAGTGAACCTAGGTCCTAATTCCATCACAATGTTAAGTGTATTCGTGTAATTGTGCGAGGCATACTTGGGGATTCCAGCGGACCTCGAGCTTTTCCAGTATTACTATGGAATGGCTCGACAAGTTGGAATTGCTAGGAGTTGTGGTCTGAAGCTCTATGAAGGGAAGTCGAAGGAGTACATTCAGATGTTCACCCGGTCTTCGTGGCCAAAGTGGAAGAAGAAGTGGTTCTACTGGGAGGTCACCGAGGATGACAGCCTTTCATTTGCCAAAAATATTGCTGAGAAGATTTCTTCCTGGGATTCGACCCCAGGGATCTCGACCGGATAACCCCTTATATTCAAGCTATCAAGGACTTGAAGGGGGGGGGACTCACCGGATGGCACGTGGTGAAGGATTTCATCATGCACCGCATTAGTCCCCTAAAGAAATGAGTTCTTCCCATATAGAGGTACTCGGGGACAACAGACCCGACTAGGGATTACAAGGAGGGTAAGTGAAATTCTTACTTTTGACTCTCGTTTTGGTTAATCCTGATTTGGTCTGCTGAATATTTTATCTGTTTGCACAGATCTTTCACAGGTTGAGATTGATGCCTATGTCAAGCTCATCTGTGAGAAGGGTCCATCAAATATGGTGGCTCCTCAAATCCTAGCGGTTATGACCGTAGAGGAAAAGAAGGAACGCCTAAAGGTAATCGGAAATCGACTTCATCTTTAGGCTTTTACAGTCGTAGAAGAACTTATGACTAGGAGTTTTGTCGTAGAAAAATCTTACGACTATGAGCTAGTCGTAGAAGAACTTTCGACTAGAGGATGATCGTAGAATGACTTATGACCACTTAGTAATGTTTTCTTTTTCTGATTTTAACAGAAAGTAGGCATAAAAGACTGCCAAGACGACGCGGAGGTTGAATTGGTGGTTGTCGGGGCAGTGGCGGAAACGGAGCAAGCAAAAGCTCCTTCAACCAAGAGGCGTCGACTTGTGAGGGTTGCTGATAAGGACGCCACAAGCTCGAGCTCGGTTGTTCCATATAAACCTTTTGCAAAATTTGTGGCAGACATGACAGAGAAGGCAAAAGCGGCTGAAGTAGCCATAGCTCTCAAACGCAAAGCCCCGGAGGCCAAGGTACTCTTCTGTTATGACAATAAGACTTTCGCAGTTTCTGCCTCTCGTGGCTTTGTCAAACAGGTGGAAAAGGAGAACTGGAAAAGCTTCATGTCTTTTGTGAAGGAAACTGCTGCTGCAGTAGAGCCTGAGGTCGAGAAGACACTACTACAAAAAACGTCATCACAGACGGTTTTGTGAACCATCTGTATTTATGCGTCTGTGATAACAAGCGGCAAAGTAAGAGAGAAGCAATAGAAGGAAAAGAAAAACTGCAGTGCAGCATCAGAAAATCAGTTTCTCTGTTTCTTGTCTTCGTGAGTTTCCAGAGTGTGCGGTTGAGTTATTGCTTCCTAGCGAGTTTGGGCCAACACACCTAAATACAGCATCCATCGCATTGCTGTCGAAGAAGGAAGACCCCACCTCGATCAGTCAAAGATTACCGCTCCACATCATTTGAAAGCTCTTTACAAAGTCATTGGATACACGGGCGGCTAAGCCCTGACATGGAAAAAACTCATTGCTCGTAATCAAATTCGCTTTATCAGGTGGACTTCCTTAATGTGCAGAACGTGTCGTGAGCACTACACAAAAAGGAAGAAAGCCGGCGATGCTACTGACACTCGACATCGCGAAGGAAGTTGAGTGGGTCACCTCCCTGAAGAGATCATTTTTATTCCGCAAAAGCCCGATAGATAATTAGACATAATAATACAATAGATGTTTTCTAAACAAGTTGTACATATGGAATTACATTTAGCCAAAACATAAATGAACACAATATAACCATTAATCAAAGAACAAATATAATGAATCTTAACTCATGGCAAACAAAGAAATCTCCCGATACTTTAGAACTGAGCTTGAATACGGTCTATAATCTTCTTGTCCACCTGAAAGGCTCTGGCAAGGATATCATCTGAGATGGTCGGCTTTGATCCAAACACCGCATTGCCTATGGTGATCACCCCAGGATTCTGGCTGCTCAGCGCCGCAAGGGCTACAGCGTTGTTCGTGCCATAGTTGAACTGAAAGTGGATCAACCCCTGCGGGAACACAAACACATCCCCTTTGTTAAGAACCTTCGCAAACAGCTTGTTCTCTGGGTTCGAGGTCACGAAGCCAACGTAGAGCGAGCCCTCCAGCACCGTCAGTATTTCAGTGGCGCGTGGGTGGATGTGCGGCGGGTTGACGCCGTAGGGCGCATAGTCGACGTGTAACATCCCCAAAGTAATTAATGAGATTAGCATGTATCTTATCAGTATGCATGACATTCTGGAATCATTTGCATCATTTATTGCATTTGGAAGATCTAAATTAAAGTTTAAACATACACTTCAAATTTAAACTCCAAATAAAAACAACAACAAAAACATTTGATCATCATCTGAAAGTAATTTATTCAAATACTAGAATAATTATCATGAACAAATATAATTTTCCCAAATTTTTGGGCTGGATTAAACCCTATGAAAATTCAAACTCATTGCAAAGACCTATTTTAAGTTGAATTTATATTATACAAATTATATTATGAACAGTGAGTTTAATAATTTTTATGAACATTAGGATGTCCAGGAACCACTGTGATTTATTTCACATTTTTAGGAATTTTATTTCTATATTTAAAGCCTCGATCAAACTGTTGTTTATTTGGTCAAATGTGGATTTCTAAAAACCCCAACACTGTAGCATTGACTCGAGCCCACCACTATTCCGACCCGGACCCGAGCCAACTTGACTGCACCGCACCGTCTGCACGTTCGGCCGTTCGATTTGGAATCAACCGCCGGATTTAAGTGGACCATTCGGACCTTTCGAAGATAGTTTGAATCGGGGCCGTTCGCTCGTGATCGTGTGGTCCAACTGAACCTTTCACTTGTGCCTCTGCCACCTGGCCCCACCGCGCGGTGGCTTCTTCAACCTCGGTCGGGCTCGCGCGAGCAACTGCGCCACGCGCCCGCCATGCTCGCACGGCTCGTCTTCACCGTGACCCCACCGCCTCCATGGCCTATCCACGAGCTCGCTTCTTCACACCGTAGCTATCTCCGTCTTCCTTCTCGCACAAAACGGCCGCTATCCCCTCTTTCCTTCACTTCTCTCCTCGTGGGAGAGAAGGAGGCCTTGAGCTCTCCTCCGTCTTGGTAAGCACCGCCGAGGCGGTGCATTATCTTTTCCTTTCCGCATCGTATCCATTTTTGGATAATGTAGCTTTGATTTCTTGTGTAGCACCGGAGCGTGGGTGTCTCTTCTTAAATCACGGTGCACGCCCGTGGAGCTCCGCGCACCATTTCTCGTTCTGGTGAGTCTCGAGACCTAGAACCTTGTCTCTTGTGTTCACGGCGTCACGATGAACTCACCTGAGCGTTTAATTGCTTTTTGTCGCAGCATCTAGGGACAACCTAGTCTTCTTCTCCACGCACGGTGAACCGTCGCCGCCAAGCGATTTGGCTGCTTCGGTGAGTCTCCTCCCTTAGCTTTGCATCCGTTAGGTTCCATGGGTCGTACTGGTTCTTCTCTGAGCTCCTTGCCCCTCCTCTTTGCAAAGTCTAGCTTGTCGCCGTGAAGCTCCGTGGCCGCACCGCCGTCGTCCCTATCCCGGCCATCACGGTGCTCCTCCGTCTCGTTCAACCTCGGTTTCGTGTTCGCGAAGGTGAGGCGATACTGACGCACTTTTCCCCGAGCCTCCTCGACGGCCGTAGCACCTTCTCCACGAGCACAGCACCGTCGTCTCCGCCTCCGGCCGCCGGGAGCTCGACTCCGCCCACCTCCGGTCCCCGGGCCACTCTAGGTGTATTCGCGATGTTGCTGCGTACATGGTGGAGTTGATCCCGTGCTCGGAGACCCGCCATGCGGATCGCTCAGCGGCGCGCGCTCACGCGTGGGAGCTCGCTTAACCTCCGGTGGATTAAGGTATTGGTGGCTTTAGCGCTAATCAAGTTGTGTAGTGTTTGTATGACTAGTGGGTCCCACCGAGGTAAAAACGTTTAGCAATGAAATTAAACCCTTTTTAATCCGTAAGCCATTGACCTGTGGGCCCGAGAGATCGGTTAAGTGGATGTGTCTCTTGTTAGTACGTATTTGTTAAGGAAAAACGTATTATTAGTATACTTTGAACGGATTTACGTTTTGAGTTAGAGGCGTATTCATGTGAATACGCCTTCAGTCTAAGGCCGAGACTGAGTCCTTGTTGACTGGGTCAATCCCTTGACCCCGGTCCCTCTGGTCAGTGACTTTGGCTAGATAGCTCTCGGTAGAAAAAGTACTTAATACTTTAGAATTTCGAAATACATTTAATTGTACACTGATTAATACGTTCAACTTCTAAAATCCATATCTAATTCAATTAAACTCCAAAATGAATGAAACCAGTTTTGATATTTTTTTCCTATGATGAGAATTTTATTTTAAAATAGGTTTTAATCATGTCTCTGTAGAATAACATATAGTTTTGGAAAAATGATCAATAACTCTATTATTTTTACTTTAAGAAAAAGCTTTTAACTACAAAAATACATAACTATTTCATTTTAACTCCAAAAACAGGGAAACCACTTTTGATAATTTTTATTTTAAGTGAAATTATTTCTAAAAATGGTTTCAATCTTGCATCTGACTCAGAAGATATATTTTGTGTAAATTGATCCCAAAATAAATTATTTTTACATTATAAAATGCTGATAACTTTAGAAATCAATAACTAAATCATGAAAACTCCAATTGAAGCAAACTCAACTGTTTTGAACTTGTAATAATATTGCCTATTTATCCATGTAATCCATGTACTCACCACTTCTCTACAAATTTTCATCTCATAATTAAATTACATGAATGAAGGTGTATTAAAATCTGAAATTCAAACCACCATAACTTTCACATATTAAATCCAAATGGAATGATTATTTCACCTAAATTAATGTAAAATCATGGCCTACCTACTGTATAAACTTCATACATTTTTTAGCATGTTGTATTTCTGGCTTTACTTGATATTTATTGCAATATCATTTTTCATTAGGTTTTTCGACGATAACGATATATTCGTGAGATTATTATGAGTATAACCTGAGAATGAACTTGTGATACCAGCAAAGGTGCGAGCACCCTCCTCTTGATCATATTGCTCCCAGTGGTTCTTAAATATTTTGTGTGAGTTTTATTATCGTATTTGCATGCTATTTTGAAATATATGTTTATGGGTAGAAGTAGTTAACCTCCTAATTGCTGCATTAGCCCTCCTTTGAATGTTGATTACCCTTTTACCTTGAATGACTAAGGTTATATGTTATATGGGATGGTTTGCTAGTTTGTAGAACGATGCTTAGCCATGCTAGTAGTCGTAGCCGAGAGCGGTTGATGGAGCTAGTCCATCGGCCGGTGAATTGAATTGAATCCTACTGAAACTTGAGGATTTTATGGATTGGATTATGTGGATTTGAGGGATGTATCCAGATCTTTGTATTTGGGGTTTGTGGGCATGTTGGTCATGGGTTTTATGTTCTTAACTTGGACGGGTGTAGGTTGATGATAAATTACTATTGCTGTTTGTTGTGGTGGAATTGTGTAGCCCCGTCTTAGTGTTTAAGGACCGGTCTGTGGTGTGATGAACCAAGTCTTACGTGCTACCACACGCCGGGATAATGGCGAAGGCTTGGCTTAATAATTTGTTGTGTGTTAGCTATCAAAACACAATGAGGTTGACAATTGTTATTGTTATGTATTTAATTGTTCTTTTGTCAATCTCATGGGGGCATGTTCGTTGTTCTCTTGATTGCCCTCAAGGGTCTCTTGTTGGATAGGGACTTACTTACACAACGAGGTTCACCTGTGGTGCGAGGCGCTTAGTCTGCTATGGGATGCTGTTCCTCGGGTGGTTTGATAGTTAGGACATGACATTGTAAAGGCCTCATTATGCTACCTCAGTCACACTCCTATGGAAGAGTGCATTGGCCGACATTAAGAGGAATGCATATCGTGTGGGTAAAGCTGTACAACTCTGCAGAGTAACTAAATCTATTCAAATAGCCTCGTCCTAGGTTATGGACAACACTTGTGGGAAAGCAGGCACAGTTAGTTTTTGGGAAGTTAAGTTTGGGTTATGGTTGGTAATGTTTTATCTTTATGATAGTTTGTTCAGAGCTGAGATGTTATCATGAACGCGTTGTTCGCACGTTAATTTTGTTAAGGAATGAATTGTGCCACGAATGAGATGTTCGTGTGTTGATTATATTTGGAGAGTATACCATTGATGATCATTACTTACTGCTATAAAATATTTTATAAATGTTTTACAAATGGCAGGTTAGAATCTTTTATCCATATGCAAAACGCTTTATGCTGAAAAATTGACTAGTGTAGTGGCCTTCCGTTGATACTTACTTGCATCCTTATTTTTCTTGAAAAGTCTCGCGAGTACAACTTTGAACTTGAAAAGTGTCTATTTGATCAGGTAAGGACGGCGAACGCAACGGCTTTAACTCCAGTTGGTTGCTTGTGGGATTGTGGGCATGCCAACTCGGTTATTCCCTCTTTATTTAAGTTTATTTTCCACTGCAATTTGTTGTGTTTTTGTTAATTAGATTTGCCCGATTGGCCCTCTTGTGTAAATTGGGACCGAAAGGTTCTATGTTGAAAATGTATCGAAGTTTCTATTATTATTGTACATTATGTATGGATGTGATTGCAATGTTGTGTACTAGGATATGTGCATGTTAGCCACTGATCCTTGGGAGCTAGCATGTGACACATATCCGGGTCACTCGGAATCGTGTTTGTCTCACGTTAAGTGTTGCGTTGACGGCGTAATCACTTAGCTTGATACGGATCCGATCTCGGGGGTCCTCACAGCGTTGGTATCAGAGCCATACTGACTGTAGGTTAAAGCCGTAGAAATGGACGTTGTTAGGATTTTGATTTGCAAAAGAAAATTTTCAAACTATCAAAAGTTTGGCAAAAATGTTAGTAATATAATTCCTTTGTTCCTTACCCATCTTAGTATCTAATTCTTACCTCACTATTCTTTTGAATTGTGCAAAACCGTTTTCTCCAATGCTCGTCTCTCTTTCAACACTAGAAACGTTAAATAGTCACCGGTGAAGAGCAATAATGGAAGAACAAGAAGACGACGCCTTGCTGTGATTTTAGGAATAAATTAGGATTTAGTCTTAGATTATATACCCCCTAAGGATACTACTTAGCTCATAGATGCTGGATTTTACAAAGATCATTCGCTCTCTTTCATTCCAAGTAGTTGTGCATCGCCTACGGGCGGGTTGTATCACAACTATGACGGAAAACTAACTGTGTTTTCATTTGTATCTTGTGCTGTCCACCAGGACCTTAGCACCCCATTTTCTTGTTGCATAAATGAGTTTTCATGTGCATTCATGCTAGGTCAAGTTACCCCGGTTGTCTTTACTTACCTTATGTTTTTCTCTCATTCCTTTTTGCCGGTTGCTAACAAGTTGTATGGCAACAGGATGTCGGGTCGTAAAACTCATTTGATGTCGGAAGTAATGGAGGACTCACAGCCCATGGGTTCTCATATCACCAATGATCAGCCCCCGATTCCTCAACGGCACAATCCGGAGCACCCCGACCCGCAGTTTCAGCACGTGGGTCAACAAGAAGAAGTGACTCCACCTCAGCCATCTGTAGTCGACGTGTTGGCCCAGATGGAACAGAGTCAGCAAGACCAAACTATGATTTTGCAGCAAATTTCTCAGAACACCGCCAGTGTTCAAGGTGCTCAAATGGCAGCGGAAGGAGCCGATCCATATGGCTCCCGATTTGCTGACTTTCTAAGCACGAAGCCTCCCGTGTTTTCCTGTTCGGAGGATCCTCTTGAGGCCGATGATTGGCTTCGTACCATCGAACGGAAATTGATCATCACCCAGTGTGTCGGTAATGAGAAGGTCTCATATGCCTCCAATTAACTCGAAGGTGCTGCTTCTGCATGGTGAGACAATTTTTGCGCCATGCAGCCCGCCAATTACGTTCCATCATGGGACGAGTTCCGGACAGCTTTTTGAGAGGCACATGTTCCTTCAAGCATTATGGATATCAAGAGGCGTGAATTCCTCGCGCTGAAGCAAGACAACAAGTCCGTATTGGAGTATCTTCGCGAGTTCAATCGTTTGGCTCGTTACGCTTCAGACGATGTCTCCACTGATGCAAGGAAGCAAGACCAGTTCTTGAATGGGCTTACGGAAGTGATGCAGCTGGCACTCGCTGTACACGAATTCCGTGACTTCCAACAAGTGGTTGATAAGGCTATCGTTGTGGAAAATAAGATGCAAGCGGTGGCAGAATCGCGAAAGCGCAAGAAGGTTGCACAAATTTCAGCAAGCTGCAGTTTTCAAGAACCGCATACTTGGCGGCCCTCTCCTTCTGATTTTCAGGACTTGGAATCTCCAGTATCTCCTTTGCAAGTCTCTCATCCACCTCAGAAAGATATTCAGCAAGGGCAACCTAGAAAGAAGCAAAGAAACCGACACAAGCAATGTATGTTAGTAGTATGTTTCAATTGCGGTAATCGAGGGCATTTTGCAGATCGTTGTCCGGTGAAGCACCAAGTCATTTCTGATCAACACCAAGACCTTGAAAACTCCCTTGTTCAGCGGTCTGATGTCACCTTCGTAACCTTGGTCGTGCTCATGTCAACCATGTCACCGCCAAGGAGGCACAGAAGCACCGGCGTCGTGTTGGGCACATTTCTAGTCAATTCAACTCCTGCGATCAGTGTTGTTCGACTGGAGCATCTCATTCTTTTATGTCCAGAGGTTTTGCCATCCTCCACAACATCTCACTCAGCTTGATGCCTGCACCTATGATGATTCAATCGCCGGGTTCAGAAATGAGAAGCATTCAAGAATGTCGTGAAGTTGAGATTGAGATCAAAGGGGTGAAGTTTTCGGCCAACCTTATAGTGATAAATTCAGCGGGCCTTGATGTTATTCTTGGGATGAATTGGCTGTCCAAAAACCATGGTCAAATTGATTGTGCTCGTAAGGTTATCACTCTCACAAGTCCTCTTGGTTTTCTAGTCAAAATGGTGCCGAAATTGGAGCATCCACATCTCTTTGCCCTTAGCGGTGAAGAATTGCCAGATTTGAGTGTAGCTCCAGTGGTATGTGAGTACCCAGATGTATTTCCCGAGGAACTACTGGGCATGCCACCTTCACGAGAAATTGAATTCGTGATTGAGCTGCAGCCCGGAACTGCTCCTATATCAAAATGACCTTATCGAATGCCGCCAAATGAGTTGGTTGAATTGAAGAAGCAACTCACAGAACTTCAAGAGAAGGGTTTCATTAGGCCAAGCTACTCACCTTGGGGATGCCCCGCTTTATTTGTAAAGAAGAAGGACCACAGCCTGCGGATGTGTGTTGACTATCGTCCGTTGAATGAGGTCACCATCAAGAACAAGTATCCACTTCCACGGATTGATGATTTGTTCGACCAAATGACCGGTGCTCGGATATTCTCCAAAATTGACTTGAGATTGGGCTATCATCAAGTTAGGATCAGATCTGAAGACATTCCCAAGACGGCTTTCTCAACTCGTTATGGCTTGTATGAGTACACCGTCATGTCCTTCGGTTTGACGAATGCACCGTCCTTGTTCATGAATCTCATGAACTCAGTGTTTATGGAGTATTTGGATAAATTTGTGGTCGTTTTTATTGATGACATTCTCATATACTCCAAATCTGAAAGTGAGCATGAAGAACACCTCCGGCTTGTGTTGGGCAAGCTTCGAGAACACCGACTCTATGCAAAATTCAGCAAATGTGAGTTTTGGCTTAAAGAAGTCGCTTTTTTGGGTCATGTTCTATCCGAAGGAGGAGTTGCTGTGGATCCTAGCAAAGTTCAAGATGTACTTAATTGGAGACAACCCAAGTCCGTCTCCGAAGTCCGCAGTTTCCTCGGTCTTGCGGCTATTATCGCCGCTTCATCGAGAATTTCTCAAAAATAGCAAGACCAATGACTCAATTGTTAAAGAAAGAAAATAAGTATGAATGGTCAGCGGATTGTGAAGCAAGCTTTCAGATGTTGAAGGATCGTCTAACTTCTGCTCCAGTGCTAGTTTTGCCGGATATCCACAAAAACTTCGACATCTATTGCGATGCATCTCGCCTTGGCCTTGGTTGTGTTCTTATGCAAGAGGGCCGAGTTGTGGCATATGCATCGAGGTAATTGAGGCCTCATGAGGTGAATTATCCCACTCATGACCTTGAGCTTGCAGCAGTGGTTCATGCCTTGAAAATATGGCGACATTTTCTTATCGGCAATCGCTGCGAAGTCTACACTGATCACAAGAGTTTGAAGTATATCTTCACTCAAGCCGATCTGAACCTAAGGCAAATAAGATGGCTTGAATTGATCAAGGACTATGATATGGGAGTTCATTATCATCCAGGGAAAGCCAATGTCGTTGCCGATGCATTGAGCCGAAAATCGCAATGTAACTGCCTTTCGGTTCGGCCCGAAACGGAAGTTTTATGCCATGAATTTCAACGGCTCAACTTGGAGATGGTTAGTGAAGGTTTTCTCGCCGCATTGGAAGTGAAACCTACCCTTGAGGACCAAATCATGATGGCCCAGAAGAATGACAAGGGTATGGAGAGAATTAAGCAGAAAATGAAGGCCGGCAAAGCCAAGTGTTTTGTCGAGGACCACCAAGGTGTTTTGTGGTTCGGAAAGCGTTTGGTTGTGCCAAATGACGCGAAGCTTAAAGAATTAATCCGTCGTGAAGCCCATGATTCTCTTTTCTCCATTCATCCAGGAAGCTCAAAGATGTATCAAGACTTAAAGCAAAAATTGTGGTGGACTCGGATGAAGCGGGAGATTGCACACTTTGTTGCCGAGTGTGATGTATGTCAACGGGTGAAGGCCGAGCACCAACGTCCAGCGGGTATGCTTCAACCCCTCCCCGTTCCCGAATGGAAATGGGATGAAATTGGGATGGATTTTATCACCGGACTTCCAACGACTCAGCAGGGATATGACTCCATATGGGTAATTGTCGACCAATTGTCAAAAGTTGCTCATTTTCTCCCCGTCAAGACCACTTATTCGGGAAATCAGTTGGCGGAGTTGTACATCTCCAGAATTGTGTGTTTCCATGGAGTGCCCAAAATAATTGTTTCAGATCGAGGTACTCAATTCACCTCGCATTTCTGGAATTGTCTCCATGAAGCAATGGGAACTCAACTATCCTTTAGCACCGCTTGCCACCCACAAACTGGAGGTCAAACTGAAAGGGTGAATCAAATTTTGGAGGATATGTTGAGAGCTTGTGTGCTGTCCTATGGGAAGAAATGGGATAAATGCTTGCCGTTCGCGGAATTCTCTTATAACAATAGTTTTCAAGCAAGCCTCAAGATGTCACCTTTTGAAGTGCTTTATGGGAGAAGGTGTAGGACACCACTCAACTGGTCCAACTCTGGTGAGAGACAATTCTTTGGACCAGACATGATAAATGAAGCCGAAGAGCAAGTTCGTGTGATCCGGGAGAGACTATGGACGGCTCAATCTCGTCAAAAGTCTTATGCCGACCGTCGTCGTCGTGATTTGAGCTTTGAGGTGGACGATCATGTTTACCTTAAGGTCTCCCCAATGAAAGGAATGCAACGCTTTCAAGTCAAAGGCAAGTTGGCCCCTCGCTACATCGGTCCTTTCCGAATTCTAGCGAAGCGAGGATCGGTGGCTTATCAGTTAGAGCTACCACCATCACTTTCAGATGTGCACAATGTATTCCATGTATCTCAACTGAAGAAGTGTCTTCGAGTCCCTACCGAAGCAACCAATTTGGAAGACCTCGACTTGCAACCCGATCTTTCTTATCGGGAGCACCCGATTCGCATTCTTGAAGAAATGAAGCGCAAGACAAGGAATCGCAACATCAAATTCTTGAAGGTTCAGTGGAGCAACCATACCGATGATGAAGCAACATGGGAGTGTGAAGACAAAATGCGAACCGAGTATCCAGAACTTTTTCCTTCTACATGAAGTGTCCTCAAATCAAGAAAGGAAAGGTTAAACAAAGCAATGGGAAGGAAAATGTAATAGAAATTCCTTGTAACTTTGTTAAGATATCTTAGTTCTACCTTTGAAAGATACCTTAGCACTATCTTTGAAGGAAATCAAGACAACGAATGTTTTGGTTTTCTTTTAGAACCCTTTTTGTCCAACTTCTACCGATCTCGGGGTCGAGATCTTTTGTAAGGGGGGGAGGTTTGTAACATCCCCAAAGTAATTAATGAGATTAGCATGCATCTTATAAGTATGCATGACATTCTGGAATCATTTGCATCATTTATTGCATTTGGAAGATCTAAATTAAAGTTTAAACATACACTTTAAATTTAAACTCCAAATAAAAACAACAACAAAAACATTTGATCATCATCTGAAAGTAATTTATTCAAATACTAGAATAATTATCATGAACAAATATAATTTTTCCCAAATTTTTGGAACTAGATTAAACCCTATGAAAATTCAAACTCATTGCAAAGACCTATTTTAAGTTGAATTTATATTATACAAATTATATTATGAACAGTGAGTTTAATAATTTTTATGAACATTAGGATGTCCCAGGAACCATTGTGATTTATTTCACATTTTTAGGAATTTTATATCTATATTTAAAGCCTCAGTCAAACCTGTTGTTTATTTGGTCAAACGTGGATTTCTAAAAACCCCAACACTGTAGCATTGACTCGAGCCCACCACTGTTCCGACCCGGACCTGAGCCAACTTGATTGCACCGCACCGTCTGCACGTTCGGTCGTTCGATTTGGAATCAACCGCCGGATTTAAGTGGACCATTTGGACCTTTCGAAGATAGTTTGAATTTGGGCCGTTCGCTCGTGATCGTGTGGTCCAACTGAACCATTCACTTGTGCCTCTGCCACCCTGACCCCACCGCGCCAGTGGCTTCTTCAACCTCGTGTCAGGCTCGCGCAGGAGCACTGCGCCACGCGCCCGCCATGCTCTGCACGGCTCCGTCTTCACCGTGACCCCACCGCCCTCCATGGCCTATCCCTGAGCTCCGCTTCTTCACGCCGTAGCTATCTCCGTCTTCCTTCTCGCACAAAACGGCTGCTATTGTGAGGACCCGGAATATTTAACTAGTAACACTTGACCTCCAAATGGTCCTAGCGTCACTAATTAAACATTATAAGCCTCGATGGACATATGCTTCCCAGAATTGCAGCATATGCACATCATCACAAAATTACACATCATTTCCATACACATACAACACTAAGTTCAACAACGACATACATAAAGTAAAGTTATTACAAAAGAGCCGACCGGCCAAATAGAACAATATACAAGAATGACAATGAAGCAAAGGTGCCATAAGATGGCTAGAACAAAAGTCGACCGGTTAGCCAACATAACCCACAAGGCAACCGACCGGCCGCTAAGCTAGTCGCCCATAAGCTACCACAACAAAGCTCACAAAAGTGAGGCCCTCGAGCTCACCTTCTTCCTCTGCAACAAACACATTTAAGAAGATAACCGAGTACACAAAGGTACTCGCAGAGGCGACGTGTGGAATAGCGGACTGCTCATAACTACATGCAAGCTTATTTAGGTGGAGGTTGTATGTCTCATTTTGCATAAAGCCAACTTTATTTGCAATAATGTAATACATTTAAAAGCAAGTTTGCAAATTTGTTTTGTTGTCAAAATAACAATAAATAAAGATACATACAAGTAACCACTGAAGTGACTATCCCAATAGTCACCACAACATAGCACGAATCCCGGTTCGTACCACCCATCAAGTTTTAATTAAAAGGTTGTAGTCTAGTTCTCACAGGCGTGATCCGAGCGTGTCCATAACCTAGACAAGGCTATTCGAATAGTTTTAACCTGCAGGTGTACCAATGTACCCACACTTGCACCGCCTTTAAGCCACAAAGCACACTTCCAAGGTATCTTTGCACGGCTAAGTCCTACGAGACTTTTTCCAATATTGTGTATCAACCACGAGCCGCTCGTATGGGTAGAAACACCATACGCTTACATTGCAAGCCGAAAGACAACAAATCCCATCACGGGTGAAGTCTTTCGGACACTACAATGCTCCCAACACCATCCCTCCTGCGACCTCCTGCGACCCGAAGCCAATACACGCCAAAGTACTAAGTCAAGAGAGGTCCCATACCCTCTAGTGTGGTTAGCACGCAAAATGCTCAGTACGGTGGCGCAAGTAACTCGGTCCTTAATGACCCGGGCACCATTCCAGTCACACCCAAAAGCACACCAATCATACCATTGTGCCCAAGTCTAAATCCTTTTGTTTTTAGGTTTTAGTTTTCATAAATAGACATGGCACAAGGTGGAAATCATAATCATAATAAGTTTTATGTGATCAAGGTTATCGACAAGTCGATAACCGCCCATTTCTACCGGAAGCTAAGCATGGCTAAGCAATTGATTCGCAACTACTAAGTGACAAGAGCTCATCCACGAACTCTAAATCACAAAGAATAACCTAGGCTAAATGGTAGTAGAGAATAATCATTTGCCTAAGGAAATGCATCTACTAGGTCAACTAACGACAATAGTTTAACACAAACTAGCAATGCATACATAGAATTTGTAATCAACATAAATACTTAAAATACTGGGATTAACATGATCAAACCGCTTGCCTTGCTGTGCGGCTCTTCTGCGCAGAGGAGGATTCTTAGGTTCAATAAACTCTTCGGAACCTAACGCGAAAATACGATAAAACCAATACGAACGAAGAACACCAACAAAACTCAACAGCAAAATACATCCAAATCCCATGAAATTTACACAGCAGTTAGAGGTTGATTTTAGACAATTTTTAGAAACAAGAATCATTCATTTGGACTTAGCATGAAAAAGTTATGGCTAAACTAAGTTCTCTCAGCCTATAAATTAACTAAATTAATTATTGGTACTGTTCATGGCGAAAATTTCTGGAATGATCTAAGCTCTGAAATTTTTATGGTGGGTAGATCAGGACATCCAAAGAACAGCAAAACTGAGATTACTAAATTTGAAGTTATAATGAATTACTTATGAATTTTCTAAGTTGTAAACCTAGCACTTTACATTTTCCAGAAACATAAACATGTTCAAAACCTATTTCAGATTAAAGTATACAAATAGAGGAATTTAACAAAATTGATTTTACACATTTTGGAGTTATACAGAAAAAGATATGCATTTTACAAGTTTAATTCTATTTTTGGGATAATCAAAATTGGCAGAAAACAAGCTATTTGAGTTACACAATTTTCTGTGACAGAAACATGCCCAATTACATTTTTATATTAAACTACAGAGGCATAATAATTTATTACAGTTGGAAACATCTAAAAAGGATTTAAAATGAATTAGTTATGAATTTCTAAAGTGTTGATACAATTTTCAGGTGATAAATAAATACTTACAGAAATGAAATCCAACTTAAACGGAAATAAACGATGTGGACGCTCGTGGGCCGTTGATGCGAAATCCAACGAGCCGCACACACGGAAAACAGCGCACGCGCACGATCCCTAAAAGAGCCCACCGTTGGATCAAGATCCAACGGCTCACGAGGATGGATGCAACCGGACAGTGCGGTTGCCACGGCCAACCACGACCGCAGATCTAAAGATGAACGGCTCTGAGCACACCACTAATCGGAAGGTCCGATTGCACACACGATCAGGACCGCAGATCAAGCGATGGACGGTCCAGAATGATTTAGGCAACCGGATGGTCCGAACGCATACAAGATCTGGGCCACAGATCGCAAAACGGATGGCGGCCTACGATCTAAGTTCAAATCGATGTACTGACGTGTGGGGTCGCATGTCAGTGACCTAAAAAGGTAATTTCAGACACATTTATTGCTAACAATGATTAGCAATAAATAAACCCAAAATCAGCCCCAAAGACTTCTGGTTTACTGATTTAGGCTTGCGGGCCCACATGTCAGTGAGACATTAGGCCAGATTAAGACACCATTAATACTAAGCAATGATTGGGTATTAACTGTGTCCTAAAAATTTGACGACAACGGAGCTACGGTAAGCAAAAACCCGCGCAACCCACGGCTTGTCGCGGCGACTCGATCGCGCGGCGCCCACAAAACACCAAAATGGACTCGCAATAGCGATGCGAACCTAATGGCGATGACCTCGCCGCGGTGAGGTCTAGAACGCCATGGCCTGAAAACAAAGAAGGAGGCCCTTTTCGGCAAAACAAGAAAATAGCAAAAAGCTCCGCTGCGGTCCAGGAAAGCGAGTGCCACACTCCTAGGGACTAATAAGAAGCTACCTCAGCCAAGATGAGCTTCAAAAGATGGCTGGAGAAGCTTGAACACGATGGAGACCACCGGACCCGAGGGAGATGAAGAAGAAAATGGCAACCTGAGCAAAGTGAACACCAATGGGTGATCAAAATAGCTACAATAAGGTTCCCATAAGCTCCACAAGTAAGTAATTGCAAAAAGAACCACTTACCGGAACTGGAGAAGAAAGGGGGTGAAATATGCCGAAAATCTCCAAACTTAAAATTGATCCATTCCTGAGAATGCAACCCAAAATTAAGTTAGGGGAAATATAAAGGAAGTTGAGGAGCTCAAAATGGTACAAGAAAGATTGAAGGTGAACCACTGGACACCAAGATCGCCATTGGAGCTCTCGGGTCAACAATGGTGGATTGAAGGTTTGAGATGGTTTTGAGCTCAAACACAAGAGAGAGCTAGGTGTGGTGTAAAGGAACACCAGGAGGACCTAGAGGGGCAATATATAGGGAAGGGATTAGGGTTTCGAGCAAGAACCCGAGTCCATGGTGGGCTCGGTTCATGCTACGGCCATGGACCAGGAAATGATGGGAGCAAGTGAGACTCGGGATGGAGGAGCCGAAAGCCTGGGGTGCATTAAATGCCCCACAGAGTGATGTTGACGAGGCACGCTCGAAGTGACACAACAAGCCGCCCTCCCTCTCTCTTTCTTCCTGCCATGGACGCACGCGCGCGCGGAGAGACAGAGGAGGAAGAAGAACAGAAAGAGAAACGATGACCGTCGGATGGAAAATGGGCGGTCACGATTAAATGAGTCCGCGACAACCGATTGCCCTCGGAATGCGGGCGGTTGGATCGAGATCCAACGGTCCCAATTGAATAGTGCAACCGCACGGTTCGAATGCTCACGCGAACGAGGGCCAAGCGATTTAAATCCAACGGCTGATATCAATCGCGCCCTAGGAAGGGAACCAGGTGCGATTAGTTGGTTCGGTCAAGTCCACTGGCTCGAGCCCGAGTCCGACCCACACCCAAGGAACAGTGAATCCAGGCTTTAAGGTTTTAATTTAAGCTGAGACTTTTGGGGATTTAAAAGAGGTAGCAAAACTACTCCAAAAATTCTGAAATTTTTACAGGAGCTTGCTGACTTAGATATTGACCTTGTGTAAAATTTTCAGAGGTTTTTTATTCATTGCATTTTTCTCCAAAAATTCTACAAGGTACTGGTTCAAGGTTTGACTGAGAGTCAAACAGTTTGACTGCCTCTAAAATATTCAAACAATTTCTAAAAATTGTGAAATTTTTCGGAGGGGTCACATACCATCCCAAGAACTTAGGAAAAATATTTCTAGGAGATGATCAAAAGGGTTGACAAGATTGCTTTTGAAGGATCAAGATTTTGAGTCAAAAGACTTGTGACTTTGTATTTCCATAACTTCTTGTACAATACTTGTTCAGTACAAACAGGAAACACATGATGTAAGAAAAAGTTTTAATTTCTACTCATTTTCTTGCATTTGAAACACAAGCCCAAAATTGGGATGTTACAACTCTCCCCCCTTACCAGAATCTCGACTCGAGATTCCGTTTACTCGGAGAAGAAGGAAGGAAAATCTGCACGAAGGCGATCTTCTCGCTCCCAAGTTGCTTCATCTTCAGAATGGTTTGACCACTGAACCTTAAGGAACTTGATGACCCGGTTCCTTGTTCTTCGTTCAGATTCCTCAAGAATACGAACAGGATGCTCGCGGTAGGTCAAATCTTCTTGCACATCGAGAACCTCCAACGGAGTTACCTCAGTCGGGACACGGAGGCACTTCTTCAGGTGTGACACATGGAACACATCATGCACACCCTCAAGCGTAGCTGGCAGCTCCAACCTGTATGCCACAGCCCCAACTCTCTCGATGATGCGATAAGTCCCAACATAGCGAGGAGCCAACTTGCCCTTGATGCCAAAACGCTGATGGCCCTTCAAGGGTGAGACTTTGAGATACACAAAGTCATTGGGCTCAAAGCTCAACTCACGGCGACGACGATCCGCATAGCTCTTACGCTCGGGTCGGGCGTGCGCAGATGCTCGCGAATCAACTGGACCTGGCCTTCGGCCTCATTAATCGACTCTGGGCCAAAGAACTGCCGCTCACCAGTCTCTGACCAGTTCAAAGGGGTTCTACATCTTCTTCCATACAAGGCCTCAAACGGTACCATGCCAAGACTGGCCTGAAAGCTGTTGTTGTAGGAGAACTCAGCAACTGGTAGGCATTTCTCCCACTTCTTCCCATAAAAAAGAACACAAGCACGGAGCATATCTTCCAACACTTGTTTGACTCGCTCCGTCTGACCATCAGTCTGAGGATGGTAAGCTGAACTGAAAGTAAGACGGGTGCCCATAGCCTCTTGCAATTTATGCCAGAAATGAGAGGTGAAAAGAGAACCACGATCTGACACAATCGCTCGTGGCACACCATGCAGGCTCACAATGCGGGATATATACAAGTCCGCCAACTGACTCACATCGATCTTCGCCCGCACTGGAAGAAAATGGGCCACCTTCGTCAACCGATCAATGATGACCCACAAGGCATCCTCCCAAAAGAAGTACGGGGCAACCCGGTGATGAAGTCCATGCCAACGGAATCCCACTTCCACTCTGGCACTGGCAAAGGCTGAAGAAGACCTGCTGGACGCTGATGCTCGGCCTTCACACGATAGCACACGTCGCACTCGGCAACGAACTTAGCAATCTCGCGCTTCATTCGGGTCCACCAGAATCTCTGACGAAGGTCTTGATACATGTTGGTAGCCCTAGGGTGGATAGACAACGGAGAGTCATGGGCTTCGCGGAGAATCAACTCCCGCAATTCCACGGCCTTAGGAACCACAAGACGCTGGCCAAACCGCACCAAGCCATGCTCATCCTCTGAAAAGCACTTGGCTATCCCATCCTTGATGTTCTGCTTGATTTGGCTCACACCAACATCTGTCTGCTGTGCCGCCTTGATTTGGTCCACCATGGTTGGCTGCACAACCAAGGTAGCAAGATAACCGTGCTTGATCAAACCCAAATTGAGGCGCTGAAATTCTGAAATGAGGGTAGGCTGCTGCTCTTGGAGCATCAACATGTTGCAATACACCTTCCGACTGAGTGCATCCGCAACGACATTGGCCTTGCCTGGATGATACTGAATGTCCATGTCATAGTCCTTGATCAATTCCAACCATCTTCTTTGCCCGAGGTTCAGATCTGGCTGGGTGAACAAGTACTTCAAGCTCTTGTGGTCAGAAAACACCTCACAACGGTTACCAATCAGATAATGCCGCCAAATCTTGAGTGCATGAACCACAGCAGCTAACTCCAAGTCATGAGTAGGATAGTTGAGTTCATGAGGCCTCAACTGCCTTGATGCATAGGCCACAACCTTGCCTTCCTGCATAAGGACACAACCAAGACCCTGACGAGAAGCATCACAATAGATATCAAAACTCTTGTGAATATCAGGGAGAACAAGCACTGGGGCTGAGGTCAACCGCTTCTTGAGTTCCCGAAAACTCACATCACAAGCGATGGACCACTCAAACTTCTTGTCTTTCTTGAGCGATTCGGTCATAGGCCGCAATCTTGGAGAAATTCTCGATAAAGCGGCGATAGTAGCCACCAAACCAAGAAAACTCCGCACATCGGTGGCTCGACTTGGGACCCTAAGATAGCACATCGCTGACCTTGCTAGGATCCACAGCCACACCTCCTGCTGAAAGAACATGGCCCAAGAATGCCACTTCCTTCAACGAACTCGCACTTGCTGAATTTCGCATACAACAGTGCTCATGTGACTTGCCCAACACAAGCTTAAGATGCTCAGCATGCTCTTCTTCACTCTTGGAGTAGATAAGGATATCATCGATGAATAACACCACAAACCTATCCAAATACTCCATGAATACCGAGTTCATAAGGTTCATGAATAAAGCAGGAGCATTAGTCAATCCAAAAGACATGACGGTGTACTCGAAAAGACCATAACGAGTAGCAAAAGCCGTCTTAGGGATATCCTCGGCCCTGATCCTGACTTGATGATAGCCCAACCTCAAGTCAATCTTGGAAAAGACTCGAGCTCCGGTCAACTGATCGAAACGATCATCAATACGGGGTAAAGGATACTTGTTCTTTACCGTCACTTCATTAAGCGGACGGTAATCAACACACATGCGCAAGGTCTTGTCCTTCTTCTTCACAAAGATAACTGGACAACCCCAAGGAGATAAACTAGGACGGATAAAACCCTTCTCTTGCCGCTCACCTAGTTGCTTCTTCAGCTCCTCCAACTCATTAGGAGGCATGCGATACGGCCTCTTTGAAATAGGGGCGGTACCGGGCAGCAACTCTATCACGAACTCCAGGTCTCGAACAGGAGGCATCCCAGGCAAGTCTTCGGGAAAGACATCCACAAACTCACATACTGTGGGAACATCCTGGATCTCCATGGCGGGCCTTGCTTCAAGTGCACAAAGAAGGGGCTCTCGCAACTGCGGTGAAAACCCAACCTGTTCACCTGAAGGGCTGGTGAGGTAGACAATCTTCCTGGCACAATCGATTTGCCCCAAGTGTTGGGACAGCCAATCCATGCCAAGAATCACGTCCAGGCGTGCCGAGTCGAGTAGGATAAGATTCGCCAAGAATCCCACTCCTTCGATGTGGATAGGAACGTCCCGGCACACTTGGTCAGCTCTCATTTCCGAACCCGGAGAGCGAATAAGTAGTGGAACCCCCAAAGGAACGCAGTGGAGACCACTAACAACAGCAAACATCCTCGAAATAAAAGAATGCGAAGCTCCAGAGTCAAATAAGACTGTAGCAGGATGCAAACTGACAAGAAGCGTACCCAACACTACGTCGGGCGCCTCCTGTGCCTCCTCAGCCGAGATATGGTTGACTCGGCCGCTCCCCAAGCCCGGGGTCTTCTGGTCAGGTGGGTGACCACTCCCGTGCCGCGTCCTCCATTAGGGCGAGGGCGCTCGATCTTCTTAAGACAACTACTCGCGTAGTGGCCCTTGTTGTGGCGATGAGAGCGGTGGCGTCGGCGCGGGGTTGCGGTGAGCAACTGCTTCTTTGAATCGCAGCGACGCGTGGCGAATCACGGCCTGCGGAGGACGTGGAGCTGGTGCCGAAGGCCTCGGAGATAGGGAAGCCTGAGGACGGGCCACCGGTGCTGGCCCAACTTGGGGACGAACGAGGCCGGCCTGTGCAGACCGCTGGGCCTCCCACTTGCGCTTGTGGGACTCGCCCAGCGCTCTCGCCTTGTGCTCGGCGACGATGGCCTTGTCCACCAAGGTCTGGAAGTCAGGGAAGTCCACAATAGAGAGCTTGTCCTGCACCTCCTCAAACAAGCCCTCCATGAACTTCTCCTGCTTTGCCTCATCAGCGGCCACCTCAGTAGGAGCGTACCTCGCAAGATGGTTGAACTCATGGAGGTACTCAGTCACAGATTTGCGCCCCTGTTTGAGCGCATGGAACTCCTTCTTCTTCAGCTTCATCAGGCCGGCGGGAACATGGGCCCGACAGAAAGCCGACCTGAACTCCTCCCACGAGACCACATGTCCCGCAGTGCATGGCGAGAAGTTCTCCCACCATGAGTGCGCACCCTCCAACCGATGGGATGCGAAAGTGCCCGCTCTGCTCGGCGGCGAGCAGCGTTGAGCTTCGCTCAACTAGATGCAGCCGATCGTCTGCGTCCAAGGATCCTCGGGCCGGGAGAAGGTGGGAGGCTGCGTGCGAAGGAACTCCGTAAGTCCCCCACGAGACTGGTGACCACCTCCAGATCCAGAGGCACCAGAGGGAGTGGAGGTGTTCCTCGCAATAATCTCCAACACCCTACGGTCCTCCGAACGATTGCGTTCGATGCGCATGAGGACCTCGCCATGGTCGGAGGAGGAGAAGCTCCTCATCGGGACTACGGTGGCTCCGACCACTCGTGTCCCTCCCGCCATCTGTTTTACTAAGACAAGTTAGCTACAAGCCCGAGATCAAAAGGCAAAGAAATCCAAACTCAATTAAAGAGAGCTCAAGAATAACCACCAAAGAGCACAAGACCATAAGCCACCAAATCGACTCACCGAAACGACTAACCCGTATGGAAGAACGAGTAATCGTTTGAGAAGACCCAAAATTTCCGAACTAAATTCTAGCTCAAAACGGCCCAAAATCAAGGTATAACCACCTAATAGAGTATAGGCATTTAGCTAATTTCATATCAGTTATTACCCTTTTATTCCCTCAAGTTTTAGTTGAATTAATCTCTCATTTCCTACCTCTTATACTAATTACAAGCTAGTTGTCCAAATTTCTTTCTCCAAGCTCTCATGGTTCTCCCAAAACCAATTTAATCGATAGCAGCTAATTTTTGAAAGGAAGAGAGGAACAACTTTTTTAAAACTTAAGTGAGATTAAGGTGAGATGAGCAAGCTAAGATAGGTAAGTAGTAAAATCTGAGAACTTACTTAAGTTTTGTAAACCTTTTGAATGTAAGTTTTCAAAATATCCTAGAGGCGACCAAACTAGGGGTTGCTACGGTCAGTACGGCTCTGATACCAACTTTGTGAGGACCCGGAATATTTAACAAGTAACACTTGACCTCCAAATGGTTCTAGCGTCACTAATTAAACATTCTAAGCCTCGATGGACATATGCTTCCCAGAATTGCAGCATATGCACATCATCACAAAATTACACATCATTTCCATACACATACAACACTAAGTTCAACAACGACATACATAAAGTAAAGTTATTACAAAAGAGCCGACCGGCCAAATAGAACAATATACAAGAATGACAGCGGAAGCAAAAGGTGCCATAAGATGGCTAGAACAAAAGTCAACCGGTTAGCCAACATAACCCACAAGGCAACCGACCAGGGCATAAGCTAGTCGCCCATAGCTACCACAACAAAGCTCACAAAAGTGAGGCCCTCGAGCTCACCTTCTTCCTCTGCAACAAATACATTTAAGCAAGATAGCCGAGTACACAAAGGTACTACAAGGTAGCGTGTGGAATAGCGACACTGCTCATAACTACATGCAAGCTTATTTATGTGGAGGTTGTATGTCTCATTTTGCATAAAGCCAACTTTATTTGCAATAATGTAATACATTTAAAAGCAAGTTTGCAAATCTGTTTTGTTGTCAAAATAACAAATGAAATAAAGATACATACAAGTAACCACACAGAAGTGACTATCCCAATAGTCACCACAACATAGCACGAATCCCGGTTCGTACCACCCATCAAGTTTTAATTAAAAGGTTGTAGTCTAGTTCTCACGGGCGTGATCAGAGCGTGTCCATAACCTAGGACAAGGCTATTGAATAGTTTTAACCTGCAGGGTGTACCAATGTACCCACACTTGCATCGCCTTTAAGCCACAAAGCACACTTAGAAGGTATCTTTGTACGGCTAAGTCCTACGAGACTTTTTCCAATATTGTGTATCAACCACGAGCCGCTCGTATGGGTAGAAACACCATACGCTTACATTGCAAGCGGAAAGACAACAAATCCCATCACGGGTGAAGTCTTTCGGACACTACAATGCTCCCAACACCATCCCTCCTGCGACCTCCTGCGACCCGAAGCCAATACACGCCAAAGTACTAAGTCAAGAGAGGTCCCATACCCTCTAGTGTGGTTAGCACGCAAAATGCTCAGTACGGTGGCGCAAGTAACTCGGTCCTTAATGACCCGCACCATTCGATCACACCCAAAAGCACACCAATCATACCATTGTGCCCAAGTCTAAATCCTTTTTGTTTTTAGGTTTTAGTTTTCATAAATAGACATGGCACAAGGTGGAAATCATAATCATAATAAGTTTTATGTGATCAAGGTTATCGACAAGTCGATAACCGCCCATTTCTACCGGAAGCTAAGCATGGCTAAGCAATTGATTCGCAACTACTAAGTGACAAGAGCTCATCCACGAACTCTAAATCACAGCAATAACCTAGGCTCAATGGTAGTAGAGAATAATCATTTGCCTAAGGAAATGCATCTACTAGGTCAACTAACGACAATAGTTTAACACAAAATAGCAATGCATACATAGAATTTGTAATCAACATAAATACTTAAAATATTGGGATTAACATGATCAAGCGCTTGCCTTGCTTTGGTGCGCTCTTGCTTGCAGAGGAGGATTCTCGGGTTCAATAAACTCTTCTAACCTAACTTGAAAATACGATAAAACCAATAAGAGCGAAGAACACCAACAAAACTCAACAGACAAAGACATCCAAATCCATGAAATTTACACAACAGTTAGAGGTTGATTTTAGACAATTTTTAGAAACAAGAATCACTTCATTTGGACTTAGCATGAAAAAGTTATGGCTAAACTAAGTTCTCTCAGCCTATAAATTAACTAAATTAATTATTGGTACTGTTCATGGTGAAAATTTCTGGAATGATCTAAGCTCTGAAATTTTTATGGTGGGTAGATCAGGTCATCCAAAGAACAGCAAAGCTGAGATTACTAAATTTGAAGTTATAATGAATTACTTATGATTTTTCTAAGTTGTAAACCGAGCACTTTACATTTTCCAGAAACATAAACATGTTCAAAACCTATTTCAGATTAAAGTATACTAACAGAGGAATTTAACAAAATTGATTTTACACATTTTGGAGTTATACAGAAAAAGATATGCATTTTACAAGTTTAATTCTATTTTTGGGATAATCAAAATTGGCAGAAAACAAGCTATTTGAGTTACACAATTTTCTGTGATAGAAACATGCCCAATTACATTTTTATATTAAACTACAGAGGCATAAGAATTTATTACAGTTGGAAACATCTAAAAAGGATTTAAAATGAATTAGTTATGAATTTCTAAAGTGTTGATACAATTTTTAGGTGATAAATAAATACTTACAGAAATGAAATCCAACTTAAACGGAAATAAACGACGTGGACGCTCGTGGGCCGTTGATGCGAAATCCAACGAGCCGCACGCACGGAAAACGGCGCACGCGCGCGATCAATAAAAGAGCCCACCGTTGGATCAAGATCCAACGGCTCACGAGGATGGATGCAACCGGACAGTGCGGTTGCCACGGCCAACCACGACCGCAGATTTAAAGATGAACGGCTCTGAGCACACCACTAATCGGAAGGTCCAATTGCACACAAGATCGGACCGCGAGATCAAGCGATGGGCGGTCCGAATGATTTAGGCAGCCGGATGGTCCGAATGCATACAAGATCTGGGCCACAGATCGCAAAACGGATGGCGGCCTACAATCTAAGTTCAAATCGATGTACTGACGTGTGGGGCCGCATGTCAGTGACCTAAAAAGGTAATTTCGGATACATTTATTGCTAACAATGATTTGCAATAAATAAACCCAAAATCAGCCCCAAAGACTTCTGGTTTACTGATTTAGGCTTGCGGGCCCACATGTCAGTGAGACATTAGGCCAGATTAAGACACCATTAATACTAAGCAATGATTGGGTATTAATCGTGTCCTAAAAATTTGACGACAACGAGCTACGGTGGCAAAACCCGAGCGCAACCACGGCTTGTCGCCGCGACTCGATGTGGCGGCGCCACAAAACACCAAAATGGACTCGCAATAGCGATGCGAACCTAATGGCGATGACCTCGCCGCCGGTGGGGTCTAGAAACGCCGTGGCCGAAAACAAAGAAGGAGGCCCTTTTGGCAAACAAGAAAATAGCAAAAGCTCATTGCAGTGCAGAAAGCGAGTGCCACACTCCTAGGGACTAATAAGAAGCTACCTCAGCCAAGATGAGCTTCAAAAGATGGCCGGAGAAGCTTGAGCACGATGGAGACCACCGGAGCCGAGGGAGATGAAGAAGAAAATGGCAACCTGGGCAAAATGAACACCAATGGGAGATCAAAATAGCTACAATAAGGTTCCCATAAGCTCCACAAGTAAGTAATTGCAAAAAGAACTACTTACCGGAGCTGGAGAAGAAAGGGGGTGAAATATGCCGAAAATCTCCAAACTTAAAATTGATCCATTCCTGAGAATGTAACCCAAAATTAAGTTAGGGGAAATATAAAGGAAGTTGAGGAGCTCAAAAGGGTACAAGAAAGATTGAAGGTGAACCACTGGACACCAAGATCGCCATTGGAGCTCTCGGGTCAACAATGGTGGATTGAAGGTTTGAGATGGTTTTGAGCTCAAACACAGAGAGGAGCTAGGTGTGGTGTAAAGGAACACCAAGAGGATCTAGAGGGGCAATATATAGGGAAGGGATTAGGGTTTCGAGCAAGAACCCGCGTCCATGGTGGGCTCGGTTCATGCTACGGCCATGGACCAGGAAATGATGGGAGCAAGTGAGACTCGGGATGGAGGAGCCGAAAGCCTGGGGTGCATTAAATGCCCCACAGAGTGATGTTGACGAGGCACGCTCGAGTGACACAACAGCCGCCTCCTCTCTTTCTTCCCGCCATGGGCGACGCGCGCGGAGAGACAGAGGAGGAAGAAGAACGAAAAAGAAACAATGACCGTCGGATGGAAAATGGGCGGTCACGATTAAATGAGTCCGCCGGACGATCCGGTGCCCTCGGGAATGCGGGCGGTTGGATCGAATCCAACGGTCCCATTGAATAGTGCAACCGCATCGGTCGAATGCTCACACGAGCGAGGGCCAGCGATTTAAATCAACGGTGATATCAATCGCGTGCGGGAAGGGAACCAGTGCGATTAGTTGGTTCGATCAAGTCCATCGCTCGAGCCCGAGTCCACCCACACCCAAGAGCAGTGAATCCGGGCTTTAAGGTTTTAATTTAAGTGAGACTTTTGGGGATTTAAAAGAGGTAGCAAAACTACTCCAAAAATTCTAAAATTTTTACAGAGCTTACTGACTTAGATATTGCCCTTGTGTAAAATTTTCAGAGGTTTTTATTCATTGCATTTTCTCCAAAAATTCTACAAGGTCTTGGTTCAGGTTTGACTAAGAGTCAAACAGGTTTGTACCCTCTAAAATATTCAAACAATTTCTAAAAATTGTGAAATTTTTGGAGGGTCACATACCATCCCAAGAACTTAGGAAAAATATTTCCAGGAGATGATCAAAAGGGTTGAAAAGATTGTTTTTGAAGGATCAAGATTTTGAGTCAAAAGACTTGTGACTTTGTATTTCCATAACTTCTTGTACAATACTTGTTCAGTACAAACAGGAAACACATGATGTAAGAAAAAGTTTTAATTTCTACTCATTTTCTTACATTTGAAACACAAGCCCAAAATTGGGATGTTACAGCTATCCCCCTCTTTCCCTTCACTTCTCTCCTCGGCCATGGGAGAGAAGGAGGCCTTGATCTCTCCTCCGTCCTGGTACATGGTGGAGTTGATCCCGTGCTCGGAGACCCGCTTCTGCGCCAGATCGCCTGCACGGCCGCGCTGCTCACGTGTGGGAGCTCCATTTAACCTCTGGTGGATTAAGGTATTGGCTGGCTTTTAGCGCTAATCAAGTTGTGTAGTGTTTGTATGACTAGTGGGTCCCACCGAGGTAAAAACGTTTAGCAATCAAATTAAACCCTTTTTAATCCGTAAGCCATTGACCTGTGGGCCCGAGAGATCGGTTAAGTGGATGTGTCTCTTGTTAGTACGTATTTGTTAAGGAAAAACGTATTATTAGTATACTTTGAGCGGTTTACGTTTTGAGTTAGAGGCGTATTCATGTGAATACGCCTTCAGTCTAAGGCCGAGACTGATTCCTTGTTGACTGGGTCAATCCCTTGACCCCGGTCCCTCTGGTCAGTGACTTTGGCTAGATAGCTCTCGGTAGAAAAAGTACTTAATACTTTAGAAATTTCGAAATACATTTAATTGTACACTGATTAATACGTGTAACTTCTAAAATCCATATCTAATTCAATTAAACTCCAAAATGAATGAAACCAGTTTTGATATTTTTTTCCTATTATGACAATTTTATTTTAAAATAGGTTTTAATCATGTCTCTGTAGAATAACATATAGTTTTGGAAAAATGATCCATAACTCTATTATTTTTACTTTAAGAAAAAGCTTTTAACTTCAAAAATACATAACTATTTCATTTTAACTCCAAAAACAGGGAAACCACTTTTGATAATTTTTATTTTAAGTGAAATTATTTCTAAAAATGGTTTCAATCTTGCCTCTGACTCAGAAGATATATTTTGTGTAAATTGATCCCAAAATAAATTATTTTTACATTATAAAATGCTGATAACTTTAGAAATCAATAACTAAATAATGAAAACTCCAATTGAAGCAAACTCAACTGTTTTGAACTTGTAATAATATTGCCTATTTATCCATGTAATCCATGTACTCACCACTTCTCTACAAATTTTTATCTCATAATTAAATTACATGAATGAAGGTGTATTAAAATCTGAAATTCAAACCACCATAACTTTCACATATTAAATCCAAATGGAATGATTATTTCACCTAAATTAATGTAAAATCATGGCCTACCTACTGTATAAACTTCATACATTTTTTAGCATGTTGTATTTCTGGCTTTACTTGATATTTATTGCAATATCGTTTTTCATTAGGTTTTTCGACGATAACGATATATTCGTGAGATTATTATGAGTATAACCTGAGAATGAACTTGTGATACCAGCAAAGGTGCGAGCACCCTCCTCTTGATCATATTGCTCCCAGTGGTTCTTAAATATTGTGTGTGAGTTTTATTATCGTATTTGCATGCTATTTTGAAATATATGTTTATGGGTAGAAGTAGTTAACCTCCTAATTGCTGCATTAGCCCTCCTTTGAATGTTGATTACCCTTTTATCTTGAATGACTAAGGTTATATGTTATATGGGATGGTTTGCTAGTTTGTAGAATGATGCTTAGCCATGCTAGTAGTCGTAGCCGAGAGCGGTTGATGGAGCTAGTCCATCGGCCGGTGAATTGAATTGAATCCTACTGAAACTTGAGGATTTTATGGATTGGATTATGTGGTGTCACAGCCCCAACAATTAAAATGGGTTAATGTGTATTTCATTAGCATGCATTATAGAATTCAAACCATTTCATAATATATTGCACGTGGAAAATCTGTTAAAAACATGAACATACCCTTCAAAGTTTGAATTTCAATTCAAATTGGTGATAAAAAGTTTCGATCATCATCTGGAAACAATTTATTCAAATACTAAATTAATTATCATGAATAAATATAATTTTTCCAAAATTTTTGGAACTAGTTTGAACCTAAATAAAATTCAAACCAATTTAAAAGGCATACAACAAGTTTGAATTTAAATATCACCAAGTATATTATGAACAGTAGGGTTTCATAATTTTTATGGGAACTATATCATCCCAGGAACACCCTTGATTTATTTTAGAATTTTTAGAATTTTATTTCTATAGTTAAAGCCTCGGTCAAACTTGTTTAGCTGTGGTCAAACTGAAATCAAACTCGGGCTCGTTCTTGTTGCAGGCTCGACCACGGCTCGAGTCCGACGCACCATCTTGGTTTCACCCACCGCCTAATCGCACTCACTCGCGCGATCGGATCGTGATCGAAGGGCTCAGCGGAGTTGGTTGTTCGGACAACTTCTAACGGCCACGACATCACGGCCGTCCACTTTAATCAAGCGGCCGAGCCACACCGCACTTCCTCACTCTTCGCGCGACTGCGGGCCCGCTGGTCGCCTTTCTTCCACCTCGGGCGGCGAGCCACGAGCGAGGGCGCCACGCGCGCGCGAGCTCTGGCTGCCTCCGTCACCCCGTGACTCCACCGCCTCTGCGACCTATCCCGAGCATCTCCACTCAACGCCGTGCCCACCTCAGTCAACTCCCAAGCATATTACCCTTCGCACCACTCCCTTTTTGGCCATTCTCCTCGGTGGCGAGGAGAAGAAGCTATTCTTGCTCTCTTCTTGGGTAAATTCCGCGCCGTCTTGTCCCTTGGCCCCTTTTTCCATGCCTTTTCCATTTCGCTCATTTGAGCCTTTGTCATTGCTTGTAGGATCTGGGCGAACTGGAGCTCTCGGCGCTCGAGCACGCCCGAAGGCCATCTTCGTGCCATCTCTAGCTCCGGTGAGTTTGGTTGTCAATCTAGCACGTCACTTTGCGACATGAGGCACAAGCCACGTTTTCCCTCAACCAATTTGGTTGATACTTCACGAGATCGCGAAAATCGAGTTTTCTCCTTTGGCGGTAGTAAAGCCCTAGTTTCGTTCTCGCCTCGGCAGGTGAGTGTTTCACCGATCCTTTGTGTTGGCACCATCTCCGTACTTTACTTATCCTTTTGACACCTTCGTTGACTTTCTTTTGCACGAGTGTTTCCCTCGCGTGGAGCCTTGTACCGCCGCCGCCATGCGGCGGCAGGAGCCTCTAGTGCTCCTCCGCCCCAACTTCACCCGGTGAGCTTCACGAGGGCCGGGCTGTTTTGGTGTCGGTTTTCTCCGGAGAGGCTTCCGCTTTGGCGCCCTCGGCACCGTACACTCCTCCTCCGCTCATCTCGTCATTGGCGCGCCACCGTACCTCTCGTCGGCAACGACCTCGCGGAAGGTAGCCCTCCCTATTCTTTTCCTATTTTGCCTCGGCCCACGCACCTCCGACCTCCTACGCCGCGTGGCTCGGCAATGTCACGAGCGCGCGCTTCCTCGTTGTCGGTTTAGTCAAAAACGATGGCGTGTTTAATTAGCAAAATCTCGGTTTAATTAGCGCAAATAATCGCTTAGTTTCTTAATGGTGTCCTTAAAGTTGGTAAGTCCTTGACATGTGGGCGGTATGTCCTTTTAAGTGAATGTGTAGATCGTAGTATACGTTTTCTATTCAGGAATCGCGTATTCCTTGTATGTTAGGAAGGAATCTACGTTTTATTAAAATAGAAGACGTATTCCTCAGAATACGCCTCCACCCTAGTTTCTACAGAGAGCAAGTCGGCTTTGTTGGGTCAAACCTTGACCCCGGTCCCCTCGCTCGATGGCGTAGCTAGCTCAGCCAGTAGAAAAAGTAATAAGTACTTTATGAAATTCAAATCTAATAAGCTGTACATCAAAATTGGTATTAACTTTGAAAATGCATAACTAAATCATTTTAACTCCAAAATGGGTGAAACCATACATTCATTTGCATATTTAATGAACTTTGTATTAAAATTGGTTTTAACCTTGTCTCTATAACAGAAAGTATTAATTTGGAAAATGGGCTATTAACACTATTAGTTTTACAAAAGAAAAAGGCTGATAACTTCAAAAAGTCATAAGTAAATTTTTGGAAACTCCAAAAACAGTGAAACCAGTTTTGGTAATTTACTTTTCAAATGAAGTTAATTATAAAAATGATCTCGAACTTATCTCTGTCACAGAAAATATGGTTTGAGGAAGATGATCTTAAAAGACATTATTTTTGCATTATTAATGCTGATAACTTTATAAATCAATAACTAAATCATGAAAGCTCCAATTGGAGCAAACTCAATTGTTTTGAACTTGTGATAATATTGTCCATTTATTCATGTAACCCTTGTAATCACAACTGCTCTACAAAATTTCACTTCATAATTAAATTGCTTAAATGGAGACATATCGAAATCTGAAATTCAAACTACCATAACTTTCACATACTAAATCAAAATGAAATAATTCTTTCACCAAAAATCATCTAAAATCATGAATTAGCTACTGTAGAAAAATCATGCATTTTTGAGCATTTTGATTTTTGAGGTATTTCCCGATGTTTATTTGGTATTGTATTTATCTAGATACCGAGCTTATTGATATTGACTCCTACGCAACTGAGAGTGAACAACTTAGCTACCTGCAAGGCAAGCATCCTTTGAACTTTCTTTTTTTTGCATCATATTTGATCCCAATTTTGTTAGGATAGATGCAATGATAATTGCTTGCATGCTATTTTGATAATGTCGCTATTTTTGTGATAAATAGTTAGACACATCCTATTATGTTGTCATTGTGTCTATCCATGAATTATTCCATTGCTGAAATGATATGATAGGAGGTGTGAAGTTATTGTTTCGAGTTTGCTTAGCCATGCAAGTCTAGAACTGGTAGTTGATTGTCGGGAATAACCCGACAATTATGGGATAAACACAACTCTCAAAATATACTTTTGTTTCAGATCTTCGTACCTGTTTTACAAGTTAAATTTTGTCATTTTAAATGAGCTTTTGGTCTGGACAAGTGTTGGTTAGTGATGGTGCTTTGTGCACAAGATTTGGGTATGTGGTTGGACTTGTCTGGACAATTAAGGACCGAACTTTGGTAACGTCGTTGATTCAAGTATTTTCGTGCTACCATACGCAGTATATGGGTGCTGTATGGTTAAGTAGGGGGAAGGTTCTATTGTGTTAAGTCCCATGGTGGTGTAGGGGCATTTGTGTTTGATCATTTGTCCTTAGGAGCCGATGTAATGTTCTATAGTGTGCATGGTAGCACCAATTACCCTTTATGTTGCGTCGGTATTTCCAATATAACTTGTGAGCCCTTAGCAAGTGCTATACGCTGCTTGTACTAAGACCGGCAACATCTCACATGGGGACTTAGCTCAATAGGGTTTTCTTCTTTGAAAATGGCCGTATCTCGATTCTCCCGACGACATACCAAAGGAAGTGTGCCATTATCCGGAGGCTTACGGGCTAATCGAGTCATGTGGGTAAAGTAGTACACCCCTGCAGGGTATAATCTATTCGAATAGCCGTGTCCACGGTTATGGACAACCGCTTGAGTTCGGGAGTTACTATCGTTAGACTTGAAATTAAAATTGTGGTTATAACGTGGTAATTAGCATGAATGGGATGTTTATGCTTGTTGTTGTATCAAAGTGGGCGGCCACTTTGTTATTTGTATGTTTATTTGTTACTTAGTTCATTACTTATTCACATGCTTTACTTCTACTTCAAATCTTATTTTGAAATGGCACTTGAAAAACTAGTATGTGTAGGTTGTACATTGTTGCGTCTCTTTCGCAAAACTAAGCCAATATGAGCCTTCCTTTGAATGACCTTATGCATAACTATTTTTATTTGTGTAAGACTTACGAGTACTCTTTGGTACTCAGCCAGATGTTTGCTGGCTTTACAGGTGAGGACGATATTGAGGTTGATGAGTTTGCCGGTGTCGATTTAGGTGACACCGACGAGTAGTATGCTATCTTCTAACTCCCAGTCGGTTACCGATGGGTTGTGGGCATACCACTGTTGGTCCTTTTGGTTTATTTACTGCTTCGCTATAAACTTGTTAAATTTGGCGGTCGGCCCTTATGTAATGTACTCTTAGAAGCGTGTTGTAACTTTTGTACTATTTATGTATGATGGTTGTATGGATGCGACTAACGTTGTAATGAGGGTATGATTATATTGGTCACTGATCTTGGGAGCCAATATAGGTCATACTCGCTGTTCTTGGATTCCCATTTAACTTGCTAAGTGTCGTGCTTGACTTATTGGAGAACCGGCAATCATGTAGTGCTTGTAGGGGAGCAGCGCGCATGATCGTCGGGGCTCTAGAATTGAGTTGAGCCTCTCACTGAGACTGAGTTAAGTTGGAATCCATTTACCGGAGATCCCGGGTTATGTTCCTAAGACCTTGATTAGTCTCGGTCTTAAGTAGATAACCCCGGGGTCCCCACATGTGGGATTTGAGGGATGTATCCAGATCTTCGCATCTGGGGTTTGTGGGCATGTTGGTCATGGGTTTTATGTTCTTAACTTGGACGGGTGTAGGTTGATGATAAATTACTATTGCTGTTTGTTGTGGTGGAATTGTGTAGCCCCGTCTGAGTATTTAAGGACCGGTCTGTGGTGTGATGAACCAAGTCTTACGTGCAACCACACGCCGGGATAATGGCGAAGGCTTGGTTTAATAATTTGTTGTGTGTTAGCTATCAAAACACAATGAGGTTGACAATTGTTATTGTTATGTATTTAATTGTTCTTTTGTCAATCTCATGGGGGCATGTTTGTTGTTCTCTTGATTGCCCTCAAGGGTCTCTTGTTGGATAGGGACTTACTTACACAACGAGGTTCACCTGTGGTGCGAGGCGCTTAGTCTGCTATGGGATCTTTGTTCCTCGGGTGGTTTGATAGTTAGGACATGACATTGTAAAGGCCTCGTTATGCTACCTCAGTCACACTCCTATGGAAGAGTGCATTGGCGACATTAAGATGAATGCATATCGTGTGGGTAAAGTGTACAACTCTCTGAGTAACTAAATCTATTCGAATAGCCTCGTCTAGGTTATGGACAACACTTGTGGGAAGCGAGTACGATTAGTTTTGGTAAGTTATGTTTGGGTTATGGTTGGTAATATTTTATCTTTATGATAGTTTGTTGGTGAGATGTTATCATGAGCGTGTTGTTCGCACGTTAATTTTGTTAAGGAATGAATTGTGCCACGAATGAGATGTTCGTGTGTTGATTATATTTGGAGAGTATACCATTGATGATCATTACTTACTGCTATAAAATATTTTATAAATGTTTTACAAATGGCGAGTTAGAATCTTTTATCCATATGCAAAACGCTTTATCTTTGAAAAATTGACTAGTGTAGTGGCCTTAGTTGATACTTACTTGCATCCTTATTTTTCTTGAAAAGTCTCGCGAGTACAACTTTGTACTTGAAAAGTGTCTATTTGATCAGGTAAGGACGGCGGGCGCAACGGCTTTAACTCCAGTTGGTTGCTTGTGGGATTGTGGGCATGCCAACTCGGTTATTCCCTCTTTATTTAAGTTTATTTTCCGCTGCAATTTATTGTGTTTTTGTTAATTTGATTTGGCCGATTGGCCCTCTTGTGTAAATTGGGACCGAAAGGTTCTATGTTGAAAATGTATCGAAGTTTCTATTATTATTGTACATTGTGTATGGATGTGATTGCAATGTTGTGTACTAGGATATGTGCATGTTAGCCACTGATCCTTGGGAGCTAGCATGTGACACATATCCGGGTCACTCGGAATCGTGTTCGTCTCACGTTAAGTGTTGCGTTGACGGCGTAATCACTTAGCTTGATACGGATCCGATCTCGGGGGTCCTCACACGACGCGAGCTAAGGAGATGCCCAAGGTGTTTAGCCCAGCGATCTGCGCAACGCTAACTCCCGTCACGGCGGAGCCCTGCTTGTTGCTCGTGTTGCCGGCCATGTGAAGGCCGGGGAAGAAGAAGTCCTTGGCGACGACGGCCTTTGGGTCCTTGCATGCAAACCCATTTACTTGAACAACACGTATACAGATTCAGAAAACTGAATAACCAATTGATATATGTGTTCAACCCTAATCCCAAGAACGTGATTGCACATTAACCTGAACTAACAAGTAATATATATCTAACCATGTGTGGTTATACATACCTTGCGACGTCTTGTCGGCGACGCAGAAGTCCTGGAGCTGGCTTGGGTCGGAGGCGAAAGCTTGAGAAATTGACAGAGCCAAAAGGGCAAGGAGGAAGAAGAACTGTGAGGCCATTTGGACGCAAATTAATCTTTTTCTTTCAATCAACTGTGTTTGAGCAGCGAAACAAAGAGGGAGGTCATATGTGATGTGATAGGTTTCTAACTGCAGAATGATGCTAGTTCTTGTCCTGCCGCTGCATGCTTGGAAAGGTTGGATGTAGACCTGTATATGTAGAGTGTGAGAGGAACAAGAAAGTTTGTGTTTGTTCTGTTATATCTGATACGAAGGAAATGGTCTTCACTAATTTCCTAATAAGTAAATTAGGAAGAAGTCTAAAGCGTGTTCCTAGCTGGCCAGCCTGCGACGGCTACAACAAATCCACTCGATACATCTGTGTCAATGAGAAACTTTTGTATGTTGAATAAGTCAGATACATGTATGTAGTGTGTACTCCCTCGAGATGGAATTAACGATGGCGCCATCAACTTAAACAAATTATAAATTAATCACAAGTTGGAATAGTTTGTGCTTATTCGTTGGAACGATGTAATAAGCACTGTTTTTAGGAAATCTACTGTGTTCATCTTAACCAGCTTTAATTGTCTGTCATTTTCAGCTAGTCTGTAATGGTATCTTAGCCGTCTTCCTGGAAGGAAGGGATCGAGATTAGACCTGGACACTCGGCCATCAGCCAGGACCATGCCGTGGCAGCCCAGTACGGCCAGCGCGCCATGCCGTGCAGGCATAGCCCACGTTGCCTTTGTCGAGCATGGTCCACGGGGATGCTAGGCTGTCGCCATGCCATTCCAGCCCAGGCCTGGTCCTTTTGCACTATTACCTGGCGGGCGGGATCTTGTGGAGGTGGCCGCCGACATCACTGTGGGCTGAGGAAGTGCGCCGCTGCGCTGTGGCCTCCATCAGCACCGTGGAGGAGGGCGGCTGGGTGCGGTGGAGGAGGGCCGCGTGGAGAGGGGAGGTGGGGTGCGAGGCGGAGGACAAGGTGATGGGGAGGTGGAGCCATGGAGGGCGACGAGCAATGGTCGGGCGATAGAAAGAGATAGGGGAAATAAGAGGGGAAAAGGAAGAAGAAGAAGAGTAGTCTTGAGGAAAGAGTGAAAAGCAGAGGAAAAAGGAAAAAAAATGGAGGGAGTAGCATAAAAGATAAGGGAAAAAAGAAAAGAGTATTGGAAAAAAGTGGGGGAAATAAAGATTATGATGGGAAATGAAAAGCAAAATAAAAATTACACATAATGAAGAAACACACAAATATTCAGGGGAAAAACTAAAATTTATTTATTGTTCGGTACATTACAGATACAAATTGGCTGCTTCGTTAAAAACCTTACACCGCAGTGTAGGGTAAGTAAGGAAAAGAGTGTAGCAACTACATGCACATACATAGACTAGTTGATATTGAGATTCTCCAAGTCGGCTATTGCCTTCGCGATCTCCGGATCCTTGAGCTGATGTTGCATCTATTCATCAACCGTCTCAGGTGTGAGAGACGACCTACTTGGCTCAATTATCTTTCCAACCATACTGAAATTGGTTTCCGATGAGATAGTCGACACCAAAATCACAAGTACATCTTGTGCAAAATGTGACAACACGGGATAAATACGCTCGTGGTACTTCCATCACAAGAGGAGGTTGGCATCATTGCCCTCTGTGAGGTCAAGCTCGGTGTCCGCAAAAGGTGTGTCGAGGTATTGGTTGATCTCTACTCTTAGATTCCATTGAGACCTGCCCGGCGCATGAGAGGACGAATTGGATGCTGGGCCTTTCAACTTCTTCCACAAGTTGGAAGCGCTCAAATTGCACTATCCTTGTTGCATTGTTGAAGCACTTGTTCTCGATTTACTTGGGCTACCAAACTTTTCGTTATACAATTCGAAAACTCGAAAAAGCTTATCATGAATGTGAGTGTGGGCCTGAGAAAAATCAAGATCAAATGCTTCCCCAATTCCCTCGTATGCCCTCTTCAGATCTGCTAATTTTCTTTGAGGATCCAAAATAGTACCAAAACAGAACAGATGTGGGATAGCTTGAAAATATTTTAAAAATTTACACTCTATTGGTTCAATAATATGTTTAAGAAGGGCATTGTTTATGTTTTCCTTGAAAGCATTAGCAATAGTCCAAAGACTCTTGATGAGTAAACAAGAAGTTGGATAGTAAACACCAGATAAAATTGCAGCTGCATTTTAAAAAACTTTCAAAAAATCACAAAAATGACCAACAACTATCCAATCCCCTTCAGTAACCAACTTATTACAAGAATTAGTATTGATAAAGAGAGTGATGATATACTCATACTTCTCGCACCACTCCAACATAGTATACGTAGAGTTCCACCTCACATTCATGTGCATGTTGAATCTTCTTGGCCTCTTATTGTTGGCCCTACAGTACTCCGTGAACTAGGCATATCTTGGGCCAGAAGCTATAATGAAGTAGGTAGCATCATGTATGTTGTCTAAGCTAGGTTTCATTACCTGCAAGCCTGCCTACACAATGAGATTAAGGATGTGGCATATGCATATCTGGTGGAGGACGAAACCGCTACTGTAGGACTCCAAATGTGGTGTGAGAAACTACATAGCCGTCGAGTTAGCCAAGGCATTGTCAAGAATGTTAGAAATAATTTTGTTCTCTATTTTAAAATCCTAAATGACCTCTAATATACATTGTGCGATGGCCTCTCTGGTGTGTGCCTCGTCGATTAGTCTAAACCCAATGATTCGCTTGTTTAAGTTTTAATCGTCATCTAAGTAATGTACAACAACACTAAGATAGCCTGCCCTTTGGTGGGATAAAGTCCATATATTTGAGGTTAAAGCAAAAGAAAAGACAACTTTCAGGAAGTTCTCTTTCAAACTTTATAGTTTACGTTGGTAGAGTTCTACTGTCACACACAGTTGTTCTCCTATTGACCTGTCGATATTGTGGGCAAAAACCGTGTTGGATGATTCTTTCAAAACTAGAGCTTTCGCACATCCTAATCGGAAGATCCTTAGTAACTATATATTTAGCAATTTTGTCTCTCGCTATGTAACAGCCCCAACTTAGGGTTTGTATTTCAAATGTAAAATTTTGAGGAGAAATAAAAACTTTTGTTGTCTCTTCAAATCATTTGAAAGTTTCTACATTTTTCCCTAGCAATTTCCATTTTCTAGAATTAAATTCTTGTGAATAGAAATTGTTGTCAGCACATTCTTAGCCTTCAAACTTGTGATCATCCCTAGGAATATTTTCCTGTCATCTTGATCATCCTATCTACCTCCTGAATTATTTCACAATTTTAGATTTTATTTGCTATTTCAAATGGCCAAGTCAAACTAGTTGAAAATCTGGTCAAACCCTAGGTCAGCATGCTTGTGAATTTTCTGCAGAATTTTTCATTGCATAAAAAGTTCTGGAAAATTTATGAAATGTTTCTCTCTGTCTCAAGTAACTACCATAAAAATTTCAGAATTTTTGGAGCTCAGGAGCTACCTCTAAAAATTCTCCAAACTCTCTCAGCCTTTTAAAACTTCAAATCAGTATTCACTGTTTTTCGGGCCTGGGCCCGAGCCCGACTCAAACCCGACCGCACCTAAATGGCTCGGTCGCGCCAACTAATCGCACCGCGCGAATCTAATCAATCGTGACCGTCCGATGAAGATCGAACGATCCACGTCGCGTCTTGCAACCGACTGTCAGAATGCATACACCGATCTCGGTAGTCCATTAGCGATCGAGCGGTCGGCATCTTCCGTCGAGTCGAACCACCGGTTTGCGCGCACCAACTCGCTCGCGCGCGCTCGTTTCTTCGCTGACTTGTGGGCCATCCCTGTCAGGTCATTTCCGCCACGTCACTTCGCCAACTCGAGCGCACCGCTCGCCCGCGCGCTCTCGCCGGCTCGCCGCCTGCATGCACGCTGCCACCTCGCCTCACCGGTCTTTTCACCGCCCACCGCCTCACCTCGCTGCCTCCGCCTGCCCCTACAAAAGCCCACGAGGGTTTTCCCTACCTCGTTTTCGTCTCCATTGCCTTTCTTCTCCACTGAGCTCCAGGAGCCGTGGCGCCGTGCTGCGACGCCTCCGGCGTTCTCGCCGCTCCGGTGATCTCGAGCACGGCGGACGCGTCGTGCGCGTGTTCCACATCCCTGGGAAGTAAACCCCTCAAGGAATTTCGGGTTTCATCGTCTATGGAGCTGCGCGTGGACTTTCTTCTCCAAGTCCGGCCGAAACCGCCCTTTCCGTCGCCGGGTCTTCTCTGGTGAGCTCCAACTCGATTCCTTGCTTGGTGAGCATCACCTGGACTCCACCTTTCTTCTCCACTCTCTCACTCGTCCTCTCGTTCACCCCAGGCTCCTGTCACCGTTGATCGCCTTGCGCCGCCGCAGGCTCTCGTCGCCGAGCCACTCCGGTGCCTCTCCGTCGTCGCCAAGCACACCGGTGAGTTCCTGGTAACTCACTGATGCCCATGCGCGCGCTAATTTTCATTGTCTACCTCTGCGTGCAGCGCACCTTGTCACCCCCTGCCGCCGCGTGCTCGTCGCCGCGCCACCTCGGTGCATCTCCGTCGCCCGCGACCACCCTTGGCCAGCAACCTCTGGCGACCCATTTTGGCGTCGCACGGCCGCGCCGCCACTTCTTCGCGGCGGCAAGTTCAGTCGAGCGGTGAGAGCCTCTCTGTTCTTGGTGTGCTCTTCTGCATTTCAGCGACGAGTGGGCCCCATCTTCCTTTAGCCGTTCTAAATGCTAATCAACTTTAGTAATGGTCATTAGTAACTCACATGCTTAAGCTTAATTGGAAAGTTGAGGCTTGGAAAGAAGTAGTCACTGGTTCTCTGTAATTGTTCTTCTCTGTTGTCAGTTTTTACATTGTCGATGTCGATTTTGGGTATCATGCTTGTGCTCTTGAAGTTTGTTAGTTCTTGATGACTCCACGAGAAGTAGTGCTAGCAAGAAATTAATTAGTTAGGCTCTATAGGTTTCAAATCACTTGTTGGCCTTGATCTATGAAGCTGTGATTGAGACTAGATGTGTTGGCTCTGTACTTGTGATGTGTATTTTAGTGAGGAAAGGTTTTATAGTAGCCACATCTTTGGAACTTGTTAGCCTTGCAATATCTTGGTGTGATGCTTAGGGGTATGAATAGTGAGTATCTTTAACATCCTATCTTAGATAGAAAATTTTGTTTAGCATCTCATAGCTGGATACTTGGTAGTTAGTGTTGTCAATAGCTTTTTGTAGGTTACTGTAATATCACTAGTAATGGTTGAGTTAGAGAAACTAGTTGTTTTGATGTGTTAACTTGATGATTAAATAATAGATGTGCACACAATCACCATCAAAGTCTGTAGAGATTAAAACATATAAGAGGTTTGATTTTGTGGTTATCTTGGTAAATCAAGTGTGTGGATAGATCTATCATGAAAGCATGTCTATTTGAATCATCTCTGTAGTGCTATTTTGTTATTCCTTTTGTGATAGTCTAGCCTTTGTGTATAAATTGGTGTTGGTTTGTGATCTTTGATTTTTGCGGTGTTATTCGTTCTTATTATTTGTTTTGTTCAATCGTTAGGATTCGATATTTGCGGCAACCCCGTAGCGATCCTCCGCAACATATTGAGCAACGGCCAGAACAAGCGGTTTGATCATGTTTATCCCGGTATTTTAAAGTCTAATATTTTGTTTCAACTGTATGTATGCATCGCTTAATTTGTGTTAAATTGATTAGTTAAATCCGTAGTCTGCATATCCTGTAGACAAAATATTGATCTCTACTACGAGCCTAGGTTATTTCTTGTGATTAGAGGTCATTGGATGATCCTTGTCACTTAGTAGATCCGAGTCAAATTGCTTAGACATGCTTAGCTATCGGTAGAAGCTGGCGGTTATCGACTTAGTCGGTAACCTTGATCACACAAAATTTACTACAACTTTATATTTCAGCATTTCTGCTATGTTTAATTGCAAAACTAAAAATGAAAACAAAAATGATTTAGACGGGCACAATGGTAAGATTGGTGTGATCTATTGGGTGTGGCGGAAAGGTGCAGGGTCAATTAAGGACCGAACATCTTGTGAGTTTTGTTATCCAGCATTTCGCGTGCTAACCACACTAGAGGGTATGGGACCTCTCTTGACCTAGTACTTTGGCGTGTATTGGCTCCGGGTTGCGGGAGGTCGCGGAGAGGATGGAGGTGGGAGCATGGTAGTTGTCCAAAAGCTTTATCTGAGTGGGTAGTTGTCTTTTCGGCTTTACCATGTAAGCGTATGGATTTCTATCCATACGAGTGGCTCGTAGTTAATACACAATATTGGAAAAAGTCTCGTAGGACTTAGTGTGCGCATACCTTGGAGTGTGCTTTGGCTTAAAGCGTCCGAGGTGTGGGTGCAGTGGTACACCCTGCGAGGTTAAAAACTATTCGAATAGCCTCGTCTAGGTGATGGACACGCTTGGGTAAGCTTATCGAGAGTTAGACTACAACATTTAAATTAAAACTTGATGGGTGAGTGCGAATGCGGGATTCGTGCTATTGTTGTGGTGACTATTGGGATAGTCACTTCTAGGCTGTTTATCTTTCGCTTTTGTTATTATTATCCTTCTGTTATTTCAATCTTAAAAATGAATTGCAAACTTGCCTTTAAAACTGTATTACCTTATTGCAAATGAAAATTGGCTTTATGCAAATGAAACATATGGCCTCCACCAAATAAGCCTGCATGTAGCATATGAACAGGTCTGCTAGTTCACACGTCAGTCTTGCGGGTACAAAGACAATCTTTGTACTCAGGTGCTTTGCTTGATGTTGTTGTTGCAGAGGAAGAAGGTGAGCCTCAGGGGCCTCACTTACGTGAGTCAGTCTTTGTCGCCGTGGGTGGCGACTAGGCTTGGCGGTCGGTCGGATGCCTTGTGGGTTGAAGGCACACGATTGGCTTTGTTTATAGCCATCTTATGGCACTTTGCTTCATTGTCGTTCTTGTTATTTGTGTATCTTTTGGGCGGTCGGCTGTGTGCATAATAACCTCTACTATTTGTTTATCTTCCGTTTGGTAGTGTTGTGTTTGGACTCTATGTGTGGAATGGAGTTGATGTCTAATTTTGTACCGAGGTGTGTATCTTGCTTTGCGGAAGTATACATATCTCGAGATCGATTTATTTGATTTGTGATGCTAGGACCAGGTGGTTGGTTAAGCATTACAAACCAAATAAATTGGGGTCCTCACAAAGTTGGTATCAGAGCCATTCTGACCGTAGCAACCCAAGCATAGTCGTCTTTAGGATATTTTGAAAAAGCTTAATTTCAAAGTATAAAAAGGGTTTATGAAAACCTAGGCAGATTCTCAGATTTTACTCCTTACCTATCTTAGCATTCTACTCTCATCTTACTCTAATTTGAGTTTAAAACTTGGTTTTCCTCTTTCCTTTCAAAAGATAGTTGCTACCGGTAGAATCAGTCTTTGGGAAAACCATAGAGAATTAGTCTAATTAAAAATTTGTGGGGGTATAAGGGTAAGATATATGTGAGTTTGCTAAGTGTCTGATTTTTGTCAATTGGTTTTGTAACTTAAAAGTCTTGTGTTTGTTTTGTGCTGTTAGTAAGTTATTTGCAGTAGGATGTCGACTTCTTGTTTTCCGGCTATTGTTAACTTGTCTTAGTGAAACAGGATGGCCGGGAGAACGCGTGGTAGTCAGCAGGCTGGTCATGATGAGGAGCTTCCCCCTCCTCCGACCATGGCTGAGGTGCTCGCTCAGATCGAGCGAAACCGTATGGACCAGACGCGCATCTTGGAGGTTATTGCTAGGAATACCTCCACTCCTGCGGTGGTGGTGGCCACGGACTCGCGGGGACTTGCGAGTTCCTCCGTACCTGCCGCCGACTTTCTCCGCTCGAGGACCCACTCGATGCGGATGATTGGCTACGCATGGTTGAGCGAAAACTCAACATAGCTCAGTGTCAGGCGCAGGATAAGGCACTCTTCGCGTCCCACCAGCTTGAGGGCGCCGCACTCTCATGGTGGGAGAACTATCTCGCCATGCAGCCCGGGCCATGTGGTCGCGTGGGAGGAGTTCAGGACGACCTTTCGTCGGGCCCACATCCCGGATGGCCCGATGAAGCTGAAAAGAAGGAGTTCCTCGCGCTCAAGCAAGGGCGCAAGTGCGTGACGGAGTATCTATCGAGTTTAATCATCGGCTCGTTATGCTCGGGAGAGGTAGCCTCGGATGAGGCTAGCGGAGAAGTTTATGGATGGCTTGTGCGAGGAGCTGCGGGACAAGCTATCTATTGTGGACTTCTCGACTTTCGGGCCTTGGTAGATAAGGCCATTGTTGCTGAGCATAAGGCAAAGCGCTGGCGAGTCCATAGCGCAAATGGGAGGCACATCGATGCTTCACACCACCTCACTGCGTCCTCGGTGGGCGGCACCGATGGCCCGTTCTTTTGCTCCACCGCGCGAGGCCATCTGCACTAGCTCCTCGTCCACCGCAGGCGTGTTTCAGCCACGTCGCGCCGCGATCCAAGACAGAGCGGCCTCGCAATCCGGCGGCGAGGTCACTTGTTTTATTTGCCACAACAAGGGCCATTATGCGAATGCACGCCTCGAGTGTTGCGGCAGCCCTCGTCCTAATGGAGGGCGCGGCGAGGAGTGGTCATCCACGACGGAAGATGATCCGAAGCCCGAGTGCGGCGTGGTCGAGTCAACCACCTTTCGGTGAGGAGGCTCGGAGGCGCGGATGTCGTGATGGGTACACTTCTTGTTAATTCGTCGTCCTGCTGCGGTATTATTTGATTCAGAGCATCGCATTCTTTTATTTCAAGATCATTTGCTGCTGCTAGTAGTTTTCATTGTGTTCCTTTGGGAGTTCCTTTGCTCATCCGCTCCCGGGTCGGAAATGAGAGCCGATTCTGATGTCGGGATGTTCCTATCGTAGTCGAAGGAGTGGGATTTTTGGCAAACCTTATTTTGCTCGATTCAATAACTCGGATGTGATTCTTGGCATGGATTGGTTGTCCCAACACTTGGGGAATATCGATTGTGCGGGAAGATTGTCTATCTCACCACCCTTGAGCGGCGGTCGGGTTTTCGCGCGGCTACGAGGGCCACATTTATGTGCATTAGAGGCGGCTTGACCTTGCGATTCGGGATGTTCCCATAGTATCGACTTTGAGGATGTTTTCCGATGATTTACAGGATGCCTCGGTTCGAGATCTGGAGTTTGTCATCGAGTTGCTGCCCGCACTGCCCGATTTCAAGCGCGTGATCGAATGCCTCCCAATGAGCTAGAAGAATTGAAGAAGCGACTTGGTGAGCTCCAAGCAAAGGGTTTCATCCGTCCCGCCATCTCCTTGGGGCTGTCCGGTGATCTTTGTTAAGAAGAAGGACAAGACTTTGCGCATGTGTGTTGATTACCGTCCTCTCAATGAGGTGGCGGTGAAGAACAAATATCCTCTCGCCCGCATTGATGATCTGTTTGATCGGTTGGATGGAGCCAGTGTTCTCAAAGATTGATTTGAGAATGGGGTATCATCAGTCGAGGATCGGATCGAGGATATTCAGAAGACGGCTTTCACTACTCTTATGGGTCAGATGCGAGTACACCGTCATGTCCTTTGGCTTAACCAATGCTCCGGCCTTGTTCATGAACCTTATGAATTCAGTATTCATGGAGTATTTGGATAAATTTGTGGTGGTCTTTATTGATGATATTCTTATCTATTCCAAGGCAAGCGAGCATCTTTGAGCATCGAAGGTTGTTTTGGGCAAATGCGGGAGCACCAACAGTATCACGAAGTTCGACAAATCACGAGTTCGGTTGAAGGAAGTGGCATTCTTGGGCCATGTTCTTTCAGTGGAGGCATAGCCATGGATCCCAGCAAGGTCGTGACGTTCTATCTTGGGGCAGCCCAAGTCGATCACCGATGTGCGGAGTTTTCTCGGTTTAGCGGGCTACTACCGCCGCTTTATCGAGAACTTCTCCAAAATCGCAAAGCCAATGACTGAATTGCTCAAGAAGGACAAGAAGTTTGTGTGGTCCTCTGCTTGCGATGAGAGCTTTCGTGAGCTCAAGCAGCGATTGACTTCACCCAGTCCTTACTCTTCCCGATATCCACAAGAGCTTGATATTTATTGCGATGCCTCTCGTCAGGGACTTGGATGCGTTCTTATGCAGGAAGGCAAGGCAGTTGCCTATGCATCCAGGCAGTTGAGACCTCATGAGCTCAACTATCCCACCCATGATTTAGAGTTGGCTGCTGTGGTTCATGCACTCAAGATTTGGCGGCATTATCGATCGGTAACACGTGAGGTGTATTCCGATCACAAGAGTTTGAAATACTTGTTCACTCGGCGGATCTGAACCTCGAGCAGAGGAGATGGCTAGAATTAATCAAAGATTATGACATGGGTATTGATATCATCCCGGCAAAGCCAATGTGGTTCTTGATGCACTTAGCGAAAGGTGTATTGCGATACTCGATGATCCAAGAGCGACAACTCCGCATCGCTTGCGAGTTTCAGCGTCTCAACTTGGGTTTGGTTGAACATGGTTCCCTTGTCGCCTTGGTTGTGCAACCAACCTTGGTGGATCAAGTCAAGGCGACCACAGATGATCGGATGTCGGTGTGAACGGATCAAGTAGAATATCAAGGATGGGATAGCCGGTGTTTCTCGGAAGATGAGCACGGTGTCGTATGGTTTGGGCGGCTTGTGGTCCCAAAGGTCCCGAGTTGCGGGATTTGATTCTTGAGGCCCATGATTCGCCTTTGTCCATCCATCCGGGCCACCAAAATGTACCAAGATCTGCGTCGAGATTACGGTGGACTCGCATGAAGCGCGAGATTGCGTGTTCGTGGCGGATGTGACATATGTTGTCGCGTCAAGGCGAGCATCGGCGTCAGCGAGTCTCCTCCACCCTTGCCTATACGAGTGGAAGTGGGATTACTGTTGGTATGGACTTCGTCATTTGGTTTGCCCTGCTTCTTCGGGAAGGATGCTATCCGGTGGTTATTGACCGATTGACAAAAGTAGCATATTTTACGTCGGTGTGTACCGCCCTCGGCGTCGATAAATTGGCGAACCTCTACATATCCCGCATTGTGAGCTTGCATGGTGTGCCACGAGCGATTGTGTCGGATCGTGGTTCTCTTTTCACTTCCGACTTTGCTTTGATCTCTACAGAGGCCATGGTACCGTCTTACTTTCAAAGACCGCCTACCATCCTCGGGCGATGGTCGACGGAGCGGGTCAACCAAGTTCTTGAAGATATGCTCCGTGCTTGTGTTCTTTCCTATGGGAAGAATTGGGAGAAGTGCCTACCGCTTGCCGAGTTCTCCTACAACAACGGCTTCGAGCTAGTCTCGGCATGGCACCATTTGAGGCCTTGTATGGGCGGCTGCGAGAACACCGTTGAACCGGTGGCGGTGAAAGGCGGTTCTTTGGCTCAATTCCATCAATGAGGCCGAGAGTCAAGTGCGATTGATTCGTGAGCACTTGCGTGTGGCTCGATCGAGCGGAAGAGCTATGCGGATCGTCGTCGCGCGGTGAGTTTCCACCCAATGACTTTGTGTATCTCAAAGTCTCGCCTCTGAAGGACATCGTCGTTTGGTGTCAAGGGCAAGCGGCTCCTCGATATGTCGGGCCATATCGCATCATCAAGAAAGTGGGAGCTGTTGCATACAAGTTGGAGTTGCCGGCTACACTTGAAGGGTGCATGATGTTTTCCATGTGTCACAATTGAAGAAGTGCCTCCGTATTCGGTTGAGGAAACACCATTGGAAAATATCGATGTGCGAGAAGATCTGTCTTATCGTGAGCATCCGTTCGTATCCTCGAAGAAGCTGAGCGAAGAACGAGGAACCGTGTGATCAAGTTCCTCAAAGTTCGATGGTCAAACCACTCCGAGGATGAAGCCACTTGGGAGCGGGAAGATCGTCTCGAGCAGATTACCCATCCTTCTTCTCCCAGTGATCGAAATCTCGGCGAGATTCTGTAAGGGGAGATTTGTAACAGCCCCAACTTAGGGTTTGTATTTCAAATGTAAAATTTTGAGGAGAAATAAAAACTTTTGTTGTCTCTTCAAATCATTTGAAAGTTTCTACATTTTCCTAGCAATTTCCATTTTCTAGAATTAAATTCTTGTGAATAGAAATTGTTCTCAGCACATTCTTAGCCTTCAAACTTGTGATCATCCCTAGGAATATTTTTCCTGTCATCTTGATCATCCTATCTACCTCCTGAATTATTTCACAATTTTTAGATTTTATTTGCTATTTCAAATGGCCAAGTCAAACTAGTTGAAAATCTGGTCAAACCCTAGGTCAGCATGCTTGTGAATTTTCTGCAGAATTTTCAGTGCATAAAAGTTCTGGAAAATTTATGCAATGTTGATCTCTGTCTCAAGTAACTACCATAAAAATTTCGGAATTTTGGAGCTCAGGAGCTACCTCTAAAAATTCTCCAAACTCTCTCGACCTTTTAAAACTTCAAATCGGTATTCATCGTTTGTCGGGCTCGAACCGAGCCCGACTCAAACCCGACCGCACCTAAATGGCTCGGTCGCGCCAACCAATCGCACCGCGAAATCTAATCAATCGTGACCGTCCGATGAAGATCGAGCGATCCACGTCGCGTCTTATAACCGACTGTCGAATGCATACACCGATCTCGGTAGTCCATTAGCGATCGAACGGTCAGCATCTTTCCGATCGAGTCGAACCACTGGTTTGCGCCGCACCCAACTCTGGCTCGCGCCGCTCCGTTTCTTTCGCTGACTTGTGGGCCATCCCTGTCAGGTCATTTCCGCCACGTCACTTCGCCAACTCGAGCGCACCGCTCGCCCGCGCGCTCTCGCCGGCTCGCCGCCTGCATGCACGCTGCCACCTCGCCTCACCGGTCTTTTCACCTCCCACCGCCTCACCTCGCGCCTCCGCCGCCCCTACAAAGCCCACGAGGTTTTCCTACCTCGTTGTCTCCATTGCCTTTCTTCTCCACCGAGCTCCGGAGCCGTGGCGCGCCGCGCGCGCCCGGCGTTATCGCTTTGCTCCGGTGATCTCCGAGCACGGCGGACCGCGTCGCGTGTTCCACATCCACGGAAGTAAACCCTCAAGGAATTTCGGGTTTCATCGTGCTGGAGCTGCGTGGACTTTCTTCTCCAAGTCCGGCGAAACCGCCCTTTCGCGCCGGGTCTTCTCGGTGAGCTCCAACTCGATTCCTTGCTTGGTGAGCATCACGGACTCCACCTTTCTTCTCCACTCTCTCACTCGTCCTCTCGTTCACCCGGGCTCTCGCCACCGTTGATCGCCTTGCGCCGCCGCAGCTCGCCGCCGAGCCACTCGGTGCCTCTCCGTCGTCGCCAAGCACACCGGTGAGTTCTGGTAACTCACTAATGCCCATGCGCGCGCTAATTTTCATTGTCTACCTCTCGGTGCAGCCGCACCTGTCACCCCATCGCCGCCGCGTGCTCGTCGCGCGCCACCTCGGTGCATCTCCGTCGCCCGCGACCACCCTTGGCCAAAGAACCTCAGGCGACCCATTTTGGCCGTCGCCGCGACCAGCGCCGCCACTTCTTCGCCGGCGGCAAGTTCAGTCGAGCGGTAGAGCCTCTCTGTTCTTGGTGTGCTCTTCTGTTTCACCGACGGTGGGCCCCATCTTCCTTTAGCCAGTTCTAAATGCTAATCAACTTTAGTAATGGTCATTAGTAACTCACATGCTTAAGCTTAATTGGAAAGTTGAGGCTTGGAAAGAAGTAGTCACCGGTTCTCTGTAATTGTTCTTCTCTGTTGTCGGTTTTTACATTGTCGATGTCGATTTTGGGTATCATGCTTGTGCTCTTGAAGTTTGTTAGTTCTTGATGACTCCACGAGAAGTAGTGCTAGCAAGAAATTAATTAGTTAGGCTCTATAGGTTTCAAATCACTTGTTGGCCTTGATCTATGAAGTGTGATTGAGACTAGATGTGTTGGCTCTGTACTTGTGATGTGTATTTTAGTGAGGAAAGGTTTTATAGTAGCCACATCTTTGGAACTTGTTAGCCTTGCAATATCTTGGTGTGATGCTTAGGGGTATGAATAGTGAGTATCTTTAACATCCTATCTTAGATAGAAAATTTTGTTTAGCATCTCATAGCTGGATACTTGGTAGTTAGTGTTGTCAATAGCTTTTGTAGGTTACGTAATATCGACTAGTAATGGTTGAGTTAGAGAAACTAGTTGTTTTTGATGTGTTAACTTGATGATTAAATAATAGATGTGCACACAATCACCATCAAAGTCTGTAGAGAGATTAAAACATATAAGAGGTTTGATTTTGTGGTTATCTTGGTAAATCAAGTGTGTGGATAGATCTATCATGAAAGCATGTCTATTGGAATCATCTCTGTAGCTGCTATTTTGTTATTCCTTTTGTGATAGTCTAGCCTTTGTGTATAAATTGGTGTTGGTTTGTGATCTTTGATTTTTGCGGTGTTATTCGTTCTTATTATTTGTTTTGTTCAATCGTTAGGATTCGATATTTGCGGCAACCCCGAGAGCGATCCTCCGCAACATATTGAGCAACAGCAGCCAGGCAAGCAGTTTGATCATGTTTATCCCAGTATTTTAAAGTCTAATATTTTGTTTCAACTGTATGTATGCATCGCTTAATTTGTGTTAAATTGATTAGTTAAATCCGTAGCTGCATATCCTGTAGACAAAATATTGATCTCTACTACCTGAGCCTAGGTTATTTGCTGTGATTAGAGGTCGCTGGATGATCTCTTGTCACTTAGTAGATCCGAGTTAAATTGCTTAGACATGCTTAGCTATCGGTAGAACTGGGCGGTTATCGACTTAGTCGGTAACCTTGATCACACAAAATTTACTACAACTTTATATTTCAGCATTTCTGCTATGTTTAATTGCAAAACTAAAAATGAAAACAAAAATGATTTAGACGCGGGCACAATGGTAAGATTGGTGTGATCTATTGGGTGTGACTGGAAAGGTGCCCGGGTCAATTAAGGACCGAACATCTTGTGAGTTTTTGTTATCCAGCATTTCACGTGCTAACCACACTAGAGGGTATGGGACCTCTCTTGACCTAGTACTTTGGCGTGTATTGGCTCCGGTCGCGGGAGGTCGCGGGAGGGATGGAGGTGGGAGCATGGTAGTTGTCCAAAAGCTTTATCTGAGTGGGTAGTTGTCTTTTCGGCTTTACCATGTAAGCGTATGGATTTCTATCCATACGAGCGGCTCGTAGTTAATACACAATATTGGAAAAAGTCTCGTAGGACTTAGCTGTGCGGCATACCTTGAAGTGTGCTTTGGCTTAAAGGCGATGCGAGGTGTGGGTGCAGATGGTACACCTGCGAGGTTAAAAACTATTCGAATAGCCTCGTCTAGGTGATGGACACGCTTGGGTAAGCTTATCGAGAGTTAGACTACAACATTTAAATTAAAACTTGATGGGTGGTGCGAATGCGGGATTCGTGCTATTGTTGTGGTGACTATTGGGATAGTCACTTCTAGGTTGTTTATCTTTCGCTTTTGTTATTATTATCCTTACTGTTATTTCAATCTTAAAATGAATTGCAAACTTGCCTTTAAAGCAGTATTACCTTATTGCAAATGAAAATTGGCTTTATGCAAATGAAACATATGGCCTCCACCAAATAAGCTTTGCATGTAGCATATGAGCAGTGCGCTAGTTCACACGTCGGTCTTGCGGGTACAAAGACAATCTTTGTACTCGGTGCTTTGCTTGATGTTGTTGTTGTAGAGGAAAAAGGTGAGCCTCGGGGCCTCACTTCGTGAGTGTCTTTGTCGCCGTGGGTGACGACTAGGCTTGGCGGTCGGTCGGATGCCTTGTGGGTTGAAGGCACACCGATTGGCTTTGTTTATAGCCATCTTATGGCACTTTGCTTCATTGTCGTTCTTGTTATTTGTGTATCTTTTGGGCGGTCGGCTGTATGCATAATAACCTCTACTATTTGTTTATCTTCCGTTTGGTAGTGTTGTGTTTGGACTCTATGTGTGGAATGGAGTTGATGTCTAATTTTGTACCGAGGTGTGTATACTGCTTTCTGGGAAGTATACATATCTCGAGGATCAGTTTATTTGATTTGTGATGCTAGGACCAGGTGGATGGTTAAGCATTACAAACCAAATAAATTGGGGTCCTCACACGCTACCTGAGGGTTGTACATCTATGTACTCACTGAACCATTGATCCCAAAGTTAAGCTAGGTTTGGACGTTCCCCCCTTGCGTCCGCCTAGCCGCTATCTTCTTCAAATATTCCTTCGTGTGCCACTTGAGATGACCAGTTTCTCCACCTGAGAGTGTAGATGAATTAGCATGATAATATTTACAAGTGGCATATGGTACTTGACACCCGTCCTCCATTTTTGTGTTGTACTCCATATATTGCCAACATCATGCATGTCGCCCGCCAAAGCCTCCACCGGCTGCTTGCACCGATGGACCAAGCTCGACGTCTAGGGTAGACAAGTGAATAGCCTCTGGGGTGGAGAAGTGGGCATCCTCGAAGCCCTATTTAGTCCATGTGACGGTCATCCATGCCATAGTCTCCCATGCTCAGGGAGAGTTGGCGAGGATAGATCTCTAGCTCTTGCACTTCCTCTTGGGGAGGATGACTAGGAGTGTGAGGGTGTCCTCTCCTACCCCCCTCCTGACTTCTTGCCAAACATATTGTTATGCGTTGAGAAAAAGAGTAGTATCAGTACAAAGCTAGAATTTAGAGAACAACGAGAGAAGAGAGAGCACAGAGAGAAGAATAGATGGCAAGTGCGGTGAAGAAGTGAGGAGGGCGAGGGAATCTATAGGCTGAGGAGAGGCAAACATTAGCATTTTCCCATTGCCTCTCTGCCTCACCTATGCAGCCACGCTCCCTGTCTTGTCACTACAAAAGGCATTGCCACTTCCACTACCCACTGCCGCACTCCATCTCCCCAATGTCTCTTGGCCTCCCTCTCCCAATGTCTATCTGCCTCCATCTCCCATCCGCCTCCCGCCCCCCTAACGGCCTGCCCGCCTCCCTCTCCTACTCCGCCTCCATCTCCCATCCATGTCCTGCTGCCCCCAACAGCCCTCCCACCTCCTTCTCCCCCCAACGGCCCACCTGCCCGCCTGCCTCCCTCTCCTCTCCTCTCCGCCTCATTCCCATCCTCCTCCCACTCCCCCAACATCCCGCTCGCCTCCCTCCCGCTCTGCCTCCCTCTCCTCTCCGCCTCCCGCTCCCCCAACAGCACTCCAACTGCCCTCTCCCTCTTCACCTCCGCCGCAAGTCGGTGCCTCTCTCCTCACACCACCGTCGCACTTCTCGCCTTCTCCCTCCCCCTCACCCTATCCGCCTTGACCGCCGACTGCTACCTCTCCCCTCCATATCTGAGCGGAGGTGCGGGCAGGGCGCCATGAATCTGGATCGTTCAAGACCTCCCCCTGGAGATCTTAACCGTCTAAGACCTCCCTCCGCAGCCCTGGACCGTTAGATTTAGATCTAACGGGCTAGACCTCCTCAGTAGATCTTAGCCGTCAAAGACCTCCCTCCTTCAGATCTCACCGTTCCGACCTCCTCCGATTAGATCTTTAACTTGAGGACCTCCCCGTAGCTCTGGACCGTTGGATTTCCATCTAACGGCCTAGACCTCCTGGGAATCTTGGCTCTTGAGACCTCCTCGAAAAATCTTAACCGTCCAAGACCTCCTCCAGCAAATCCCAACCGTCTAAGACCTCCCTCCGTAGATTTAGCCTTAGGACCTCCCTCGGAGGTCAGGGCTGTCAGATCTTGATCTGCGGTCCCGACCACCTCTAGGCGCGAGGACCTCCTCTGTATGTGCTGTGCATGCACTGGTCGTCACCGTTGGATCCAATCTCAACGGCCCAGACCTCCCCAGAGCGGGAGGAGGTCTTTTGTGCGCTGAGCTTCGAGGTCTGTGGCCGTGCGATGAAGGATCGACGGCCCACGACCTCCCCGTTTCCTTCAGTTCTTTTGGACCTCCCGAGAGCTCAAATTTTCAAAGTCTTTTAAATGTTCCAAATTTCAAAAATGCATATCTTTATCATTATAGCTCCTTTTTGAATGAATCAAGTTGCAGTAGCTTTGCCATGAAATGAACTTCAATATGAGAATGAATTTAGGCACTGGTATGTAGCAGAAAATGATATAAACTGCATGAACTTGTTTAATATAAAATGGTTGTCTAGAAATTCATTAAAAATTTGTAAATGCATAACTTTTCTCTGTGATTCCAAACTGAGCAAACTAAATATTGTTAAAACCCACTAGGAATGTACTGTAGTGTAGAATAGGCCTTAATATGATCATTGCCTCTGAAATTAATGATCTACTAGTTTTAGAACTTAGAAAAATCATAACTAATTCATTATAACTCCAAATGATGTAAAGTCAACTTTGCTATTCTTAGGATGACATTATCTACGTACCATAAAAATTTCAGACCTTAGACCATTCTAGAAAATTTTGCCATGAACAGTACCAGTAATTAATTTAATTGAATTAATAGGCCGAGAGAACTTAGTTTAGTCATAACTTTTTCATACCTAATCCGAATGACTTGATTCTTGTTCCTAAATTTGTCTAAAATCTTAATCTTGCTGCTGTGTAAATTTCATGGTATTTGGAGAACTTTTGCTGTGGAGTTTTATTTGGAGTTCTTGTTCTTATTTGGTTATCGCCTTTTCGCGTTAGGTTCCGAAGGAATTATTGAGTACGTGAGTGAATCCTCTGCAGCAAGAAAGTGATCTACAACAAGGCAAGCAGTTTGATCATGTTAATCCCAGTATTTTTAAGTATTTATGTTGTTTACAAACTCTATGTATGCATTGCTAGTTTGTGTTAAACTATTGTCGTTAGATGACCTAGTAGATGCATTTCCTTAAGCAAATGATCATCCTTTACTACCATGAGCCTAGGTTATTGCTGTGATTAGAGCTCGTTGGATGAACTCTTGTCACTTAGTAGTTGCGAATTAATTGCTTAGCCATGCTTAGCTTCCGGTAGAAATGGGCGGTTATCGACTTATCGATAACCTTGATCATATAAAACTTATTATCACTTATGATTTCAGCCTTGTGCCATGTTTACTTGTGAAAACTAAAAACTGAAACAAAATGATTTAGACTTGGGCACAATGGTATGTTGGTGTGCTTTTGGGTGTGACTGGAATGGTGCCGGAGTCAACAAGGACCGAACATCTTGTTACACTAAACCAAGCATTTTGTGCGTGCTAACCACACTAGAGGGTATGGGACCTCTCTTGAATTAGTACTTTGGGAGGCATTAATTAATGGGTCGCTGGCTGTAGTGTATAGAGAAAAAGGATCACAAAGGCGTGACCGGGGTGGTTCCTTTCTATGTCCTCCACCCCGACCGAGGTCTTGCAAATGTCCGGCTAGCTTTACCCTAAATGGCTAATGACTCCCGGCTTTGCTTGACTCCACCACAACATGTGGTCCTAGTGGCCCATTTCGCCGGCTGGTCACTAAGGGTTAACCTCATACGTGCGACTCTTAATTAACGCATTCCATTGGAAACGTCTCGTAGGACTTAGCCGTGCCGGCATACCAAAGGAAGTGTGCTTAATAGCTTAGCAAAAATGTGGTCTGAAGTGTGGGTACATTGGTACACCCCTGCAGGGTTAAAACTATTCGAATAGCCTCGTCCTAGGTTATGGACACGCTTGGCATGGTCTTTCAAGAATTAGACTACAACATTTTAATTAAAACTTGATGGGTGGTACGAATCTGGGATTCGTGCTATGTGTGGTGGCTATTGGGTTAGTCACCAATAGGTGGTTACCCTTGTACTTATTGTATCTCGTGTTATTTCATTCAATAAAAACTGATTGCAAACTTGCTTTTGAAATGTACTATATTATTACAAATAAAGTTGGTTTTGTGCAAAATGAGACATATAACCTCCACTTAAAAAGCCTGCATGTAGCATATTGATAGGTCTGCTATTCCACACGTCAGTCTTGTGAGTACATTTTTGTACTCATTTGGTTTGCTTATTTGTTGCAGAGGAAGAAGTTGATCCCCAAGGGATCGACTTTTGTGAGAATTGCTGCGGCATGGACGACTAGCTTGGCGGCCCGGTCGGTTGCCTTGTGGGTTATGGCTAACCGGTTGGATTTTGTTTATAGCCATCTTATGGCACTTTTGCTTCCGCTGTTAATGTTACTTTGATGTTGTTTGGCCGGTCGTCCTTCTTGTGTAATAACTCTATTATGTATGTCTTTTGTTAGGATTAATGTTATGTGGTGTATGGAATTGATGCGTGATTTTGTAACGGGGTGTGTATACTGTATTTCTGGGAAGTATACATGTCTCGGGGCTTGGTTTATTTGATTTGTGATGCTAGAGTCAATGGAAGACTAAGCATTACAAGCCAAATAGATCGGGGTCCTCACAAAGTTGGTATCAGAGCCATACTGACCGTAGAAACCCTAAGCTTGGTCGTCTTTTGGATATTTTGGAAAACTTAATTTCAAAATATCAAATGATTTATGAAAGCTTAATTAACTTCTCAGATTTTACTCCTTACCTATCTTAGCTTTCTTATCTCATCTCGCTCTAACTTAAGTTTTAAAAGTTGTTTTCCTCTCCTTCTTTGAAAAGATAGTTGTTATCATTTAAGTTGGGTTGTGGGAACCAATGAGTTTGACAAATTGAAGTGTTGGCTGCCCTTCTACAAGGTTTTGAAGCTTCTGGAATGGTGAATTTCGACTAGGAGCTTGGATGCAAAATCTGGACAGCAAGCATCAATTTCCGGACAGCAAGCTCTAAGGTTCTAAAGAAGGTAGATAATGAGAGGGTAATTCAACTAAAACTTGTGGGAATAAAAGGGTAAGAAGTGATATTAGTTGGCTAAGTATCTAACACTATTATTAGTAGTTCTACCCTGCTATTTGGTCCTATTAGAATTTGAGTTGCATGCTGAAATTTACCTTCCTAAACCGATTGCTCGTTCCCTCCATACGAGTTAGTCGTACCGGGAAGTTGATCTTGTGGTTGAAGCCGTGTGCTGATTTTGTGGTTGTTTTTGAGCTTTTTGAGTTCATCTCTTAGTGGTTTATTATTTCTTTGCCTTAAGCTTTCGGGTTTGATCCTTGTCCGTCTTAGTATCTATCCCCACCCTAACGTTCCGCAAGACCCCCTAGTCCTTGGTGTTTCTTCCGCGTCCTTCAGTTTCTAGTCTTCGGGTTCGCGCTAACCCATCTCTTCGTAGCAGGATGTGCGGGCGGACAAAGAATGACTAGGTCGACAAGTGGGCCGGGATGAAGGTCTCCAGCCCCAACCGCCTGCACAAGGATTGCAAGAGCCTCCCCTCTGGCGATTGTGATGGATTTTGGTTTCCTTTTTGCTGTGAGCATGGTAAAAAGAGCCATGTCGCCGAAGGTTGCAACCCTGGGAATCTCAAGGTTTGCCGGCGCTGTGGTGAGGAAGGACACTACGACAACGAGTGTACTACAGCCTGCCCAACCTGCGATGAAGACCACCTACCCGGAAACTGTCCGGCTGCCAAAGTCACTTGTTTTCTCTGCGAAGGAAGCACTCACTATCCCAAAGAGTGTAGCATAAAACTGGTGATCGCCAGATCATTAAAACTTCAACGACTGCTTCTTCGGTCATCTACAAGTATCGCAATCGCCAATGCTTCCAGACCAGAGAAGTTCTTGGATGATTTGTCTGTGGAGCTATAGGACAAATTACCAATCCATACCTTTCCTGACCTTCAGATTACGGTCGAGAATCCCGTAGTTGCTGGGGCCAGAAAGAAGAAGCTAAAGGATCGTCGCAAGCGTCAACAGATGGCGGATGTCACTTGTTTCTTCTGCAACAACAAGGGTCACTATGCGCATAGTTGCCCTAAGAAGAGTGCAACAACCCCTCGCCCTCCGCGGGCCGTGTTTCAGTCTCGTGCACCTGCGGTCCAGCAGCAAGGTGGCCCCCGCAATCTGGCCGTTGTCACGTGCTTCTATTGCCACAAGAAGGGGCATTACGCCAACAGTTGCCCCGTGAAGCATCAGGAGCGGAAGGCTGTTCGTGATCAAGTCAACTCCATCTCCGCTGAAGAAGTTCAGGAGGCGCCTGACGTCATGTTGGGTACGCTTCTTGTTTACTCTTACCCTGATACGGTATTATTCGATTCAGAGACGTCTCGTTCCTTTATATCCCTATCTTTACTGTTGATGGTGATCTTCATCCTGCTCCATTATTGATGCCTAGCACCACCTCGGTTTCATCAAGCCTTGCTATCCTACCCCGTTTTTCCCCAAGAAGAAGACTACCATCCGGGTTGTCATCGGTCTTTTGACTTGAGTGACACCCTTCTGTCCCTATACATCCAAAGGCATCACCTACTAGGTATTGCCTCGAAATTCTGTGGCCTAAATGTCCATAGCCCCTCTAATCAACTGGCTACGGGGGGATGACTCTGTATAGCTAGTTATCAAGTCAAGGTCTCGTTCGTTAGTGGAGTAACCAGACAAATTGCTCCACCAACTGAGTATGGCCTTGGTTCCTCCAAGAAGCTAGCTGTGGAGGGATGACTCCGCATAGCTAGCTAGCAGGCTGAGATCCCGTTGTTGGCGGAATTAACTAGACAAGTCGCTCCACTAGCCAACAACGATCTTGCGCCGTCGCCCTCAAAATCGAGGGAGATCTCTCAGTCTGTCAATCCTTGCTATATCGGGACCTGATAAGTTTCCCCGTGTCGACTAAAGTGGCACGTTTTCTATCAGGTCAGAACTGAGATTTGTGCTGGTCCCTTGCTTGAGCTCCTTGTCTCGGGGAATCGTGCCATTCAATTCCTTGAAGTTCAGTGGTCAAATTGTTCCAAGGATGAAGCTACTTGGGCACGGAAAGACCGCCAGCATACAAACCACCCCTCTTTCTTTCCTGAGCGAGTCAAATATCGGGACGAGATTTTTGTAAGGGGGGAGAGTTGTAACATCCCAAGTTTTGGCTTGCGTTTCAAATATAAGAAAATGAGTAGAAATTAAATTTTTTTCTTACATCTGGCAATTCTTGGATGTCCTAAAGAATTCTTGCAAAAGAATTGTGGGATTACAAGTCACAAGTCACTCTGATCGAAAACCTTGTCTTCCAAAAACATTCTTGTCCAACCTTGTGATCATCCTCTGGGGATAGTTTTCCTTAGTTCTAGGGTTATTGTGTGACCCCTCTGAAAAATTCCTCAATTTTTAGAAATTGTTTGAACATTTTAAGAGGTCGTCAAACCACTTTGACCCTTGGTCAAAACCCTAGCTCAGCACCTTGGGAAATTTCTGGGAAAAATGCATTGCATAAAAACCTTTGGGAAATTTATACAAGGTTTATTATTGAGTCAGCAACCTCCAGTTAAAATTTCAGAAATTTTGGAGTTGAATTGCTACCTCTAAAAATCCTCCAAAATTTCTAGTTCAAACTCAACCCTAATCTCTTTTGCTGTTGCTCGGGTTCATGCACAGTGCGCTCATGCCGACTGGCTCGGTCAAATCAACTAAAAGCACCAGCTCGAGCCCGTGCAACCTCGCCAGCCCCCGCAGCCCTTGGATCTCAATCCAACCGCCTAGGCCACCTCAAGCTCTGTCATTTTGGTGCAAACCATCCCAACCGTTGGATTCTTGTCCTACGGTTTAGATCTTCGGGAGCTCCCCAAAGACATCCCACTCGCACGACCTCCTCATGTTCTATTTGCAAAGACAACCCTCCACGACCTCCCCTCGGACCTCCTTTGCATCTTTTGCAAAGACCACCCTGGGGCGTCCTCCTCAGACCTCCCCGAACACCTTTATTGCACCTTGGTGATCGTGGGCCGACCATCCTTAGATCTGTGGCTCAGACCTCCTGGTGCGCTAAGACTGTAACATCCCAAGTTTTGGCTTGCGTTTCAAATGTAAGAAAATGAGTAGAAATTAAAACTTTTTCTTACATCTTGCAATTCTTGTATGTTCTAAAGAATTCTTGCAAAAGAATTATGGGATTACAAGTCACAAGTCACTCTGATCGAAAACCTTGGCTTCCAAAAACATTCTTGTCAAACCTTTTGTTCATCTCCGGGAAATATTTTTCGTAAGTTCTTGGGATGGTATGTGACCCCTCTGAAAAATTTCACAATTTTTAGAAATTGTTTGAATATTTTAAGAGGCAGTCAAACCAATTTGGCAATTAGTCAAACCCTAGAATAAGCTTTGTTAAATTTCTGGAGAAAAATGTTGTGCACAAAAACCTCTCGGAATTTTACTCGAGGTTCAACTCAAAGTCAGCAAGCTACTGTAAAATTTCATAAATTTTCGTGTTAGTTTGCCCCTCCTAAAAAATTCTTCAAGGATTGCGGCTCAAAAGGAAACCCTAAGTCTACCTCTGGGGTCAGGCTCGGGTCAGACTCGGGCTCAGCCTCTGGACTTGGTTGAACCCTACCTGTTAGTGCACCCCAGGCTCTGCCCAGTTGGCGCAAGCGATGTCAACCGTTGGATCTATGCCCTATCGCTGCGATCCTGGGAGCTCTAAGACCTCCCACGCGCTAAGACCTCCCACCTGCAGGACCTCCTCCATTCCTTTTTGCAAAGACAACCCTCCCGGACCTCCTCCAGATCTCCCGAAGACCTCCTCAAACCGCGTTGGCATTTTTGCAAAGACCACCCCGCTGGTCTTTCGCAAAACAACCCATAGGACCTCCTTTGCAATTATTGCAAAGACCACCTTTAGGCATTCTCAGACCTCCCCCTCGCACGACCACCTCGGGTCCTTTGTGCAAAGAGCACCATCCCCGACCTCCCGTGGTGTTCTTGCAAAGACCACCCTTGGTCATCCCCTTCGGACCTCCTCGACCACCCTATGCACCTTGGTGATCGTGAGTCGTCCATCCTTAGATTTGTGGCTCGGACCTCCCTGTGTATTAAGACCTCCGATCTATTCTTGAAATCGGAGCCCTTTATTACAAATCCAACCGCCAGGATCTCCCCAGCTCAAATCTAAGTCTTCCCAACCGTTGCATTCTTTAGACTGGTCCTCCTCGGGCTCTTCCACTGACCTGTGGACCCCTGCATGTAGCCATCATCACGTTCGCAAGCACGTCGTGTGTCAGAGCTACAGCAGTTGGAGCAGTTGGGCTGACAAACGGCTAGCCCTGCCAACCTTTAATGCATGTGAGCACCTTTTTCCCAAAGTCCTCTTTTCCACCTGCCCTGTCATTTCATGTACCTTCCTGGCAGGAACCTTTGACTCGAGTGCACCATAGAGCTCCACCTTGCTCCACTCCTTTGCTCTCTCGGTTTAAATGAAACCCTGAGCTCTCCTTTGACTTCTTGTTAGACACCTTCGTGCCACCTGAGCTCCTTCTCTCTGTGTTCTTGTGCTTAGAACACCCGAAGACCTCCTAGCCGCCATTGCCGGGCTTTGGAGCACCTCGAGGCCGTCCGAGCTCCAGTGGTTCCATTGAAATTCTTGGCATATCAACTTGTCATTTTCGGTCACTTTGAGTATTTCCCTAACCTACCTTGTTTGGCCTCCTCAGGGATTGTCAAAGTGGGAACTTGTTCTTTGAGGCCGGATCTGCCTTCTTCCTCATCTCGAGCAAGCCTTTTGGTCGTTGGAGCTCCTCTGACGGTTTCCTTAACTTCACCGTCCTCAGGTTAGTGCCCAAGTGTTTGAGCTTCTGTCCTGATTAGACCACGTTAGTTTTCTTTTGTCGTTTTTGTACCTCCGGCGGTCATCCCCGGCTAGCCGCCGGTAGGAGGTGTGTTAGGTGTAGCTTTTGGCACCTGTAGGTTCTCCTTGCTATTCGGAACCTAGCCGTGCTTTTGGATTTCGCCGGCGAGGTCCCCGTCGCCGGCGGTGAGCTCGTTTAGATGCTCGGGAGTTTGTCGTGTCCTTTTTGGACAGTCACTGTAGCAATCATGAGCCTTTAAGTGCTATCGGAATGAGCTCCTGTTGTCGTATGGCAAAACCCCACCCCGACCTCCCCGCTCGACCTCCTAGAGAAGATCTGGCCGATAAAGACCTCTCGGTGGTAAATCTTAGCCGTAGGACCACCTCCCGCACTTCCGCTAGAACCTCCCTCCTCAGGACCTCCCCCTAGTTTAATCTCAGCCGTTAAGATCACCCCCCAGTTAGATCTGTACCGTAGAGGGATTTCCGAGTAAATTCTAAGTCCCAAGACCTCTTAGAGTAATCTCCGCCGTTAAAGACCTCCCTGGTTTAGTTTTTAACCGTTGGGTCTGGCTCTGTGAAAAATCTTGCGCGCTAGGACCTCCCCTTGAGTCGATCCTAACCGTCTAGGACCACCCTGGTTAAATCCTAGCCGTTTAGATCTTTCCCCGTGCGCAAAAGACCTCCCCATGGTTATTTTGCAAAGACCACCCCGTAGCCCACCCTCGGGGTCCTCTTTGTAAAAAGGCCACCCCTGGTCTTTTATAAAGACAACCCTGAACCTCCTCCTCAGGTCTCAACCGTTAGATTTAGATCTAACGGGCTGGACCTCCCTCGCTAGATCTAGACCGTCGAAGACCTCCTCCGTGAGATCTTGGCCGTCCAGACCTCCCTCCGTAGGTTTAACCTTAGGACCTCCCCTAGTGCTCGGGACCGCCAGATCTTGATCTGACAATCACGGCCTCTGTTAGGCGCGAGGACCTCCTTTGCGTGCGCTGTGCATGCACTAGTCGTGGCCGTTGGATCAGATCTCAACGGTCCAGACCTCCCCAGTGCGGGAGGAGGTCTTTTGTGCGCTGTGCTTCGAGGTCCATGGCCGTGCGATGAAGGATCGACGGCCCACGACCTCTCCTCTTTCCTTCAGTTCATTTGGACCTCCCGAGATCTCACATTTTCTAAGTCTTTTAATGTTTCAAATTTCAAAAGTGCATAGCTTTGTCATTTTAGCTTCGTTTTGAATGATTCCAATTGCTTTAGCTCTGTTAGAGTATGAACTTTAATTTGAGAATGAATTTAGGCACTGTTATATAGTAGAAAATGACTTTAACTGCATGTTCTTGTTTAGTGAAAAAGGTTGTTTAGAAATTCATTGAAAATTTGTAAAATGCATAACTTATTCTCTGTTATTCCAAACTGAGCAAACTAAGTTTTGTTAAAACCCACTAGGAATGTACTGTAATGTAGAATAGGTCTTCATGTGATCCTTGCCAGTGAAATTAGTGATCTACTAGTTTTAGAACTTAGAAAAATCATAAATAATTCAATTCAACTCCAAATTGTGCAAACTCAGTTTTGCTGTTATTAAGATAACCATATCTACCTACCATAAAAATTTCAAGTTCCAGATCATTCTAGAAATTTTTGTCATGAACAGTAACCGTAATTAATTTAATTAGGATTTTTCAGGCTGAGAGAACTTAGTTTAGCCATAACTTTTTCATGCTAAGTCCAAATGAAGTGATTCTTGTGTCTAAAATTGTCTAAAATCAACCTCTAGCTACTGTAGAAATTTCATGGGATTTGGATGTTCTTTGCTGTTGAGTTCCTTTCGGTGTTCTTCGTTCTTATCGGTTTTTATCGCCTTTTCGCGTTAGGTTCCGAAGAATTTATTGAACCTAAGCACTCCCCTCTACAGCAAGACCAATCCCAGCAAGGCAAGATTTTTTATCATGTTAATCCCAGTATTTTTAAGTATTTATGTTGTTTACAAATTCTATGTATGCATTGCTAGTTTGTGTTAAACTATTGTCGATAATTGGCCTAGTAGATGCATTTCCTTAGACAAATGATTATCCTTTACTACCATGAGCCTAGGTTATTGCTGTGATTGAGAGTTCGTTGGATGAACTCTTGTCACTTATTAGTTGCGAATTATAGCTTAGCCATGCTTAGCTTCCGGTAGAAATGGGCGGTTATCGACTTGTCGATAACCTTGATCACATAAAACTTATTATTACTTATGATTTCAGCCTTGTGCCATGTTTACTTGTGAAAACTAAAAACTAAAACTAAATGATTTAGACTTGGGAATAATGGTATGTTGGTGTGCTTTTGGGTGTGACTGGAATGGTGCCCGAGTCAATTAAGGACCGAACTTCTTGTGAGTACCTGTTATCCAGGCATTTTGTGCGTGCTAACCACACTAGAGGGTATGAGACCTCTCTTGAATTAGTACTTTGGGAGGCATTAATTAATGAGTCACGAGCTGTAGTTTATAGAGAAAAAGGATCACAGAAGCGTGACCGGGGTGGTTCCTTTCTAGGTCCCCCACCCCGGCCGGGGTCTTGCAAATGTCCGGCTAGCGTTACCCTAAATGGCTAATGACTCCCGACTTTGCTTGACTCCACCACAACGTGTGGTCCTAGTGGCCCATTTCGCCGGCTGGTCACTAAGGGTTAACACCATACGTGCGACTCTTAATTAACGCATTCCATTGGAAACGTCTCGTAGGACTTAGCCGTGCCGGCATACCAAAGGAAGTGTGCTTAATAGCTTGGCAAAAGGCGATGCAAGTGTGGGTACATTGGTACACCTGCAGGGTTAAAACTATTCGAATAGCCTCGTCCTAGGTTATGGACACGCTTGGGTAAGCTTTTCAAGAGTTAGACTACAACATTTTAATTAAAACTTGATGGGTGGTACGAATCTGGGATTCGCGCTATGTGTGGTGGCTATTGGGTTAGTCACCAATAGGTGGTTACTATTGTACTTATTGTATCTTATGTTATTTCATTCAATAAAAACTGATTGCAAACTTGCTTTTGAAATGTACTACATTATTACAAATAAAGTTGGCTTTGTGCAAAATGAGACATATAACCTCCACTTAAAAGCACATGTAGTATATTGATAGGTCCGCTATTCCACACGTCGGTCTTGCGAGTACATTTTGTACTCATTTGCTTTGCTTATTTGTTGCGAGAGGAAGAAGTTGATCCCCAAGGGTCGGCTCTTGTGAGAATTGTGCGGTATGGACGACTAGCTTGGCGGCCGGTCGGTTGACTTGTGGGTTATGGCTAACAGGTTGGCTTTTGTTTATAGCCATCTTATGGCACTTTTGCTTCATTGTTAACGTTACTTTGATGTTGTTTGGCAGTCGGCCTTCTTGTGTAATAACTCTATTATGTATGTCTTTTGTTAGGTTTAATGTTATGTGATGTATGGAATTGATGCGTGATTTTGTAACGGGGTGTGTATACTGCATTTCTGGGAAGTATACATGTCTCGGGGCTTGGTTTATTTGATTTGTGATGCTAGAGTCGATGGAAGACTAAGCATTACAAGCCAAATAAATCGGGGTCCTCACAAAGACCTCCGATCACCTCTTTAAATCGGGACCCTTCATTTCAAATCCAACCACCCGGACCTCCTAACCCGAGCTCAAGTCCACCCGAACGCTATGCTCCTTGACCAGTTTCTTTTGGTCCTCTCACTGCCTGGTGGGACCTCTGGGACTGGTCATCATCGCTTTTGCAGGCATGCGTGTGTGCCAGAGCTACATCAGTTGGAGCAGCGCCTTGTCAAATCATGTCCTTGTCAACGGCTAGCTCTGCAAACCTTTAATGCATGTCAGCACCTTTTTCCAAAGTCCTCTTTTCCACCTGCCCTGTCATTTCATGTACTTCCATGGCAGGGACTTTTGACTCGAGTGCACCGTGGAGCTCAACCTTGCCCCACTCCTTTGCTCTCTCGGCTTAAATGAAACCCTGAGCTCTTCCTTAGCTTCTCTTAGACACCTTTGTGCCCACTGAGCTCCTTTTCTCTGTGTTCTTGTGCTCGAGAACACCAAGACCTCCTAGCCACCATTGTCGGGCCTTGGAGCCCTCGAAGCCTTGGGGCTCCGGTGGTTCACTTGGGATTCTTGTCTGTCAACTAGTTTATTTGAATCACCTTGAGCATTTCCCTAACTTGCTCTGTTTGGCCTCCTCAGGATTTGGCAAAGTGGGAACTTGTTCGTTGAAGCTAGATCTGCTTTCTTCCCCATCTCCGGCAAGACTTTTTGTCGCTAGAGCTCCTCCGACGACTTCTTTGACCTCACCGTCCTCAGGTTAGTGCCTTGGTGCTTGAGCTTCTGTTCCGTTGGACTAGGCCAGTTTTGCTGTTGTCGTGTTTGTACCTCCGGCGGTCATCTCCGGCTAGCCGCCGGTAGGGTGAGCTTTAGCTCTAGTTTTTGGCACCTTTAGGTCCTCCTCGTTATTTAGAGTTCATCCTTGTCCTTGGTTCCCGTCGGCGTGGACCACGTCGCCGGCGGTGAGCTCGAGCTTCGACTCGTGCGTTTTGTCGGGCCTTACTCGGACAAGGGCTGTAGCCTAATGATTAGCATTTAAGTTGTCCGAGAGCCCAATCTCTGGTGTTAATTGTTGTTCTTGTCGGCAGCGCCTGCGTTCCATTAAGTCTTCAGATATCCTAGGCTCAATCTAGACCGTTGATGATCTTCTAGCATTAGCCCTTGGCCTTTAGATCTCCTGGTATAAGTCTCTTGCAGCCAGGACCTCCCATTATCTGAAATCCTGGCCGTTAAAGACCTTCATAGATTAAATCCCAGCCGCTAGGATCACCCTCCACCTTGGGGTCCTCTTTGCAAAAGACCTCCTTGAGGTCCTCTGTGCAAAAAGGCCACCCGGTCGTTTTTATCAAAACCACCCTCTCGGACCTCCTTGGGGTCCTCTTTGCAAAAAGACCTCCCTTAGTCGTTTTATAAAAACCACCCCTGAGCCACCCCCCGAGGTCCTCTTTGCAAAAGACCACCCCTGGTCTCTTGTAAAGAAAACCTTCAAAACTACCTTTGGGGTACTCTTTGTAAAACACCACCCCTGGTCTTTTATAAAGACAACCCCGAACCTCCTCCTCAAGTCAATCTGGACCGTTCACGACCTCCCCAGGTTTAGATCTAGCGTTAGATCCTCTTTGCAAAATCTTTAGTCTCAGGACCTCCCTCCGTGTCGATCTGGACCGTTTAGGACCTCCCTAGATCTAATCTGAGCCGTCCAGACCTCCTCCCGTTAAAACCCTGTGCATCGGACCTCCCTCGATTGAATTTGGATCGTTTAAGACCTCCCCGTGGAGATCTTAACCATCTAAGACCTCCCTCCGCAGCCCTGGACCGTTAGATTTAGATCTAACGGGCTAGACCTCCTCAGTAGATCTTAGCCGTCAAAGACCTCCCTCCTTCAGATCTCACCATTCCGACCTCCTCCGATTAGATCTTTAACTTGAGGACCTCCCCGTAGCTCTGGACCGTTGGATTTCCATCTAACGGTCTAGACCTCCTGGGAATCTTGGCTGTTGAGACCTCGAAAAATCTTAATCGTCCAAGACCTCCCCCAGCAAATCCCAACCGTCTAAGACCTCCCTCCGTAGATTTAGCCTTAGGACCTCCCTCGGAGGTCAGGGCTGTTAGATCTTGATCTGGCGGTCCCGACCACCTCTAGGCGCGAGGACCTCCTCTGTATGCGCTGTGCATGCACTGGTCGTCGCCGTTGGATCCAATCTCAACGGCCCAGACCTCCCCAGAGCGGGAGGAGGTCTTTTGTGCGCTGAGCCGGCGTCGTGGCCGTGCGATGAAGGATCGGCGGCCCACGACCTCCGTTTCCTTCGTTCTTTTGGACCTCCGAGAGCTCAAATTTTCAAAGTCTTTTAAATGTTCCAAATTTTAAAATGCATATCTTTATCATTATAGCTCCTTTTGAATGAATCAAGTTGCAAGAGCTTTGCCATGAAATGAACTTCAATATGAGAATGAATTTAGGCAACCTATGTAGCAGAAAATGATATAAACTACATGAACTTGTTTAATATAAAATGGTTGTCTAGAAATTCATTGAAAATTTGTAAATGCATAACTTTTCTCTGTGATTCCAAACTGAGCAAACTAAATATTGTTAAAACCCACTAGGAATGTACTGTAGTGTAGAATAGGCCTTAATATGATCCTTGCCTCTCAAATTAATGATCTACTAGTTTTAGAACTTAAAAAAATCATAACTAATTCATTATAACTCCAAATGATGTAAACTCAACTTTGTTGTTCTTAGGATGACATTATCTACCTACCGTAAAAATTTAAGACCTTAGATTATTCTAGAAAATTTTGCCATAAACAGTACCAGTAATTAATTTAATTGAATTAATAGGCTGAGAGAACTTAGTTTAGTCATAACTTTTTCATACCTAATCCGAATGACTTGATTCTTGTTCCTAAATTTGTCTAAAATCTTAATATTGCTGCTGTGTAAATTTCATAGTATTTGGAGAACTTTTGCTGTGGAGTTTTATTTGGAGTTCTTGTTCTTATTTGGTTATCGCCTTTTCGCGTTAGGTTCCGAAGGAATTATTGAGTACGTGAGTGAATCCTCTGCAGCAAGAAAGTGATCTGGCAAGGTCTTTCAAGAGTTAGACTACAACATTTTAATTAAAACTTGATGGGTGGTACGAATCTGGGATTCGTGCTATGTGTGGTGGCTATTGGGTTAGTCACCAGTAGGTGGTTACCCTTGTACTTATTGTATCTCGTGTTATTTCATTCAATAAAAACTGATTGCAAACTTGCTTTTGAAATGTACTACATTATTACAAATAAAGTTAGCTTTGTGCAAAATGAGACATATAACCTCCACTTAAAAAGCCTGCATGTAGCATATTGATAAGTCTGCTATTCCACACGTCAGTCTTGCGAGTACATTTTTGTACTCATTTGCTTTGCTTATTTGTTGCAGAGGAAGAAGTTGATCCCCAAGGGATCGACTTTTGTGAGAATTGCTGCGGCATGGACGACTAGCTTGGCGGCCCGGTCGATTGCCTTGTGGGTTATGGCTAACCGGTTGGATTTTGTTTATAGCCATCTTATGGCACTTTTGCTTCCGCTGCTAATGTTACTTTGATGTTGTTTGGCCGGTCGGCCTTCTTGTGTAATAACTCTATTATGTATGTCTTTTGTTAGGATTAATGTTATGTGGTGTATAGAATTGATGCGTGATTTTGTAACGGAGTGTGTATACTGCATTTCTGGGAAGTATACATGTCTCGGGGCTTGGTTTATTTGATTTGTGATGCTAGAGTCAATGGAAGACTAAGCATTACAAGCCAAATAGATCGGGGTCCTCACAGGCCAGGATCCAAAACATAGTTAGACACTTTAACTAGGAAGTTAACCCAAGTTAATTTGTATTATCGACTTTCATTAGATATGAATTGCGTAGAATGGTGCGAATTAGATAAGATTAGTACGTCGATCGATCTGGGCTCGGCAAACCTCCAACATATAAGATTACTTTCAACAAAGATGATCCACCTTGGAAAAATTGCTCTATATATGTAGAGAGATGGTTTAGACTTGTTCAAACACAAAATAAGCTTTTCCACTCGTTCACTTTGTGCGATTTGTATACATGCAGGCTGCCCAAATAAAATACGCAACATATGACACCCTTCTACGAGACTTGTTCCTTGCCAAACCACACATCGACTCACCTGGATGGATGCAGGAAACACCACTAAGGCTTCGCTCTCTATAAATACCAACCACCTCCATGCTGAGTTACCACAACAAGCAAAGCAATCAACCATCAAAACCAATACTACTTCCTAGCTCACATAATTCCCTTTGATTTTAGTTAGCGAAAGGAGGCTATCAATGGCAGCCATTCATGCCTTCCTCCTTGCCGGTGCTCTATTGGCTTTCTCATGCTCTCATGCCATCGCCTCCGATCCCAGCCTTCTCCAGGACTCCTGCGTCGTCGACAAGATGTCTAAAGGTGTGTACTTAATAATTTTACTTCTACATAATTCCAGAAAAATACTAAAATCCTGCTAGTTTGTGAATAATTTTAATGTTAAAAAGGTCTATAATATACCTTGAAAATTAAGGTTAGATTTAACTTGTACTCCTTAGTAATAGTTCCCATAGAAGGCATCACAAAAGTTTGCTTACTAAATTAAAGCATTCACTACAGTTTATATATGTTTGATGACTGTCGGACCTGGATTCCAAGAATCCAAATCCTCTGTGAAAATACTGTGCTATTCCCTGTATCAGTAGCTAGCACTCACAGATACATCACCGAATCAATTCATACATGGCATAAAACCATATCATTCATTAATTTAACACATCAGAGTTTACATAGACCGTATCGGGTCAATTTTTACGATAAGGGCCGAACAAGGCCAAACTGATTACATTACAAAAGCGGAAGTGACAACGGAAGCAAAAGGGTGAGAGCACATCTCTCCACAGGCAAGCTACTGGGAAAACCCGTGTGCGTCCGATATTAACTAGGGACCTGGAAAATATTGGATGCACGTAAGCACCAACGGAGTCAACTAAACTGAGGCGAGACTAGAACAACTAAAAACTAGACTACGCTTCATTCATCTCCGAGGCCTCCAACTTCGGGGTCCTTGTAGTAGCCGTAATCCTTTGGATTTCCTGCTTCTGAGGGTTTTGGGGGAAAGAGCGAGAATGAGCACTACTTCCGTGCTCGCGAGCCAATACACAATGCAGTAATATACATGCAAGGCTTAACAAGGATGGCTCGGGTTCTTTTATTTGTTGAAGCAACGTTTTCAATTAATCATATATACAAATTCCTACCACTTAGCACCTTTTTACCAAATTTTATTTTTATTAAAGAGAGTAATTATGCAATATTTATAACAGCACAGGTTCCCTCCGTCGAAAACTCTACCTTATGCTTCTTTTTGATTGGGTCCATCTCCAATTACTAACATCACTGAGTTCAAACACTCAGGGAAAATCCAATCTCAGGGCTAGGTGAGCCCACCACACTTTTCATCCCACCCACAAAGATTTTTGAAATAGAACTAACTCGAGTAAAGATTACCATGTCCGCCTTTGACTGTAGGTGCTGCTGTTTAAACAGTTTAGACTTTGCAGAGGTTGTACACTTTACCCACAAGAGATAGTCGTATTCGTTACCCCCACATGATTCCTTAGTCATGTAGTTGAGCGACTGTCACAGTAACCTTTCAAAGTATCTCGCCCCTTCTGTCATGTCAAATATATGGGGTTACGCCCATATGTTGGTGCGGGATGTCACCCCCTATGTCTTGCCGTAGAAGGCACTTCACCATCGGTGTCCTATTCAAACGTGATCAAGCTCACGCTTGCACCCTTTATTGTTCCTCCCGTGAGCTGACTTTCAAGGTCCAATAAATCTACTAAGCCAAGTTGCAGTTTGCAAATTTGTGGTTGTACTTGGGCTGCATTAGCACCCAAAAATATACGACCCATCACACAGTCTGCCCAGAGAGTAACAACAATAGTAGGGTTTTTGAGGAGTAGAAATACGATAACTCAACCATCTCAGTCATTCACCCACCATGACTGCCCAAATTCATTTTCATGTTTAAAAGAGATGATGACTGGGATATTTTAATGCCCCGGTACTTAAGCAAGGCTAGCATGTCGCTTAAGTACAACCTATAACTAGTATTACCACATAGTTACTAGGGTGACAAGGATTAAGGGATTCAAATTCATGGATGGCATATTAATTAATTAATCAACAAATGAGTATTTAACTACCTTAAGCTTTAACATACATTTGCTTAAAGAATTAAAGCATGCAATTTTGGTAATTTAAATGAATATAATTTGCATAAAATGTAGGATCAACATGATCAAAGTATTGACTCTCCTGGTATATAGGTAAGAGGATCTTGATAATCTTGGGCTTGATCAACTTGGGGATCTCCCGCATCTTCAAATCCTAAGCAGGTGAAAATACCGGAAAAAGGCACAACGGCAAAGAGAGCAAATAAATACACAAGAATACACAAATGAACTCCAAATTGAACAAGACCTATGCCATTAGCAAGATCTTGAATTAACAAATTTTTAGGAATTTATTTCATAATTTTTGGAGCTAGAACGGAGGAGATATGAATTTTTGGAAGTTCTCTTTTGAATTAAAATTCAAAAGAAAACCAGAAAAAGCGGGAGAGAGAAAAATCTGATAGGAGGGGCCCACGACTCAGCCTCTGCGCATAGAAACTCGCGGGTGGACTTGGTCCACACGCGCGGTGGCACAGGGGTGCGTGAACCAGGCTGGGCCCGCTTGTCGGCCTAAGGGGGGGTTAAAAGGGGTAGGGCCGGCTCTATCGGGTCGAGCAGGGGAGGCCAAGGGTGGCGCTCGGGCGGCGCCGGAAAGTGGGGCGGCTAGTAGGTGGGCAGAACGGGTCGTCACAGGGATGGGGGACCCCGTGGGCAGAGGCGCCGGCGCCAGAGAGGAGCGGGAGCGGCGGCGGCAAGGCCCAAGGCAGCGACGAGCTCCAGGGCGTGGAGGCCCGTGGTGGTTGAGTGGTGCAATAGCGAAGAGGGCACACGCATGGGCTACGTGCGGCCAAGCGGCGACAGCGGCGACGGTGCTCACCTGGCCGGCGAGGACGGCACTGAAGCGGCGGCGGCGACTTCGGGAGGTGAGTTCTTCTTTGGTTTCTTCATTCTTTTGCTTCTTCTTCCTCGGTTTTCTTTCTACTTGGGGAAGAAGGGAGGTGGGGGAAGATCCATGGGGGCACTGGGGCTCTTATAGCCCGAGGAGAGGAGCTGGGAGCCGTTGGGGAGGGCCCCGGGTGAGCGTGCGGCGCGCACACGAGCTAGGCGGTCGTAGCTCTGCGCTAGGAGATGACAGGGCGCGGGGTAGGCGACTGCAGTGGGCATCCTCGCGACGTGACAAGGCGAGCGTGGCGCTGCTCTAGTGCGTGTGTGCTCACAGCTCTGACCGGGTGCGGCGAACACGGCGCTAGCAAGGACGAGCCGAGATGGGACCGAGCGAGGGAGTAGGTGGCGGCGTGCAGAGGACCAGAGGGCGACGTGCGAGGTAGAGGGAGCACGCGGTGGTAGGGAGGTAGGGGCCGGGCCAGGGGCAAGGTGTGCGAGGGAAGGGAGAGGCGCGGGCGTGACACCAGGCGACAGAGGCGGCACTGGGAAGGAGGAGGCGTGCTGAGCAGGGCATCAGCGGCAGCGTAGAGAGTGGTGGCAGGCAGTGTCAGAGCACGCGAGGAAGAGGGGCTCGGCGGTGGTGTGCGCCAAGAGAGGGAGGTGTGGGGTGGCAGAGCATCCAAGGGGGAGGGGAGAGACTCGGCTGGAGGAAGAAGGAGCCAGGTCGTGCTGGGCCAGAAGGAAGAAGGAAAGCCGGGTGGGCCGGGGAAAATGGGCTAGGCCCAAGAAGAAATAGGGCTGAGCCCAGAAATGGAGAGAGGCCAAATTTGAGAGAAGGCCCCCAAATCTGAGCAAGGAAACTAGAAGAGATTTTTGAAATTACTTTGGTAATTTGACATACGGCGGAAGAACGAAATGAAATGGTAATTACTATTCACTGTTCGACAAACCGAAAATGGGAATGTTACAGCCCTACCCACCTTAAACAGAATCTCAACCTCGAGATTCAAGCTGCTCCGGGAACAAGGACGTGAAATCCTGCTTTAGTTGATCTTCGCGCTCCCAGGTGGCTTCTTTTGCTGAGTGGTGGCTCCACTGGACCTTGCAAAGGCGGATGACTTGACGTCTTGTTTTCTTCTCGATGACGTCGAGGATGTTGATCGGATTCTCTGGATAAGTGAGATATGATTGAAGGGCAACTGCTTCGAAAGGAGTCTACTCTTCAGGTACTCTGAGACATTTCTTTTACTACAGCCCGAAGTAAAGATGTTGTGCACCTTTGAGAGCTACAGTGGTAGGTCCAACTTGGTAACTGATGCCAAACTGCTGGTTCACAACCATGTGTCGGGGTGCCAACTAAAACTATAAATTTTGTCTCCCGAATGGTTGGATCCAATTATCACTATTATTGAAATTCCATTGTTCCAGCATAACATAAAGCCATCCAATAAAAAAAAAAGAAAACATCTAGTCATTTAATTAATCTCACATTCTATCGATACAAAAACATAATTCAAATCTTTCTTAAGCATATACTTAAATAATCCAATAGATTCACCATTTTGATTGCATGATTTCTTAACTATATAAATCCAGAACACCTAGTCGCAATAATCGTATCTTCCAATCCGATAAACTCCAAGATCATGCTAAATTTCATTCTATCCATTTTTGGAACGAAATTCTCCAAAGATTATAATCGCGCAATTGCTTTCTCCAAAAGTCTTAACTAGATCTACGATATCATTCACTTAATTCTTTAAGTATATTTATCAATTGCAATCCTCCAGAATTTCATTATATAAATCCAATATCTTCATTACAGAGCTTTCCAAATGACTATTTGTAAACCGCAAATTCGGATTTAATCCGCCAAATTATTTTATCACCATCTATCCGACAATTATTTAGTCCAACCTCAATACCAGTAAGATATCCATCAATATAAAAATCGTACTTCAATACCCAACAATCCAATAGTTAATAATCATGTATTTCGAATATCCAACCCTCAGCAATGATCTATTTTCTGTAATCCAATCACCAACGATTATAGGTCTATAATCCAATCTTCAACAATAACTTATTCCCATGATTCATCCTCCAAAAATCAACAATTGTAAAATTCTATAATCACTCTCCGAGAATCACGCATTCCTACAATCCAATCTTTTCACCAATCAGGTATTGCTATACTCCAGAGTAAGGTATCCTTGTAACCAAACGTCCAACAATTATACAATTCTATAATCTCATCTAGACGAATCTCTATAATTCAACCAAATTCCTAATAAAATTCCAACTTCTCTATTCAATCATATCTAGTTGAATCCAATGTTACCAACATGCCCAAATAATTCTATATTTTCTTGATTCAACTTAATCCACAAAAACCAACATTATGGATTGGTAATCCTATAATCCAATCTTCCGTCAATTATCTATCTATAATCCAAACTCCAATAATCCACTTTTCAAGAATCATGTATTCCTTCAATCCAACCAAGATTTAACCAACTTTACCAAAATTAACATCATGAATCGATTAAGGGAAATCCAATTCTTTTTGCATTTTACTCTCTACCTTTAATGCACACATATCTCAATTCAAAGCTTCTAACCAACATCATAATCAACTTAAGATTCGATGATAATCCAATTTCTCGTAACAATCAAATTGGTACTTCAGATTTCTATATCCTTCATGATCAAGCAAAATTTTCTTCCATGATTATTTTCTTTCTCCATAATCTGTATAATCCACCAATCTGCTATTTTTTAAACCATTCATAAACAAGGCGTACCCATCATCATACTCTAGTATTCATAAGGACTTCTTATAACATTGGTAATTCTGAAAATTTCCAATTTTCAAAGTCAGTCCGATCAATGATTTTTGAAAACTATCTAGCTTAGCATCCAGCACACTAGTCAATCCCAACAAGAATAGCTTCCATACGACTTGCCTATTTGAGCAATCTTCAACCGTTCTTCTTAGGTTTCAAAGATGAGAGGAAGAAAACACGATTGGTGTAACATCCCAATTTTCTGAGCTTAAAAATCTTTTAATAGTTAGTAGGGAGAAAATTCACCATTTGATTTATTTGAATTTAAATTTTAAAAGCTTAATATTGGACTTTACAAACAAAAACCTTTAATGTGAATAATCCCAACATGAACAATAGTCAAAGCTATTTTATTTGGGTTCCTTGTGCTCAGATATATTTTCTAGATTTTTCTAGAATTTTTCTGAGTTCATTTGCTATTTTCTATTGCTTATTTGAATTTTTGGTATTTTCTAAATTAAAAAAACTATTTAAAATCTCAGAAAACTCCTCGGGCCGAATTCCTTTTCCCGACCCACTCCGATTCTAACCCATTGCCACGCGCCCAACTCCCATGTGCGCGACCGCCTCCCTCTCTTGGCGCGCGCGGTCCCACTCGGCGCCGCACTCGCGCGCTGCTTTGCGTCGCGGACTCACGCGAGCCACCGTCAGCGGCGTGTGGGCCCACCAAATCTCATCGCTTCATCGTCTATGAATCTGTTACGATTCGTTCGCCACCGCCGCATGCCGTTTTTGGGCGTTCGTGCCCTGGACTCTTCCAGGCCACCGCGTATAAAGGGAGAGCGAGCCCTCGGCCTCGCGCCCCTCCGCGGCCGTCTTCGCCCTCGCAGAACTCCTAGCCGCCGCAGAGCTCGAGAACGCCTTAAGCGAGTGTAATGACCCTAACTTAGGGTTTGTATTTCAAATGTAAAATTTTGAGGAGAAATAAAAACTTTTGTTGTCTCTTCAAATCATTTGAAAGTTTCTACAATTTTCCTAGCAATTTCCAATTTGTAGAATTTAATTCTTGTGATTGGAAATTGTTGATTATCAGATTCTAGCCTTCAAACTTGTGATCATCCTCTGAAGCTATTTTTCCTAGCATCTTGATCATCCTATCTACCTCCCTGAATTATTTCACAATTTTTAGATTTTGTTTGCTATTTCAAATGGCCAAGTCAACTCTGTTTGAAATCTGGTCAAACTCCTGTACAGCAACTTGTGAATTTTCTCTAGAATAATGCAGTGCATAAAAGTTCTGGAAAAATTATACAAGGTTGTCCTCTGTCCCTAGTAGCTACCATAAAAATTTCAGAAATTTTTGTAGCTCTGGGTCTACCTCTAAAAATTCCCCAAACCTTCTCTGTCTTTTAAATCAAAATCTAAAAGTACTGTTCCTCGGGCCCGAACCCAACTCAGGCTCGAGTCCGACCCGCGCCACTTGACTCGGTCGCGTCAACTATCTGCACCGCCACGAGTCCAATTGATCGTGGCCGTCCGATGCAAATCGAGCGATCCACGTTGCGTCTTGCAATCGACTGTCGAATGCATACATCAATCTCGACCGTCCATTTCGAGATCCAGCGGTCGGCATCTTTCCGATAAGTCGAACCTCGGCTCGCACCGCTTGCTATCGCTCGATGGTGGTCCCCACTTGCCGACTTCGTCCTCGTCTTCTCCGCACCTCACGGGCTCGCGGCCGTGCGTGCATGCTTGCCACGTACCTCGCCGCTGCCACCTATTTGCCCTCGTGTCTGTCCGTAGAGCATCGCCAGAGCTTCATAACCTCACCGCACTCATTCAGTCATCGTTTCCTTCGCTCTCTCACCTTCTCCGCCCAAATTTTCCTCGTACGAGAAGAACTTCGGCATAGCGCCGCCGTTCGAGCCGCCCTTGAGCAGACCGCCGCGACGGTCGTGTTCCTCTCGCCTCGCCGCCTCCATTTTGCCTATTCCGGGTCCTTGGCGTCGAGTGGATCACCAGGGGCGGTATCGTCGTCTCTGCCTCCGGCGATCTCGGCCCCGCGAGCTTGCTAGCGTTCTGGTGAGTCTCAAGCCTCGGCGTTTGGTTCCACTTGATCGCAATGCTCCACGATGCTCACGGTGGGTTCGTTTCATCTTTGGTGCATCGTGGAAGCCGTGCGACCGATTTTTCTCGAGCTCGATGTTTCGCCGCCGTGGTGATTCCGCCGTCTCGGACCTCCTTCGTCGCCATCATCTTGTGCTTATTGTTCACGGGATCAAGGCGGAGCCGTGGCGCACCTTCCGAGTCTTCTCGAAGCCCGTAGCGTCTTCTCGCGGAGACGCATCTTCTTCTCGCCTCAGTTCGCGCCAGGCTCGCGCCGGCATTTCGTGACTCCGCGTCACCGTCGCCGAGTTCGCGAGGTCCTTGCGAACCGAAGGTACCACTCACTCGTCTTGAAACTCACGGTTTGCTAGATCACTGCGCGCACGCACCGCCATGCGGTGCTCGCCGGTGAACCGCCGGTGAAGATTAGTTTAACTCTAATCATGTCTTCTTTGAGTCTACGATTTGTGGGCCTCTCTCGGTAATCACGTTTAGAAATCGTTTAATCCAATCGTTATTTGTTCTGCGGGTCACCGCCATGTGGGCCCATCTTTGTCGATTGTTAGTTGTGTAGCGATAATGCGTTTTCTCTGTTGGGAAAGCGTATTTCTTTGTGAGAGTAGGTTAAGTTTGCGGCGTTGATATGTCAAAGGCGTATTCTTAGAATCGCCTTCGACGTCGCTTTCGGCGTGCGGGCTATTCTCAGTCGACACTTTCGCGGGCCCGCCTGTCGATGTCTCAAGGGTTAGTTGGTATCGGTAGGAAAGGGTATAAATGCTTTAGTATTTACAAAATGCTTTTACATTTGCCTTTGTTAAATCGTTTAAACTTGTAAAATGCATAACTAATTCAATTTTTATCCAAATTGCATGTAACCAGTCTTGTTATTTTTCATTTTAAATGTATTACTTACTAAAATTAGTTTCATCCATGTCTCTGTAGTAAAAATCTGTTATCTAATAAAATGGTGTCTTATGTATCTTCTAAATTAGAAAATGCATATCTTTTCCAATAATTGTCCAAATTCAATGAACCCAGTTTTGTAAAATTTCATTTTCAGTATACTAAGCTGTTAGGATAGGTTTTATACACTGTTTACATTTATGAAAAGTTGTTAAGTAACTAACTAGTGGCATGTTGTATTTTTAGCTTAGAAAATTCATAGAAAATTATTAGCATCTTAAAATGATTTGTTCTCTGTTTCTAAATTTTGTTATATCTTGTTTAGGCTCTGTGTGAATTTTGGCATGAGTTGATGTTGTTGTATGCTTAAGTTTTGTCGGTGTTATTCGTCCTTATTTCTTTGTTGTGTTCGATCGTTAGGCTTGGTATTTGCGGCAACCACGAGGGCGATCCTCGCACCTATTGAGCAACAACGGCGAACAAGCGATTTGATCATGATTAATCCCAGTATTTTAAAGTTTAATATTTTGTTTCAATTGTATGTATGCATCGCTTAATTTGTGTTAAAATGGTTAGTTAAATCAGTGTTTGCATATCCTGTAGACAAAATATGGATCTCTACTACCGAGCCTAAGTTATTTCTTTGTGATTAGAGATCATTGGATGATCTCTTGTCACTTAGTAGATTCGGTCAACTTGCTTAGACATGCTTAGTATCGGTAGAATCGGGCGGTTATCGACTTTAGTCGGTAACCTTGATCACACAAAATTTACTATAACTTTATGTTTTAGCATTTCTGCTGTTTATCTGCAAAACTAAAAATGAAAACAAAAATGGTTTAGACTTGGGCACAATGGTAAGGCGGTGTGATCTGTTGGGTGTATTGGAAAGGTGCAGAGTCAATTAAGGACCGAGTTACTTGCGCCACCGTCTTGAGCATTTTGCGTGCTAACCACACTAGAGTATATGGGACCTCTCTTGACCTAGTACTTTGGCGTGTATTGGCTCAGGGTCGCGAGGAGGTCGCGGGAGGATGGAGGTGGGAGCATGGTAGTTGTCCAAAAGCTTTATCTGAGTGGGTAGTTGTCTTTTCGGCTTTACCATGTAGCGTATGGTGTTTCTACCCATCTGACGGCTCGGGGTTGATACACAATATTGGAAACAGTCTCGTAGGACTTAGTGTGTCTGAGCATACCTTGGAAGTGTGCTTTGGCTTAAAGCGATCGAAGTGTGGGTACATTGGTACACCTGCGGGGTTTAAAACTATTCGAATAGCCTCGTCCTAGGTTATGGACACGCTGGATCGCCCCAAGAACTAGACTCCAACATTTAAATTAAAACTTGATGGGTGAGTGCGAATGCAGGATTCGTGCTATTGTTAATGGTGACTATTGGGATAGTCACTTCTAGGTTGTTTATCTTTCGCTTTTGTTATTATTATCCCTTCTTGTTATTTCAATCTTAAAAATGAATTGCAAACTTGCCTTTAAAGCGTATTACCTTATGGCAAATGAAAATTGGCTTTATGCAAATAAAACATATGGCCTCCACTAGACAAGCTTGCATGTAGCATATGAGCAGTGCGCTGGTTCACCACGTCGATCTTGCGGGTACAAAGACAATCTTTGTACTCGGTGCTTTGCTTAATGTTTTTGTTGCGGAGGAAGAAGGTGAGCCTCGGGGCCTCACTTACGTGAGTGTCTTTGTCGCCGTGGGTGACGACTAGTCTTGGCGGTCGGTCGGATGCCTTGTGGGTTGGAGGCACACTGATTGGCTTTGTTTATAGCCATCTTATGGCACTTTGCTTCATTTGTCGTTGTTGTCTATTTGTGTATCTTGTGGCACTGTCGCCTATGTACGTAATATTGTTACTATTTGTTTATCTTCCGTTTGTAGTGTGATGTTTGGACTCTATGTTTGGAATGGAGTTGATGCATACTTTTGTTGTGAGGTGTGTATCTTTGCAGGAAGTATACATATCTCGAGGATCGATTTATTTGATTTGTGATGCTAGGACCGGTGGTTGGTTAAGCATTACAAACCAAATAAGCTGAGTCCTCACAAAGTTAGTATCGAGCCATTACGACAGTAACCAAGCATAGTCGTCTTTAGGATATTTTGAAAAAGCTTAATTTCAAAGTATAAAAGGGTTTATGAAAACCTAGGCAGATTCTCAGATTTTACTCCTTACCTATCTTAGCCTTCTACTCTCATCTTACTCTAATTTGAGTTTAAAACTTGGCTTCTCTCCTTCCTTTCAAAGATAGTTACTCTTTGGTAGAATCAGTCTTTGGGAGAACCATAGAGAATTAAGTCTAAGTAAAATTTGTGGGAGCATAAGGGTAAGATATGTATGAGTTGCTATGTGTCGATTTTCTTGGTCGAACTTTATCACCCTTGTGTTTGTTTACGGATGCTTTCATGAATTTTGGGCTTTCTTGCTCTTAAATTTGTTGCTAACTTGTCTTAGTAAAGCAGGATGGCCGGAGAAACGCGTGGCGGTCAGTGGTGGTCATGATGAGGAGCTTCCCCTCCTCAGACCATGGTGAGGTTCTCGCTCGGATCGGCGAAACCGCATGGACGACAGCGCATCTTGGAGGTTATTGCTAGGAATACCTCCACTCCTGCCGTGGTGGCGGCCACGGACTCGCGGGGACTTGCGAGTTCCTCCGTACACAACCGCCGACTTTCTCCGCTCGAGGACCCTCTCGATGCGGACGATTGGCTGCGCATGGTTGGCCAGCTCAACATAGCTCGATGCGAGCGCGGGACAAGGCGCTCTTCGCGTCCCACCGGCTTGAGGCGCGGCACTCTCATGGTGGGAGAACTATCTCGCCATGCGACCGCGCCATGTGGTCGCGTGGGAGGTTCGTCGGCTTTTACGTCGGGCCCACATCCCGAGCGGCTGATGAAGGCGAAGAAAAAGGAGTTCCTCGCGCTCAAGCAAGCGCAAGTGCGTGACGGAGTACCTTTACGAGTTCAATCATCGGCTCGTTATGCTCGGGTGAGGTGGCCTCGAATGAGGCTAGCGGGAGAAGTTTATGGATGGCTTGTCAGGAGGCTGCGGGACAAGCTATCCATTGTGGACTTCTCGGACTTTCGGGCCTTGGTAGATAAGGCCATTGCTCGCCGAGCATAAGCGAAAGCGCTGGTGAGTCCCGCAGCGCAAATGGGAGCGCATCGATGCGCTCACACCGGCCTCGTTCGTCCTCGGTGGGCGGCACCGATGGCCCGTTCTTTTGCTCCACCGGCGCGAGACCATCTGCACCAGCTCCTCGCCCACGCGGCCGTGTTTCACCCACGTGCGCTGCGATCAGCAGCGAGCGGTCTCCGCAATCCGGCGGCGAGGTGACTTGTTTTATTGCCACAACAAGGGCCATTATGCGAATGCACGCCTCAGTGTTGCGGCGACCCCTCGTCCCTAATGGAGGGCGGCGCGAGGCGATCACCGCGACGGAAGATTATTGAAGACCGAGTGCGGCGGTGGTCGAGTGAACCACCTTTCGGTGAGGAGGCTCGGGGCGCGGATGTCGTGATTGGTACACTTCTTGTTAATTCTCGTCTGCTGCGGTATTATTTGATTACGGAGCATCGCATTCTTTATTTCAAGATCATTTGCTGCTGTTAGTGGTCTTATTGTGTTCCTTTGGGAGTTCCTTTGCTCATCCGCTCTCGGGTCGGAAATGAGAGCGATTCTGATGTCGGGATGTTTCTATCGTAGTTGAAGGAGTGGGATTTTTGGCAAATCTCATTACGCTTTCGATTCGTGAGTGCGGATGTGATTCTTGGCATGGATTGGTTGTCCCAGCACTTGGGGCGATTGATTGTGCGGAAGAGTGTCTATCTTACCACCCTTCAGGCGGCGGTCGGATTCTCGCGCGGCCGGGGGCGCATCTATGTGCAATAGAAGCGGCGACCTTGCGGTCGTGGATGTTCCCATAGTATCGACTTTGGGGATGTCTTTCCGAAGATTTGCAGGATGCCTCGGTTCGAGATCTGAGTTTGCCATCGAGTTCTGCCGTCGCTCCGATTTCGAAGCGCGCCGTATCGGATGCCTCCCAATGAGCTAGAAGAATTGAAGAAGCGACTTGGCGAGCTCCAAGCAAAGGGTTTCATCCGTCCCGTTCATCTCCTTGGGGTTGTCAGGTAATCTTTGTGAAGAAGAAGGACAAGACTTTGCGCATGTGTGTTGACTACCGTCCTCTCAATGAAGTGACGGTGAAGAACAAATATCCTCGCCCGTATTGATGATCTTTTGACGGTTATGCGGAGCTCGGTGTTCTCCAAGATTGATCGAGAGTCGGGCTATCATCAAGTCGGATCGAGTGAGGATATTCAGCGGCTTTCACTACTCGTTATGGCTCATGACGAGTACACCGTCATGTCTTTCGGTTTGACCAATGCTCCGGCATTGTTCATGAACCTATGAATTCCGTATTCATGGAGTATTTGGACAAATTTGTGGTGGTTTTTATTGATGACATTCTTATCTATTCCAAGGCGACGAGCATCTTGAGCATCTGAAGATTGTTTTGGGCAAGTTGCGGAACATCGGCTATATGCAAAGTTCAGCAAATGTGAGTTAGTTGAAGGAAGTGGCATTCTTGGGCCATGTTCTTTCAATGGAGGCATAGTTGTGGATCCCACAAAGTCGGCGATGTTCTATCTTGGGGCCACCAAGTCGATCCAGCGATGTGCGGAGTTTTCTTGGTTTAGCGGGCTACTATCGCGCTTTATCGAGAACTTCTCCAAAATCGCAAAGCCGATGGTGAATTGCTTAAGAAGGACAAGAAGTTTGTATGGTCCTCTGCTTGTGATGAGAGCTTTCGGGAGCTCAAGCAGCGATTGACTTGACTCAGTCCTCACTCTTCCCGATATCCGCAAGAGCCGATATTTATTGTGATGCCTCTCGTCGGGGACTTGGGTGTGTTCTTATGCGGGAAGGCAAGGCGGTTGCCTATGCATCGAGCGATTGAGACCTCACGAGCTCAACTATCCCACCCATGATTTAGAGCTTCTGCGGTGGTTCATGCACTCAAGATTTGGCGGCATTATTTGATCGGTAGCTTGTGAGGTGTATTCGACCACAAGAGTTTGAAATACTTATTCACTCGGCGGATCTGAACCTCAGGCAGAGGAGATGGCTAGAATTGATCAAAGATTATGACATGGGTATTCAGTATCATCCTGGCAAAGCCAATGTGGTTGCTGATGCACTTAGTCGAAAGGTGTATTGCAATACTTTGATGATCCAAGAGCAGCAACCTGCACTTCTTGCAGAATTTCAGCGTCTCAACTTGGGTTTGGTTGAGCATGGTTCCCTTGCTGCCTTGGTTGTGCAACCAACCTTGGTGGATCAGATCAAGGCAGCACAGCAATCAGATGATGGCGTGGGTAAAATCAAGCAGAACATCAGGGATGGTTCAGCCAAGTGTTTCACAGAAGATGAACACGGTGTTGTATGGTTTGGGCAGCGTCTCGTGGTCCCAAAGATCCCCGAGTTGCGGGATTTGATCCTTCAGGAAGCCCATGATTCGCCTTTATCCATCCATCCCGGGGCCACTAAAATGTACCAAGATCTGCGTCAGAGATTCTGGTGGACTCGCATGAAGCGCGAGATTGCCAGGTTCGTGGCCAGATGTGACATATGCTGTCGTGTCAAGGCCGAGCATCAACGTCCAGCAGGTCTTCTCCAGCCCTTGCCTATACCAGAATGGAAATGGGATTCCGTTGGTATGGACTTCATCACTGGTCTACCCTGTACTTCTTGAGGAAGGATGCATTATGGGTTATAATTGATCGATTGTGAAGGTGGCCCATTTCCTTCGGTCGCGATCGAAGATTGATGTGAATCGGCTAGCGGATCTTTACATATCCGCATTGTGAGTGCATGGTGTGCCACGAGCGATAGTGTCGGATCGTGGCTCTCTTTTCACTTCCGATTTTGGCACGGCTGCGGGAGGCCATGGGTACCGTCTTTCTTTCGGCTCGGCCTATCATCCTCGGGTGATGGTCGACGGGCGAGTCAACCAAGTTCTAGAAGATATGCTCGTGCTTGTGTTCTTTCCTATGGGAAGAATTGGGAGAAGTGCCTACCACTTGCCGAGTTCTCCTACAACAACAGCTTTCAGGCTAGTCTTGGTATGGCACCGTTTGAGGCTTTGTATGGACGGCGCTGCAGAACACCGTTGAACCGGTGGCGGTGAAAGGCAGTTCTTTGGCCCGGATTCGATCAATGAGGCAGAAAGTCAAGTGCAGTTGATTCGTGAGCACTTGCGCGTAGCTCAGTCCAGGCAGAAGAGCTATGCAGATCGTCGTCGTCGTGAGCTAAGTTTCCAGCCCAATGACTTTGTGTATCTCAAAGTCTCACCTCTGAAGGGACACCGTCGTTTCGGTGTCAAGGGCAAGCTAGCTCCTCGATATGTCGGGCCATATCGCATCATCAAGAAAGTGGGAGCTGTTGCATACAAGTTGGAGTTGCGAGCTACACTCGAAGGGGTGCACGATGTTTTCCATGTGTCACAATTGAAGAAGTGCCTCCGTGTTCCAGCTGAGGAAACGCCCTTGGAAAATATTGATGTGCGGAAGATCGTCTTATCGTGGCGCCCGTTCGTATCCTCGAAGAAGCTGAGCAGAACAAGGAACCGGGTGATCAAGTTCCTTAAAGTTCGTGGTCGAACCACTCAGAGGATGAAGCCACTTGGGAGCGGGAGGATCGTCTCGGCAGTTACCCATCCTTCTTCTCCCGGTGATCGAAATCTCGGGCGAGATTCTGTAAGGGGAGATTTGTAACACCCTAACTTAGGGTTTGTATTTCAAATGTAAAATTTTGAGGAGAAATAAAAACTTTTGTTGTCTCTTCAAATCATTTGAAAGTTTCTACAATTTTCCTAGCAATTTCCAATTTGTAGAATTTAATTCTTGTGATTGGAAATTGTTGATTATCAATTCTAGCCTTCAAACTTGTGATCATCCTCTGAAGCTATTTTTCCTAGCATCTTGATCATCCTATCTACCTCCTGAATTATTTCACAATTTTTAGATTTTGTTTGCTATTTCAAATGGCCAAGTCAACTCTGTTTGAAATCTGGTCAAACTCCTGTACAGCAGCTTGTGAATTTTCTCTAGAATAATGCAGTGCATAAAAGTTCTGGAAAAATTATACAAGGTTGTCCTCTGTCCCTAGTAGCTACCATAAAAATTTCAGAAATTTTTGTAGCTCTGGGTCTACCTCTAAAATTCCCAAACCTTCTCTGTCTTTCAAAACAAAATCTAAAAATCACGTTCCTCGGGCGAACCCAACTCGGGCTCGAGTCCGACCAGCGCCACTTGACTCGGTCGCGTCAACTAGCTGCACCGCGGCGAGTCCAATTGATCGTGGCCGTCCGATGCAAATCGAGCGATCCACGTTGCGTCGCGCAATCGACTGTCCGAATGCATACATCAATCTCGGCCGTCCATTTCGGATCCAGCGGTCGGCATCTTTCCGATAGAGTCGAACCTCGGCTCGCGCCGCTTGCTGCTATCGTTGGTGGTGGTCCCCACTTGCCGACCGTCCTCGTCTTCTCGCGCCTCACCGGGCTCGCGGCGTCGCGTGCATGCTTGCCGCGTACCTGCGCCACGCCACCTATTTGCCCTCGTGTGCGTCAGTAGAGCATCGCGAGCTTCATAACCTCACGCACTCATTCGGTCATCGTTTCCTTCGCTCTCTCACCTTCTCGCCCAAATTTTCCTCTCGTGGGAGAAGAACTTCGGCGTAGCGCCGCCGTTCGAGCCGCCCTTGCAGCGACCGCCTGATCGTGTTCCTCTCGCCTCGCGCCTCCATTTTGCCTATTCCGGGTCCTTGGCGTCCAGTGGATCACGAGGCGGTATCGTCGTCTCGCCTCGGCGATCTCGGCCCGCGAGCTTGCTGGCGTTACGGTGAGTCTCAAGCCTCGGCGTTGGTTCCACTTGATCGCAATGCTCCGCGATGCTCACGGTGGGTTCGTTTACGTCTTTGGTGCATCGTGGAAGCCGTGCGACCGATTTTCTCGAGCTCGGTGTTTCGCCGCCGTGGTGATTCCGGCCGTCTCGGACCTCCTTCGTCGCCATCATCTTGTGCTTATTGTTCACGGGATCAAAGGCGGAGCTGTGGCGCACCTTCAGAGTCTTCGAAGCCCGTGGCGTCTTCTCGCGGAGACGCATCTTCTTCTCCGCCTCCGTTCGCGCGCACTCGCCACGGCGTTTCAGTGACTCCGCGTCACCGTCGCCGAGTTCGCGAGGTCCTTGCGAACCGAAGGTACCACTCACTCGTCTTGAAACTCACCGGTTTGCTAGATCACTGCGCGACCGCGCCGTGCGGTGCTTCGCCGGTGAACCGCCGGTGAAGATTAGTTTAACTCTAATCATGTCTTCTTTGAGTCTCGATTTGTGGGCCTCTCTCGGTAATCACGTTTAGAAATCGTTTAATCCAATCGTTATTTGTTCTGCGGGTCAACGCCATGTGGGCCCATCTTTATCGATTGTTAGTTGTGTAGCACCGATGTGCGTTTTCTCTGTTGGGAAGCGTATTTCTTTGTGAGAGTAGGTTAAGTTTGCGGCGTTGATATGTCAAAGGCGTATTCTTAGAATACGCCGGCGTCGCTTTCGGCGTCGCGGGCTATTCTGGTCGACACTTTGCGCGGGCCCGCTGTCGATGTCCGGGTTAGTTGGTGTCGGTAGGAAAGGGTATAAATGCTTTAGTATTTACGAAATGCTTTTCATTGCCTTTGTTAAATCGTTTAAACTTGTAAAATGCATAACTAATTCAATTTTTATCCAAATTGCATGTAACCAATCTTTATTATTTTTCATTTTAAATGTATTACTTACTAAAATTAGTTTCATCCATGTCTCTGTAGCAAAAATCTGTTATCTAATAAAATGGTGTCTTATGTATCTTCTAAATTAGAAAATGCATATCTTTTCCAATAATTGTCCAAATTCAATGAACCAGTTTTGTAAAATTTCATTTTCAGTATACTAACTGTTAGGATAGGTTTTATACACTGTTTACATTTTATGAAAAGTTGTTAAGTAACTAACTAGTGGCATGTTGTATTTTTAGCTTAGAAAATTCATAGAAAATTATTAGCATCTTAAAATGATTTGTTCTCTGTTTCTAAATTTTGTTATATCTTGTTTAGGCTCTTGTGTGAATTTTGGCATGAGTTGATGTTGTTGTATGCTTAAGTTTTGTCGGTGTTATTCGTCCTTATTTCTTTGTTGTGTTCGATCGTTAGGCTTCGGTATTTGCGGCAACCACGAGGACGATCCTCCGCACCTTATTGAGCAACGGCCGAGTGCAAGCGGTTTGATCATGATTAATCCCAGTATTTTAAAGTTTAATATTTTGTTTCAATTGTATGTATGCATCGCTTAATTTGTGTTAAAATGGTTAGTTAAATCCGTAGTCGCATATCCTGTAGACAAAATATGGATCTCTACTACACCGAGCCTAAGTTATTTCTTGTGATTAGAGATCATTGGATGATCTCTTGTCACTTAGTAGATTCGGGTCAACTTGCTTAGACATGCTTAGTATCGGTAGAGAATGGCGGTTATCGACTTTAGTCGGTAACCTTGATCACCTAAAATTTACTATAACTTTATGTTTTAGCATTTCTGCTGTTTATCGCAAAACTAAAAATGAAAACAAAATGGTTTAGACTTGGGCACAATGGTAAGACGGTGTGATCTGTTGGGTGTATTGGAAAGGTGCCCGAGTCAGTGGGACCGAGTTACTTGCGCCACCGTCTTGAGCATTTTGCGTGCTAACCACACTAGAGTATATGGGACCTCTCTTGACCTAGTACTTTGGCGTGTATTGGCTCAGGGTCGCGGAGGTCGCGGGAGGATGGAGGTGGGAGCATGGTAGTTGTCAGAAAAGCTTTATCCTGAGTGGGTAGTTGTCTTTTCGGCTTTACCATGTAGCGTATGGTGTTTCTACCCATACGAGCGGCTCGAGGTTGATACACAATATTGGAAACAGTCTCGTAGGACTTAGTCGTGCGGCATACCTTGGAAGTGTGCTTTGGCTTAAAGGCGATGCAAGTGTGGGTACATTGGTACACCTGCGGGTTTAAAACTATTCGAATAGCCTCGTCTAGGTTATGGACACGCTCGGATCGCCCCAAGAACTAGACTCCAACATTTAAATTAAAACTTGATGGGTGATGCGAATGCAGGATTCGTGCTATTGTTGTGGTGACTATTGGGATAGTCACTTCTAGGTTGTTTATCTTTCGCTTTTGTTATTATTATCCTTCTTTGTTATTTCAATCTTAAAATGAATTGCAAACTTGCCTTTAAAGCAGTATTACCTTATGGCAAATGAAAATTGGCTTTATGCAAATAAAACATATGGCCTCCACTAGACAAGCTGCATGTAGCATATGAGCAGTGCGCTAGTTCACACGTCGATCTTGCGGGTACAAAGACAATCTTTGTACTCGGTGCTTTGCTTAATGTTTTTGTTGCGAGAGGAAGAAGGTGAGCCTCGGGGCCTCACTACGTGGTGTCTTTGTCGCCGTGGGTGACGACTAGTCTTGGCGGTCGGTCGGATGCCTTGTGGGTTGGAGGCACACCGATTGGCTTTGTTTATAGCCATCTTATGGCACTTTTGCTTCATTGTCGTTGTTGTCTATTTGTGTATCTTGTGGCACTGTCGGCCTATATACGTAATATTGTTACTATTTGTTTATCTTCCGTTTGTAGTGTGATGTTTGGACTCTATGTTTGGAATGGAGTTGATGCATACTTTTGTTGTGAGGTGTGTATACTTTATGCAGGAAGTATACATATCTCGAGGATCGATTTATTTGATTTGTGATGCTAGGACCGGTGGTTGGTTAAGCATTACAAACCAAATAAGCCGGGAATCCTACGAGCTCGTCTGACGCTGTCATTGCCGCCCGAGCTTCGTGGTCTACACCGCCGGCATCGCATGTAGCAAGGCTACCTCGTGGTCGCCTTCGTTTCGCCGGAGCGTCGCCGCAACCCCGACCCCATCGAGCCCGTAGCTCCTCCGCCGCTTAACGCTCGCCGTCGGCCGCCACAGACGTCCCCGACCACCAGTGAGCACACCTACGAGTTCCTCGTGCCACACCCTTCACGTCGGTACCACTCATCTCCGGTGGATCGCCGCTGTTCGCCGGGACCCACGGTTCCCGAGCGCCGCCGCCCTCACCGTAGCCGCGTCAGCGCCACCTCGTCGCCACCTTAGCCCTCGTGCCTACGTGTCGCGTGCGTGGCTGCCTCGTCGGCACGTGCGTGGCACGGTCCACCGGCTCCAGATTCAATCGGCTCGGTAGACTTGGTCTATCGTGAGCCATGTCTCTGACATGTGGGTCCCACATGTCAGTGAATTCTTTTATTTATCTTTTGCCGAAATTCTGAGGGCTGACGTCAGCATTGTGCAATAATCCAATTTTTCTTTAGAGAAATAATTCGGGAAATTCCAGAAAATCCAAATTAGGGTTTCTTTTAGATTTAAAACTTCCAAAGGCCATAACTTTTGCATCCTAACTCCGATTGAGCCCATTCAAATTTCTAAATTTATCTAAATTCAAGCTCTATTTATTGTAAAATCCCAATTTTCAGAGCTTAAAAATCTTTTAATAGTTAGTAGGAAGAAAATTCACCATTTGGATTTGATTTGATTTAAATTCAAAAGCTTAATATTGGAATTTACAAACAAAAACATTTAATGTGAATAATCCCAACATGAACAATAGCCAAAACTATTTTATTTGGGTTCTATGTGCTCAGATATATTTTCTAGATTTTTCTAGAATTTTTCTGAGTACATTTGCTATTTTCTATTGCTTATTTGAATTTCTGGTATTTTCTAAAAAGGAAAAACCTATTTAAAATCTCAGATAATTCCTTGGGCCTAAACCCATTCCTATTCCCTAACCCGGCCCATCTACCTCCGCCGTCGGCCCAAAATCCCGCAGCCCACCTCCACCTCCCGCTCCCGCGCGCGCATGCCGGTCCCACCTGTCAGCCGCAGTCGTGCCGTCCGCCACGCGAGTTCGCCCGAGCCGCCGCCACTGACTTGTGGGCCCCTCGAGGCGTACTGTTCATCATCTTCCTCTCGGACTCTAGAGTCCGTGTCCGAGCCGGGTTGTGCCGCCGTGCCGCTCGCGGACTCCTCGCTCCCGGGCACTATTTAAAGCCGTGACCGCGTCACGAGGATCGCCCCGCACTCCGCCGCCTTTTCCCCAAGACCAGGAACCCTAGAGCGCCGCCTTTTCGCCGGGATTGGAGCTCGAACCCTAGCACCGCCGAGGAGCTCTTCGTCAGATTGTGCCGCCGTCGGTGAGCCCCGGTCACCATCAAGCCCAGCCTCGAGTTCGCCGCATCACGGCCTACATGATGCGCGCGTTATCTTCGTCGGAGGACCCCTGGTTCGCCGTCGCCTCTTCAAGCCATGCCGCTCCGCCGCTTAGCTCGTCACCGCCGCCGTCGTGGTCGTCGCCGACGAGATCTAACCGCGTCACCACCTTCGTCGTGTCGCGCCGGTCCAGATGCGCATCTTCGCCGTCGCCTAATCGCCGCCGTCGCTAAAACCGAAGGTCGCCGGAGCCCTGCCGACGTTTGGTCGACGTGGCGGTCCCCGTCAGCCGCCACCTCAGCCCGCCGCCTCCGTGTCGTCTACGTGGCAGCCCACGTCAGCCGCCAGTCAGCGCCCGCGTGCCACCTCGCAACCCTAACCCTAGATCCATCTCGCGTGGACTTGGTCCACGGTGCACCGAGCCACTAACATGTGGGTCCCACCTGTCAGGCCAACTGTCACCCCGTCCGAACGTCCTCAACTGACGTCAGTGTTGCGCAATATTCTGATTTTTCTTCAGAGAAATAATTCGGAAATTTCAGAAAATCCAAATTAGGGTTTCTTTTAGATTTCCAATCTTCCAAAGCTCATAACTTTTGCATCCTAACTCCGATTAAGCCCATTCAAATTTCTAAATTTGTCTAAATTCAAGCTCTATTTATCTGAGATTTTTATTTAATTTTTGGAGCTTGTTTTCCCTCTGTTATTTATTTGTTTTGTTTGTTTTTATTTCATTTGCGAGTAGACATCGATTCGTCGGGAAATTTTGTGGAAGAAGGAGCACCCCAAGATCAAGACCAGTACATAGACCTTTTCCAAGGCAAGTCATACCTTTGATCATCTTGAACCCAGTTTTCAAATTACTTTGTGTTAAATTAATGCATTCTACTTTAATTATTTATTTAAATGCTTTGGGCATAGTTATTATCCAACTTGTTATCACACCTTGGCCTTGTATGTCATATTTCCTTGTCACCCTAGATTGGTTACTAGTTGGTATTATTATAGCACCAACGTGGGTTGGTTAGATGCGAGTACAATTGCTTAGCCATGCTACGAGTCTCACATCATATGTAAGTTGCAAATACTAATTATGACTAAGTGACTATGGAACTTCGTGTAAAACTGTGTGCTATGTGTTATTACTTCGTGATGGCATGTGTTGCACTAAAACCAACTGGGTGGTAAAGGATTTAGACTGAGGCAAGTGGTGGAGACTGTGTGACATGGTGGTCTATGTGATGGGAATGATGGTCTTTGTGACTTAGTTAGAACTTGGAAGTCTTGCCTTGGTCAATTAAAGACTTAACTTTGTGCGCCATTGAACTGAGCCTTACTGTACGACCACATGCCTGGTATGGGACGGGCCTAACTTAGTAAGTTTTGCATTCTCGGCATTGATGTTCAGTGGATAGGTTAGGTCAGTGTGTGACAGGTGGAGGTGTGACTACTTGGTGGTTGCATCGCGGGACGATCGTCTTCCCCGTCCAAAACGGTGTGTGTTATACCAATTCTATGTGAGTGGTATAGCGGTTTGTAAGCACACTGGGAATGTCAATGTTTGAGATGAAGTTTCCGAACTGTTTTGTTACGATTGGTGCTTGCTACAATAGTTGTATCTTGTGGGTAAAGTGTACAACCTCTGCAGAGTGTTAAACAATCTATTTGAATAGCCGTGTCCGCGGTCATGGACATGCTCGGGGATTTCACATGAGGGGTAGTTTTCATAAAATGTGGGAATGGGAGCTGTGTGATCTAAATCATATGGCTATGTGAAATAATCTGTTTAGCTGTGTGTCTTTGTGGAAACAACTGTTAAATTAATATTGTTTATTTGTTTTGAATTATGCTTTCAATCTATTTTTTGTATTCAATTGCAAATGTTGCTTTTATGCAAAAGAACCACGGAAGCCTTTTTCCTTGGAATAAGCCCGCATCTATACATTGCATTCTGTGGTATGATTTGCGAGTATGGTTGTGTACTCACGCTTGTTGTAAAACTTGCGCCCAAACCTACAGAAAAGGAGGAGTCTACGCCTGCTTTCGAGGAGGAGTTCGCTGAAGGCTGATCGATCGTTAAGGTCTGGATCCCAGTCGGTTGCCTGTGGTGAATTGGTGGGATCTACGCTGGAGTTTTCCGTTCATTCCGCTTTATTTCTGTTAGCCTGCGTGGCTTAATAAGTGTAAACTTCGACCATAAGGTCAAAACCCTTATTTGTTATTCAAACTAATCGTTTACTTTATTTATCGCTTGCGTGGATCGATATTTACTGTGTTAACCTGTGTGCACTAGCGTGATCTGGACTAGTGCAAGATACACGAGGGTTCCGTAATCGTAATTCTGGGTCCCGACAGAGGTGGTATCAGAGCCATACTGACTGTAGGTCTTGACCTTAGTTAGATTGGCCGTCTTTAGAGTGTCCAAATTATTTTCTAAAGGAAAAATTAACTTGCAAGGTTAATTAATTGCTTAACTCTCCTCATATCTCTCTCGCCTCAACTATTGCTATAATCCTTTCTCTCCCCGCTGTTTTAAAGTTGCTCTTACCCTGTTCGTCTGTCTTGACAGATGCCTCGTCTTCAGAGCTATGGTGAGCGCACTGGGGGGTACACTGCCGAGCTTTGGAAGCTGTTGCAGGTTCTTGGAGGTTTTGATCGTCCACTGTACGTCGGCAACAACTGGACAGTGAATGGACAAAACCGTGGAGTGATTTGTCGCCTGACGATCTACGCCAGGGGGAACGACAAGGCAAGCCAACCTTCGCACGTCTCGGTGAGGAAGATCACATGGCTGGAAGGTATCCAGGAGTCATCGCGCTTGTCCATGCTGCGTATCTGCAACATCTACGCACGGGAGCTTCAGGACACCGTCTTCCGTTACCACCCCAGAGCTGCAGCCGTGGACTTGCCAGCACGCTACCCGTCCACAGAAGGAGAGAGCAACGCTACAGTCGTGCACCTCGCACAGTTTGTGGCCGCCCAGGAGGAAGCTTTGGAGAGAACCATCACGGAGCTGGATCATGTCTATGAAGCCTTGCAGAGAGCTGAAGAGAAGGTCGCCACTCTGCAAGAGATCCTCTACGACCAAGTCCCCGAAGAAGAGGAAGACCCCGAGGAGGATTCTGAAGAAGATCCGGAGGAAGGCCCAGTTGAGCCCGAAGAAGATCCAGAGCGAGGAGCAGCGGTGAGCGATTGCACTGAACGCGCTGCTCTGCCGCACGATTCGTGGCATCGGATTAGTTTGCCAAGATGCCGGCTCACTTCTGAGTCTACAGCCGTCAGGAGCGTCGCCGCGGTTGTGGAGGCTTTATTGATTAGTTCGTTTTAGTCTCGGTCTTTTCAGGCTTAGCCAGTTTCAGTTTAGTGAGTCGCCCTTTAGGCGGTAGTTTTGTGTGCTTAGGTCGTTGTTTCTTTTTGTGTGCGAGTATGAGCTGCAAAGGCCCTTAGGCATTTGTTGCGGCAGTGAGGACCCGGTTTATTCTGGCTTGTACTGTTTAACCATCCACTTGGTCCTAACGGTACAAATCAAAGAAACCAAGCCTCGAGATATGTATACTTCCTGCACTGCAGTGATACACACCCTGTTACAAAATCATGCATCAATTCCATTCATACACATAGAGCCAAGCAAAAGCAACAATCGAAAGACATAGATAATATAAAAGAGTTATTACAAAGAGAGGCCGACCAGCCAAAAGTCATACAAATAAGTAAATACACAATGAAGCAAAATGGCCATAAGATGGCGATAAACAAAAGCCAATCGGTGTGCCTTTACCTACAAGGCAACCAACCGGACCGCCAAGCTAATCGTCCTGCAGACAGCGCGCAACACAACTCACAAAAGTGAGGCCCTTGGGGCTCACCTTCTTCCTCTGCAACAATTATTATTAAGCAAAGCGGTGAGTACAAAACTTGTTTTTGTACTCGCAAGACCGACGTGTGAGATAACGTAACTATAATTAACTACATGCAAGCTTTATTTAAGTGGATGAGGCTCTGGACTTATTTTCAGCATAAAGCAAGTTTTCATTTGCAATAGGGTAATAGATTCAAAGCAAGTTTGCAATTAACTTTTATGGTTCAAATAAAAGAGAGACAAAAATAACAATAGATAGATGACAACACCAACCTAGAAGTGACTAACCCATAGTCACCACAACAATAGCATGAAGTACCCCTTCATACCACCCATGTCAAGTTTAAGTTTTTAAAAGGTTGTAGTCTATGTAACATCCCAATTTTGGGCTTGTGTTTCAAATGTAAGAAAACGAGTAGAAATTAAAACTTTTTCTTACATCATGTGTTTCCCGTTTGTATTGGACAAGTATTGTACAAGACTTATGGAAATGCAAAGTCACAAGTCTTTTGATACAAATCCTGTTCCTTCAAAAACATTCTTGTCAAATGTTTTGATCATCCTCTGGAAATATTTTTCCTAGGTTCTTGGGATGATATGTGACCCTCTGAAAAATTTCACAATTTTTAGAAATTGTTTGAATATTTTTGGAGGGTAGTCAAACTGTTTGACTCTCATCAAACATTAAAACAGAGCCTTGCAGAATTTTGGGAGGTTTATTCACAGTATAAAAACCTCTGAAAATTTTACACAAGGTTAATATCTGAGTTAGCAAGCTCCTGTAAAATTTTCATAAATTTTGGAGTTAATTTGCTATCTCAAATAAATCTTTCAAAGTCTCTGTTTTTATTTCAAAGTCAAACTTGGTTTTACTGTTACTCGGGTTCGAGTCGGACTCGGGCTCGAGCCAATTGATTCGGTCCAGTCAACTAACTGCACCGAGCCACCCTTTCAAAACGCGCGTGCGATATCAGCCGTTGGATTCAGATCGCGTGGCCCACGTTCGTGTAAGCATTCGGACCCTCCGGTTACATTAACAAATTGGGACCGTTGGATCTCGATCCAACCGTCCAGATTCCTGAGGGCAACCGGACTGTCCGGCGAACTCGTTTAATCGTGACCGTCCATTTTTAATCCAACGGTCGTGGCTCGTCTTCTCTGTTCTTCTTCCTCCTCGGCTTCTCCGGGCGCGCGGGCGTTCATGGCAGAGAGAAAGAGAGGGCATGGGGGGCTTGTGGTGTCACCTCAAGTTGCTTTCGTCAACGTCTCTCTGCAATGCATTTAATGCGCATGCAGCTTTCTCCTCCATGGTCACCGTGCTCACTTGCTCCCATCATTTCGTGGTCCATGGCGCACCATGAACCGAGCTCACCATGGGCTCATGTTCTTGCTCAAAACCTAATTCCTTTCCTATAAATAGCCCCTCTAGGTCCTCCAGTGTTCTTTTGCACTACACCTAGCTACTCTACGTGTTTGAGCTCAAAACCATCTCAAACCTTCAATCCACCATTGTTGACCGAGTGCTCCCATGGCGCCTTGGTGTCCAGTGGTTTATCTTCAACATTTCTTGCACCCTTTTGAACTCCTCAACCTCCTTGTATTTCCCTAACTTGATTTTGGGTTGCATTCACAGAATCACTCAATTTTAAGTTTGGAGATTTTCAGTTAGTTTCACCCCTTTCTTCTCCTCAGGTAAGTGATTCTTTTGCAATTACTTGCTTTTGGAACCTCTTTGAGCTATAATGAAGCTGTGGTGATGATTTGGTTCCACTCATTTTGCTTAGAACCTCATCTTCCACTTCATCTTCTTCGCTCGGTGGACTTCATCGTGTTCAAGTCTTCCCGCCATCTTTGGAGCTCCTCTCGGTTAAGGTAGCTCCTATATAGTCCCTAGAAGTCATGGCACTCGCTTCCTTGGACCGCAGTGAGCATTTTGCTATTTTCGTGTTTTGCCGTGTCGGCCTTCATCTTTGTTTTCCGGCTCGGCGTTCCTGCACCTCCACCGCGGCGAGGTCACCACCGTTGGGTCCGCAACACTATTGCGAACCCATTTTGATAGTTTGTGGGCGCCGCCGCGACCGGAGTCGCCGGCGACAAGCCGTCAAAGCCACTCGGGTTTTGCCGGTTGAGAAGCTCCGTTTTCGTCATCTGATTAGGGCACATTAATTGCTAATCATTAGTTGTTAATTGTGTCTTAATCATTATTATTGAGCCACTGACCAGTGGGCCCAATCTCCTTAAATCAATCTCTGTTTCACTCCACACTGTTCCGACATCATTAATGCCTAATCATTGCTTAATTAAGTGAGTCGGCATTTAATCGCTGTCGGAATTAACCTCTGGGTCGCTGACTTGTGGGCCCGAGGGTTTAAAATCAAATCTCAGCAGTCATTAGAATCTATTTAATGTCAATCATTAGAATCACTAATTCGGTCTTAACCGCCCGCTAGTCGCCGACTTGTGGGCCCAAGGTGCACTGTCGCGTGGGTTAAATCGTTGCGGTCGTGACTCGTAGTCACTGACATGCGGTCCCACTCGTCAGTACCTCTTTTTGAACTTCGATCTATAGCCGCCGTCCATTTTGTGATCTGCGGCCCAGATCTTGCATGCATTCGGACCATCCGGTTCCCCTCGTCGTCCTGGGCCATCGATCTTGCGATCGATGGCTGAGATCGTGTGTGCAATCGGACAATCCGGTTGTTGGTGCGTTCTGGGCCGTCCATCTGTCGATCTGCGGCTGGGATTGGCCCAAGCCACCGCACCGTCCGGTTGCATACACTCGTGTGAGCCGTTGGATCTTGATCCAACGGTGGGTTTCATTTGGGTTTCGCGCGCGTGCGCTATTTTCGGCGCGCGTAAGCCGTAGGATGTTAGATCAAGGGTTGTGGGGTTGTCCACGTCATTTCCTTTTTATTGGATTGTTCCGTATTTCGGTAAGCAATTGTTTATCAACTGAAAATAATATAAAAACTTTAGAAACTCATAACTAATTCATTTTAATCGCTTTTAGTTAATTCCAATCGTAATAAATTATGTTATCACTTTAGCTCATTATAAAAATGGATTTAAGCATGTTCGATGAGAGAAAATTATATAACTAGGAATAACTTGGTTTCGTCATTTTGAATATTCCGAAAATGGATAAAGCGTTAGAAAATGCATATCTTGCTCTGTGTATGTCCAAAATGAATGATTCCAACTTTGATAAATTTGTTATCAACCCAATGTTAATGTAAAAATGATGGTAAGTCCAAGATTGTAAAGGGAACCTTGATTAATGATTTAGTACCTATTTTCACATTTAGAAAATTCGGAAGGTTTATAAAATGCACAAGTAATTCTCTGTAACTGCAAAATATATATGATAAATTCTAGAAAACCCTCTGTTGGTATACTTCATTTGTAAATTAGTTTTGAACATATTTATGTTCTGGAAAGTGCATTATGCTAATTTTGCATCTTAGAAAAATCATAACTAAATCACTTTAACTCCAAATGACCTGAAATTTTTATGGGTTACCTCTATACCAGTAGGTAGCTACCATAAAAATTTCAGCTTCAAAATCTTTCTAGAAAATATTTTTGCTACAGTGCTAATTATGGTAGAAAATGTGTTTTTAGGTAATATCTTTTGCACCGCAATTCCAAATTAGGTTTTTCAGTTTCTATGTCTTGGTATATTTGTATTCTACCTTGTGTATAAATTTCGTTGTATTTGGATAATTTTTGCTTGCTCTTTTGTTTAAGTGTTGCTAGTCTTATTGGTTGTTCTTGGTTCTTTTGCCTCTCGCTTAGGATTCGACATTTGCGGTAATCCCAGAACGACCCTCCACAATGATTGAGCAACGACAAGCGAGCAAGCAGCAGTTTGATCATGTTAATCCCAGTATTTTAAGTATTTATGTTGATTACAAATTCTATGTATGCATTGCTACTTTGTTTTAATAGTTGGCCTAGTAGATGCATTTCCTTAGCAAATGATTATCCTCTACTACCATGAGCCTAGGTTACTTGCTGTGATTTAGAGTTCGTGGATGGGCTCTTGTCACTTAGTAGTTGCGAATTAATTGCTTAGCCATGCTTAGCTTCGGTAGAAATGGGCGGTTATCGACTTGTCGATAACCTTGATCACACAAAACTTATTATGATTTATGATTTCCACCTTGTGCCATGTCTACTTATGAAAACTAAAACTGAAAACAAAATGATTTAGACTTGGGCACAATGGTATGTTGGTGTGATTTTCGGGTGTGACTGGAATGGTGCCTGAGTCAACAAGGACCGAACATCTTGTTACACTAAACCAAGCATTTTAGCGTGCTAACCACATTAGAGGGTATGGGACCTCTCTTGACTTAGTACTTTGGCGTGTATTGCCCTCGGGTCGCAGGAGGTCGCAGGAGGGATGGTGTTGGGAGCATTGTAGTGTCCGAAAGACTTCACCCGTGATGGGATTTGTTGTCTTTCGGCTTGCAATGTAAGCGTATGGTGTTTCTACCCATACGAGCGGCTCGTGGTTGATACACAATATTGGAAAAAGTCTCGTAGGACTTAGCCGTGCCAACATACCTTCGGAAGTGTGCTTTGTGGCTTAAAGGCGGTCTGAAGTGTGGGTACATTGGTACACCCCTGCAGGGTTAAAACTATTCGAATAGCCTCGTCCTAGGTTATGGACACGCTTGGCAAGGTCTTTCAAGAGTTAGACTACAACCTTTTAAATTAAAACTTGATGGGTGAGTGCGAATCGGGATTAGTGCTATGTTGTGGCGGCTATTGGGATAGTCACTTCCGGTGGTTACTTGTATGTATCTTTACTTCATTTACTTTGATAACAAAACAGATTTGCAAACTTGCTTTTGAAATATATTACATTATTGCAAATAAAGTTGGCTTCATGCAAATGAGACATACAACCTCCACCTAAATAAGCTTGCATGTAGTTTATGAATAGGTGCGCTATTCCACACGTCGATCTTGCGGGTACAAAGATAATCTTTGTACTCGGATGCTATGCTTAATTGTTCATTGCGAGAGGAAGAAGGTGAGCCCGAGGGCCTCACTTTGCGAGCTGTGTTGTGGTAGCTTATGGGCGACTAGCTTGGCGGCCCGGTCGGTTGCCTTGTGGGTGTATGGCTAACCGGTCGACTTTTGTTCTAGCCATCTTATGGCGCTTTTGCTTCCGCTGTCATTCTTGTATATTGTTCTATTTGGCCGGTCGGCTCTCTTTTGTAATAACTTTACTTTATGTCGTTGTTGGACTTAGTAATGTATGTTGTATGGAAATGATGTGTAATTTTGTGATGATGTGCATATGTTGCAATTCTGGGAAACATATGCCCATCGAGGCTTAGAATGTTTAATTAGTAATGCTAGAACCAATTGGAGGTTAAGTGTTACTAGTTAAATATTCCGGGTCCTCACAAAGTTGGTATCAGAGCCATACTGACCGTAGAAACCCCTAGCTTGGTCGCTTTTAGAATATTTTGAAAACTTACTTTCAAAAGGTTTGTAAAACTTAAGTAAGTTCTCTAATTTTTCTCCTTACCTGTCTTAGCTTGCTCATCTCACCTTACTCTCACTTAAGTTTGAAAAAGTTGTTCCTCTCTTCCTTTCCAAAAATTAGCCTTTATCGATTAGCTTGGTTTTGGGAGAAACATGAGAGCTTGGAGAAAAGAATTTGGACAGCTAGCTAGTGGTTAGTAATTCGGTAGGAAATGAGAGGTAAGTTCAACTAAAACTTGTGGGAATGAAAGGGGTAAGAAGTGATATGAGATTAGCTAATGCCTATACTCTATTAGGTGGTTATACCTTGATCTTTGGACTGTTTGGAGCTAGAATTTAGTGCTGAAATTTTGGGTCTTCTCAAACGATTACTCGTTCTTCCATACGGGTTAGTCGTTTCGGGGAGTTGATTTGTTGATTGTTGGTCTTGTACTCTTGGTGGTTATTCCTGAGCCCTTTTTCTTGAGTTTGCATTTCTTTGCCTTCTTTTTATCTCGGGCTTGTAGCTAACTTATCTTAGTGAATCAGGATGGCTGGTGGGACACGAGCGCCGGAATCACCGTAGTCCCGATGAGGAGCTTCCCCTCCTCCGACCATGGCGGAAGTCCTCATGCAAATCGAACGCAATCGTTCGGAGGACCGCAGTCTTTGGAGGTCATCGCCAGGAACACCTCTACTCCCTCTGGTGCCTCTGGATCTGGAGGTGGTCACCAGTGCTCGTGGGGACTTGCGGAGTTCCTCCGCATCGACCTCCTACCTTCTCCCGATCCGAGGATCCCTTGGACGCAGACGATCGGCCGCGCGTCGGTTGAGCGAAGCTCAACGTTGCTCGCCGCCGGGAGGCGAGGCGGGCGCACTTTTCGCATCCCATCAGTTGGAGGGTGCGGCACTCTCATGGTGGGAGAATTTCCTCGCCATGCAGCCCGCGGGACACGTGGTCTCGTGGGAGGAGTTCCGGTCAGCTTTCCGTCGGGCCCATGTCCCCGCCGGCCTGATGAAGCTGAAGAAGAAGGAATTCCTTGCGCTCAAACAGGGGCGCAAATCTGTGACTGAGTACCTCCATGAGTTCAACCATTTGGCGAGGTACGCTCCTGCTGAGGTGGCCACTGATGAGGCCAAGCAGGAGAAGTTCATGGAGGGTTTGTCTGAGGAGCTTCAGGACAAGCTCTCTATTGTGGACTTCCCCGACTTCCAGACCTTGGTGGACAAGGCCATCATCGCCGAGCACAAGGCGAGAGCGCTGGGCGAGTCCCGCAAGCGCAAGTGGGAGGCTCGATGCCGCCGCAGGCCGGCCTCGTTCGTCCCGTGTTGGACTGCACGGTGGCCCGTTCTTTGGCTTCACCACCGCCGAGGCCTTCAAAGACCGCCCACGTCCTCCGCAGCCGTGGCTCGATCGCGTGCACTGCGACCCAGCCAGGCGGTGTTCCCGCAACCCCGCGGCCGACGTCACCTGCTTCTACTGCCACGACAAGGGCCACTACGCGAGTAGTTGTCCTAAGAAGACTGGAGCGGCCCCTCGTCCTAATGGAGGACGCGGGCAAGGGAGTGGTCACCACCGACCGAAGACCCGGGCTTGGGAGCGGCCGAGTCAACCATATCTCGGTGAGGAGGCACAGAGGCGCCCGACGTGGTGTTGGGTACGCTCCTTGTTAATTTGCGTCTGCTACGCTTTATTTGACTCGGAGCTTCGCATTCTTTTATTTCGAGGTCTTTTCTTTGTTGATTGTGGACTTCACTGTGTTCCTTTGGGATTCCATCTGTGATTCGCTCCGGTTCGGAAATGAGAGCGACCAAGTATGCGGGATGTTCCTATCCACATCGAAGGAGTGGGATTCTTGGCGAATCTTATCCTCGCTCGACTCGGTGGCGTCCCGATGTGATTCTTGGCATGGATTGGTTGTCCCAACACTTGGGGCAAATCGATTGTGCGGAAAGATTGTCTACCTCACCACCCTTCAGTGAACAGGTTGGTTTTCGCGCAGCTTGCGAGAGCCCCATCTTTATGTCCTTGAAGCGAAGCCAAGATTGGAGATTCACGACGTCCCCACGGTGTGTGACTTCGCGGATGTCTTTCCCAAGATTTGCCGTGGATGCCTCCGGTTCGAGATCCGAGTTTGTGGTCGAGTTGCTGCCCTGCATCGCCCCTATTTCTAAGAGGCCGACGCATGCCTCCTAATGAGTTGGAGGAGTGAAGAAGCAACCGGGTGAGCTGCAAGAGAAGGGTTTTATCCGTCCTAGCTCATCTCCTTGGGGTTGTCCAGTTATCTTTGTGAAGAAGAAGGACAAGACCTTGCGCATGTGTGTTGATTACCGTCCGCTTAATGAGGTGACGGTAAAGAACAAGTATCCTTTGCCCCGTATTGATGATCTTTTCGATCAATTGACCGGAGCACGAGTCTTCTCCAAGATTGACTTGAGACTGGGCTATCATCAAGTCGATCGTACGAGGATATTCCTAAGACGGCTTTTGCTACTCGTTATGGTCTTTACGAGTACACCGTCATGTCTTTTGGTTTGACTAATGCTCCTGCTTTATTCATGAACTTAATGAACTCAATATTCATGGAGTATTTGGATAGGTTTGTGGTGGTGTTCATCGATGATATCCTTATCTACTCCAAGAGTGAAGAAGAGCATGCTGATCATCTTCAGCTTGTGTTGGGCAAGCTGCGTGAGCACCACCGTATGCCAAATTCAAAGCAAGTGCGAGTTCGGTTGAAGGAAGTGGCATTCTTGGGCCATGTTCTTTCAAAGGAGGTGTGGTCGTGGATCCTAGTAAGGTCGGTGATGTGCTATCTTGGGGTCACCCAAGTCGATCCACGGATGTGCGGAGTTTTCTTGGGTTGGTGGCTACTATCGCCGCTTCATCGAGAATTTCTCCAAGATTGCAAAGCCTATGACCGAATCGCCAAGAAAGACAAGAAGTTTGAGTGGTCCGCTGCGTGTGATGTGAGTTTTCGGAACTCAAGAAGCGATCGACCTCACTTGAGTGCTTGTTCTCCCGATATTCACAAGAGTTTTGATATCTATTGTGATGCTTCGTCGTGGTCTTGGTTGTGTTCTTATGCGTAGGAGGGCAAGGTTGTGGCCTATGCATCGCGCGCTTGAGGCCTCATGAACTCAACTATCCCACCGATGACTTGGAGTTAGTCGCGTGGTCCATGCACTCAAGATTTGGCGGCATTATCGATTGGTAACCGTTGTGAGGTGTATTCACCACAAGAGCTTGAAGTACTTGTTCACCCAAATGATCTGAACCTCAGGCAAAGAAGATGGTTGGAGTTGATCAAGGACTATGACATGGGTATTCAGTACCATCCGGGCAAGGCCAATGTCGTTGCTGATGCACTTAGTCGTAAGGTGTATTGCAACATGTTGATGCTCCAAGAGCAGCAGCCTACCCTCATTTCAGAATTCCAGCGCCTCAATTTGGGTTTGATCGAGCGCGGTTCTCTTGCTACATTGGTTGTGCGACCAACCTTGGTGGACCAAATCAAGGCGGCACAGCAGACAGATGCCGGTGTGAGCCAGATCAAACAGAACATCAAGGATGGGATGGCCAAGTGCTTTTCAGAGGACGAACATGGCGTTGTGTGGTTTGGGCAGCGTCTTGTGGTTCCTAAGGTCATGGAATTGCGGAATATGATTCTCCGCGAAGCCCATGACTCTCCTTTGTCTATTCACCCCGGGGCTACCAAGATGTATCAGGACCTTCGTCAGAGATTCTGGTGGACCCGAATGAAGCGTGAGATTGCCAAGTTCGTTGCCGAGTGCGACGTGTGCTGTCGTGTGAAGGCTGAGCATCGGCCCAGCAGTCTTCTTCGCCTTTGCCGTGCAGTGGAAGTGGGATTCGTTGGCATGGACTTCATCACCGGATTGCCCGCGCCGTCCAAAGGAATGATGCCATTTGGGTCGTGATCGACAAAGTTGACTAAAGTGGCACATTTCCTTCCCCGTCAAGACGCAGCTTCGTGTGGGGCCTTTGGCCGAACTTTATGTCTTGAGGATTGTGAGTCTTCACGGTGTGCCGAAGACGATTATTTCTGATCGTGGTGCACTTTTCACCTCGCGGTTTTGGCATAGTCTGCAAGAGGCTATGGGGACCCGCCTTCATTTCATTACAGAGCCTTTCATCCTCAGACTGATGGCCAGACGGAGCGAGTCAACCAAGTGTTGGAAGATATGCTCCGTGCTTGTGTTCTTTCCTATGGGAAGAAGTGGGAGAAGTGCCTACCATTTGCTTGAGTTCTCCTACAACAACGCTTTCAGCCGCCTTGGCATAGCACCATTTGAGGCCTTGTATGGAAGGAGATGTAGAACCCCATTGAACTGGTCGAGATCGTGAGCGGCGATTTCGGCCCGATTCGATCAATGCGCCGAGTCAAGTTCGATGGATCCGCGAGCATCTGCGCACGCCCATCCGGATAAAAGAGCTATGCGGTCGCGTCGCCGTGAGTTGAGCTTTGAGCCTGATGACTTTGTGTATCTCAAAGTCTCACCCTTGAAGGGCCATCAGCGTTTTGGCATCAAGGGCAAGTTGGCTCCTCGATATGTTGGGCCTTACCGCATCATCGAGAGAGTTGGAGCAGTTGCATACAGATTGGAGCTACCAGCTGCACTTGAGGGTGTGCATGATGTGTTCCATGTTTCACACCTGAAGAAGTGCCTCCGTGTCCCAACTGAGGAAACTCCGTTGGAAACTCTCGATGTGCAGGAGGATTTGACCTATCGCGAGCATCCTGTTCGCATTCTTGAGGAATCTGAACGGAGAACGAGGAACCGTGTCATCAAGTTCCTTAAGGTTCAGTGGTCAAACCATTCCGAAGATGAAGCAACTTGGGAGCGAGAAGATCGCCTTCGTGCAGATTTTCCTTCTTTCTTCTCCGAGTAAACGGAATCTCGGGTCGAGATTCTTGTAAGGGGGGGAGAGTTGTAACATCCCAATTTTGGGCTTGTGTTTCAAATGTAAGAAAACGAGTAGAAATTAAAACTTTTTCTTACATCATGTGTTTCCCGTTTGTATTGGACAAGTATTGTACAAGACTTATGGAAATGCAAAGTCACAAGTCTTTTGATACAAATCCTGTTCCTTCAAAAACATTCTTGTCAAATGTTTTGATCATCCTCTGGAAATATTTTTCCTAGGTTCTTGGGATGATATGTGACCCCTCTGAAAAATTTCACAATTTTTAGAAATTGTTTGAATATTTTTGGAGGGTAGTCAAACCTGTTTGACTCTCAGTCAAACATTAAAACAGAGCCTTGCAGAATTTTGGGAGGTTTATTCACAGTATAAAAACCTCTGAAAATTTTACACAAGGTTAATATCTGAGTTAGCAAGCTCCTGTAAAATTTTCATAAATTTTGGAGTTAATTTGCTATCTCAAATAAATCTTTCAAAGTCTCTGCTTTTATTTCAAAGTCAAACTTGGTTTCTTGTTACTTGGGTTCGAGTCGGACTCGGGCTCGAGCCAATTGATTAGGTCGATCAACTAAGCGCACCGAGCCACCCTTTCAAAGCGCGCGTGCGATATCACCGTTGGATTCGGATCGCGTGGCCCACGCTCGTAAGCATTCGAACCTCGGTTACATTAACAAATTGGGACCGTTGGATCTCGATCCAACCGCCCGTTCTGAGGCAACCGGATCGTCCGGCGAACTCGTTTAATCGTGACCGTCCATTTTTAATCCAACGGTCGTGGCTCGTCTTCTCTCGTTCTTCTTCCTCCTCGGCTTCTCGGCGCGCTCGTTCATGGCGAGAGAAAGAGAGGCATGGGGGCTTGTGGTGTCACCTCAAGTTGCTTTCGTCAACGTCTCTCGCAATGCATTTAATGCGCAAGCTTTCTCCTCCATGGTCACCGTGCTCACTTGCTCCCATCATTTCGTGGTCCATGGCGCACCATGAACCGAGCTCACCATGGGCTCATGTTCTTGCTCGAAACCCTAATTCCTTTCCTATAAATAGCCCCTCTAGGTCCTCACAGTGTTCTTTTGCACTACACCTAGCTACTCTCTGTTTTGAGCTCAAAACCATCTCAAACCTTCAATCCACCATTGTTGACCAGAGTGCTCCCATGGCGCCTTGGTGTCCAAAGGTTTATCTTCAACATTTCTTGCACCCTTTTGAACTCCTCAACCTCCCTTGTATTTCCCTAACTTGATTTTGGGTTGCATTCACAGAATCACTCAATTTTAAGTTTGGAGATTTTCAGTTGGTTTCACCCCTTTCTTCTCCACTCCTAAGTGATTCTTTTTGCAATTACTTGCTTTTGGAACCTCTTTGAGCTATAATGAAGCTGTGGTGATGATTTGGTTCCACTCATTTTGCTCAGAACCTCATCTTCCACTTCATCTTCTTCGGCTCCGGTGGACTTCATCGTGTTCAAGTCTTCCCCGGCCATCTTTGGAGCTCCTCTCGGTTAAGGTAGCTCCTATATAGTCCCTAGAAGTCATGGCACTCGCTTCCTTGGACTGCAGCGGAGCATTTTGCTATTTTCGTGTTTTGCCGTGTCGGCCTTCATCTTTGTTTTCTGGCTCGCCGGCGTTCCAGACCTCCACCGCCGGCGAGGTCACCACCGTTGGGTCCGCAACACTATTGCGAACCCATTTTGATAGTTTGTGGGCGCCGCCGCGACCGGAGTCGCCGGCGACAAGCCGTCAAAGCCACTCGGGTTTTGCCGGTTGAGAAGCTCCGTTTTCGTCATCTGATTAGGGCACATTAATTGCTAATCATTAGTTGTTAATTGTGTCTTAATCATTATTGTTGAGCCACTGACTAATGGGCCCAATCTCCTTAAATCAATCTCTGTTCACTCCACACTGTTCCGACATCATTAATGCCTAATCATTGCTTAATTAAGTGAGTCGGCATTTAATCGCTGTCGGAATTAACCTCTGGGTCGCTGACTTGTGGGCCGAGGTTTAAAATCAAATCTCGTGATCATTAGAATCTATTTAATGTCAATCATTAGAATCACTAATTCGGTCTTAACCGCCCTGCTTAGTCGCTGACTTGTGGGCCCAGTGCAATGTGCGCGTGGGTTAAATCGTTGCGGTCGTGACTCGTAGTCACTGACATGCGGTCCCACTCGTCAGTACCTCTTTTTGAACTTCGATCTATAGCCGCCGTCCATTTTGTGATCTGCGGCCCAGATCTTGCATGCATTCGGACCATCCGGTTCCCCTCGTCGTCCTGGGCCATCGATCTTGCGATCGATGGTCGAGATCGTGTGCAATCGGACAATCCGGTTGTTGGTGCGTTACGGGCCGTCCATCCGCCGATCTGCGGTGGGATTGGCCCAACCACCGCGACCGTCCGGTTGCATACACTCGTGTGAGCCGTTGGATCTTGATCCAACGGTGGGTTTCATTGGGTTTACAGCGCGCTTATTTTCGCGCGCGTAAGCGTGGGATGTTAGATCAAGGGTTGTGGGGTTGTCCACGTCATTTCCTTTTATTGGATTGTTCCGTATTTGGTAAGCAATTGTTTATCAATGAAAATAATATAAAAACTTTAGAAACTCATAACTAATTCATTTTAATCGCTTTTAGTTAATTCCAATCTGTAATAAATTATGTTATCACTTTAGCTCATTATAAAAATGGATTTAAGCATGTTCGAAAGAGTGAAAATTATATAACTAGGAATAACTTGGTTTCGTCATTTTGAATATTCGGAAAATGGATAAAACGTTAGAAAATGCATATCTTGCTCTGTGTATGTCCAAAATGAATGATTCCAACTTTGATAAATTTGTTATCAACCCAATGTTAATGTAAAAATGATGGTAAGTCCAAGATTGTAAGCAGAACCTTGATTAATGATTTAGTACCTATTTTCACATTTAGAAAATTCGGAAGGTTTATAAAATGCACAAGTAATTCTCTGTAATCGCAAAATATATATGATAAATTCTAGAAAACCCTCTGTTGGTATACTTCATTTGTAAAATTAGTTTTGAACATATTTATGTTCTGGAAAGTGCATTATGCTAATTTTGCATCTTAGAAAATCATAACTAAATCACTTTAACTCAAATGACCTGAAATTTTTATGGGTTACCTCTATACCAGTAGGTAGCTACCATAAAAATTTCAGCTTCAAAATCTTTCTAGAAAGTATTTTTGCTACAGTGCTAATTATTGCCGAAAATGTGTTTTTAGGTAATATCTTTTGCACCGCAATTCCAAATTAGGTTTTTCCTGTTTCTATGTCTTGGTATATTTGTATTCTACCTTGTGTATAAATTTCGTTGTATTTGGATAATTTTTGCTTGCTCTTTTGTTTAAGTGTTGCTAGTCTTATTGGTTGTTCTTGGTTCTTTTTGCCTCTCGCTTAGGATTCGACATTTGCGGTAATCCCGAGAACGACCCTCCACAACAGATTGAGCAACAGCAAGCAGGCAAGCAGTTTGATCATGTTAATCCCAGTATTTTAAGTATTTATGTTGATTACAAATTCTATGTATGCATTGCTACTTTGTTTTAATAGTTGGCCTAGTAGATGCATTTCCTTAGCAAATGATTATCCTCTACTACCATGAGCCTAGGTTACTTGCTGTGATTTAGAGTTCGTGGATGGGCTCTTGTCACTTAGTAGTTGCGAATTAATTGCTTAGCCATGCTTAGCTTCGGTAGAAATGGGCGGTTATCGACTTGTCGATAACCTTGATCACACAAAACTTATTATGATTTATGATTTCCACCTTGTGCCATGTCTACTTATGAAAACTAAAACTGAAAACAAAATGATTTAGACTTGGGCACAATGGTATGTTGGTGTGATTTTCGGGTGTGACTGGAATGGTGCCTGAGTCAACAAGGACCGAACATCTTGTTACACTAAACCAAGCATTTTAGCGTGCTAACCACATTAGAGGGTATGGGACCTCTCTTGACTTAGTACTTTGGCGTGTATTGCCCTCGGTCGCAGGAGGTCGCGGGAGGGATGGTGTTGGGAGCATTGTAGTGTCCGAAAGACTTCACCCGTGATGGGATTTGTTGTCTTTCGCTTGCAATGTAAGCGTATGGTGTTTCTACCCATACTGAGCGGCTCGTGGTTGATACACAATATTGGAAAAGTCTCGTAGGACTTAGCGGTGCAACATACCTTCTAAGTGTGCTTTGTGGCGTAAAGCGATGCTCAAGTGTGGGTACATTGGTACACCTGCGGGGTTAAAACTATTCGAATAGCCTCGTCCTAGGTTATGGACACGCTTGGCAAGGTCTTTCAAGAGTTAGACTACAACCTTTTAAATTAAAACTTGATGGGTGGTACGAATCGGGATTCGTGCTATGTTGTGGTGGCTATTGGGATAGTCACTTCCAGTGGTTACTTGTATGTATCTTTACTACTCATTACTTTGATAACAAAACAGATTTGCAAACTTGCTTTTGAAATATATTACATTATTGCAAATAAAGTTGGCTTCATGCAAATGAGACATACAACCTCCACCTAAATAAGCTTGCATGTAGTTTATGAATAGGTCCGCTATTCCACACGTCGATCTTGCGGGTACAAAGACAATCTTTGTACTCGGATGCTATGCTTAATTGTTCTCACAGAGGAAGAAGGTGAGCCCGAGGGCCTCACTTTGCGAGCTATGTTGTGGTAGCTTATGGCGACTAGCTTGGCGGCCGGTCGGTTGCCTTGTGGGTGTATGGCTAACCGGTCGACTTTTGTTCTAGCCATCTTATGGCGCTTTTGCTTCCGCTGTCATTCTTGTATATTGTTCTATTTGGCCGGTCGGCTCTCTTTTGTAATAACTTTACTTTATGTCGTTGTTGGACTTAGTAATGTATGTTGTATGGAAATGATGTGTAATTTTGTGATGATGTGCATATGTTGCAATTCTGGGAAACATATGCCCATCGAGGCTTAGAATGTTTAATTAGTAATGCTAGAACCAATTGGAGGTTAAGTGTTACTAGTTAAATATTCCGGGTCCTCACAGTCTAGTTCTTGCACGACCTTACCAAGCATGTCCATAACCTAGGACGAGGCTATTCGAATAGTTTTAACCCTGCAGGGGTGTACCAATGTACCCACACGATAGACCGCCTTTCCACCAGCCACGGTTAGCACACTTCCTTTGGTATGCGGGCATGGCTAAGTCTAACAAGACGCTTTCAATGGGCGATGCTAATTAAGAGCGTAACCCACGGGAGAAGGACACATTAGACAGCCTAACCGGTCTGCTAATGCTCCCCTCCAAAACACACACACAAGAACACACCCACCGACCAGCTCATAATTAACACCTTCCAAAGTACTTAGTGAAGAGAGGTTCCATATCCCCCTCGTGTGGTTAGCACGCAATAAGCGCTTGGCTTAGTGACACAAGTAACTCGATCCTTGGGGACTTAGGCACCATTCCACACACCCAACAGATCACATCAACATACCATTGTGCCCAAGTCAAGATATAGTTTTGTTTTCAGTTTTTGATTTGTAAATCAATAAAACACAAGGGTTGGACATAATGGAGTAGTATAAGTAGTTGTGTGATCAAGATCATCGACTAAGTCGATGATCGCCCAATACTACCGATACTAGGCATGGCTAAGCAATATTTATTCGAAATCTACTAAGTGACAAGAGCTCATCCAACGAACTCTAATCACAGCAAATAACTTAGGCTCAGGTAGTAGAGGATAATCATTTACCTACAGATTATGCAACTAGAGGATTAACTAATCAATTTAACAACAAATGAGCAATGCATACATAGAAGTTAAACAAAATATTAGACTTTTAAAAGTAATGGGATCAATGGGAAATGATCAAACTGCTTGCCTGCTTGTTGTGGCTCAAATTGTTGCGGAGGGTCGTTCTCGGGGTTACCGCAAATATCGAATCCTAAGCGAAAGAGCGAAAACAACCAATAAGGCGAGCAACACTTAAATGAAATAGCAAGCAACAATTATCCAAGTGCGATGAAATTTATACACAAGGTAGAAAATGGATATACCTAGTCATAGGAACTGGAAAAACTCAATTTGGATTTTTGGTGCAAAAGATATTTCCTAAAAACCTATTTTCGGCCAAAATGCTACACTGAAATAGCACTGTAGAAAAAATATTTTCTAGAAAGGTTTTGAAGCTGAAATTTTTATGGTAGCTACCTAATGGTATATTGGTAACCCATATAAAATTTCAGGTCATTTGGAGTTATATTGAAAGAGTTATAATTTGTTTAAATTGTTTAGGGTATTAAACTAAAATATGATCCTTATGATTTTTAAAAACAGTAAAATTTGTGAAACCAATTTTCCCAGCAAATACATTAGCAGTGGAAGCTACTCCAATTGGATTCATACAAAAAGGACCTATAGATTAAAAGTTATGCTTTTTACAAGTTTGCTAAAGTTCTGAAAAACAGTATTAAGTTCACTGGTTTACTATTTTTAAAAATGGTTTTCCAGGTTTGATTATGGTCTACAATTATTTTTATATTTAAGTTCAAGTTATAAGGAAGCTAACAAAATTGGAATCATCTAATTCGAGCTAATATGACAAAGATATGAAAATGACAAGACCCAAATGTGATACTGATTTCTGGACTTAGCACTTTCGGACCTTTCTAGCATCCGGAGACGTGGGCGATGGAGAGCCGTCGATCTCAGATCGACGTCCCGGTTGAACCCGAGCGACACAGTGAGCGAAGCGCGAGGAGGGCGGCGGCGTGGAGAGCGAGGGCGTAGATCTGGATCGGACGACCACCAATGGGCCACGTCGCCCCGACACGAGCTCCGTCCGACAACAGAGGAGCTCCGACCGCGAAGTTTGCTCGGCGTGTCGCGGCGAGGATCGCCATGGCGACGCCGGCCAAGGGCCAAAATGGGATCCTAGCACTATTGCGCACCTAAGGGCAGCCGGGACTTCGCCGGAGGTGGACGGAGGTGGCGGTGCGACGCGGCGGAGCGGGGGTGACCGCTACGGGAAACACGGCAATGGTGAAATGGATAAGCCGCGCGCAAACGGGAGGGTGCACGAGCACTAGGAAGGTGCTAGGGACTTAAGGGAAGGGCTTGGCGCCACTGAGGTCACCGGAGGTGAGCCGGCGGTAGAGATAGGCGGCGGCGGGGCAGATCTACAAAATTTTACGCCGATCGAGCTACGGCTACGCCCTAGGTGATTTAGCGCTTGCTTGAGCTACACTAGGGGTCTAGGGACTCACCCGGATGACGCGGTGAGGACGGGGATGCCGAAGATGGGTGGCGGCGAGGGCTGCGGCGGTGCGGGGAGCTTCACTGCGGAGGGGTCAACCTGAGCAAAGCCAGCCACGCCGGGTCATCAGCATAGCACCAGCACACCCCAAGGGTGCCCCCAGAGCAAGGAATCGAGGGATGGGGGACTTACCGGAGCTGGGGACGAAAGGGGGTAGTTGCGGCCGATTTGGGGGAAATCTGAAATTCCGGCGCTCCCGTTGAAGCAACCTGAAATGGAGTGGTTGTTAAGCACCACCGAGGTGAGGAGAAGCAACAGGAGCAAGAAGGGAGCCAGGGAACCACTGTGATACCGCCTTCACCGTGAGCTTGAAGCTCGGCAATGGCGGCCGAAACGGTTTCGGGGTTTTAGAGCTCAAACACACACAGAGAGTACTAGCTCGAGTTGCGCAAAGGTGAAAGGGAGGTCAAGGAGGGAGCAAGGGGCTTAAGTAGCCGAGGGGGAGCAAGGGGCACCGTTGGCCGCCTCGGATGCCAGCGCCTCTCACGGTCGTGACGAGCGACGGGAGCAGTTGAGCCATGGACTTGCGAGGGCGGTGCACTGGCGCGCATTAAATGCACTGCAGAGACCCGTTGCGAGGTGACCCGGTAACGCGCTCCAACCACCCCTGCCATGGCGCTGCCGACGCGAGCTCGCACCGCTGCGCGCGCGGCGAGGAAGGCGACGACGGCCGGCCGTCCGATTCGCATCAAGGGTTAGCGTCGCGATCGCGTTGAAACGGCATCGGATGAACGGCGACCGCCGATTGAAATCCAACGGCCGCGAATCCGGCAACCGGAGTTGTCCGAATGCATACGAACGCAAGCCGTCCGATGGAGATCCAACGGTCCAGAGCGCGCGCCGATCGATCGCGCCGATGCAGTTAGTTGACTCGATCGAGTCGATTGGCTCGAGCCCAGTCGACTCGAGTCCAATGAACAGTGCAAACCCATTAGAATTTTATTTTTGAGCTGAAACATTTGGGGATTTAATTGAGGCATCAAATCAACTCCAAACTTTATGAAATTTTAACTGGGGCTTCCAGACTCAATGATTAACCTTCCATAAAATTTCCAGAGATTTTTGTGCACTAGAATTTTCTCAATAAATTCCAGAAGGTTATTTCAGAGGTTTGACTGGTTTGACTTGCCTCTAAAATATTTCAAATAATTTCAAAAATTGTGAAATAATTCAGAGGTGTTACCAACAAACCTAGAACCCAGGAAAATTTATTACCAAGGGTTTGACAAAAGATTTGACCAAGGAGGTAGTTGACTTGATAAATGAGGCTTTTGATTTTGAATTTCCCAAAATTCCTTTACAAGAATTTCAGAAAAGTTTCAAGAGTAAAAGGATGAAGGAAAAGTTTTAATTTACCTCAATTTCTTACATTTGAAACACAAGCCAAAATTTGGGATGTTACAAACCTCCCCCTTACAAAAATCTCGTCCCAGATTTGGTTCACTCGGAAAAGAAAGAGGGGTAGTGCTGACGAAGAAGATCTTCTCGCTCCCAAGTAGCCTCATCCTCGTAATGGTTTGACCACTGAACTTTAAGGAACTTGATGGTCTTGTTCCTTGTTCTTCGCTCAGCCTCCTCGAGTATGCGAACAGGGTGCTCGCGATAGGTCAAATCCTCCCGAACATCAAGAGTCTCCAACTGAGCTTCCTCTGTTGGAACACGGAGGCACTTCTTAGCCGGGACACATGGAACACATCATGTACCCTCGCAAGTGCAGCAGTAACTCCAACTTGTAGGCAACAGCCCTTCTTCTCGATAACACGGTATGGACCGACATATCGAGGAGCCAATTTGCCCTTGACACCAAAACGCGTGACCCTTCGGAGGAGAAACCTTGAGATAAACGAAGTCATTGGGCTCAAAGCTCAACTCACGACGACGGCGATCCGCATAGCTCTTTTGCTGGATTGAGCGTGCGTGGCGATCACGAATGAGCTGGACTTGAACCTCGGCCTCATTAATCGAGTCCGGGCCAAAGAAAGGTCTCTCACCGGTCTCAGACCAGTTCAACGGGGTTCTACACTTTCTCCCGTATAAGGCCTCAAATGGTGCCATGCCGAGACTGGCTTGGAAACTGTTGTTATAATAAAACTCGGCGAATGGCAAGCACTTCTCCCAATGCTTCCCGTAGGAAAGGACACAAGCTCGCAGCATGTCCTCCAAAACTTGGTTGACCCTCTCGGTTTGACCATCTGTTTGGGGGTGAAATGCTGAGCTGAAAGAAAGGCGAGTTCCCATAGCCTCTTGCAGGCTATGCCAAAATCGAGACGTGAACAGCGAACCACGATCTGACACAATTGTCTTTGGCACACCATGCAAACTCACGATCGAGCTATGTAGAGATCCGCCGAAGACCTACTCGAAGGTCGGTCTTGACAGAAGAAAATGAGCCACCTTAGTCAATCGATCGATGACGACCGGATGGCATCATTCTTCTTTGGGGACCGGTAGACCGATGATAAAGTCCATCCCGACCAATCCCACTTCCACCCGGAATTGGTAAGGGGTGAACGATCCGGCCGGACGCGATGTTCGCCTTGACACGACGACACACGTCGCGACTCGAACGAACCTTGCGATCTCCTCTTCATTCGGGTCCACCAAAATCTCGCCGGAGATCATGATACATCTTCGTGGCCCCGGATGAATGGACAAGGGAGAATCATGGGCTTCGCGGAGGATCAACTCCCGCAACTCCATGTCCTTTGGAACTACGAGGCGTTGCCCGAACCTCACGACACCAAGCTCATCTACGGAGAAGCACTTAGCTATTCCATTCTTGACATTTTCCTTGATGCGGTTCACTCCAACATCCGACTGCTGAGCAGACTTGATCCGATCCACCAAGGTTGGCTGTACAACCAAGGCAGTGAGGGAACCATGCTCAACCAAACCCAAGTTAAGACGCTGAAATTCCTCCAGAAGAGGGGGCTGAGGGCCTTGGATCAACAATGCATTGCAATGCGCCTTGCGACTAAGCGCATCCGCAACGACATTGGCCTTGCCCGGATGGTAGTGAATACCCATGTCATAGTCCTTGATCAGCTCCAACCATCTCCTTTGCCTGAGGTTCAGATCTGGTTGGGTGAACAAATACTTTAAGCTTTTGTGATCCGAATACACTTCGCAACGATTCTGGAATTAGGTAATGTCGCCAAATCTTAAGTGCATGGATCACAGCGGCCAACTCCAAGTCATGGGTAGGATAGTTGAGTTCATGAGGTCTCAATTGCCTTGATGCATAGGCCACTACCTTGCCTTCTTGCATAAGGACACAACCGAGGCCTCGACGAGAAGCGTCACAAAAGATATCGAAGCTTTGACGGACATTGGGGAGAACAAGAACGGGAGCGGTGGTCAATCGCTCCTTAAGCGCTTGGAAACTTCCCTCGCAATCAGCGGACCACGAGAACTTCTTGTCCTTCTTGAGCAACTCCGTCATCGGCTTCGCTATCTTGGAGAAATTCTCGATGAAGCGACGATAATATCCCGCTAAACCAAGAAAACTCCGAACTTCGGTGACCGAAGTAGGCTGACTCCAGGAAAGCACGTCGCTGATCTTGCTAGGATCCACAGCTACGCCCCCTGCCGAAAGAATATGGCCTAAGAAGGCTACTTCCTTCAACCAGAACGCGCACTTGCTGAACTTTGCATACAGCTTGTGCTCGCGAAGCTTGCCCAACACAAGCTTCAAATGCTCGGTGTGTTCCTCATCGCTCTTGGAGTAGATAAGGATATCATCGATGAAGACCACAACGAACCTATCCAAATACTCCATGAACACCGAATTCATGAGGTTCATGAACAAGGCCGGAGCATTGGTTAAGCCGAATGACATGACGGTATACTCGTGCAAGCCATAACGAGTAGAAAAGCCGTCTTTGGAATATCCTCCGGTCGAATCCGAACCTGATGATATCCCACTCTCAAATCAATCTTGGAGAAGACTCGAGCTCCAGTTAATTGATCGAAGAGATCATCGATACGGGGCAAAGGGTACTTGTTCTTTACCGTTACTTCATTAAGTGGACGGTAATCAACGCACATGCGCAGCGTCTTGTCCTTTTTCGGACAAAGATTGCCGAGCATCCCCAAGGAGATGAGCTAGGCGGATGAAACCCTTCTCTTGAAGCTCACCCAGCTGCTTCTTCAACTCCACCAACTCGATTGGGTCCATTCGGTAAGGCCTCTTTGAAATCGGGGCGGTACCGGGAACCAACTCAATGACAAACTCGAGGTCTCGAACCGGTGGCATCCCTGGAAGGTCGTCGGGGAAGACATCAACAAAGTCACCTACCACTGGGACTTCACTAATATCTAGAGCGGGCTTCGCCGGCGCGAAGAGATGCGGACCTGCGGCTTCTGTAAAGCGAACCCGCTCGCCGAAAGGATCGTGAGGTAGATGAGCCTCCTAGCGCAATCAATTTGTCCCATGTCTTTGAGACAACCAATCCATGCCTAGGATTACATCCAAGCTTGCCGATCGAAGGAGGATAAGGTTTGCCAAGAATCCTACCCTTCTATCTCAACAGGACATCCCTACACTCGGACTCGGCTCTCAATTCCGAACCGGAGAGCGAATGAGCGATGGGACCAACAATGGAGTAAAAGAAGACCTCCCACGCAGACAAAGGACTCGAAACAAACGAATGAGATGCGCTGAATCAAATAATATGCGAGGTGGAAAGAGTTAACCGAAAGGGTACCCAACACGACGTCGGTGCCTCCGTGCCTCCTCCGCGGAGATAAGGTTGACGCGCCACTACCCACGCCTTGGTTAGCGGGGACAACCTTCGATCACGGGAGGACCACCTCCCGCCGCGTCCTCCATTAGGGCGAGGGCGCTCGATCTGTTAGGGCAACTATTGGCATAATGCCCTTCGGTTGCACGAAAAGCAAGTGACCGGCGGCCGGATTGCGGGGCCACCTGCTGGTTCGCAGCGCACGTGGCCGGGCACGCGGCTGCGGAGGGCGAGGAGGCGGTGCTAGCGGCCTCGGTGGTAGCGAAGCCACGAGCGGGCCTGGGTAGGCCCGACACGAGGACGAGAGAGGCGGCTGTGCGGACCATGGGCCTCCCACTTGCGCTTGCGGGACTCGCCCGCGCCCTCGCCTTGTGCTCAAGAACAATGGCCTTGTCCACCAAGGCACGAAAGTCAACAAAGTCCATAATGGAGAGCCTGTCTTGCGGCTCCTCGCACAAACCCTCCATGAACTTCTCTGCTTGGCCTCATCGGTGACACCTCGGATGGAGCATAACGAGCCAAGTGGTTGAACTCGTCAGTACTCCATCACCGACTTACGCCCTTGCTTGAGCGCGAGAACTCCTTCTTCTTGACTTCATCAAGCGGCGGGGATGTGAGCTCGGCGAACGCCGTCCGGAACTCATCCCAAGAGACGGTGTGGCGGCGGGCTGCATGGCCAAGAAGTTCTCCCACCAGAGAGTCTTGCCCTGAAGCCGATGGGAGGCAAAGAGTGCCCTGTCTGGTCCAGCACTTAGCAACGTCGAGCTTACGCTCAACTTTGCGACGCAGTCATATTCGCATCCAAGGGTCCTCGGACACAGAAAACGTGGGGTGAGTGCGAAGAAACTCGGCCAAACCCCACGAGGCGATGTCCGCTCCCCGCCGGATCACGAGGCACCGGTCGTATGGAGGTGTTGCGCGCAATAACATCCAGCGAGACCCTCCCGTCCTCCGAGCGGTTGCGCTCTATCGAAGAAGGACCTCAGCCATGGTCGGAGGAGGCGGGAGCTCCTCATCCAAACCAGTTGCTGACCACGACCGCTACGAGTACCTCTAGCCATCCTGGTTCAAGAAATTTTGGTTAGCAACCAACACACTAAGACTAGAAGTTGATGAAAGCGAAAAGCTAACGATTAGGGGAATGAGATATCACCCTAACCGAAAAGCCAAAAACATCAAGTAAACAAACTTTAAATGTTTCCAAAAAAAAAAAGCTCCAAAACAGCAAGGAAACTCCAAACCAAGCTCAACTTCTCAATGCCATTAACCCGTATTGAATGAACGAGTAATAGTGTGAGAAGATAAAAATTTCAGCACACTACAACAATCTAACACTACTCGAGAGCCAGGTTAAATCAACGAAATAGGTGTTAGATACTTAGCTAACTAGTATCACATCTTACCCTTTTGTTCCCACAAGTTTTAATTGATTAACCTCTCATTTTCTACCCTATTTAGAACCTTTGAGCCTGCTGTCCGGAAATTGAATGCTCGCTGTCCAGATTTCGCATCCAAGCCTCCTAGCCAAATCTTCAACTTCGAAGCTTCAAAATCTTGTAGAGGCGGCTAACACTTCAATTTGCCAAACTCATTGGTTCCCAAAACCCAATTTAAACGATAATGACTATCTTTTGAGAGAAGGAAAGGAGAACAAATTTTAAAACTCAAATTAGAGCAAGATGAGATAGAAAACTAAGATAGGTAAGGAATAAAATCTGAGAACTTACTTAAGCTTTCATCACTCATTTGATACTTTGAAAATAAGGTTTCCAAAATATCCTAAGGACGACCAAGCTTGGTTTACTACGGTCGGAATGGCTCTGATACCAACTTTGTGAGGACCCGGTTTATTCTGGCATGTTGTTTAACCATCCACTTGGTCCTAACAAGACAAATCAAATAAACCAAGCCTCGAGATATGTATACTTCCTGCACTGCAGTATACACACCCTTACAAAATCATGCATCAATTCCATTCATACACATAGAGCCAAGCAAAGCAACAAGCGAAAGACATAGATAATATAAAAAGAGTTATTACAAAGAGAGGCCGACTGGCCAAAAGTCATACAAATAAGTAAATACACAGCGGAAGCAAAATGGCCATAAGATGGCGATAAACAAAAGCCAATCGGTGTGCCTTTAACCACAAGGCAACCAACCGGACCGCCAAGCTAATCGTCCCAGACGGCGCCGCAACACAACTCACAAAAGTGAGGCCCTTGGGGCTCACCTTCTTCCTCTGCAACAATTATTATTAAGCAAGCGGTGAGTACAAAACTTGTTTTGTACTGCAAGACTCGACGTGTGAGATAACAGAACTATAATTAACTACATGCAAGCTTTATTTAAGTGGATGAGGCTCGGACTTATTTTCAAACAAAGCAAGTTTTCATTTGCAATAGGGTAATAGATTCAAAGCAAGTTTGCAATTAACTTTTATGGTTCAAATAAAGAGAGACAAAAATAACAATAGATAGATGACAACACCAACCTAGAAGTGACTAACCCATAGTCACCACAACAATAGCATGAAGTACCCCTTCATACCACCCATGTCAAGTTTAAGTTTTTAAAAGGTTGTAGTCTAGTTCTTGCACGACCTTACCAAGCATGTCCATAACCTAGGGCGAGGCTATTCGAATAGTTTTAACCTGCAGGGTGTACCAATGTACCCACACGATAGACCACCTTTCCACCACCACGGTTAGCACACTTCCTTTGGTATGCGAGCATGGCTAAGTCTAACAAGACGCTTTCCAATGGACGATGCTAATTAAGAGCGCAACCCACGGAGAAGGACACATTAGACAGCCCTAACCGGTCGCTAATGCTCCTCCAAAACACACACACAAGAACACACCCACCGACCAGCTCATAATTAACACCTTCCAAAGTACTTAGTCAAGAGAGGTTCCATATCCCCTCATGTGGTTAGCACGCAATAAGCGCTGGCTTAGTGACACAAGTAACTCGGTCCTTGGGGACTTAGGCACCATTCCACACACCCAATGATCACATCAACATACCATTGTGCCCAAGTCAAGATATAGTTTTGTTTTCAGCTTTTGATTTGTAAATCAATAAAACACAAGGGTTGGACATAATGGAGTAGTATAAGTAGTTGTGTGATCAAGATCATCGACTAAGTCGATGATCGCCCAATACTACCGATACTAGGCATGGCTAAGCAATATTTATTCGAAATCTACTAAGTGACAAGAGCTCATCCAACGAACTCTAATCACAGCAAATAACCTAGGCTCAGGTAGTAGAGGATAATCATTTACCTACAGATTATGCAACTAGAGGATTAACTAATCAATTTAACAACAAATTAGCAATGCATACATAGAAGTTAAACAAAATATTAGACTTTTAAAAGTAATGGGATCAATGGGAAATGATCAAACTGCTTGCCTGCTTGTTGTGGCTCAAATTGTTGCGGAGGGTCGTTCTCGGGGTTACCGCAAATATCGAATCCTAAGCGAAAGAGCGAAAACAACCAATAAGGCGAGCAACATTTAAATGAAATAGCAAGCAACAATTATCCAAATGCGATGAAATTTATACACAAGGTAGAAAATGGATATACCTAGTCATAGGAACTGGAAAAACTCAATTTGGATTTTTGGTGCAAAAGATATTTCCTAAAAACCTATTTTCGACCAAAATGCTACACTGAAATAGCACTGTAGCAAAAATATTTTCTAGAAAGGTTTTGAAGCTGAAATTTTTATGGTAGCTACCTACTGGTATAGTGGTAACCCATATAAAATTTCAGGTCATTTGGAGTTATATTGAAATAGTTATAATTTGTTTAAATTGTTTAGGGTATTAAACTAAAATATGATCCTTATGATTTTTAAAAACAGTAAAATTTGTGAAACCAATTTTCCCAGCAAATACATTAGCAGTGGAAGCTACTCCAATTGGATTCATACAAAAAGGATCTATAGATTAAAAGTTATGCATTTTACAAGTTTGCTAAAGTTCTGAAAAACAGTATTAAGTTCACTGGTTTACTATTTTTGAAAATGGTTTTCCAGGTTTGATTATGGTCTACAATTATTTTTATATTTAAGTTCAAGTTATAAGGAAGCTAACAAAATTGGAATCATCTAATTCGGAGCTAATATGACAAAGATATGAAAATTACAAGACCCAAATGTGATAATGATTTACGGACTTAGCACTTTCGGGACCTTTCCTAGCATCCGAGACGTGGGCGATGGAGAGCCGTCGATCTCAGATCGACGTCCCGGTTGAACCCGAGCGACACAGCACCGAGCGCGCGAGGAGGCGGCGACGTGGAGAGCGAGGCGTAGATCTCTCGGATCGGGCGACCACCAATGGGCCACGTCGCCCCGACCGAGCTCCGTCCGACAACAGAGGAGCTCCGGCCGCGAAGTTTGCTCGGCGTGTCGCCGCGAGGATCGCCATGGCGGCGCGGCCAAGGGCCAAAATGGGATCCTAGCACTATTGTGCACCTAAGGGCAGCCGGACTTCACGGAGGTGGACGGAGGTGGCGGTGCGGCGACGCGCGAGCGGGGTGACCGCTACGGAAACACGGCAATGGTGAAATGGCTAAGCCGCGCAAACGGGAGGTGCACGAGCACTAGGAAGGTGCTAGGGACTTAAGGAAGGGCTCGGCGCCACCGAGGTCACGGAGGTGAGCCGCGGCGAGATAGGCGGCGGGGGCAGATCTACAAAATTTTACCCGACGAGCTACGGCTCGCCTAGGTGATTTAGCGCTTGCTTGAGCTACACTAGGGTCTAGGGACTCACCCGATGACGCGGTGAGGCGGGATGCCAAGATGGGTGGCGGCGAGGGCTGCGGCGGTGCGGGAGCTTCAACGCGGAGGGGTCAACTGAGCAAAGCCACCACGCGGTCATCGGCATAGCACCAAAGACACCCCAAGGGTGCCCCAGAGCAAGGAATCGAGGATGGGGACTTACGAGCTGGGACGAAAGGGGTAGTTGCGGCCGATTTGGGGAAATCTGAAATTCGGCGCTCCGTTGAAGCAACTGAAATGGAGTGGTTGTTAAGCACCACCGAGGTGAGGAGAAGCAACAGAGCAAGAAGGGAGCCAGAACCATCGTGATACCGCCTTCACCGTGAGCTTGAAGCTCGGCAATGGCGGCCAAACGGTTTGGGTTTTAGAGCTCAAACACACACAGAGTACTAGCTCGAGTTGCGCAAAGGTGAAAGGGAGGTCAAGGAGGGAGCAAGGGGCTTAAGTAGCCGAGGGGAGCAAGGGCACCGTTGGTCGCCTCGGATGCGGCGCCTCACGGTCGTGACGAGCGACGGAGCGATTGAGCCATGGACTTGCGAGGCGGTGCATCGGCGCGCATTAAATGCACCGCAGACCCGTTGCGAGGTGACCCGCCACGCGCTCCAACCACCGCCATGGCGCTGCGACGCGAGCTCGCATCACTGCGCATGGCGCGAGAGGAAGGCGACGACAGCCAGCCGTCCGATTCGCATCCAAGGGTTAGCGTGCGATCGCGTTGAAACGGCATCGGATGAACGACGACCGCCCGATTGAAATCCAACGGCTGCGAATCCGGGGCAACCGGAGTTGTCCGAATGCATACACGAACGCAAGCCGTCCGATGGAGATCCAACAGTCCAGAGCGCGCGCGCCCGATCGATCGCGCCGGTACAGTTAGTTGACTCGACCGAGTCGGTTGGCTCGAGCCCGAGTCTGACTCGAGTCCAATGAACAGTGCAAACCCATTAGAATTTGATTTTTGAGCTGAAACTTTTGGGGATTTAATTGAGGCATCAAATCAACTCCAAACTTTATGAAATTTTAACTTGGGCTTCCAGACTTAATGATTAACCTTCCATAAAATTTCCAGAGATTTTTGTGCACTAGAATTTTCTCAATAAATTCCAGAAGGTTATTTCAGAGGTTTGACCAAGGTTTGACTTGCCTCTAAAATATTTCAAATAATTTCCAAAAATTGTGAAATAATTCAGAGGTGTTACCAAGCAAACCTAGAACCCAGGAAAATTTATTACCAAGGGTTTGACAAAAGATTTGACCAAGGAGGTAGTTGACTTGATAAATGAGGCTTTTGATTTTGAATTTCCCAAAATTCCTTTACAAGAATTTCAGAAAAGTTTCAAGAGTAAAAGGATGAAGGAAAAGTTTTAATTTACCCTCAATTTCTTACATTTGAAACACAAGCCAAAATTTGGGATGTTACATGCAGCCATGCTAAGACCCTAAGTAATAAAGGTATTTCATTTGAGTTTCTTGAGCTGTGTTTTGTTGGGTTTAACCTACCCCCTTCTTAGTTCTCAACTTATCTTGTGCTTGCTACCTTATCTAACCCATGAAGCTTCGCCAGATGGTTCAAACTCGTCAGACTGCTGCAAGTGGTTCCGGTACCCCAGCACCGAGAAGCAATGAGCAACCAGCTGCAGGAGCGCGATTCACAAGCACCCCAATTGACTGCAAAACTTTGGAGCTTTCATGGCAAAGACAAACTCGGTGATGAACACCATGATGACTCAAATGCAAGCTATGAACAACCAGGCCAACAACAACAACAATCAACAGTATGGAGCCCCAGCTGCTCATGGTCACCATGGACCATCCAAACTTGCAGAATTTATGAGGACTCGTCCACCAACATTTTCTGGACACGTCTCTCCAGTGGAAGAAGACGATTGGCTCAGAGTTATCGAAAGGAAGCTGCTGATCACCCAGTGCAGCGATCGTGAAAAGGTTTTGTATGCCACTCACCAGATGGAAAGCACCGCTGCTGAATGGTGGGAGAACTTCTGTGCCACCCATGAGACGCCACAGGATATCACCTGGGAGGAATTTTCTGCGGCATTTCGCCAGTATCATGTACCAGAAGGAATTATCGATCTGAAGAAGGATGAGGTCCGCGCTCTCAAGCAAGAAGCTATGTCAGTGTCTGACTACCTCAACAAGTTTTCACAGCTAGCTCGCTATGCAGCGGAAGATGTAGCCATGGACAAGGCTCGCCAAAGTCGCTTTGTGAAGGGATTAAACACTGGACTACAAGTCAGTTTGATCGCCCATACTTTTCCTGATTTCCAGGAGTTGGTCAACAAAGCCTTTGTTTTGGGGGACAAACGCAAGGAACTGGAGGATAACCGTAAACGCCGGATGGCTCGGCAAGGGAACCATCAATCACAAAGAGGGCAAGAACGATGCGACAGCCAACGAGTTTCCACCGAGACTTCGTTCGAGCACTGCACCAACTTCAAAGACGTCCGTGCACCGCCGAACTTCCGCAACCCCGCACTGTCAACCCCAATCCAGAAGCAACCAGCGAACGCGCAAAGGTCCATTACGCTGTCGTCAGCCAGGACATTTTGCCAACCAGTGTCCGCAAAGGGGAACAATCACTCCAGTACGCTTCAACCTTGGAGCTACGCCATCCAAGACACCAGCGCCAGGCATCAATCAAGGAGCGTCACAAGTTGCCGGTCAAGCCGGAGGAGTACCGCAGTCGGTGATCAGAGGCCGTGTCAACCACGTCACTCTGGAAGGAGCCCAGGAATCACCGGACATCGTACTGGGTAAGTTTACGTTAACTCGACCTGCATCGCTTTGGTTGATTCTGGAGCTTCGCATTCGTTTGTTTCTGGAATGTTTGCAACCAAGAATAAATTGGAAGTTATCCAACTTAAGCATACTCTGTTAATCCAGTCGCCTGGAGCAGAGCTAAGTACTAGAGTGGGATGTTTAGGAGCTAAGTTACTCATAGTTGGAGTTGAGTTTCTAGCCAACCTAATTGTCCTAGATACCCAAACCTTAGATGTCATTCTTGGCATGGATTGGTTATCCAAGCACAAAGCCGTGCTAGATTGTGGCCGAAGAGCCGTAACAGTCGAGGATGCCAAAGGAAACAAGGTAGAGTTTCTAGCCACCTCAGTTCGTGATGGACATTTGCTAGTAAACAGTTTGAAGACTCTTTCGTTGGAAGAAGTACTAGTAGTCAGTGAATACCCAGATGTGTTTCCAGAGGAGTTACCCGGGATGCCACCGGATCGTGACATCGAGTTTGTTATCGACCTAGTGCCAGGGACAACACCAATTTCGAAGAGACCTTATCGGATGCCAGCCGATGAATTGGTAGAGATGAAGAAGCAGATAGAAGAACTTCTTGAGAAATGTTTCGTGAGACCTAGTTCGTCGCCATGGGGAGCGCCAGTGTTGTTTGTCAAGAAGAAGGATGGAAGTATGAGGATGTGTATTGATTACTGTTCTCTCAACGAAGTTACCATCAAGAACAAGTACCCACTACCCCGGATAGATGATATATTTGATCAGATGAAAGGAGCCGGATTATTCTCAAAGATCGACCTGCGATCAGGTTACCACCAGCTAAAGATTTGTCCTAAGGATATACCGAAAACCGCTTTCTCAACACGGTATGGACATTATGAGTTCTTAGTCATGTCCTTTGGTATGACTAATGCCCCTGCATACTTCATGAACATGATGAATAAAGTATTCATGGAATATTTGGGCAAGTTCGTAGTTGTGTTCATTGATGATATTCTAGTGTACTCCAAGTCGGAGGAAGAACACGCCGAGCATTTAAGGATAATATTGGAAAAAACTCAGAGAGCATCAGTTGTATGCCAAGTTCAGTAAGTGTGATTTTTGGAAAAAGGAAGTGGATTTCCTTGGTCACGTGATGACAAATAGAGAGTAGCGATTGACCGGTGAAAGTTAAAGCGGTGCTACATTGGGACCGACCAAGACCGTGACTCGATTCGCGAGCTTGGGAATGGCGGGTTATTACCGCCGTTTCATCGAAGGATTCTCATCGATTGCTAAGCCTCTGACGCAATTGTTGAAGAAGGAGAAAAAGTTCACTTGGACTCCAGCCTGTGAGGAAAGTTTTCAAGAGTTGAAGAAACGTTTGACTTCAGCCCCAGTGCTGATTCTGCCAGATATTCGCAAGGATTTTGATATCTATTGTGATGCTTCGCGTCAAGGATTAGGATGCGTCCTGATGCAAGAAGGAAGAGATGTCGCTTATGCATCAAGACAGTTGAGACCTCACGAGGAGAATTACCCTACTCATGATCTGGAATTAGCTGCAGTAGTGCATGCTTTAAAGATTTGGCGTCATTACCTCATCGGTAATCGCTGTGAAGTCTACACGGATCATAAGAGTCTAAAGTATATCTTCACCCAGTCAGATTTGAACATGAGACAGAGAAGATGGTTAGAACTGATCAAGGATTATAATCTTGGAATCCACTACCATCCCGGAAAAGCCAACGTAGTTGCAGACACTCTAAGTCGTAAGAGTTACTGCAATGCTTTGGAAGGAAAGGAAAGTTACCAAAACTTTATGAAGAATTTCAAAAGCTAAAGCTAGAAGTTGTGTCTGAAGGATTTGTAGCTAATTTGGAAGTACAGTCTACCCTGGAGAAGTAGATTCGTGAAGCACAACCAAAGGATCCCGTGTTGTCAGAAATCAAGATCAAAATGGCAGAAGGGAAATTCAAAGATTTTACCAAAGATGATCAGGATATACTCTGGATTAATGGTCGTATCTGTGTACCAGATATCGATGGTCTAAGACAGTTAATCTTAAAGGAGGCCCATGACTCAAAGTATTCGATTCACCCTGGGAGTACCAAGATGTACCAGGATGTTAAGACTAAATTTTGGTGGCCAAATTTGAAGCGAGAAGTCGCAGAGTTCGTTGCCTTGTGCGACACCCGCCGAGTAAAGGCGAACACGAGACCAGCAGGTTTGCTGCAACATTCAAGATTCCGGAATGGAAGTGGGAAGAGATCGAATGGATTTTATCACCGTTTACCCAAGACCCAATCGGGTTACGATTCGATCCGGTAATAGTCGATCGTCTAACCAAGGTCGCCCATTTCTTGCGATCAAAACCACATACTCCCGAGATCGCCTTGCGAGTTGTACATGGCGAGGTGTCGGTTGCAGGTGTGCCCAAGAAGATAGTATCAGATCGAGGGTCGCAGTTCACCTCTCGTTTTTGGCAGAGTTTGCATGAAGCCTTGGGTACTCATCTAAATTTTAGTACTGCGTATCACCCACAGACAGATGGGCAGACTGAAAGAGTCAATCAGATATTGGAGGATATGCTGAGAGCTTGTGCTCTAGCAAATGCTACCCGTTGGGATAAAAGTTTACCCTACGTAGAATTTTCGTACAACAACAGTTATCAAGCTAGTCTGCAGATGTCACCATTTGAAGCTTTGTGCGGCGTGCACATAGAACCCGTTGAATTGGTCGAAACAATTTGAGCGATCGATATTCGGTCGGACATCATTCGAAGCGTAAGAGCAAGTGGCCATGATCGAGAAAGATTGAAGATAGCTCGGTCGAGCGGAAGAGCTATCGCGATAATCGTCGTCGTGACCTCGACTTTGAACCCGAGGATTTCGTTTATCTTGAGTTACCCGCCGCAGGTGTCAAAGGTTTCATGCCAAAGGGAAGCTTGCCCCTAGGTATGTTGGTCCGTTCAAGATTTTGGAACGCCTTGGAGAAGTTGCTTACCAGTTGGAGCTGCCGTAGTCGTTAGCAGGAGTGCATGATGTCTTTCATGTCTCGCAATTGAAGAAGTGTCTTCGTGTGCCAGAAGAGCAAGCCCCGTTGGAATCAATTGACTTGAAGGAGGATCTTACCTACAAGGAGCAGCCAGTTAAGATTTTAGATGTCGCAGAGCGCCTCACAAGAAGCAAGACGGTTTGTTTTTGCAAGGTTCAGTGGAGCAACCACTCAGAAGGAGAAGCAACGTGGGAGCGTGAAGAAGAGCTGCAAGCCGAGTTTCCTAGCCTTTTCTCTAGCTAGCCTGAATCTCGGGGTCGAGATTCCTTTAAGGGGGGAGGTTTGTAACATCCCAATTTTCAGAGCTTAAAAATCTTTTAATAGTTAGTAGGAAGAAAATTCACCATTTGGATTTGATTTGATTTAAATTCAAAAGCTTAATATTGGACTTTACAAACAAAAACATTTAATGTGAATAATCCCAACATGAACAATAGCCAAAACTATTTTATTTGGGTTCTATGTGCTCAGATATATTTTCTAGATTTTTCTAGAATTTTTCTGAGTACATTTGCTATTTTCTATTGCTTATTTGAATTTCTGGTATTTTCTAAAAAGGAAAAACCTATTTAAAATCTCAGATAATTCCTTGGGCCTAAACCCATTCCTATTCCCTAACCCGGTCCATCTCCCTCCACCGTCGGCCCAAAATCCCACAGCCACCTCCACCTCCCGCTCCCGCGCGCGAGTGCCGGTCCCACCCGTCAGCCGCAGTCGTGCCGTCCGCCACGCGAGTTCGCCCGAGCCGCCGCCACTGACTTGTGGGCCCCTCGAGGCGTACTGTTCATCGTGTTCCTGTCGGACTCTAGAGTCCGTGTCCGAGCTGGGTTGTGCCGCCGTACCGCTCGCGGACTCCTCGCTCCCAGGCACTATTTAAAGCTGTGACCGCGTCACGAGGATCGCCCCGCACTCCGTCGCCTTTTCCCCAAGACCAGGAACCTAGGCGCGCCTTTCGCGGGATTGGAGCTCGAACCCTAGTGCCGCCGAGGAGCTCTTCGTCAGATTGTGCCACCGTCGGTGAGCCCCGGTCACCATCAAGCCCAGCCTCGAGTTCGCCGCATCACGGCCTACATGATGCGCGCGTTATCTTCGTCGGAGGACCCCTGGTTCGCCGTCGCCTCTTCAAGACATGCCGCTCCGCCGCTTAGCTCGTCACCGCCGCCGTCGTGGTTGTCGCCGACGAGATCTAACCGCGTCACCACCTTCGTCGTGTCGCGCCGGTCCAGATGCGCATCTTCGCCGTCGCCTAATTGCCGCTGTCGCTAAAACCGAAGGTCGCCGGAGCCCTACCGACGTTTGGTCGACGTGGCGGTCCCCATCAGCCGCCACCTCAGCCCGCCGCCTCCGTGTCGTCTACGTGGCAGCCCGCGTCAGCCGCTAGTCAGCGCCCGCGTGCCACCTCGCAACCCTAACCCTAGATCCATCTCGCGTGGACTTGGTCCACGGTGCACCGAGCCACTAACATGTGGGTCCCACCTGTCAGGCCAACTGTCACCCCATCCGAACGTCCTCAGCTGACGTCAGCGTTGCGCAATATACGGATTTTTCTTCAGAGAAATAATTCGGAAATTTCAGAAAATCCAAATTAGGGTTTCTTTTAGATTTCTAATCTTCCAAAGCTCATAACTTTTGCATCCTAACTCCGATTGAGCCCATTCAAATATTGAAATTTGTCTAAATTCAAGCTCTATTTATCTGAGATTTTTATTTAATTTTTGGAGCTTGTTTTGCCTCTGTTATTTATTTGTTTTGTTTGTTTTTGTTTCATTTGCGAGTAGACGTCGATTCGTCGGGAAATTTTGTGGAAGAAGGAGCACCCCAAGATCAAGACCAGTACATAGACCTTTTCCAAGGTAAGTCATACCTTTGATCATCTTGAACCCAGTTTTCAAATTACTTTGTGTTAAATTAATGCATTCTACTTTAATTATTTATTTAAATGCTTTGGGCAAAGTTATTATCCAACTTGTTATCACACCTTGGCCTTGTATGTCATATTTCCTTGTCACCCTAGATTGGTTACTAGTTGGTATTATTATAGCACCAACGTGGGTTGGTTAGATGCGAGTACAATTGCTTAGCCATGCTACGAGTCTCACATCATATGTAAGTTGCAAATACTAATTATGACTAAGTGACTATGGAACTTAGTGTAAAGCTGTGTGCTACGTGTTATTACTTCGTGATGGCATGTGTTGCACTAAAACCAAGCCCAGGTGGTAAAGGATTTAGGCGAGGCAAGTGGTGGAGACGTGTGACATGGTGGTCTATGTGATGGGAATGATGGTCTTTGTGACTTAGTTAGAACATGGAAGTCTTGCCTTGGTCAATTAAGGACTTAACTTTGTGCGCCATTGAACCGAGCCTTCTTTATGCGACCACATGCAGTATGGGACGGGCCTAACTTAGTAAGTTATGGATTCTCGGCATTGATGTTCGGTGGATAGGTTAGGCTATGTGACGGGGTGGAGGTGTGACTACTTGGTGGTTGCATCGCGGGGCGATCGTCTTCCCCGGCCAATGTGTGTTATACCAATTCTATGTGAGTGGTATAGCGGTTTGTAAGCACACTTGGGAATGTCAATGTTTGAGATGAAGTTTACGAACTGTTTTGTTACGATTGGTGCTTGCTACACTAGTTGTATCTTGTGGGTAAAGTGTACAACCTCAGTAGAGTGTTAAACAATCTATTCGAATAGCCGTGTCCGCGGTCATGGACATTCTCGGGGATTTCACACGAGGGGTAGTTTTCATAAAATGTGGGAATGGGAGCTGTGTGATCTAAATCATATGGCTATGTGAAATAATCTGTTTAGCTGTGTGTCTTTGTGGAAACAACTATTAAATTAATATTGTTTATTTGTTTTGAATTATTCTTTCAATCTATTATTTGTATTCAATTGCAAATGTTGCTTTTATGCAAAAGAACCACGAAAGCCTTTTTCTTTGGAATAAGCCTGCATCTATACATTGCATTCGTGGTATGATTTACAGTGCGGTTGTGTACTCACGCTTGTTGTAAAACTTGCGCCAAACCTCTGAAGAGGAGGAGTCACGCTGCTTTCGAGGAGGAGTTCGTGAAGGTGATCGATCGTTAAGGTCGGATCGATCGGTTGCTGTGGTGAATTGGTGGGATCTGTTGGAGTTTTCCGTTCATTGCTACTTTATTTCTGTTAGCCTGCGTGGCTTAATAAGTGTAAACTCGACCATAAGGTCAAAACCCTTATTTGTTATTCAAACTAATCGTTTACTTTATTTATCGCTTGTGTGGATCGATATTTACCTGTGTTAACCCTGTGTGCACTAGCGTGATCCTGGACTAGTGCAGTATACACAGAGGGTTCCAGAATCGTAATTCTGGGTCCCGACATTTATCTGAGATTTTTATTTAATTTTTGGAGCTTGTTTTGCCTCTATTATTTATTTGTTTTGTTTGTTTGTGTCTCGTTTGCGAGTAGACGTCGATTCGTTGGTGAATTTTGGTGAAGAAGGAGCACCCCAAGATCAAGACCAGTACATAGACCTTTTCCAAGGCAACTCATACCTTTGATCATCTTGAACCCGGTTTTCAAATTACTTTGTGTTAAATTATTGCATCCTACTTAAATTATTTATTTAAATGCTTTGGGCATAGTTATTATCCAAATTGTTATCACACCTTGGCCTTGTATGTCATAATTCCTTGTCACCCTAGATTGGTTACTTGTTGGTAATATTATAGCACCAACGTGGGTTGGTTAGACGCGAGTACAATTGCTTAGCCATGCTACGAGTCTCGCATCTCATGTAAGTTGCAATTTATTAAATGTGACTAAGTGACTATGGAACTTTGTGTAAAACTATGTGCTATGTGTTATTACTTCGTGATGGCATGTGTTGCACTAAAACCAACTGGGTGGTAAAGGATTTAGACTGAGGCAAGTGGTGGAAGCTGTGTGATATGGTGGACTTTGTGATGGGAATGATAATCTTTGTGACTTAGTTAGAACATGGAAGTCTTGCATTTGTCAATTAAGGACTTAACTTTGTGCACCATTGAACTGAGCCTTACTGTATGACCACATACCTGGTATGGGACGGACCTAACTTAGTATGTTTTGGATTCTCAGCATTGATGTTCAGGTGGATAGGTTAGGCTGTGTGACAGGGTGGAGGTGTGACTACTTAGTGGTTGCATCGCGGGACGGTTCGCCGCTTCCCTGTCCAGCGGTGTGTGTTATGCCAAAGCGCTTCGTTTGGGTTGGCATAGCGGTTTGTAAGCACATCGGGAATGTCAATGTTGAGATGAAGTTTCTGAACCGTTTTGTTATGATTAGTGCTTGCTACACTAGTTGTATCGTGTGGGTAAAGTGTACAACCTCTGCAGAGTGTTAAATCAATCTATTCGAATAGCCCCGTCCGCGGTCATGGACATGCTCGGGGATTTCACACGAGGGGTAGTTTTCATAAAATGTTGGGATGGGAGCTGTGTGACCTCAATCATATGGCTATGTGAAATAATCTGTTTAGCTTTGTGTCTTTGTGGAAACAATTGTTAAATTAATATTGTCTATTTATTTTGAATTATGCTTTCAATCTATTACTCGTATTCAATTGCAAATGTTGCTTTTATGCAAAAGAATCACAGAAGCCTTTACTTTGGAATAAACCTGCATCTATAAATTGCATTCTGTGGTATAATTTGCGAGTACGGTTGTGTACTCACGCTTGTTGTAAAACTTGCGCCCAAACCTACAGAAGAGGAGGAGTCTACGCCTGCTTTCGAGGAGGAGTTCGCCGAAGGTTGTTGATCGTTAGGGTCTGGATCCCAGTTGGTTGCCTGTGGTGAATTGGTGGGATCTACGCTGGAGTTATTTTCGTTCATTCTTTGCTTTATTTCTTTGTTAGCCTGCGTGGCTTAATAAGTGTAAACTCGACCATAAGGTCAAAACCCTTATTTGTTATTCAAACTAATCATTTAATTTATTTATCGTTTGTGTGGATCGATATTTACCTAAGTTGACCCTGTGTGCACTAGCGTGATCCTGGACTAGTGCAGTATACAGAGAGGGTTCCAAAATCGTAATTTTGGGTCCCGACAATTGGCGAGAGGGAAAAGCACACTAGACAAGAGAGAACAAGGGAGTAAGATAGAAACATCTTTTACGACTGGCACCACTTCCTTGGGCTGCTGGTTTCTTTGGTGCCATCTGAAGCGAACAGATGAAGTTAAGAACTAGAGGGGATATATGAGGGTTTACTAGCCCTCTAGAGCATAACAGAAGAACTTCAAACCAACAAGGAGAAACGATCAAATACAATACAAAGCCTAGAGTGGTTGTATTATATTAATGGGGGTTAAGTGTTATATGACTCCTGAAGCACAGCATATAGGCTAAGCTAAGTCACGACACGAGATACAAGCACGACGTCTACAAAAGAAAAGAACAGAAAGTACTTGCAACCAAAAGACTGCTTAGCAAACACTACTAGCTAACCTAGACTAGTCTGACTACTCCAACGGTGAGTACTGGCCACCACAAGCGGTGTAGTTGCCCGGGGAGCGGGAGCGAGAACGGTTGTGACTAAAGTCGGGCGACCGGGAACAAGAGCGATTAATGAGAAAGGTTACATCCTCAACTAGAGTCTTCGATGTTGATGATGGGCGGTGGACTGGGACGTCACACGCTCTTGCACGCAATCATCCTGGTGCGGGCTCCTATGGGTCGGAGTGGTTGATCTGGTGTCTGGTCGCTGGAGGCGACGGCTGGCGGGGGAGGAACTGGGGCAGAGATCACAGTAGCTACTGTGAGACGTGCCAACTCTACAATGGCAGTGTCTCTTACCTGCAATGTAGTAAAGTGGGCTTCATCACTCTTGATCAGTTGATTACGGAGGGTATCGGAGTGGGCGTAGCTGCTGGTGAGAAGCATCCGGAGCTGTCCAATCTCGTACACGACGGCGACGAGGGAAGCTGTCAAGGCCTGAGTGAGCTGCCCCGGTGGGACAGGCACGGGTCATCCACCCTAACGTCGAAGATGTCAGGGTAGCGCAATCCTTCCTGAAGAGATGGATAGAAGCAGAACGGAGATCCCAGCATGTCGTCTTCGTACATTTGGCACAGACGGGCTGAGGTGAAACGAGCTACGTCCTGAATTGCATCAGAACAGATGATTAGGACATCAATCCTTCGGATACGACCGCTACTCCACCTCGAACTGGGCTACTCTACTACCATCGATTCGGCTACATCAAACGCTACTTCAATGTGCCGTTGAAGTTACTTCACCTCATATTGATCGAGAAGGTTTACGACCACTACACGACTTCGACTGCGTGGTCAAAGCCCCGCGAGTGGTCGAGGTAGGCTATCGACCACACGAGAAGGTGTCGTAGAAGGCTACGACTGCATCACATCTGGTCGTAGGATTATTTTGACTGCTCATGGTCTTAGCGTGTGGAGGTTCGACTACATCCTGGTCGAGGTCCTTGGACTGGTCGGACGTTCCAATTACCTGGTCGTAGATCACTTATTTCTGGTGCTGCGTCACCTCACTTTGGGCCGAGGGCCTTGTATCGATTATTGGGTTCAAAGGACAACCACCACTTTAGGGTATTTGGGCTGGCAACCTCCCTAGCCCATGTGACCACCTAGGGTTTTGGGGGGGGTACTGTTCACACAGCACTAATCACGCATAAACAGTGCCACCGCCCCTCCCTTCGTCCTTTTAAGTAGTGGCCGCCTCCCCTCTAGTTCCTCGGGTTTTTCTTAGAATTATTCTGCAGTTTCGCCGTTGTACGGTTTGAGGAACCCCACTTTGTGAACTTCATTCATATTCGCAATACAATCCAGATTGCATCTTCCTTGTTCTTGTGAGTTGCTTCGATTGCTTGCAGGAACAATAACCCTCGTGGTAAGGTCGATCGCGTGCAAGTGTGGTCGATAACGACAGTCGTGCGGGTGTAGCGAATTGCGAGGTGACGATCTGCTGGTCGAAAGCCTCAAAGCGTCAACATCCTCACGACGAAATCATTCGAACCTATCGGAAGATCAGGCCACCGTAGCCATCAATAGTGGCTCCTGGGGTGCTCGGTTCTGAAGGTGTGGGTGAGGATCTCGCCTTCCCTCGGGTAGAGGTACACCTCCATACACTAAGATTCGCAGGTCATGATCTGAGTCTTTCAGCCCCTGAAGATGGGCTGGTGACGGTAGTCAAGGTACTGCATCAGCTGGCGGAGGATGTCCGCGAACCCTCCTTCATTATCTCCATGAGAGAGAAGGTCCCACAGGGCATCGGATGACGGTGCGGCCTTCTACAAATTTTTTAAATAAGAGAGAGGGTCAGAACTGAGTAAAACTCAAGTGAAGTCAAGGTAAGTGAGGAACTAAGAAGGATGAGTAAGAGCAATAATTACGCTATATTTTAACAAAAGCCTTTTCTTAGCTTTTGAAAATAAGACTCAAATCCTTAGGCTCGACCAGTCTAGCTAAGGCTCCTACAGTCGTATGCTCTGATACCAGCTCTGTCGGACCCGGATTATGAGAATCCAAATCCTCTGTGAAAACACTGTGCTATTCCCTGGATCAGTAGCTAGCACTCACAGATACATCACTGAATTAATTTATACATGGCGTAAAACCATACCATTCATTAATTTAACACATCAGAGTTTACATAGACCGCATCGGGTCAATTTTTACGATAAGGGCCGAACAAGGCCAAACTGATTACATTACAAAAGTAGAAGCGACAACGGAAGCAAAAGGGTGAGAGCACATCTTTCCACAGGCAAGCGAATGGGGAAACCCATGTGCATGTCGGGACCGGATTTCTGAATCCGAACCCTTTGTGTATTTCCGTACTAGTCCCATGATCAGTAGCTAGTGCACACAGTGGAAACATTGTTGATAACAAAATCAAATCACAAATAACAATAATAAATAACTGAGTACCGGCCTTATGGCCACTTATTACAAAAGAGGTCGAAAAGACCTCGAGTCTTACAGCAGCAGAAACATAAATAAATAAACTCCGAGTGGTGGCCCATCAAAATGCCCACCGGCATTCGACTGGGGAGCGCAACCTAGTACTCCGGGTGTCCTTCGTCAAAGCCACAAGCGAAGTAGTCGTAGTCCTCCGTGTCGATGAAGGCTTCTGAGATTTATTATGAGTGTAGCATGTGAGTACATAAAGTACTCCGCGAGTCTTGGGAAACATGCATATGCATAGCTTTGACAAATGAGGCTTATAAGGTTCTTTTGCACAAAGCAAAATTTTAAGTTTAAAACAATTTTCATAAAGCACATTTGACAAACGCACTTTCAGTAAATAAATTAATTGTATTACTAGTGGAGGTTTTAGCTACCAACCACTAGCATCAAGGCTCTAGCTTGCAGAAACTACCCGAGAGTCCCAACTGCTCCCGGTTCCCAAAATTACTCTTTTAAAACCAAAACCAAAATCTACCATGTGAAAACGCACCTTGCTCGCCCTTGACCGTGGGCACGGCTATTCGAATAGTTTTTAACACTCTACAGAGGTTGTACAGCTTGACCCACAAGAGATGATCTTTGATATACCACACGTTTCCTTTGGCGTGTGAATCAAGGAGAGACCATCACAAGGCTTTGCAAAGCTTCCTTTTGACTCGATTACGCCGCTAAGGTTTCGCCTTCTGGCCCCTCTTGCGCCATGTGAATCGGCACACACAACCATGACAGAACCGACTCAAAATTTTTCTAATTAGTTGGCAGTCCGTTCCCATTTTGGACATGTGGTTGTACAGAGTGCTCAGTTTGAATAGTCACAAGCGTCGGTCCTTAATATGACTTGGCGGGACTAACACAATACATGATCTCGTGCTCTAGCCGCACCTTTGATCTTACCATCCACCCAAGTCTAAAACATACTTTCATCATTATATTTTATTTTCCAAACACTGACATTACCTAATGTCATACATTTTTCAAAGAAAGTAAAAAGGGTAAATAATGTTTTTTCTCCCCCAAAGGTTAAATAAAGCCGTAAAGCACGTCTAAGCAATTCTACCGTAATAATTCCGCAAAATTGTATTCAATAATGTAGAATTTCTACACTAGGGTTACAAAGGTGCAGGATATCAAATTTCAAGGATGATAGTAGCAAACTTTAGGTTTTTAACTAACAACCTACAGTTTAACTTATCATTTAAATAGCAATGCATAACTTTTAAAACTGAGAATATAATTTACAAATCATAGGTTCAAAGTGGTCAAAGGAGACTCGCCTTCGGTGACGTTGGAGGTAAGCACTTCCGGTTGATCCAAGCTTGCGTCGGCGACGTCGGATTCTACACACGCGCAACGGACCAAATAAATAGTAGAAAATAAATAAAATCCAAAAATTACAAAATAAATACTGGAGGTAGAGAATGAATTTAGATGAATATAGGAGGAAGAATCGTTGGATTTGGAGCTTGTATGCGAGAGAACGAATTTCTGGAAGATATTAAATGTACATGTACAAAGCACCATGCATGAATTATCTAGTAGCTAGCACTGTTCATCTTCCTACTAAAACGGACAGAATGTAAAGCTTGCAGCCGAATGAAGTATAGAAGCAAATCAACATGTTGCTGCTGACAAGAAAAGACTCAAAGTGAAGACTAGATATTAGAGCACTGAACCAGGACCAGCATGAGCATCTAACTAGCAGCACTATTCATCATCTTCTTCAAGACGAACTGAAATGAAAACATCATGCGCAGGAATGAGAATCAAGGCGTCGGCAGCACAAGGTGGCGGAAGGCTGGCTAGCAAACTACGAAAATGGAACTCCAAGATCACGGCCTACCCCCAGGTGGCGATGGTTCAGCCAGAGAAACTCTTAAGCGGTGGCGACGCAGGCTACTGTCAAAGGAGGATACAGAAATGATATGGTGGTTGTGCTAAGGTGCTTCTACAACTTGGAGAGAGCGCAAAGAAGACGATGATGGGATAGCATGCCGATTTATAGCTTCAACCGTGAGTCGAAACGTCGGGAATGCGAAGAACTACGGATGACAGTTTCGGTTTTAGGTTAAATGACAAAAGAAACGGCAAAGGGTGCACTGATGGGACGGCACAATGAAGGCATAGCATCGTGGGAGAGGTTAATGCGGTCTTAGAGCTTCAAACGGAAACAATTTTAATGCTTGAAATGAGAAGAAATGGTGGTGGCCACCATTAATGGCAGATGGAGCTTTCAAGTCTTGACTACACTGCGTGGGAGCGCGGAAGAGGGAAGGGAGGGGCGGCGTGGTGGAACGGTGGGTTGGGGAAGGGGCGGCACTGACGGTGGCGAGGTGGCCGGGGCCGGCGGCGAGATGGCGCTGCCATAGGGTGCACAGAAAGAAAATAAACAGAGAACAGATGAAACGGTCGAGAGGAAGAAGATGGATAGGACAGAGAAACAATAAAGGATAAAAGGAGAGGAGGGAGTGTATAAGCAAATGAAAGCAAGCGCCCACGCTGGCAGTGCATGCATGCAAGGCTTTGGATGTTAAGTGAGCTTTACGTGGGAGCAAAGCTGAGATGGGTGACCCGATGGGAACTTTATTTTTTTTTTAGAAAAAGAGAGAAGGAACGAATATTTTTCTGGAGATAGAATTTGAAATTAAATTTTAAAGAAAGCGGATTTTGGGATGTTACAGTGCATCCGATATTAATCAGGGACCTGGATAATATTGGATGCACGCAAACACCAACGGAGTCAACAAAACTGAGGCGAGACTAGAACGACTAAAGACTAGACTACGCTTCATACATCTCCGAGGCCTCCAACTTCGGGATCCTTGTAGTAGCCGTAACAACATTCATTGCTACGGCTTTAACCTACAGTCAGTATGGCTCTGATACCAACCTTGTGAGGCCTCGCTGGGATCGGCTCCGTTTCAAGCTAAGTGTTTACGCCGGAAGCGCAACACTTAACGAGAGACAAGAACGATACCGAGTGCTCGGATATGCGTCTCATGTTAGCTCCCAAGAATCAGTGGCTAACATGCGCATATCCTAATACATAACATTGTAATCACATCCATACACAATGTAGAGGAATAATATAATCAATTACAACATCATTTAAATAGAACCTTAAAGTACAAGATTGCATAAGAGGGCCGATCGGCCAAATCTAATTAATACAAATAAATCGTAGCGGAAAATAAACTTAAATAAAGAGGGAATAACCGAGTTGGCATGCCCACAATCCCACAAGCAACCAACTGGAGTTAAAGCCGTTGCGCCCGTCGTCCTTACCTGATCAAATAGACACTTTTCAAGTACAAAGTTGTACTCGTGAGAATTTTCAAGAAAAATAAGGATGCATGTAAGTATCAATGGAACGCTACTACACTAGTCAATTTTTAGCATAAAGCAAGTTTTGCATAAAGATAAATATTATAGATTCAAACTTGCCATTTGTAAAAACTTTTAGAAAACATTTTATAACAGTATGTAATGATCAACAATGGTATAATCTCCAAATATAATCAACACATGAACATCTCATTCATATCACAATTCATTCCTCAACAAAATTAACGCGCGAACTACGCGTTCATGATAACATTTCAGATCTAAACAAACTATCATAATGACATAACTTTTCCAACCATAACCCAAACTTAATTTCCCAAAAGCTAACTGTGCATACTTTCCCACAAGTGATGTCCATAACCTAGGACGAGGCTATTCGAATAGATTTAGTTCTCTGCAGAGTTGTACAGCTTTACCCACACGATATGAATACCTTATACTATCGCCATGCACTCTTCCGAAGGAGTGTCACTAAGATATCATAACGAGGCCTTTACAATACCATGTCCTAACTATCAAACCACCCGAGGAACAGAAATCCTATGGGAGTCTAAAAAGCCTCCTAACCACAGGTGAACCCCGTTGCGTAAGTAAGTCCCTATCAAACAAGAGACCCTTAAGAGCAAGTAAGACAAAACTTAACATGCCCCCCACCAGATTGACAAGAGAATAATTAAAAATAATAATAACAATTGTCAACCTGATTGTGTTCTGATAGCTAACACACAGCGAATTATTCAGCCAAGCCATCGCCCATAAATCCAGCGTGTGGTTGCACGTAAGACTTGGTTCATCACACCACAGACCGGTCCTCATATACCCAGACGGGGCTACACGAATCGAAGACCACCCCTTTATCACCCTATCACCCGTCCAAGTCCAACACACAGCCATAACCCACCTAACAAGTCAAAATAACCAGATTCGAATATCTGGAAACAATCCTCAATATCAATATAATTCAATCCATATAATCCTCAAATTTCATCAAGATTCAATTCAATCCACTGGCCAATGGACTAGCTCCATCAACCGCTTTCAGCTACAACTACTAGCATGGCTAAGCATCATTCTACAAACTAGCAAACAACCCATATAACATATATCCTTAATCATTCAAGGTAAAAGGGTAGTCAATATTCAAAGGAGGGCTAATGCAGCAATTAGGAGATTAGCTACTTCTACCCATGAACATACATTTCAAAATAGCATGCAATTGCGATAAAAATACTCACACAAAACTTTTAAAAACCACTAGGAGCAATATGATCAAGAGGAGGGTGCTCGCACCTTTGCTATACCACTTGTTCAATCTCAGGTTACTCACATATTGATCTCACGAATATAACGATATCATCGAAAACCTAATCGAAAGACGATACTGCAATAAATATCAAATAAATCCAAAAATTCAAAGTACTAAAAAATGCATGAAATTTGTACAGTAGGTAGGTCATGATTTATATTAATTTAGGTGAAAGAATTATTTCATTTGGATTTAGTATGTGAAAGTTATTGTTGTTTGAATATCAAATTTCTGAAAAAAAATCAAATTTAAATAGAATATGTTACTGTTCATCTAAATTAAATTCTTTGGTGAAAATTTGCATAATAGTGGTGGGGATAAGGATTGCATGGTTGGAAATATAATAAAAAGTTATGTTCAATAAAAATTGAATCATCCCATTTGGAGTTCAAATGAATTTTCTATGAATTTTTGAAGTTAATTCAATTTCTACTGCAACAATAATTCTTTTCTGAATTTTTCTAATGCATATAATACTTTTATACTCATTCTAACCTAGCCTCTGCCATTACAAATGGTACCTACATATTTTCTTTTCTTTTCTATTTAATTTCTCAAGGAACACATCTACCGACAAATCTAATCTTCTCATAATCATTTACTTAACCGATTCTCTGGTGTTGAATCCAATCACATACATAACACTTTCCGATCATATTCTCATATCTTGATCTAAATCCCGTACTAACCTCCACTAAGGCATAATCATGGTAGTCAATCCAACAAATAACTCCCGGACTCATGAACTTCCAACTATACAATCCATCTGATAAATGTACTAAATCCACCAAGTTATGGGCATATGACTCTAATCAAAACCATCAATTGTTCTTTGCTAGACTAATTAAGCTAATACTAACTACTAGCTCTACTAGTCTAATCTCAGCAAGTCATATTCGCATACACTCAATTTTCCACTGATCAAGGTTTAATTGACTAACCGACACCTAATGACCTTTACAATTTAATAACACATCCAACATCTAATTGCTCACTAATCGATCAACTCATATCCATACCACCGAACTTAGTCGTGAACGACCTCTACCAATCCAATTATATATGTGCCTCTACGATCAACTAATAATCATTTATCCATAAACTCAAATGAGGGTACAAATCTATCAACTCGGCACATAGGACTTATCTACTAATCACGTAGCAATCCAATTAGTTACCCAAAATCAAATAATCCATTTTACCTTCTCCCAATTGTAGCATATATGACTCATCTAGCTATTACTTAAGACATCCGATCAATTTACTCATGATTTAATAAATCATCTGGTTCAACCTCTATATCTCATTAATTATCAACACATAAGTCATCCATCAAGTAATAAATTATAAAATCTTTATGCGTCCTATCTCCAAAAATTACTAATCCAATGTGAGAAGAAACCTCCAATTAATTTATCCTCCAAAGATCACCACTAATTTCCATGCGACTTCAAAATAATATCGTCCGATCAAATAATCAACTCATACATTTTAGCTAGCATCTACCGATCAATAATACACACATTTCACCACAATAATCTAATTACTCAAAATCACCAATATGTCCTCACATAATCACGCCTACACACAAATAAGACATAACCGGAGAGTTACGCCGGTCTTAAGCTACAAAAACATTTTTACAATTAAACATGCATAAATAGATACCATGCTCATGACTAATATACAACATGCATGACTTATATCATAAACACGATATGATACTAAAGATTTTTACCACGGCACTAGACACGCGAAACATCACCAGACATCTTCTCAGGTCCGCATCCACCGTAGTCGTCGCCGAGCTTGTTTGTGTCCACTTGGTCTTCTCATCCATGTCCCGCTCCGCATCGCCGTCGTCGCTCTTGGCCACGCCCACGGAGTCACCTTGGCGACACCGTGCTCAAGCACGGCACGACACTCCATGCTGCCTTGCCTCGCTCGGGCTGCCGCACCGCTGCATGCATGGCCGTCACATGCATGCGCACATGTGCCGCCACATGCACGGCTCCGGTCGCCTCTCCGTCTCAGTGCCGTCGTCTTTGATGCTCAGCCCGCCCGCCGGCACCGACCTCGTCTTGGCGCCGCATGCACTGCCTGTTGGTTTTCAAGCCAAGAATTGTTGCACACCCCATGAAGAAAAATTCAGAAGATTGCTCAAGAAGGCACTCACTCGGGAGGTGGACAGAGCAGAGCGAATAGGCAGAGTTTCTGGAAGCCACACTCTATTAACAAACTGAAAATTACTAGGCAGGGCATAGTACAAAGGAAACTAAACTCGAACATTCGAACTAGTCTTGACTAGCCGATCGCAACAACAATTAAGCACAGGATCTGCAATACTCGTTGGATCTGATTCACACGCACATACTCAACGCAACACCAAAACACCACTCCCTGTAATCTATTCATGCACGCAGCTTAACCTTGGAGTATGACTTGACCTGAACTAAACCCGATGACTTAGGCTGAAACAAAAACATGACCCGAACTGAAAATCAGAACTTTGGCACATGACCAAGTCTGAGATTAATAACTCACGGTGCCGAGCCTGTGTTGTTGCCGCAGCTAGCCATGCCATGCGCTGGCCCTCGACCGCCTCGGCGTGAACTCTGGCCAAGCACCAGCCGCACCTCCTCTACAGTAACGAGCATCACCACTACAACTTCTCCTCTTCTCTATTCTCCAAAACACTCAATCGACCGTTCATGCAAACAATTCTTGCATAAATGGAAAGCTTATGTGATGGGAAACACGAAGGTGTGACATGCATCGAGAGTTTTCGGATTTTTGGAACAGTTTGGAAAGAGAGAAGTGGAAGAAATGGACATGTACTAAAGTTGGAAGTAAACAGATGACTAGAAGTGGTGCTCTCGGCTGAACAAAAATGTAGTGGGTGGGATGTGCTCTTGGAAAAAGGAAATGACGCTGGAGGGAAGGATGGCTTGCTGTGGGCTTCGGTTGGGAGCAAAAGAAATGGTGAGAATGTGTGGCTGTGAGTGATAGAAAGAAAAGGCAGTGAGGAGAGAAGTGGATGAACTAGAGCTCAAGTTTTTCTGCTCTGTGAAGAGGAAAGGCACTGAGCAGTGTTCTGTCTTTGGGGAAGAGATGATGGCGTGGGAGGAGAAATGAAGTGGGGGTGGTTGCTTTGTTTACTGGGCATTAAAGAAATGAGGTGGAGATGACACTGGACATCAAGGTGTTCGGTTGGAAAGAAAAGGGCTGAGTGATTCAGTTGGGTTGCAGGACGAATGGCCATGTGGGTGAATAGGGTTCGGCTAGGCAAAACAATAGGGAGAACAGCAGAGTTAAAAGCTTTGTATTTCTCCCTCATTTTTCCAACTTGCTCAGATGATCTTGCATGTGGGAACCGCTTGCGGAAATGAAATGCTTGCGTGACGACGAATGCAATGATATAACATGCGTTATCTAATTCTTGATTTTTGATGATGATTACAAAGAGAGAAGTTGGGGAAGAGAATGAACAGTGTGGTTGCTCTCTCCGTTGGCACAAGGCAGTGACATGGGGATGGCAGAGAGCAGCATGATTCAGCTGGGAGAAAAGAAAAAGAAATGGCAATCGGTTGAGTGGTCATTTCGGTTGGGACAAGGAATGGCAGGGAGATGTGTGCTTAGCTAGGCAAATAATAATAAAAAAAATGTGAGTGAGAGATTGTAACATCCCAATTTTGGACTTGTGTTTCAAATGTAAGAAAATGGCTAAGAATTAAAACTTTTTCTTACATCATGTATTTCCTGTTGTACCAAACAATTCTTGTACAAGGGATTATGGAAATACAATGTCACAAGTCTATTTGATCCAAACTTTGATATTCCAAAAACAATCTTGTCAAATTTTGTGATCATCCTCTGGAAATATTTTTCCTAAGTTCTTGGGATGGTATGTAGCCCCTCTGAAAAATTTCACAATTTTTAGAAATTGTTGGAATATTTTTAGAGGCAGTCAAACCTGTTTGACTTTCAGTCAAACCTCAAAACAGAGCCTTGCAGAATTTTTGGAGATTTATTCACAGCATAAAAACCTCTGAAAATTTTACACAAGGTTAATATCTGAGTTAGCAAGCTCTTGTAAAAATTTCATAATTTTTGAAGTTAATTTGCTACCTCAAATAAATCCTCCAAAGTCTCTGTTTGAATTTAGAAGTCAAACCTAGTCTCATTGTGCTTTGGGTTCGAGTCAGACTCGGGCTCGAGCCAACTGACTCGGTCCAGTCAACTAACTGCACCGAGCCTCTCTTTAAAAACGCGCGTCCATTCTCAGCCTTTGGATCTAAATCGCACGGCCCGCGTGCGTGTATGCGTTCGGACCTTCCGGTTGCATGTGCGAATGTCGACCGTTAGATCTCCATCCAACCGTTGAGATCCTCCGACACATTCGGACCCTCCGGTTGTTAGTTTAAATTAGAGCCATTGGATTAAGATCCAACGCTCGCTCATCTCCTTCGTTGTGATTTAAACCTGGGAGGCGTGGCGCGATCTCAGCCGGCCGCGTCTAATCCAACGGCTGGAAATCGTCCGAGCCATTTGCGCTGGTCATCTTCAACCTCCGGCCGTGCGTGTACAGTGTAGGGCATGGCAGTGTCAAATCATGCTCCCTACAGTCGCCCTAGCTAACGTTTAGGGGCATGGGAGACGCGTTGAGCCAGGCCATACCCTAATGCACGTCTACCATCTTTTTCCCTTGTCGGCCGCACCTTGTGCTCTGTGCTTTGCCGCCCGAAAAGCTTGTGGTCCTTACCCTAACGCTTTCAAGGCCTTATAAGCACCCAAATCACCTCCTGCTATTTCTTTAGACCACCATCAAGCTCCATTCTCAGTAGTGGAGCTTAACACCTCAAAAATGGCAAGTCGCCATGGTTGACCCGAAGAGCTCCATTGGCGTTCTTGGTGTTCCAGTGGTTCTCCTTCATGTTTCTTTGCCCTATCCTTATCTCTTTACTATCTTGAACATTTCCCCTCACTTAAATTTGGATTTTATTCTCAGGAATTGTCCAATTTGGGGTTTGTTCAAATTCGGCCGAAATTGGTCATCTTCTTCCTCAGCTCAGATGAGTGCTCCATTTTCTAATTACTTGCTCATGTATCTTCTGTGGACCTTAATGAAGCTATATTGATGCTTTGGTATCACTCATTTGGCTCAGGGTGTCATTTTCAATATTTCTTCTCCAAGTCCGGCGAGCTTCCTCCGTGGACAAGCATCTCCGGCCATCTTTGAAGCTTCCCTTCATCAAGGTAGCTCCTTATTAGTCCCTAGAGGCCATGGCACTAGCTTCTCTGGACTGCAGCTGAGCTCATTGCTGCTTTCGTGCTTAGCAGTAATAGCTCCCTTTTTCATTTTCCGGCTAGCCGGCGTTCTAGTCCCTCACCGCCGGCGAGAATGCCACCATTAGGTCCGTAGTGCTATTGCGATTCAATTTTAGTGCTCAGTGGGCGTCGCCGCGGCCAGTGTCGCCGGCGACGAGCCGTTGAAGTCGCTCGGGATTTTGTCGGCGAGGAGCTCCTGTTTTCGTCATTTGTTTAGGACACGTTAATTGCCAGTGATTGCCTATCATTAGTTCATTAATGGTGTCTTAATCTTTGTCGTTGAGCCACTGACCAGTGGGCCCAACATCCTTTAATCACCCGCTGGCACAATCCCGCGCTGTTCCGACATCATTAATGCTTAATAATTGATTAATTAATGTGTCGGGGTGTTCGCTGTCGGAACTCCACCTTTTGGGTCGCTAACATGCGGGCCCTCCAATCTCCTAAATCACAGCCAAGCCAGTCATTAGGACGCATTAATTACTAATCATTATCAATCATTGGTGTTTAGTAGTTAATCACTGTCTTAATGCAATCCTCTGTCTCACTGACAAGTGGGCCCAGTGCACTGTGCACGTGAGTTAAACGTTCGCGGTTGTGACTCGAAGTCACTGACAAGCGGCCCCACGTGTCAGTACGTCTTTTGAGCTGCGATCAATAGCCACCGTCCGATTCTTGATCTGTGGCCAAGATCATTTGGGACGTTCGGGTAACCCGATCTCCCCAGCGTTGTGAGCCGTCCATCCGAGATCGGCCGCGATCCGTGAGACGTTCGCGGTCAAAGCTCACCGCCCTCGACCTTCCGATCGTAGATCGGCGGTGGAGATCTCTTGGGCATTCGGGTTGCCTCGCTCCTCGCGCCGTTTGATTTCGAATCAATGGCTCTCGCACGTCCACGTCGTTATCTTTTGATTAGATTATCGGGATTTCGATAAGTAATTATTTTACAACTAAAATTTGTGCAGAAACTTTATAAAATCATAGTAAATTCATTTTAAACTCTTTTTGGTTGTTTCCAACTGTAATAATTTTGTCTTAGGCTAAAGTTTCATTTAAAAATGCTTTAGGCCTTGTTGCTGTAATGAAAATTCGTGTAGACCTTAAAAACTTGCTTTCTGTTATTTTGGCTTTTCCAGCAAATGAATAAAACCCTAGAAAATGCATATCTTGCTCTGTGTATGTCCAAAATGAATGATTCCAACTTTGATAAATTTGTTATTAACCAAACATTAATACAAAAATGATTGTAGGCCCAGGATAGCAACAGAAACATTGATTAATGATTTTTGACCTATTTTCAGCATTTAGAAATTCTAGAAATTTTATAAAAGGCACAAGTAATTTCCTATAAATGCAAAATATATAAGATCAATGCTAGAAAATCCCTCTGTTAGCATACTTCAATATAAAATTAATTCTGAGCATATTTATGTTTCTGGGAAATTATATGCTAGATTTGCACCTTAGAAAAATCATAAGTAAATATGTATAACTCCAAATTTAGTAAACTCAACTTTGTTGTTATTAGGATGTTATAATCTACCTGCTGTAAAAATTTCAGACCTTAGATCATTCTAGAAAATTTCGCCATGAACAGTGCTAATTATTAATTAGGTTGATGTAAGGCTGAGAAAGAGTATTTTGTCCATATCTTTTGCATGATTGAGTCCAAATTGCATGATTCTTGTTCCTATCACTATATAAAATCATTCCCTAGCTGTTGTGTAAATTTTATTAGATTTGGATGTGTTTTGCTGTTGGAGTTTATTTGGTGTTCTTCGTTCTTATTTGCTTATCGCCTTTTCGCGTTAGGTTCCGAAGATAATATTATTACTGATATTGAGCCACAGCAGCCATCAGATCCTGCACTCCAGCAAGGCAAGCAGATGTAGCATTCATTTGATCATATTGTTCCTACTATCTTCAAATTCTAATATGTTGTTTGCAAATTCTATGTATGCATTGCTATGTTGTTTTAAACTATTGTCGATAGTTGGCCGAGTAGTTGCATTATCAGTAGGAAATGATTATTCCTCTACTACTGAGCCTAGGATTACTTGCTGTGATTTTGGGTTCGCTGGATGAACCCTTGTGACTTAGTAGTTTACGTGTCATTATGCTTAGCCATGCTTAGTTATCGGTAGAAATGGGCGGTTATCGACTCGTCGATAACCTTGATCACACAAATTGTCATCATATGTATATTTCAGCCTTGTGCTATGTCTAAATTGCAAAACTAAAACTGAAAATGAAAACAATTTAGACTTGGGCACAATGGTAAGATGGTGTGATCTTTTGGGTGTGATTGGAATGGTGCCCGGGTCAATTAAGGACCGAACTACTTGTGAGTATCTGTTATCCGAGCATTCTATGGGTGCTAACCACACTATAGGGTATGGGACCTCTCTTGAATTAGTAGTTTGGGAGGCATTAATTAATGAGTCACTGGCTGTAGTTTATAGAGAAAAAGGATCACTAAGGCATGACCGGGGTGGTTCCTTTCTAGGTCCTCCACCCCGACCGGGGTCTTGTAATGTCCGGCTAGTAACTATTGACTCCCGGCTTTGCTTGACTCCACCACAACGTGTGGTCCTAGTGGTCCATTGCTGGCTGGTCACTAAGGGTTAACCCCATACGTGCGACTCTTAATTAACGCATTCCATTGGAAACGTCTCGTAGGACTTAGCCGTGCTGGCATACCAAAGGAAGTGTGCTTAATAGCTTGGCAAAAAGGCGGTCTGAAGTGTGGGAACATTGGTACACCCCTGCAGGGATTAAAACTATTCGAATAGCCTTGTCCTAGGTTATGGACACGCTTGGATAAGCTTTTCAAGAGTTAGACTACAACCTTTTTAAAACTAAAACTTGGTGGGTGGTATGAATCAGGGATTCATGCTATGTTGTGGTGGCTTTGGGAAAGTCACTTCTAGGTGGATACTTGTTACTCTTATTTACTCGCTGTTATTTAAATGCTTAAAACAGATTTTGCAAACTGCTATTCAATCTATTACAATATTGCAAATGAAACTTGCTTTGTGCGTCTAAAGAACCATATAACCACATTCCTTTGATACAACTTTCATGTAGCTATGTATAGGCTTGTTACTCGTAAGTCTTGCGAGTACATTTTTGTACTCACCTGCATTGCTTGTGTTGTGCAGAGGATGATAGTGAGTCCGATGGACCTCACTTTTGTGAGTTGTCTTTGGGGCGGTTTAAGGGCGATTAGCTTAGCGGCCTGGTCGGTTGCCACTGTGGTGTTATGTGGCTAACCGGTCGTCTTTTGGTTTAAGCCATCTTATGGCAACTTTTGCTTCATTATTACTTATTTGGTACTTATGTCATTTGGCAGCTCATTTGTGTTGTAATAACTTATATTATGTATGTCTTTTGGTAGACTTGTCATATTACATTGTATGGAAATGATGCATGCTTTGGAATGATGTATGTGTCTTTGCTTGTTCTGGAAGCACATATCCATCGAGGCGCGGTTTATTCTATTTGCGATACTAGAACCAAAGGAAGGTTAAGTATTACAAGTATAATAAACCGGGGTCTCACAGAGTTTGGTATCAGAGCCATACTGACCGTAGAAACCCCTAGCTTGGTCGTCCCTAGTATATTTTGAAAACTTACTTTTCAAATATCAAGTGATTTCTTGAAAGTCTTAAGTAAGTTCTCAGATTTTACTTCTCACCTATCTTAGCTTGCTTATCTCACCTTACTCTAAACTACATTTGAAAGCTGAGTTTTCCTCTCATCTTCTTTCAAAAGATAGTTGTTAACCGAGTAGGTTGGTTTTGGGTAAACCATGAGAGTTATAAAATGAAATTGTTGGCTGTCTTGAGAAGATCAGGAGCTTCTGGAGGCTACAAATTTCGGCCAGAGGCTCGAAAAGAAATTTCTGGACAGCAAGCATGAAATTTCTGGACAGCTAGCATTTGATTAGTAGTAAGTGCTAAAATGAGAGGTTAAGTCAACTAAAATTTGTGGGGATAAAAGGGTAAGAAATGATACGAGACAGCTAAGTGTCTAACTTTTCTTTAGTAAATTTCTCACCCTGTTTCCTAGTTGTTTTCGAACAGAAGATAATATCCTGAAATTGCCTTCCTAAAAATTGATTACTCGTTCTTCCATACGAGTTAGTCATAATAGGAAGATGGATATTATCTTTATGATCTTACTGCAGTTTTATGTTGTTACATGAGCTTTTAAAGTTTGTTTTGTAGAGTGGTCGATTGTTTTCTTTGTCTCTGTTAGGAGTTGTGTTTAACCTATTTTTGTGGAACAGGATGGCAAGAATTACTCATGTGATAAGCGGTTGGTTCCGATGAGGAGCTTCCCCCTCCTTCGACCATGGCTGAGGTTCTGGCTCAGATTGAGCGGAATCGCATGGACCAGACCCGGATCTTGGAGGTCATTGCGAGGAACACCTCCACTCCTGCTGGTGCTTCGGGATCTGGAGGTGGTGGCCACCAGTCTCGTGGTGGGCTTGCGGAGTTTCTCCGTACGCAGCCGCCTACTTTCTCTCGATCTGAGGACCCGTTGGACGTGGATGATTGGCTGCGTCTAGTTGAGCGAAAGCTCAATATCGCTCAGTGCTAGGAGCAGGAGCGGGCACTCTTTGCATCCCATCAGCTTGAGGGTGCAGCACTCTCTTGGTGGGAGAATTTTCTCGCCATGCGACCCGCGAGCCACGTTGTTTCGTGGAATGAGTTGAGATCCGCTTCCGTCGGGCCCACATTCTGATGGCCTGATGAAGCTCAAGAAGGAGTTTCGCGCTAAACAGGGCGCAAGTGCAGATCGGAGTATCATGTACGAGTTTAATCACTTGGCTCGTTATGCTCCGGGTGAGGTGGCCTCTCATGAGGCCAAACAGGAGAAGTTCATGGATGGCTTGTCCGAGGAGCTGCAGGACAAGCTATCTATTGTGGACTTTGCTGACTTCCAGGCCTTGGTTGACAAGGCCATCGTCGCCGAGCACAAGGCGAAGGCGCTGGGTGAGTCCCGCAAGCGCAAGTGGGAGGCCCATCGGTCTGCACAGGCCGGCCTCACTCGTCCCCGTGTTGGGCCCGCACCAGGGGCTCGTGCTTTGGCTTCACCACCGCCGAGGCCATTGGTGTCAGTTGTTCGTCCCCCGCAGGCCGTGTTTTAGCCACGTGCACTGCGACCAGCGGCGAGTTGCGCTCGCAACCCACCGCGATGTCACCGCCGCCGCAACAAGAAGGGCCACTATGCTAGCAGTTGTCCTCAGAGGACTGGAGCGGCCCCTCGTCCTAATGGAGGACGCGGGTAAGGGAATGGTCACACACCTGACCAGAAGGTGATCCAGAAGACTCAGGGTGTCGGGAGTGGTCGAGTCAACCACATCTCGGCTGAGGAGGCTCAAGAGGCACCCGACGTTGTGTTGGGTACGTTCCTTGTTAGTTATCATCCTGCTGCAGTATTGTTTGACTCTGGAGCATCGCATTCTTTTATTTCGAGATCTTTTGCTACTGATTGTGACCTTCACTTTGTTCCTTTGGGGATTCCTTTGCTTATTCGCTCTCCGGGAGCGGAAATGAGAGCTGATCAAGAATGCCGGGGCGTTCCCATTAATATTGAAGGAGTGGAATTCTTGGCGAATCTTATCTTACTTGACTCGGCGCGCCTGGATGTGATTCTTGGTATGGATTGGTTGTCCCAACACTTGGGACAAATCGATTGTGCCAGGAAGATGGTTTTCCTCACTAGTCCCTCAGGCGAGCAAGTTGGGATTTCACCGCAGCTGCAGGGGCCACATCTTTGTGCTCTTGAAGCTAAGCCAGCCATGGGGATTCAGGATGTGCCCACAGTCTGTGACTTTGTGGATGTATTTCCTGAAGATTTCCCCGGTATGCCTCCAGATCGAGACTTGGAGTTTGTTATTGAGTTGCTGCCCGGTACCGCTCCAATTTCAAAGGCGCCGTACTGAATGCCTCCTAATGAGTTGGAGGAGCTGAAGAAGCAGTTGGGTGAGCTGCAAGCAAAAGGCTTCATCCGTCCTAGCTCATCACCTTGGGGTTGTCCAGTTATTTTTGTGAAAAAGAAGGACAAGACCCTGCGTATGTGTGTTGACTACCGTCCTCTTAATGAAGTGACGGTGAAGAATAAATATCCTTTACCTCGTATTGATGATCTCTTTGACCAATTGACTGGAGCTTGTGTGTTCTCCAAGATTGACTTGAGATTGGGGTATCATCAGGTCCGGATCAGGGCTGAAGATATTCCAAAGACGGCTTTCACTACTCGTTATGGCCTTTACGAGTACACCGTCATGTCTTTCGGCTTGACCAATGCTCCAGCTTTGTTCATGAATCTTATGAACTCGGTGTTCATGGAGTATTTGGATAAGTTTGTGGTGGTTTTCATTGATGACATTCTTATCTACTCCAAGAGTGAAGAGGAGCATGCTGAGCACCTGCAGATTGTGTTGGGCAAGCTTCGTGAGCATCAGCTGTATGCCAAGTTCAGCAAGTGCGACTTCCGGTTGAAGGAGGTGGCATTCTTGGGCCATGTTCTTTCAGCAGGTGGTGTAGCGGTGGATCCTAGCAAGGTCAGCGATGTTTTGTCTTGGGGACAGCCCAGGCCAGTCACTGATGTGAGGAGTTTCCTTTGTTTAGCGGGCTACTACCGCCGCTTTATCGAGAACTTCTCCAAGATTGCAAAGCCCATGACCGAATTGCTCAAGAAAGAAAAGAAATTAGTGTGGTCTTCTGCTTGTGATTTGAGTTTTCAAGAACTCAAAAGGCGGTTGACTTCAGCTCCAGTGCTTGTTCTCCCTGACATTCACAAGAGCTTTGATATTTATTGTGATGCCACTCGGGAGGGACTCGGTTGTGTTCTTATGCAAGAAGGCAAGGTAGTGGCCTATGCATCGAGGCAGTTGAGGCCTCATGAACTCAACTATCCTACCCATGATTTGGAGTTAGCGGCAGTGGTTCATGCACTCAAGATTTGGTGGCATTACCTCATTGGTAACATTGTGAGGTGTATTCGATCACAAGAGCTTGAAATATTTGTTCACCCAGCCAGATCTGAACCTCAGGCAGAGGAGATGGTTGGAATTGATCAAGGATTATGATGTGGGCATTCAGTATCACCCGGGCAAGGCCAACGTTGTGGCGGATGCACTTAGTCGCAAGGTATATTGCAATACCTTGTTACTTCAAGAGCAACAGCCTACCCTTCTCGAAGAATTTCAGCGGCTTAATTTGGGATTGATTGAGCATGGCTCTCTTGCTACCTTGGTTGTGCAACCAACTTTGGTGGAGCAAATCAAGGCTGCCCAGCAGACAGATGTTGGTGTGATCCAGATCAAGCAGAACATCAAGAATGGGACAGCTAAGTGCTTTTCTGAGGATGAGCATGGTGTGGTGTGGTTTGGACAGCGCCTTGTGGTTCCAAAGGTCATGGAATTGCGGGAGTTGATTCTCCGCGAGGCCCATGACTCCCCTTTGTCTATCCATCCTTGAGCTACCAAGATGTACCAATACCTTCGACAGAGATTCTGGTGGACTCGCATGAAGCGCGAGATTGCCGGGTTCGTTGCCGAGTGCGACGTGTGCTGTCGTGTCAAGGCCGAGCATCAGCGTCCAGCAGGCCTGCTACAGCCTTTGCCAGTGCCTGAGTGGAAGTGGGATTCCGTTGGTATGGATTTCATCACCGGTGCGCCCTGCTTCTTCCGGAAGGATGCTATCTGGGTTGTCATTGATCGCTTGACAAAGGTAGCGCATTTTCTGCCAGTGCGTACCAATCTCAGTGTTAGTCAGCTGGCGGATCTCTATGTGTCTCGCATTGTATGCTTGCATGGTGTGCCACGAACGATTGTGTCAGATCGTGGTTCTCTTTTCACCTCTCGCTTTTGGCATAGTCTGCAAGAGGCGATGGGTACACGTCTTTCCTTCAGTTCAGCTTATCATCCTCAGACTGATGGACAGACGGAGAGAGTTAACCAAGTGTTGGAAGATATGCTCCGTGCCTGTGTTCTTTCCTATGGGAAGAAGTGGGAGAAGTGCTTGCCATTCGCAGAGTTCTCCTACAACAACAGTTTCCAAGCTAGTCTTGGTATGGCACCTTTTGAGGCTTTGTATGGGAGGAAATGTAGAACCCCATTGAACTGGTCAGAAACTGGTGAGCGTCAGTTCTTCGGGCCAGATTCCATCAAGAGGCCGAAAGCCAAGTTCAGTTGATTCGTGAGCATTTGCGCGTGGCCTAGTCCAGGCAAAAGAGCTATGCGGATCGTCGTCGTCGAGAGTTGAGCTTTGAGCCCAATGACTTTGTTTATCTCAAGGTCTCACCCTTGAAGGGCCATCAGTGTTTTGGCATCAAGGGCAAGTTAGCTCCTCGATATGTTGGGCCTTACCGCATCGTCGAGAGGATTGGAGCCGTTGCATACAGATTGGAGTTGCCAGCTTCACTTGAGGGTGTGCATGATATGTTTCATGTGTCACACTTGAAGAAGTGCCTCCGTGTTCCAATTGAGGAAACTCCGTTGGAGAATCTCGATGTGCAGGAAAATTTGACCTATCATGAGCATCCTATTCGTATTCTCGAAGAATCTGAACGAAGGACAAGGAACCGTGTCATCAAGTTCCTTAAGGTTCAGTGGTCAAACCATTCTGAAGATGAGGCAACTTGGGAGCGCGAAGATCGTCTTCGTGCAGATTACCCATCCTTCTTCTCCGAGTAAACTGAATCTCGGGGCGAGATTCTTGTAAGGGGGGGAGGTTTTGTAACATCCCAATTTTGGACTTGTGTTTCAAATGTAAGAAAATGGCTAAGAATTAAAAAAATTTCTTACATCATGTATTTCCTGTTGTACCAAACAATTCTTGTACAAGGGATTATGGAAATACAATGTCACAAGTCTATTTGATCCAAACTTTGATATTCCAAAAACAATCTTTTCAAATTTTGTGATCATCCTCTGGAAATATTTTTCCTAAGTTCTTGGGATGGTATGTAGCCCCTCTGAAAAATTTCACAATTTTTAGAAATTGTTGGAATATTTTTAGAGGCAGTCAAACCTCAAAACAGAGCCTTGCAGAATTTTTGGAGATTTATTCACAGCATAAAAACCTCTGAAAATTTTACACAAGGTATCATCTGAGTTAGCAAGCTCCTGTAAAAATTTCATAATTTTTGAAGTTAATTTGCTACCTCAAATAAATCCTTCAAAGTCTTCGTTTGAATTTAGAAGTCAAACCTAGTCTCACTGTGCTTTGGGTTCGAGTCAGACTCGGGCTCGAGCCAACTGACTCGGTCCAGTCAACTAACTGCACCGAGCCTCTCTTTAAAAACGCGCGTCCATTCTCAGCCTTTGGATCTAAATCGCACGGCCCGCGTGCGTGTATGCGTTCGGACCTTCCGGTTGCATGTGCGAATGTCGACCGTTAGATCTCCATCCAACCGTTGAGATCCTCCGACACATTCGGACCCTCCGGTTGTTAGTTTAAATCAGAGCCGTTGGATTAAGATCCAACGCTCGCTCATCTCCTTCGTTGTGATTTAAACCTGGGAGGCGTGGCGCGATCTCAGCCGGCCGCGTCTAATCCAACGGCTGGAAATCGCCCGAGCCATTTGCGCTGGTCATCTTCAACCTCCGGCCGTGCGTGTACAGTGTAGGGCATGGCAATGTCAAATCATGCTCCCTACATTGCCCTAGCTAACGTTTAGGGGCATGGGAGACGCGCTGAGCCAGGCCATACCCTAATGCACGTCTACCATCTTTTTCCCTTGTCGGCCGCACCTTGTGCTCTGTGCTTTGCCGCCCGAAAAGCTTGTGGTCCTTACCCTAACGCTTTCAAGGCCTTATAAGCACCCAAATCACCTCCTGGTATTTATTTAGACCACCATCAAGCTCCATTCTCAGTATTGGAGCTTAACACCTCAAAAATGGCAAGTCGCCATGGTTGACCCGAAGAGCTCCATTGGCGTTCTTGGTGTTCCAGTGGTTCTCCTTCATGTTTCTTTGCCCTATCCTTATCTCTTTACTATCTTGAACATTTCCCCTCACTTAATTTTGGATTTTATTCTCAGGAATTGTCCAATTTGGGGTTTGTTCAAATTCGGCCGAAATTGGTCATCTTCTTCCTCAGCTCAGGTGAGTGCTCCATTTTCTAATTACTTGCTCATGTAGCTTCTGTGAACCTTAATGAAGCTATATTGATGCTTTGGTATCACTCATTTGGCTCAGGGTGTCATTTTCAATCTTTCTTCTCCAAGTCCGGCGAGCTTCCTCCGTGGACAAGCATCTCCGGCCATCTTTGAAGCTTCCCTTCATCAAGGTAGCTCCTTATTAGTCCCTAGAGGCCATGGCACTAGCTTCTCTGGACTACAGCTGAGCTCATTGCTGCTTTCGTGCTTAGCAGTAATAGCTCCCTTTTTCATTTTCCGGCTAGCCGGCGTTCTAGTCCCTCACCGCCGGCGAGAATGCCACCATTAGGTCCATAGTGCTATTACGATTCCATTTTAGTGCTCAGTGGGCGTCGCCGCGGCCACTGTCGCCGGCGACGAGCCGTTGAAGTCGTTCGGGATTTTGCCGGCGAGGAGCTCCTGTTTTCATCATTTGTTTAGGACACGTTAATTGCCAGTGATTGCCTATCATTAGTTCATTAATGGTGTCTTAATCTTTGTCGTTGAGCCACTGACCAGAGGGCCCTACATCCTTTAATCACCCGCTGGCACAATCCCGCGCTGTTCCGACATCATTAATGCTTAATCATTGATTAATTAATGTGTCGGGGTGTTCGCTGTCGGAACTCCACCTTTTGTGTCGCTGACATGCGGGCCCTCCAATCTCCTAAATCACAGCCAAGCCAGTCATTAGGACGCATTAATTACTAATCATTATCAATCATTGGTGTTTAGTAGTTAATCACTGTCTTAATGCAATCCTCTGTCTCACTGACAAGTGGGCCCAGTGCACTGTGCACGTGGGTTAAACGTTCGCGGTTGTGACTCGAAGTCACTGACAAGCGGCCCCACGTGTCAGTACGTCTTTTGAGCTGCGATCAATAGCCACCGTCCGATTCTTGATCTGTGGCCAAGATCATTTGGGACGTTCTGGTAACCCGTTCTCCCCAGCGTTGTGAGCCGTCCATCTGGAGATCAGCGGCTGCGATCCGTGAGACGTTCGCGAGGTCCGAAAGCTCACCGCCCTCGACCTTCCGATCGTAGATCGACGGTGGAGATCTCTTGGGCTGTTCGGGTTGCCTCCGCTCCCTCGCGCGCGCGCCGTTTGATTTCGAATCAATGGCTCTCGCGTGTCCACATCGTTATCTTTTGATTACATTATCGGGATTTCGATAAGTAATTATTTTACAACTAAAATTTGTGCAGAAACTTTATAAAATCATAGTAAATTCATTTTAAACTCTTTTTGGTTGTTTCATTTAAAAATGCTTTAGGCCTTGTTGCTGTAATGAAAATTCGTGTAGACCTTAAAAACTTGCTTTCTGTTATTTTGGCTTTTCCAGAAAATGAATAAAACCCTAGAAAATGCATATCTTGCTCTGTGTAAGTCCAAAATGAATGATTCCAACTTTGATAAATTTGTTATTAACCAAACATTAATATAAAAATGATTGTAGGCCCAGGATAGCAACAAAAACATTAATTAATGATTTTTGACCTATTTTCAGCATTTAGAAATTCTAGAAATTTTATAAAAGGCACAAGTAATTTCCTATAAATGCAAAATATATAAGATCAATGCTAGAAAATCCCTCTGTTAGAATACTTCAATATAAAATTAATTCTGAGCATATTTATGTTTCTGGGAAATTATATGCTAGATTTGCACCTTAGAAAAATCATAAGTAAATATGTATAACTCCAAATTTAGTAAACTCAACTTTGCTGTTATTAGGATGTTATAATCTACCTGCTGTAAAAATTTCAGACCTTAGATCATTCTAGAAAATTTCACCATGAACAGTGCTAATTATTAATTAGGTTGATGTAAGGCTGAGAAAGAGTATTTTGTCCATATCTTTTGCATGATTGAGTCCAAATTGCATGATTCTTGTTCCTATCACTATATAAAATCATTCCCTAGCTGTTGTGTAAATTTTATTAGATTTGGATGTGTTTTGCTGTTGGAGTTTATTTGGTGTTCTTCGTTCTTATTTGCTTATCGCCTTTTCGCGTTAGGTTCCGAAGATAATATTATTACTGATATTGAGCCACAGCAGCCATCAGATCCTGCACTCCAGCAAGGCAAGCAGATGTAGCATTCATTTGATCATATTGTTCCTACTATCTTCAAATTCTAATATGTTGTTTGCAAATTCTATGTATGCATTGCTATGTTGCTTTAAACTATTGTCGATAGTTGGCCCAGTAGTTGCATTATCAGTAGGAAATGATTATTCCTCTACTACTGAGCCTAGGATTACTTGCTGTGATTTTGGGTTCGCTGGATGAACCCTTATCACTTAGTAGTTTACGTGTCATTATGCTTAGCCATGCTTAGTTATCGGTAGAAATGGGCGGTTATCGACTCGTCGATAACCTTGATCACACAAATTGTCATCATATGTATATTTCAGCCTTGTGCTATGTCTAAATTGCAAAACTAAAACTGAAAATGAAAACAATTTAGACTTGGGCACAATGGTAAGATGGTGTGATCTTTTGGGTGTGATTGGAATGGTGCCCGGGTCAATTAAGGACCGAACTACTTGTGAGTATCTGTTATCCGAGCATTCTATGCGTGCTAACCACACTGGAGGGTATGGGACCTCTCTTGAATTAGTAGTTTGGGAGGCATTAATTAATGAGTCGCTGGCTGTAGTTTATAGAGAAAAAGGATCACTAAGGCGTGACCGGGGTGCTTCTTTTCTAGGTCCTCCACCCCGACCGGGGTCTTGTAATGTCCGGCTAGTAACTATTGACTCCCGGCTTTGCTTGACTCCACCACAACGTGTGGTCCTAGTGGTCCATTGCTGGCTGGTCACTAAGGGTTAACCCCATACGTGCGACTCTTAATTAACGCATTCCATTGGAAACGTCTCGTAGGACTTAGCCGTGCCGGCATACCAAAGGAAGTGTGCTTAATAGCTTGGCAAAAGGCGATCCAAGTGGGAACATTGGTACACCCCTGCAGGGATTAAAACTATTCGAATAGCCTTGTCCTAGGTTATGGACACGCTTGGATAAGCTTTTCAAGAGTTTGACTACAACCTTTTTAAAACTAAAACTTGGTGGGTGGTATGAATCAGGGATTCATGCTATGTTGTGGTGGCTTTGGGAAAGTCACTTCTAGGTGGATACTTGTTACTCTTATTTACTCATTGTTATTTAAATGCTTAAAAACAGATTTTGCAAACTCATTGTTCAATCTATTACAATATTGCAAATGAAACTTGCTTTGTGCGTCTAAAGAACCATATAACCACATTCCTTTGATACACTTTCATGTAGCTATGTATAGGCTTGTTACTCGTAAGTCTTGCAGTACATTTTTGTACTCACCGCATTGCTTGTGTTGTGCAGAGGATGATAGTGAGTCCGATGGACCTCACTTTTGTGAGTCGTCTTTGGGCGGTTTAAGGGCGATTAGCTTGGCGGCCCTGTCGGTTGCCACTGTGGTGTTATGTGGCTAACCGGTCGTCTTTTGGTTTAAGCCATCTTATGGCAACTTTTGCTTCCGTGTTACTTATTTGGTACTTATGTCATTTGGCCGGTCGGCTGTGTTGTAATAACTTATATTATGTATGTCTTTTGGTAGACTTGTCATATTCTGTTGTATGGAAATGATGCATGCTTTGGAATGATGTATGTGTGCTGCTTGTTCTGGGAAGCACATATCCATTGAGGCGCGGTTTATTCTATTTGCGATACTAGAACCAGAGGAAGGTTAAGTATTACAAGTATAATAAACCGGGGTCTCACAGAGATTGAAAGGCTGTGGAGGCTTTGACTACTTTAAAATATTAAAAAAAATCTGAAAATTCTGAAAAATTTTGTGTGGCTTCTCTGTTAAGTGTAGTTTCCATTTTTAAAGCCCCCACACACTTATCACTTTTCATTTGAGAGTAGTAACTAAATTTCTATCCAGCCTTTGGGATGTGTTTGGGATTTTTACAGGGTTAACAGTGCACCTAAAAATTTATTTAAATTCTTATTTATTCATGATAATTATTATAGTATTTGAATAAAATATTTCCAGATGATGATCATAAGTTTTTGTTCATGTTTTCTTTTGGAAGTTAACTTTAAGTTGTAGGTTTAAACTTTGATTTGGATTTTCCAAGTGCAATAAAATATGCAAATGCTTCAAAAACAACATGCATGTTAATGAGATGCATTCAAATTATCATTAAATATCTTTGGGGATGTTACAATCCATGGGGGCTCAAGCTCCCACCCTTCTCTCCTCTCAACCTCATCTAAGAACCCTAAACCAAGCTATGCATGTTATACTGCTACATTCATCATCGCGAGGGCAATCCATTCCTACCTCTCGTTCCCGCATACATGCCATTTGAGTGTTCTTGATAAGAGAGAGAAGGAGGTAGTGAGCTACATGCATGCACACGGCAGCGGCTTAGGCGACGCCGAGGCGGCACCATGGGGGCATGGCGGCCTGCGGCCCAACGGTGGCCGAGGGCGCAGCGGCTTGCCAGTGGCGGCGAGGAGACACATGCGAGCGGAGGCTCCGTGGGCGTGGCTGAGAGCGACGGCGCCGAGGCGGAGATGGCATGTCGTGTCGCGTTAGAGCGCGATGCGGCCGGTAGCTTCATGCAGCATGCAACGGCTGTGCGACACTGAGGGCAGAACGGTCAAGCGCGGCAGTGGCGGCGCATCGCATGTGCATGTTTGTAGCTCCTAGCGGCATGGCGTTGGCACAGCACGGTGCCAGCTTGGTGGCGCAGCCTAGCGTGTGACATGCATGCAGCGTGGCCGAGGGAGCCGGGCGCAACCGACGACAATAGTGGACGTAAACGCAGACATGGACGCAGACGAGAGACCGAGCAGACACGGGAATAGCGACGACTACGGCGGATGCAGATGTGGAGCCGAGAAGATGTCGTCTAGTGGTAGTCGCACACCTAGCGCGCACGGTGGTAAAATCTTTAGTTCAATCGCATTACTGCGTTTATATTAATTAGTAGTCCTTGTTGCATACTCATCATATTAAGCATGGCATTTTATTTTTCATGCATGTTTAAATGTAATTAACAAATGAATATTTGGATTAGTAAGAAATTTAATTAACACACTCTCTTAAATTGGATGGTTGAACAGAGGAGATGTTTAGATGAAGAGTTGAAATGAACAGTGGGTCTAGAGTCCAAGTAATATGTTGATCAGCTAGTAGCTAGCTTTGTAGTTTTTAAATTTCTCCTTATTGGAATTAATTAGTTACTAAGATAAGTAATTAGAGGTTAGTTAAAATTAGTCACTAAGTTATTATCATTTATAATACGAGGGCAATCATAAGCAGGAAGGACTTTTAGTAAATCAAATAGTACTAGATGATTAGTGAAGTGTAAGTTGAATATGCCTTTGGTATGTGATCAAAAGAGCAAACTCATTAGAAGTCAAGGTTTGAAGTATGGTTGGCTTTATAACAGTAAGTCCTAGGCCTTAGTGGTATCAAGTGAAGCAATAGATCAATAGAAAGTTGTCTCGAAACTAAAACAAAAAGAAAATGGTTAGTATCAATCAAGAGAATACTCACTTATTAGATAATATCAAATAAACTCCAAATTGAGTGGAACCAATTTTGTTGGTTTCCATTTTTAATGTAATTTAACTTGGAATAATTTTGGAACATGTTACTGTCTCAGAAAATTTAGGAATTGGAATTAAATTCGGTAAAGAATTATTTTTACACTAGAAATTGTATCAACTTGAAAAAATCATACAAAATTAATTTGAACTCCAAATGAGGTGATTAAATTTTTATTGATTATAACTTTTTATTATCTTTCTAACCTTATAATCCTTATCTCCACCATTGTTCTACAAAATTTTACTAAATAATTAAAATCGGATGAACAGTAACCGAAGCTGATTTTTCAGCCTTTATTCAATTGTTGATTTTCCAAAGACTATAACTTTCACATATAAACTCCAAATGAAATAATTATTTCACCATAATTCATCTAAAATCATAATATACCCACTGTATAAATTTCATGCATTTTGAGAATATTTTGAATTTTCAGCTTTATTTGGTGTTTATTGCGATATCGTTCTTTCGTTAGGTGTTTGATGTTTCCGATGAATTCATGAGTTCATCCCGAGGATAATTGAGAGAGGTACCATCAAAAGCAAGCATGAACTTTCTTTTGCATCATATTGATCCCAGTTTTTAATAAGTTAGTGTTTGAAATGCAATGATATTGCTTGCACGCTGTTTTTGTATATCGATATGTTATGAGTAGTTAGTTATGTCCTACACTTGCTGGTTATCCTTGATAATTCCATTATACATATTCTTAAGTTAGATGCTTGTGATGATATGTACTATTGTGTGTTGAGTGCTTAGTCATTGCAAGTCTAGTAGTGCATTAGATCAATTGACGGGGTTAGCTCGTCAATTGTGGGAAACACATAAATTTTCTTATCTACTTTTTGTCCAGATCCTTGTATCTTGTTTTTGAGTCAAAAACCTTGTTATTTAAAAAGTTCTTTTGGTATGGACAAGTGGTTGGTAGTGTGGGTGCTGTTATGCACGAGACTCGGGTATGTGGTTGTCTTGTCTGGACCATTAAGGACCGAAGTTTGGGCTGTCAATTCCAAGCACCATTCGTACTTCCACACGCGGGTTGGGAGCTATTTGGTCAAGTAAGGGGAGGGTTTTATTGGGTTAAGTTCCAGGTGGTGTGAGGACATAGAGACCGTGAAATCCTATGTTCCTTAGGAACCCAGTGTAATATATACTGTTCAGGTGAGCACGATTACTTATGTTAGGGGTCAAACCAACATACTAACTACCTTACATTGGCCCCTCTGACACAACTTGCATATCCACTTAGCATTTGCTATAGGTATATGTACTAAGTTGGGGGTTAATTTTGCTGAAAAATACTGAATCTCGATCTACCCAGCCGGCATACCTAAGGAAGTGTGCTATTATCCGGAGGCTTACGGGCATGATCATGTCGTGTGGGTAAAGTAGTACACCTCTGCAGAGTTATTAACCTATTCGAATAGCCATGTCCACGGTTACAGACAACACTTGGTTTTGAATGATACCATTAGTAGACTCTAATTAAAAGTTGATGTGGTTACAACTCATTATTGGCATGAATGGGACATTCATGCATGTTAGTTTATCAAAGTGGGCTGCCACTTTGATATTGATTGATCTATATAATTATCTATGCGTTTGTACTTCTTTTACTGAACAACTTGTTTACAAAATGGCAATTGAAAACTAGTATGTGTGGGGTGAAAATTGTTGCGTTTTCTGTAAAACTAAGCGACTAATGCCATTCTTTGATATCCTCTATGCATAAATACTTTTATTTTGTGTAAGACTTGTGAGTACAATTGTACTCAACCCGGCTCTACAAATTCAGGTGAGGAAGACTTTGCGCCCGATGAGCTCGTTAGCGCCGATTTAGGCGACGCTGATGAGTAGTGTTGTTCTCTAACCCCCAGTCGGTTGCCATGGGTTATGGGGCACACCATGCTGGAACATTTGGTTTATTTATATTGCTTCCGCTGCTACTTAATGTTCTTATTTGAATTTGGCCGGTCGGCCACTTTGTAATAGTTGTAGACTTAACTACTATGGGTATGTCTTTTGGATTATCAATGTATGATTGTTGTATGGATGTGATTGACGTTGAATGAGGGTATGGATGTATTGGTCGCTGATCCTGGGAGCCAACACAGACACATACCCACTATTTTTGAATTCCATTTTAACTCATTAAGTGTGGACTTGGACTGCTTAGAGAATCGATCATCATGTAGTGCTTGTAGAGGAGCAGTACGCATGATCACCGGGGCTCTAGTTCGGCCGGTTCTCCTCACTTAGTTGGAGTTAAGGTGGAATTCATTTACCTGAGGCCTAGAGTTATTTCCATAAGACCGGGAAGGCCTCGGTCTTACGAAAATAACCCAGGGGTCCTCATAGCAATGCTAACGAATAGCGTTGTTTCTAACTCCACTCAGTTGCCTCTGGGAGTGGGCACACTCGGATGAACCTTTTGGTGTATTATAGTTGTTTTTCCACTGTGTACTTTTGTTAATGTTTTAGTTGACCTTTTGGTCACTTATGTAAATTATGGATATGAGTCCTTGTCTTGTAAATCACCTTTTAATACTGTATGACTTATGTATGACTGTGTACAATGTTGTTCAGGATATGTGCATATTAGCCATTGATCTTGGGAGCTAATGCGAGACACATATCTAGGAACTCGATATCATGCCCGTTTCCTTCTAAGAGTTTTGCCTCTAGCGTAATCTCTTGACTTGAAACAGATTCGATTTCAGGGTCCCACAGTGTTGGTATTAGAGCCATACTGACTGTAGGTTAGGAATAGCATGGTCGTTAGTTCTAGTGAGTCTTCATTCAAATATATTTAATATTAGCAAAATTATTTCAAAAATTCTAAGTCATGTTAATCTTTTATTTCACATCCATCCTAGTATCAATTCTTACCACAATTTTCAATGGATTTACGAACTAATTTTCTCACTTACCTTGATTTTCTTTTGTTTAAATGAGCAGTTGGTTTCTGGTAAAGGAGACCTGAGTGGAAGACGTTGATGGGTACCTGGCATTGCTGAGGGATATGATATGGAGAGCCAATTTCACTTACCAACTGGAATATGCCATTTATCATTGTGATTGAGGGCCTAAATGGAATAGTACCGAGCTATGACCAACATTACTATAAGACAGGTGGCGGGAAGTGTTCCTTATTGCTTCTAAGCCTGTGGCACTTCCGAGGCCATGGCAGTACAGGAAGTGTGTCCATGAGTCATCTCTGCCATGATTTGACGGAGTTATCTCAACCGCCATACGACCATTTTCCACTTCAAGACCATGTCACAGAGCTAGACTTCTTTACTGAAATCCAATATGGGAAGACCCACAAGTACGTCAGTTAGCGAGATTAGTCTGTATTAAGGACCAAGTCGATCGCTGCAAAACATACGAGTTGTGGGAAACTCGACAACTCCTTAGGGAAGCTCAGGAATACCATAGGATCGGGGTCAACATGAGGCGCGTTCCTCGCAACATGCTTTATGGTGACAACGAGACATCTCTAGCTGTTGCTGCACCCCTAGAGTACCGTCTTGTGGAAGTGATGGGGCTGACACCCACTTATCGGCCTCAGCATCAAGCCTGCATTCTGGCAGCAGGTTTTCCTCGCACTCAGAGGCCGACACCCCCTGGAGGGCACGTTTCGTTGTTAGGACTTCCGAGGTGCCTCATTAATCTATTGGACCCAGATGACACGGGATCGCCTGGATATCATCTTTTAGATGAGTTCCCGGTGAACTTTAACCGAGGTAACTTTATCTAGGGTGTTGAGGTTGAGAACCACTGCATGGGGATGTAACCAACAAGTAGCTACTCCTAAATAATGTAATAAGGTAGCGTTTGTATAATTATTTCTATTCTGTTGAAGAACCTTTTGTTTCGGGTGGTTACCATTTGCCTACAGACATATATGGATGTAACCGAGCTGAAAAACTACTACTTGCTTTAATGGATCTTGTACCAGCTTATGTGCCTTTGTACACTCTTTTGGTGTTAAAGTTTTGCGCATTTCATAACATTATGCATACTAGATTCAATATTTTTCACATGCTGTCCCGAATAGTTAAAATTGAACTAATTTGAATGTACTTTCACCGGATTGTTAACGAGTTGTGTGGCAAGAAGATGGCAGGAGCTACTACTCAATCCAGAGCTCAGCAAGAAGAGGGATCGCCACCTCCGGGATCTCGCTCCGCTACCATCCATGATCTTTATGCACAGGGAGAGTGTGTAGAACCTTCCGGTCACCAAGATCAGCCTAATGGTTGGCAGGAAGAGGAGCTTCCACCACCGCCCACAATGGCTGAGGTTCTTGCTCAGATAGAGTGAAACCATATGGACCAGATGTGCATTCTTGAGCAAATTGCGCGCAACACCTCCACTGCTCTAGGATCATCTAGTGGAGTGGGAACTCATCGGAATCATGGGGGTCTTGCTGGCTTTCAGCGGACCAATCCTCCTGTGTTCTCCAGCTCTAAAGATCCGATGGAGGCAGAAGATTGGCTGCCAGCTATTGAGAAGAAGATGTTCATTGCCCAATGCTCTAAGGTGGAGAAAGTTCTTTTTGCCAGTTATCAACTAGATGGAGCCGCGAGTGCTTAGTGGGACAACTTTTATGCTGTACAACCAGCTGAACACGTCCCAACTTGGGATGAGTTCAAAGAGGCTTTGTAACACTCCGGCCCAACAATGAGCCTAGGATGCTACTAAACTACCTTATCAAACCACTTTACTTCTACTCACTATCAAATAACAGTAAACTTTACAACATCTAAGAAACTAGCATTGATCAAAACAATATTGAATAACATGATTCTAGGCATAAATCTTGCTCTAATCATCAAGTCGTTGAATAACATGATTCTAGGCATAAATCTTACTCTAATCATCAAGTCGCCGAACCGCAGGAATACAACAGGAAACTTCAAGATTCTACTTGGATGATAGAATAAGCAAGCCACTTGTAATAGGCTAACATGTAAAGGTGAATAAATCAAGTTCTAAAATGTTGAAGCATAAATAGTAACATCCACCAGACATACTTGACTTTTCCAATTACAAATAGATCAACCACCACGAAGGATGAACACGGTCTGACAATAAAGGTAAATAAGATAATTTATTTACCATGGGTGATCATGTGTGAAGTGCATCAAAACTACCCCTTCACATACATGTCGCTGCCTCGAGAGATACCTAACATGAACACCAACAACAAGCGTGAGTCCATGACTCAACAAAGTACAACAGTGATAGTAAACCAACATCACAATTAGTAAATGAAGATATCAAATCCTCATAAGAACATCAGCAAGGATACCATAAATGAAACTCTTATACTTGCATGCAATGCATATGTCAAAAATGCTCTTTCTTCCTTTTTTGCAATTACCGGTAATGCGGAGTAGTGCATCCGTCAATGCATACTGAAGCCTGTGCCCTCAGGCACAAGGACCTCAAGCCCACACTCCACGAGTATGGGGACCCATGCCCATCCAATACATGACGGGGATCTCATGCCCGTCCAATGCATGACTGGGACCTCACAAGAAACAATTCTTGGCTACCACATAATCCAAGATCCAGGAATGAATGCCATGATACAAAATGAACTTTATATTCTCAATCCAACATGAGAGGATAATATTCAGCGATAATATCATAGATAAAATCTAATAAGTTGTAACATCCCCAATTTAATTAATGAGAATTAGTATGCATCTTATCAGCATGCATGACATTTTGGAATCATTTGCATCATTTATTGCACTTGGAAAATCTAAATCAAAGATTAAACATGCACTTGAAATTTAAACTCCAAATAAAAACAAGAACAAAAACATTTGATCATCATCTGAAAACAATTTATGCAAATACTAGAATAATTATCATGAATTAATATAATTTTTCCCAAATTTTTGGAACCTAATTCAACCCACAGAAAATTCAAACACCTTTGAAAGACCTAGACTAAGTTTGAATTTATATTATACAAATTATATTATGAACAGTAAGTTTTAATAATTTTTATGGACACTAGACCTTCCCAGGAACCCCTGTGATTTATTTCACATTTTTAGGAAATTTATTTCTATTTTTAACCCTCTGCTCAAAGTAGAGAAGATAAATTAAATCTCAGTCAAACCTCTGCACTGTTCAACCGACCCAAACCCAACCCTGGCTTGAGTCCGAACCAGGCAAATGGACTCAGCGGAGTCAACTAAGTGCACCAACCGCTTTTGGGCCGTCTGTTGGAAAATCAACGGTCCAGATCAAAAGAGCTGTCGGACCGTCTGAACACGCGGCGTTTATGAGGCGTTAGATCTCGATCGAACGATCCGCTTATCACCGACCAGAGCCAAGCACTGTTGCTCTGACCCACACCGCTTCCTCTTGACTTGGCTGGACCAGCTAACCCGCACCGCACCAGGCTCCGGTGCGGCTCAGCTTGAGCCACTGACTAGTAGGGCCCACTCGTCAGGGCTTTCTTCTTCCCTGCGTTGGCAGGCGAGGAGAGCTCAGGCGCCACGTGTCGTGCAAGCTCTGCGCTGCCCCGTCAACGGCGTTGCCGCACCACCCTCCATGGCCTATCCCCGAGCACCGCTTTGACACGCCGTAGCTATCTCCGTTTTCCTTCTCACACAAAATGGGTGCTATCCCCCTATTTCCCTTCCCTTCTCTCCTCGGCCGTGGGAGAGAAGGAGGCTTTGAGCTCTCCTCCATCCTGGTAAGCACAACCAAGGTAGTGCATTATCTTTCCCTTTGCGTACCGTATCCATTTTTTGGATAATGCAGCTTTTTATTTCTTGTGTAGCACCCGAAACACGGGTGTCCCTTCTTTGTCACCGGTGTGCGCTCTGTGGAGCTCCACCGCACCATTTCTCACTCTGGTGAGTCTCGGGACCTAGCACCTTGTCTGTTGTGTTCACGTCGTCATGATGAACTCACTTGAGCGTTTAATGTGCTATCCGAAGGAGGAATTGCTGTGGATCTAAGCAAAGTTCAAGATGTACTTAATAGGAGACAACCCAAGTCCGTCTCCGATGTCCGCAGTTTCCTCGGTCTTGCGGGCTATTACCGCCGCTTCATCGAGAATTTCTCAAAAATAGCAAGACCGACGACCCAATTGTTGAAGAAAGAAAATAAGTATGAATGGTCAGCGGATTGTGAAGCAAGCTTTCAGATGTTGAAGGATCGTCTAACTTCTGCTCCAGTGTTAGTTTTGCTGGATATCCACAAAAACTTTGACATCTATTATGATGCATCTCGCCTTGGTCTTGGTTGTGTTCTTATGCAAGAGGGCCGAGTTGTGGCGTATGCATCGAGGCAATTGAGGCCTCATGAGGTGAATTATCCCACTCATGACCATGAGCTTGTAGCAGTGGTTCATGCTTTGAAGATATGGCGACATTTTCTTATCAGCAATCGCTCTGAAGTCTACACTGATCACAAGAGTTTGAAGTATATTTTCACTCAAGCCAATCTGAACTTAAGGCAAAGAAGATGGCTTGAATTGATCAAGGACTATGATTTGAGACTTCATTATCATCCAAGGAAAGCCAATGTCGTTGCCAATGCCTTGAGCCAAAAATTGCAATGCAACTGCATTTCGGTTTGACCTGAAACAGAAGCATTATGCACTGAATTTCAATGGCTCAACTTGGAGATGGTTAGCGAAGGTTTTCTCGCTGCCTTGGAAGTGAAACCTACCCTAGAGGACCAGATCAAGATGGCCCAGAAGAATGACAAGGGTATGGAAAGAATTAAGGAGGAAATGAAGGCCGGCAAAGCCAAGTGTTTCTCTCAGGACCACCAAGGTGTTTTGTGGTTCGGAAAGCGATTGGTTGTGCCAAATAACGTGAAGCGTAAAGAGATAATTCTTAATGAAGCCCATGATTCTTTAGCACCGCTTACCACCCGCAAACCGGAGGTCAAACCGAGAGGGTGAATCAAATTTTGGAGGATATGTTGAGAGCATGTGTGCTGTCCTATGACAAGAAATGGGATAAATGCTTGTCGTTCGCGGAATTCTCTTATAACAATAACTATCAAGCAAGTCTCCAAATGTCACCTTTTGAAGTGCTATATGGGAGAAGGTGTAGGAAACCACTCAACTAGTCCGAGTCCGGGGAGAGACAATTTTTTGGACTGGACTTGATAAATGAGTCGAAGAGCAAGCTCGTGTGATCCGGGAGAGACTACGAACGGCTCAATCTCGTCAAAAGTCTTATGCCGACCGTCGTCGTCGTGATTTGAGCTTTGTGGTGGATGATCATGTTTACCTTAAAGTATATCCGATGAAAGGAATGCAACGCTTTCAAGTGGGGGTACAAAGGCACTAAGGCCAGTACAAGATCCATAAAAGTGAAACGTAGTATTCCGGTACAATTACATCAAGATTGGCCTGTAGGCAAATGGTAACTGCCCGAAATGAAAGTTCTTACAAATAAACATGAAGGTTACACGACTACTAGCCTATTACAAGAATTTTAAAGATACACGCATCACTGAAAACATGCCTGGACAGCGAGCTCACTACCCCAACATCCTAAATATTGTTCCGGTCAAAGTTCACCGGAAACTCGTCAAGTAAATGACATCCAGGGGATCCGGTATCATTGGGGTCACCTAGATTAGGAAGATGCAAGGGTGATCCTATGCCATTAATATGACCTCCTACTACGGGAAGACGACATTCTGGCAACGCAGAAACGTATGGTGAGATCATATTAGCACCATACAGCACATCGGGATGAATGAGCCTCATGTCGTGCATGAGCCTTAAGTGCTCCTAAGCTTCAATGAGACGCCGCTGCGTCTCCCACAACTCATGCATGGTGCAGCGATGCATCTGGTCCATGATGTGCACCAGTCTCGCCAATTGCCGAACATGAGGATCTTCGCTGAACTAAATCCTGGCAATCCTGCTCACTTCCCCGTCATGTGTTTGCATGGGGAAATGGTCATATGGCGGCTGGGACAGCTCCGTCAGATCATAACAGAGGCGACTCATGGCCACTCGAGCCACTTCCTGCAGCGCCATGGCCTCCGAAGTGCCACAAGCCTGAAAATGGTATGGGATGCTTCCTGCAACACGCCTAGCAATAATGTCCGCCACGGCCATGTATTCCTCCATTCATGGACCTCGGTCTCGTCGATAGATGGAGTACAATGGCTGGTAGGTGAAATTTGCCTTCCACATCATATCCCTTAGTAACTCCGGGTATCCTCCCACATCTTCAGCTTAGGTCTCACGGCAAGGTATTGAGGGTTCATCTAAAGGACCAGAAGGACAAGGTAGGTTAGTTTTGCAAACCAAACCAAAATAAGGTAAGGAATGACACTAAGATGGATGAGGAATAAAAGACATTCCTTAACTTAAACTTTCTGAAATTAATTTAATAACTTGAAAAATAATTTGACTAAAAAAGACTTGCTAATACTAACGCCAATGTTATATCTAACCTACAGTCAGTATGGCTCTGATACCAACGCTTGTGGGGACCCCGGGTTATCTCCGTAAGACCGAGACTAAGCATGGTCTTAAGGACATAACTCTGGACCTCCAGTAAATGGATTCCAACTTAACTCAATCTAAGTGAGAGGCTTAACTGAAAACTAGAGCCCCGACGATCATACGCATTGCTCCTCTACGAGAACTACATGAATGTCGGTTCTCCAACAAGCCAAGCACTACACTTAGTGAGTTAAATGGGAAGCCATGAACAGTGAGCATGACTTATAATTGCTCCCAAGATCAGCGACCAATATACTCATACTCTCATACAACGTTGATCATATCCATACAACAAACATACATCAATAGTTCAAAAGACAACAATATAGTTTAAGTCTACAACGGTTACAAACGGCCGACCGGCCAAATTCAAATAAGAGTATTAAGTAGCAGCAGAAACAAGTAAATAAACCAAAAGACCAGCAGTGGTATGCCCCATAACCCATCGTCAACCGACTGGGAGTTAAATGATAGCACTACTCATCAGTGTCGCCTAAATCGACACTGACAAGCTCATCGGGCTAGATATCTCCCTCACCTGTAAGCTAGTAGACAAACTGGCTGAGTACAAAAGGGTACTCGCAAGTCTTACACAAATAAAAATTAGTTATGCATAAGGCTGTTCCAAAGGATGGCTCATATTGGATTAGTTTTGCAAAAGAGACTGTAATACCTCGAATATCAATTTGAGAGAATGTATTATTCGGGGGAGAGAAATTTATTCAATTTTCGAGTGCAATATAGTTTAGAGAGAGATTTCTCCTAACAAGGAAAGTATCCGTCAGCGATTATGTAATATCCTGTTTAACATTAGAGAATTAATTGAAATGAGAAAGGTATTTAACAGGAATTAAAAAGAGAAATCAGATTTTTTAGAGGAGAATTAATCTTGGGCTTTCGGCCCACGTTGTTTGGCCCAAGTAGGAAGTTGGTTTAAGAAGGGGCCAACCAAAACCCTAGGTCTTTTATCTGTAGCACTCAGCTACAGATGTCGCGCCATCGTAGCAACCCTCCTCCCCTGCTGCCTCGCCCTCCATGTCGCCCCCTTTGCCGCTCCTTGCTACCGGCCATCGGGAGGTAGAAGAAGGGAGAGAAAGGAGGAGGAGGAAGATCGTCTTCTCCAACGTTCTTCCGCCTACATCCTGGTTGTTGCAAGGGTAACGAATGCCGGGCCTCATCGTTTGATTAGTGGTAGATGTGTTTTGGTTCATTTTTTATTAGATCGCATTGCTGCGAGTAGAAACTTAAATCTGTCCAGAAGGTTGTGTGGACTGTTTCGGGGTCTTAGAGGCCGAATTTGAGTTGTCCATCTCCTAGAGTTCTGTAGGTCTGGTTCTTATCTTTCAGTAGCCACGAAGATCACTCAATTCCGAGGTCTGAGTCAAAAGTGATGATCGTTTTAGTATCTGCTGCCAGAAATCTGACGAGAATAATCTGTCTGGTTATTTCCTAAAATATGAAAGGGAAATTGGTAGAATCTGAAAGTTCACACAACTAGGTTATTGTAGATAATTCGATAACCTTTTCAGATTGATAAAGAACGATCAATTCGGAGTTACCTATTAAAAGTTATGGTCATTTTAGTTTTGCTGTTCGAATGTGTAGGCAGTTTCTGTACTGAAAGTTCAAACAATGGTTAGCCTATTATTTTGGCCGAATTGGATTATCGTGTCATCTAGAGTATTGTAGATTAGTCAGTTAAGAATCTACAGAAATTGGGTTTACCTCTTTTCGACTTCCAGTTCATGAGTTATGTCAATTACCGTGCTGCTGTCCAGAAACGGTATATGGCAGGAAACGTTGTTTTCAGTTTCAGCTTTGAAAACTCGACTTGAGACATCGTGAAGCGGTGTAGAACGCCGATTAGTAGCGCTGGGTATATTATGTCCTTATTGAAATTATTTTACTTGTTTAGGAGGTGAAGCCTCGGGTTTAGGAGTATCATCTTTGCCACTAACGCGTCGCATCGTGGAAGGCAAGTAATTGTAGCAGTGTTACTACCGTTTAATTGGTTGTTCTTACTACTTGCAATCTATATGATTCTTGTATTTTGAAGTATTATACCATGGTTGGTTGACTTACAAATGAGGTGATAACAGCAATTAATAATTGAATGTTTTACTTTGGATATCTTGCGTGTAGTCATGAGGTGGTTGCTTTAGATGCCGAATGTGGATCATGGATATATTTTCCATAGTGACTATGTGGTAGTAGTATAAGTTGATCTTGTTGGTGCCCTTATGAAGATGACACTTATGTGGTTTATGAGTATCATATTATTCATAACATATCATGACATTGCATTGTGGATGTCGCCGCTTATGGCTGCGATCAGACTCAGACAAAGATCGTACATTGTCAGAGATGCGATGCACACTCTACCTTGATGGGTAAGAGTGCAGTGGAGCATGGCATGCATTTGCATTAAAATTGTGGATGGAGGAAATGCATACTTATGCCAATGTTTGAAATCTTATGACGCAGGACTCATGTTAGTCCATGTGGTTTATTGAATGAGAAAGTGGAATGTGGTTGCGGTCATGCAATAATATAAATTGTGATGTAGCTTGCTTGTTATTTGAATAACCTGTTAATCAATTTGCTTGCTGAGATTTTTCTCACCCTTGTTGTTTCTTTCCCCTTTCGGTGATTCTTAAGCATTCCTGGATGGGTAGAGCGGCACCACAATTATGCACTCAATTCATAGTTTTATGCTGTAATAAAGTTGAGAGGAAACTAGCCTAATGACTAGCTATTCGCGAGTGTTCTTTTGATTTATTAATGATGAATTTGTGGACTACTCTTGGATTAAATTGCTAGTAGTTGATTTAATTTATTGAACTCTATCCGTTATTATTGTGTCCATTAGTTGTTTTTGCTTCTGCTTATGTTCAGCTGTAGAGTGGTTAGTGGTATTCCAGGGTAATGTGGGTCCTGGGGTGTTACAGAGACGCAACAATGTACAACCTACACATACTAGTTTTTCAAGTGTCATTTCAAAATTAGATTTTAAGTAGAAGTAAAGCATGTGAATAAGTAATAAATTGAATAACAAATAAATCATACAAATAGCAAAGTGGTTGTCCACTTTAATACAACAACAAGCATGAACATCCCATCCATGACGAATCCAAAGTTATAACCACAATTTTAATTCCAAGTCTAACAATAAGAAGCCACAAACTCAAGTGATCGTCCATAACCGCGGACACGGCTATTCGAATAGATTTATACCCTGCAGGGGTGTACTACTTTACCCACACGACTCGATTAGCCCGTAAGCCTCCGGATAATGACACGCTTCCTTTGGTATGCCGGCCGGGGAGAATCGAGATATGGTCATTTTCAGCAAGAAAACCCTATTGAGCTAAGTCCCCCATGTGAGATGTTTCTGGTCTTAATACAAGCAGCGTATAGCACTTGCTAAGGGGATCACAAGTTATATTGGAAATACCGATGCAATGTAAAGGGTAATTGGTGCTCTCATGCACACTATAGAACATTACATCGGCTCCTAAGGACAAATGATCAAACACAAATACCCCTACACTACTATGGGACTTAACACAATAAAACATTCCCCTTACTTAACCGCACAGTACCCATATACTGCGTATGATAGCATGAGTTTTACTTGAATCGCAGGTACCCAAAGTTCGGTCCTTAATTATCCAGACAAGTCAAACCACATACCAAATCTCGTGCACGAAGGCACCATCACTAGCCATCACATGTCCAGACCAAAAGCTCATTTAAAATTTAACTCATAAAATAGATACGAAGATATGAAACAAAAGGATATAATGAAAGTTGTGTTTATCCTATAATTGTCGGGTTATTCCCGACAATCAGCTACCGGTTCTAGACTTGCATGGCTAAGCAACCTTGTAAAATATATTTCACACAATCCTAACTTAAGCATGTGGTGCTAGAATAATTTAAGGATAACCTCAATGAATAAGAACTAACTAATCTACACATCACAAAAATAGCGACATTATCAAAATAGCATGCAAGCAATTATCATTGCACTAACTTAACAAAATTGGGATTAAATATGATGCAAAAGAAAGTTCAAATAATGCTTGCCTTGCTGGTAGCTTAGTTGCTCTTCCTCAGTAGCGTATAGGTCAATATCGATAGGCTCGGAATCTATATAAATACAATACCGAATAAACATCGAGAAAAACCTCAAAACTCAAATGCTCAAAAATGCATGATTTTTCTACAGTAGCTAATTCATGTCTTTAGATGAATTTAGGTGAAATAATTATCCCAATTGGATTTAGTATGTGAGAGTTATGAATGTTTGAATTTCATATTTCAATATGCCCTTATCTAAGCAACTTAATTAATTGGCCAAAATTTGTAGAGCAGTGGAGGACACAAGGATTATATGGATAAATAGAGAATATTAATGCAAGTTCAAAACAGTTGAGTTTGCTTCAATTGGAGTTTTCATGATTTAGTTATGTCTTTCTAAAGTTATCAGCATTTCCTTTTGTGAAAATAATAGTGTTAATGGATCAATCTCCAAAATAATACTCTCTGCTACAGAGACATGTTTGAAACCAATTTCAATATGAAATTCATTAAAAATGAAAATTGTCAGAAGTGGTTTCACTCATTTCGGAGTTGAGATGAATTAGTTATGTATTTTTTAAGTTATACATATTTTACAGTGTGCAAATAACTCATTTTCGGATTTTCTAATCTGTTTAATACTTTTCTTACCGGGCGCTATTCTAGCCGCAGTCACTGACCAGCAGGCCCAGTGAGTAGTGTGTTTTCTAATTTAACTCAGATTTAAACCGATCTGACAAGTGGGACCCGCTGTCAGCGACACGGTCCACTGGACTTGGTCCACCGACGCACACACTTAGCGCACGGGGTTAAAAGGGGCGGGCCCACCCGTCAGTCTCTCTACTGATTCACTTATATCTCCCGCTTTCTATACATGGGACCCACTAGTAAGAGATACATTAGTTCCTTAAGACAACGCTTAACTACTAATCATCGTCATTTACTGCTTAATCACGAAGCTACAGTCGTGCCGGACGTCCTGACACGCTCTTGTTCGCTTGTCCGACGGCTCGCCGACGCTACATGCCATGGCGGAGCTGGCCAGGACCTGAGATATGTCCACAATAGACATGCGCATCTTTGGGTAGTGGTGGCGACCTCTGAGGTGGCCCGTATCAGCGGCTAGCCGGAGCTAAGCGGCGGCGCTAAAAAACGACAATGATGCAAACAGCAAAGTGAAGCTCTGCAGCACAAACAAGTGGGTGCCTGAGGTCCTAGGGACTATGAGTGAGTTACCTGAGCGAAGTGTGTTCTCCAAGAAGCTTGGGAGCGGTTGGAACAATGTCGGCGCCGGAGAAGAAGATGGTGACAAAATAGGCTTCACGTGGAGAGTTCGATCTAGTGAACCAGAGAGGAAGTGCATGGTCAGAATATGCTCAAGACCAAATAAGGATGCTAAGAGCGCAAGGAATCGATGAGAGATTTACCGGATTAAGTGGGAGATGAAGAGTTTGTGCTTCGATTGAAAAGGGTTCAATCCTCAATCACACGAAAACCTATCGTGCATTACTCAAATTAGTTTAGGGGTTTTCATAACCATGCTAAAAGGCACGATATGACGCGAAAGAATGTTTAAGGACCTCACCGGAGACAAAGATGACAAAGTGGTGATCTCGGGTGCACGCTCTGGACGTGAACCGGAGAACGAAGATGAAACAGATGCTACAAGCAAAGACAAGAGCTAGGATGAGCAAAAATGGAAATGGGATGGATCACAGAGCAGGGAGGAATCACTCGGTTGGAGCTTACCGGAGAGATGAACACGGGAGAACGTCTCTTTCCTCATCCACCGAGAGGAAAGATGAGAGAATGAGAGGGGTGTGGGGTGACTTAAGCTCGGGGAATGGACGGAGTGGAGGCGGCATCACGCTGGGAAGCTCCAGGAGTAGTCAACTGGGGCGGTGGATTGACAGCGTCATGGAGCCCTTCTGTGCGCGTCGGAGAAGCACAGCCGCGTGGCGCAGATGACCTACGCGAGGTGGAAGACGGAGCTGACAAATGGGCCCGGTGTGGCAGCGACTCAGCGTGTGCGTGCGATTGCCTGAGTAAGTGGGTTAACGCGAACCGTTGGATTTGGACTGGACGACTTGGATTAAAAGGGGCATTCAGACAGCTAAATTGGTGGTGAGATCTGGACCGTTGAATTTAGATCCAAAGGTCTACATGCGTTGGTGCATTTAGTTGACTTGATCGAGTCAGTTCGTCTAGGTCGGAATCAAGCCCATAGAACAATAGCAGCCGGTTAGGGTTTAGGGTTTTGACTGAGATTTAATTTATCTTCTCTACTTTGACCAGGGTGCTAAAAATAGAAATAAATTTCCTAAAAATGTGAAATAAATTACATAGGTTCTTGGGAAGGTCTAGTGTCCAGAAAAATTATTAAACATCACTTTGCATAGTATATTTTGTAATATATAAATTCAAACTTAGGCTAGGTCTTTTAATGGTGTTTGAATTTTCTTAGTGTTTAACCAGTCCCAAAAATTTGATAAAATTATATTTATTCATGATAATTGTTGTAGTATTTTAATAAATTGTTTCCAGAAGATAATTATAAGTTTTTATTGCTGAAAACAATTGGGAGTTCAATTTGAAGTGTAGGTTTATAATACTGTATGCAAATGCTTCAAAACAATGATGCATGCTAATGACATGCATAGTAATCTTCTTTATTAATTTGAGGATGTGACAGCTACGGGCATCACTTTCAGATGTGCATAATGTATTCCATGTATCTCAACTAAAGAAATGCCTTCGAGTCCCTACCGAAGCAACCCAGTTTGAAGAACTTGACTTGCAACCTGATCTTTCTTATCGGGAGCACCCGATTCGCATTCTTGAAGAAACGGAGCGCAAAACAAGAAATCGTAACATCAAGTTCATCAAGGTTCAGTGGAGTAACCATACTGAAGATGAAGCAACTTGGGAGCGTGAAAACAAGATGCGAACTGAATATAAAGATCTTTTTCCTTCTACTTGAAGTGTCTTCGAATCAAGAAAGGCAAGGTTAAACAAAGCAATGGAAAGGAAAATGTCATAGCAATTCCTTGTAACCTTGTTAGGGTATCTTAGCACTATCTTTGAAGGAAATTAAGACCTCAGTTTTTGTATCTCTTTTAGAACCCTTTCTGTCCAACTTCTACCGATCTCGGGGTCGAGATCTTTTGTAAGGGGGGGAAGTTTGTAACATCCCCCAATTTAATTGATGAGAATTAGTATGCATCTTATCAGCATGCATGACATTTTGGAATCATTTACATCATTTATTGCACATGGAAAATCTAAATCAAAGATTAAACATACACTTGAAATTTAAACTCCAAATAAAAACAGGAACAAAAACATTTGATCATCATCTGAAAACAATTTATGCAGATACTAGAATAATTATCATGAATTAATATAATTTTTCCCAAATTTTTGGAACCTAATTCAACCCACAGAAAATTCAAACACCTTTGAAAGACCTAGACTAAGTTTGAATTTATATTATACAAATTATATTATGAATAGTAAGTTTTAATAATTTTTATGGACACTAGACCTTCCCAGGAACCCCTGTGATTTATTTCACATTTTTAGGAAATTTATTTCTATTTTTAAGCCTCTAGTCAAAGTAGAGAAGATAAATTAAATCTCAGTCAAACCTCTGCACTGTTCAACCGACCCAAGCCTAACCCTGGCTCGAGTCCGAACCAGGCAAATGGACTCGGCGGAGTCAACTAAGTGCACCAACCACTTTTGGGCCGTCTGTTGGAAAATCAACGGTCCAGATCAAAAGGGCTGTCGGGCCGTCTGAACACGCGGTGTTTATGAGGCGTTAGATCTCGATCGAACGATCCGCTTATCACCGACCCGAGCCAAGCACTATTGCTCTGACCCGCAACGCTTCCTCTTGACTTGGCCGACCGGCTAACTCGCACCGCACTGTGCTCGGTGCGGCAAGCTTGAGCCATCGACCGCAGGGCCCACCGTCGGGCTTTCTTCCCGCGCCGGGCGAAGTAGCGAGCTCAGCGCCACACGCCGCGCAAGCTCTGCGATGCTCTGTCAACGGTGTTGCCGCACCGCCCTCCATGGCCTATCCCCGAGCACCGCTTCTTCACGCCGTAGCTATCTCTGTTTTCCTTCCCGCACAAAATAGGTGCTATCCCCCTATTTCCCTTCCCTTCTCTCCTCGGCCGTGGGAGAGAAGGAGGCTTTGACCTCTCCTCCGTCCTGGTAAGAACAGCCAAGGCAGTGCATTATCTTTCCCTTTGCGTACCATGTCCATTTTTGGATAATGCAGCTTCTGATTTCTTGTGTAGCACCCAAAACGCGGGTGTCCCTTCTTCCTCACCGGTGCGCGCCCCGTGGAGGTCCGCCTCACCATTTCTCGCTCTGGTGAGTCTCGAGACCTAGCACCTTGTCTGTTGTGTTCACGTCGTCATGATGAACTCACATGAGCGTTTAATTGCTTTTTGTCGTAGCATCTAGGGAGAACCGAGTCATCTTCTCCAACTTTGGTTCACCGCCGCTGCCGAGCAATTCGTTGCTCCGGTGAGTCTCCTCCCCAATTGATGTGTCCATTAGCTTTCGGGGGTTCTATTATGTCCCCTCTGAGCTCCCTACCCCTTCTCTTTGCCACACCGAGCGTGTCGTCGTGAAGCTCCATGGCCGCACCGCCGTCGTCCTTATCGCGGCCGTCTTAATGCTCCTCCGTCTCCTTCAACCTCAGTTTCGTGTTCGTGGTGGCGATGTGACGCTAATGCACTCCTCCCCGAGCTCCCTCGTCACCCGAGGCATCTTCTCTACGAACGACGCTCCTTCGGCTCTGCTTCCGGTCGACGCAAGCTCGACGCCGTCCACCTCTGGTCCCCACGCCACTCTAGGCGAGTTCATGACGTTGCTGCGCACATGGTGGAGTTGATCCCGAGCCCGAAGACCCTCTGATGTGCTGAATTGCCTGCACGGCCGCGCCGCTCGCACACGGGAACTCCGTTTAACCACCGGCGGTTTTAGGTAAAGATTTACTTTTAGCTCTAATCAAGTTCTTGAGTGGGTGTATGACTTGTGGGTCCCACCAGTTAAAACATGGTTAGAAATTAAATTGAAACTCGTTTAAGCCGTTGAGTGTAATACAGGTGGGCCTGTTTAGGGTGGTAAAGGAAAGTGCATGGGTCTGAATATGTTTTCACTTATGGAAAGTGTATTTCCTTTGAGTTTAGATCGAATCTTCGTTTTAGTGATTACAAGACGTATTCCAGTAATACGCTTTCAGCATAGCCTTCGGCTGAGACCAAGTCAATGTTGATTGGGTCAAAACCTTGACCCCGGTCCCGCTTGTCATTCTCTAGGGCTAGCTGTATGTGAGTGAGAAAAGTATTAAATCCTTTTAGAAATCCGAAACGATTTAAACTTGTACAGAGAATTCAATTAACTTAGGATATTCATAACTAATTCATATTAAATCCAAAATAAGTGAAACCAGTTTTGTTATTTTTCATTTTAAATGAACTATATTTTAAAATAGGTTTAAAACATGTCACTGTCTCCAAAAAATATAGTTTGAGGAGAGTGATCCAAAACTGAGTTATTTTTTTTTTGAACTAGAAAAGACTATTAACTTCTAAAATGCATAGCTAATTCATATTAACTTCAAATCCAGTGAAATCAATTCTGATAATTTTAATCTTAAGTGAAATTATTTCTAAAATAGGTCCCAATATTGTCTATGTACCAGAGAATATAGTTTTGTAAAAATAACCAATGATTCTATTATTTTTGCATTAAGAAAAAGATTTTAACTTCAAAAATACATAACTATTTCATTTTAACTCCAACAACAGTGAAACCACTTTTGATAATTTTAATTTTAAGTGAAATTATTTCTAAAGATGGTTTCAGTCTTACCACTCGCATAGAAGATATATTTTGTGGAAATTAATCCCAAAATGAATTATTTTTACATTATAAAATGTTGATAACTTTAAAAATTCATAACTAAATCATGAAAACTCCAAATGAGGTAAATTCAACTATTTTGATATTATATTTTTATTCTCTATTTAATTATGTACTCCTTATATCCACAAATGTTCGGCAAATTTTCACCAAAGAATTTAATTCGGTGAACAGTAACAGATTACAATTAATTTGGATTTTTCCTGAAATCTGAGATTCAAACAACTATAACTTTCACATCCTAAATCCAAATGGAATAATTATTTCACCTAAATCAATCTAAAATCATGGCCTACCTACCGTATAAATTTCATGCATTTTTAGTACTTTGAAGTTTTTGCTTTATTTGATATTTATTGCAATGTCGTCTTTCGATTAGGTTTTCGATGATACCATTATATTCGTGAGATCAATATGTGAGTAACCTGAGATTGAACAAGTGGTACAGCAAAGGTGCGAGCACCCTCCTCTTGATCATATTGCTCCTAGTGGTTTTTTCAAAGTTTTGTGTGAGTTTTATTATCGCAATTGCATGCTATTTTGAAAACTATGTTCATGGGTAGAAGTAGTTAAATTTCTAATTGTTGCATTGGCCCTCCTTTCAATATTGATTACCCTTTTACCTTGAATAATTAAGGATATATGTTATATGGGTTTGTTTACTGATTTGTAGAACGATGCTTAGTCATGCTAGTAGTTGTAGCCGAGAGCGGTTGATGGAGCCAGTCCATCGGCTAGTGAATTGAATTGAATCTTAATGAAATTTTAGGATTTTATGGACTGGATTATGTTGAACTTGAGGATATTATCCAAATCTTCGCATCTGGGGTTTGTGGACATGTTGGGCATGGGTTTTACGTTCTTAACTTGGACGGGTGTAGGGTGATGATGAATTATTGTTGTTATTTGTTGTTATGGAATTGTGTACCCCCGTCTGAGTGTTTAAGGACCAATCTGTGGTGTGATGAACCAAGTCTTACGTGCAACCACATGCCGGGATAGTGGCGAAGGCTTGGCTAACTAATTTGTTGTGTGTTAGCTATCAGAACACAATCAAGTTGAAAATTGTTATTGTTATTTTTAATTGTTCTCTTGTCAATCTGGCGGGGGCATGTTAAGTTTCGCCTTACTTGCTCTTAAGGGTCTTTTGTTTGAAACGGACTTACTTACGCAACGAGTTTCACCTATGGTTAGGAGGCTTTTCAGACTCCCATGGGGTTTCTGTTCCTCGGGTGGTTTGATAGTTAGGATATGACATTGTAATGGCCTCGTTATGCTACCTCAGTCACACTCCTATGGAAGAGTGTAATACCCCAATATTGTGTTAAGCAAATGGTCGGGAGAGATTATTGTTCGGGAGAGAATTAAAAGGATTTACGGGAAGGACCAATTGGGAATTACGCAATACAATAGTTCAAGAGGGGGAAAACGCGTTTTACCTAACAACCTGGGCCTGGGCCCCGGCCCACAGGGAGCCCAAGGGTGGCTGGCCAAGGGGGGGGGCGCCACTTCCTCTCCCCCAACCCTAGCCGCACCCACCTCCCCTCCCTATCTCCCCACACCCCCTCCCCTCCACCCCCTTGCGCACCTCCCTACCTCCCCTCCACCCCCATTGCTGCTGGCCAAAGGGAAGAGGAAACCCCATTGCAGTGCCCAAGGAGGAAGAAGAAGGGAAAAGAAGAGAAGGGAGATGAAAAGGAGAAGAGAAGGAAGAGAGGAGAAGGGGATCTTCTTCTGGCCTGTTCATCATCGTCCAAAGACGTCGTCAAGGGTAACGACGGGTTTCTTGTGATGTGTGATAGTCATTAGAGGCGATTGCTAATAGATCGATTGGATCGATTAATTCTTTTCAATGTTCAATTCTGTCCGAATGTTGCGCGCCGATTTCACGTGTTTAGAGGCCGAATTAGGCGTTTTGGTCTCCTAGAGATATGTAGGTCTTCTTCTTAGATTTCAATGGCCGCCAAGAACGCCCAAATTCGATTAACGGTTAGAAAGTAATGAATTGTTTATCGCCATTGTCTGGTTAATCCGTCGCTTTTGGACGATCAGAGAAAACCGACTAAAATGCTAATTAAAGGAGAATCGGGGATCTCGGATAACGAACAATGTGGGTAATTTCTATACCTTTTCATAGAGATAAATAACGCGAGATTTGGACCTTCGTAGCAAACGTTATGGAGGTTTTAGTGTACTGTCCGAGAACCCGACGTGAATTTCGAGGTCCGATAGTTTGGATTGCTAGGGCGATAAATGGCGTAATCAAAAGGGATCCCCAACTAAGTTTATTTATGTAATTTAATTACCTTTTCAGAAATTCTAAGATCATCTTATTTGGATTCCTGACCAGAAAGTTATGTATTTTAGAAGTTGACTGTCCGTAGTGAACACCAAATCCATCGCTAGAAATTGGAAGAATTGGAAAAACTTGGGAGTTTAGCGAGTTAATTTGTGTTGTTATTTATGCTTTTGGTCCAGTATGTTGGTCTTAGATTGGGTTATCTTTATGTTCAGGTGGGAGCATGATCCCAGGGTCAGCGCCCTCTTCGCGTCCACCGTTCTCGCGCGGTTGAGGCAAGTATTCGGGTTATCTTATAATTATGCTTGTATGCTAAGACTGTTTGTGTTTGGCTCATAATAGCCATGCGTGGATGATATGAGATGAGTTACCGTTTAACTTGATGACTGCCAGTTGGTTAAAGATTTTCCCGCATGTTGTTAATGCTTACATGTTAATGAGAATATGTTGAATTCCTGCATATGAAGAATGTTATCAGGGTGCATATGCATGTTGAGAGCATACAGGTGCCTTAGTCACGTGGTGACCAAGCACATACTGTTGAGGTCCCCGTCATGTAGATGACGGGCTTGAGGTCCCCACATTCGTGGAATGTGGGCTATGAGCAAAGAGGTCCCCATCATTAAGATGATGGGCAAAGGTCCCTATACAAGTGGTGTATAGGCTCTTGGTCCCTGTGCCAGAGGGCACAGGCAAGGGTATACAGTGACGGTTGTATACCCCGCATTACCGGTAATATGCGAAAAGAGATAAAGATCAAAGGAGCATTGCATTGGTCGCATTTCATAAGTTAAAAAGGCTATGTTTAGTGTAACGTTAATGTGGTTCATTGATGCTATGCTTGTGTTCTTGTTTATAGCCTTGTTGATACTTGCTGAGTCTTTGGGCTCACTCTTGCTTTAATGTGTTTTAGGTACCGACTGGCAGGAACGACATACATGGGAGGGAGTAGATGTTGGATGCACTCACTACCTCACGACCTTAAGGCGTTTGCCATTTAGTTTCATTTCAGGATTAAGTAAACTGCTTGAGAATCACTCATAGATGGTTTTGAGTATTACGTTAATTGTGATAATGAGAATAGCAAGTCTGGAATATGTTTATTCGATCATCCTGCATGCTTGTGTAAACTTGATTATGAAGATATTGACAAATGCCATGATTAATTGTTGGAACCTCGGTATAGTTGACTATACAAAGGAGGTTTTGCCGAAAATTTGTAATTGGTCTTAGTTTAGTTTAATTTAATTTCAGTAACATTCCAGGCTCAACGCTGAGTCAAAGTTACTGATTGGTATCGAGCGGGCTGTAGGTCCGTGGTGACTAGATTATTTAAAAATTGCTAATGTTAATCAACTTAAAAGTTTGACACACTAGTGCACACTAGGATGGGGATGGGCCAATCATTGCATTTACGTTTCCGTTATATCGTTTTGATGATTGCTGACATGAATTGAGTTTGGCTACTTATTAATTAATTATTATGATTATTATGAGTGGGAATAATCGATGTTGAGAGGTTAAGGTCGTGGTTGTGACCCTGGGCTTTACCAGGTTACACCACCGTTCGTGGAGTGGGAATAGAGAAGTGCTACCTCGGATATCTTAGTACAGGTGCTGATAGTGAGAATCTTTAGAAGAGTTGTTCTCTTCCTTGAATTTGAATTTGGTCAACTCTTATCCGGTTGTGATTGATGAGGTTCACTTAGGTTATTAGTTCATTGCGATTGATGGGTTGCTTTGAAATTATTGGTGTGTTTCCATTGGCTTAATTTGTCCCATAAATCAATTATTGTTTTTCCCAACCGTTGAGTTATTCTCGCGATTGGTGAACTTTGCTAATTGTCAAGATTGACCTTTGTAGGGAGTTTTGTTTTTCTTATTGGAAAACTTGACCTATTTATTCGCTTGATGTTTTTGGTTAATGAAAGTTTCCTTTTGCAAGTCCTTTAGTACATGAAGGCTTTGACTCAACGTATCTCTCTTGGGTATTTTGAGTGTTGAAGATTAATGGTTGTGTTATGAGTTTCAAGTTGAGTCCGTTGTGTGTGCATGATCGATCTTAACTAAGGTCCTTATCAAGGAAAGTTGAATAAGTGGAGGTTGTCCTCTAGTAGTGTAACAGCCCAAATTTCAATTTCCAGTTGAAAATAAAGTTTAATTATTTTATTGGATTTTTGTGGAATTTTTAAAGCTTTTCCTTAACCAAATGAAAGCTAAAACAAAATGATGTGCAAAATCTATTACCAGATAATAGCTGGAAATATTTTTCTTAAATCCTAAATGCTCCAGAGAATTTCTGTGAATTTTCTCATGATTTTTTGAATTTTTTGCTATATTCTAAAGCCTAAATGATTTATCAGCATTTAATTAGATCAGAAAACAAAAGAAAATCCTCAAATAGTGTTTGGGCCGAAACCTCTCTCGGTCCAGCCCATTCCCGTGCGCGCGCAGCCCACTCGGTCCGCTCCGCCGCGCCGCCTCCTCCTCTCGGCCCGATGCAGGGGTCCACCGTCGATCCTTTCTCTCTCCCACCACACCAGTGCATCCCAACCGTTGGATTAAAATCCAACGGCCAGAACTCCTCGATGCATTCAGAAGGTCCGAATGTTCTACTCAATCGGGACCGTCAGATCTAAATCCAACGGCTAGCGTGCATCAGTGACTTTCCTATTTCATCGTACCGCTTCAATCTATCGCAGCCGTTAGATTAAAATCCAACGGTCACACCAACCCCAACTTACCGATTCGTATGTTCTATCTCTACCGTCCGATCAAAATCGGACGGCCCAGCATCATCGTCTTCCTCGCCTTCGTCTTCGCACAGCCGCGCCAGTAACTGCCGCCATTAAGCCGCACAGCCGAGCTTCTCCTCCGCCCGTTTCTCTCCCCACTCCCTTCGCCATCGTGCGCATTGAAGACCACTCATCATGCCGCCTCACTTCCGGCCGTTTTCCCCTTCTCTCATGCCCACGATCGCCAGAACACCATCATTACCGCCGCCGCATGACCTTCGCGTCGCCGCCGTTTCAACCACGCCCGCATCCTATAAATAGGGGCTACGGGAGCGCCCCCTTCACCGCATCTCAACGCCGCCACTCACAAAACTCCTCCGTCACCGTAGCGCCCCAATTCTGAGTTTCTTCGCCGGCGACCTCGGAAGCTTCTTCTCCGACTCAGACGCCACCGGAGCTCCATCATCCCTCGCCGTTGGTACCATCAGCATCGCCGCACCCGTGCGAAGCTGCCGCCGCCATCCACTCCGCCGAAGGATCCCGGGAACGTCTACTTCGTCGACGACCGAAGTTCGCCGCCGCCAAATTCCGTCGCCGACGACCTTTCCGCCCCGCTCCGCCGCTGTTTTGGTAGCCCCTGAGTTCGCACTGTTCTCCTCTACATTATGCACGCACTCACTCGACTCGCCGCGGCGTAGAACGCCGGCGAGCCCGCGCCCGCGCCATCGCCGCTCACCGGACCTACGTGGCATGACCACGTAGGCGCCAGGTCAGCGCCACCTCGATGCCAAACGCCGCGTGGCTGCCCACGTGGTGGCCACCTCAGCCACGTCCACCCCCCCTCGGAGCCGAAGTCCGTGGACTTGGTTCACGTGGACCGAGTCACTGATCAGTGGGGTCCACATGTCAGAAAAATTAATTCATTTCTTTTAATTCCCGGAAATTCATCGCTGGCGTCAGCATTGCGCAATAAATAGAATTTTCTTTAGAAAAATAATTCAGAGAATTCAATTAAATTCCAGATTTTGTATTAAACTTCTAAAATTCATATCTTTTGCATTTGAACTCCAAATTGAGTGGTTCAAATTGCAAAATTTGTCTAAAATCACAATCTAGCTAACTAAAGCAAAATATTTCAATTTGGAGTTAGTTTGGTCTGAGTTTTTGAATTTATTTGAATTTGAGTTGAATTTATCGTATTTTCACGTATAGACTTCGACGACTCCGGAGAGTTAGATCCTTCCGACGATTTAGAGTTCCAAGACTTCAACGAAGGCAAGTTACACTATTGATCATATTGTTCCTATTGTTTTAAAGTATTTATTTACTATTTACAATTTACTATTGCATGCATATGTTTATAAAAATATCTGAATATCCTGATTTCGTATATAGTTGTTCCAAACTCCTTGGTATGGCCAATTTGATTATCGAACCTGAATACCTTGACACCTTAGATAAAATTTGTCAAATGCTTAGCCTTGCTTAGATAACATTTACAAATTTGGGAGAATTTAGTCAAATCTTTACAATTTAATTTAAAATGTGTTTCTGTGGTATTGTTTTAACATGAAAGGTTTATAAAGGGGTTTTTACTCTAAATAAAATGAAATGGGTTTGGACTTGGGCGAGATGGATGGATGGTGGGTGCAGGTTCATGCACGGGTCTAATCTGGTTAGGATTACGACCCAGGGTTTTAAATTGGAAGTCGCCCGAGTCAGTTAAGGACCGGTCTTTGAGCGTATTTTGCTACGCCTTACCGTACCACCACATGTCCTGTATGGGCAGGATTTGGCTAAATAATCTGTAGTGTCTTAGTGTTATTTGTGCTATGTTGTATGTGTGGGCGTTGGTCAGACATTAGTCCCACCTGGCGCAAGAGGGGGCTTCCGGAGGATGGATAGTCCAAAGGTAGCGAAACCTTAGCGGGCATGAATACATTAGGACACTGCTTTGTAACGGCCTCATGATAATTGCTTAGTCACACGCCTTCGGAAGCGTGCTTTGGCCGACATTAAAAGCATTTTATCTCGTGTGGGTAAAGCTGTACAACCTCTGTAGAGTGTAAAACTATTCGAATAGCGCGTCTGCATGTCATGGACATGCTAGCAGAGCCACTCTAAGTTAGAATTGTTTTTGGTTTATAAAATGTGTTCAACAGATGTTTTAGGATGGATAGTCCTATGGTAAAAATTGGGTGGTTAGCCAAGTGTTAGGAGGATATCCTTCAATATTCAACTAATGGAGGTCATCCAATATTCGTTGCCATTTTGTCACTGTCTTTATTTGAAATATTAAAATTGGCCTTACAAAAGTATTAATGGTAATCCGAACATGTTGTTTATACAAAACAACCCATATTACCTTTGTTTACCTTATGCATGCATTAAACTTTCTATATTGGGTGTGACTTGCGAGCACGGTAGTAGTGCTCACTCTTGCTGAATAAATCTTATTCAGAGAAGACGTTTTCCGAGCGGTGAGGATCTTGATTTAATAGGTGCGTCCCAGACGATTGCCTGTGGCAAGTCGTGTGGCCTACTACTACTACTCTTCCGCTGTGTTATTTCTTTTCTTTTGGCCGCAGGCCCTTTTGTAATAAACTTTGAATTATTATCAATAAACTCGTGATATGATTGTGCTATCACTTTTTGTTTAAGTGTGTACACTAGAAATCCTGGACTAGTGTATGAACACAGAGAATTTGGGATCCTTCGTTCCCGGGTTCGACAAGTAGTTCGTGATGAGCTGTGACTATGAGTATGACAATATTTTGTTGGAATCAATAGAGTTATTAAGAGGTGTGGTATATTGATGACTTGGTCTGATCGTTAGGATTGTGGAATCAGGTAGATTTATTGGATAACATGGAGTAATGTATCTCTATGGATTAGCCTACCCATTAGTGATGGTTATGTTAAGAATGTGTTTGAACGATGCCTTAGAGGATATCAAATTTGGAAATTTTCATAAACTAGTTACTTGATGATCATACATAATTGCTAGATTGAAACATGTATATTGGATTAGGCGAACGTTGAGGTAGCATGTTGTGAAACCCTGTTGTACAGGAGATGAGATTATTAGATGTTGACTTTGTGTTTATAGATGGTTATGTGACTACAAACAGAAGTAGGACCCTATTTGCATACATGATACATACAATTGACAATTGTTAATGATAGTTAGAGCGGGTGTGAGTAACACTAATGGTTGAGTGGATGAATGAGTAAGTGGCCTCTGATAGTGTACTTTGCGAAATTATCATTTGATAGTATGAACTAGTTAAAATAGGTTTATTTCAACCTTGTGGCTTGTGTTTCTTTTGGAGAAGTTTATGATGGGATAAGAGGCTATGATGAGTCTCGCTAAGAGTGTATTGTTACATTACTAGTGTGATTGTCAGTAAGGGGTTATGATGATAATATTGAATGTTTTGTATAAAGGGACTGGATCGCTCGCCAGATATTGATTAATTGAATATGTTTCTAGTTCGCGTTTGTGATCTTTCAGACCTCATGTTGTTGTGATAGCTGAATTAGTTTAGAGCAAAGTGACGTGTTGAGAGGCTTTATCAGTTCCTAAGTGGATTATGTGTTGTGATCTTCAAATACTCTTTGTCGGAATTGGCATGGTGATGTAGTAACCAACGAAAGTCGAGTGAAGTAGAAGTATTTGAGATTGAAGTAAAGTTTCGTAACTTGCAGATTATTGAAGTTTGTCTAAAACTTTTGTTCTTGCCCATAAGAGTTTTCCCGAATCTTAAAAGCGGTGTTTTATTCTCGTCCGAGGTTTGATATTCTCTGCTTGTGGGACGTGCGCCCTCAACTTTGATCATATCTTTTGGTTTTCGAGAACAGTTTTATCTGATTGTTTCTCTTGATCTTGTAACTACTGTGAGTGGTAACGTTTTCCTTTGTGCTGAAATTTATTTCTATTTGCCTTTTCTTCTAAGAAAGGGTTAACCGAACTGTATTGCAAAGTCTCTTCGGTTGTGATTTGGCATCTAGATAGTGGTGGTCTAGTAGATGGTTTGGTGAACCCTTAGGTGTCAGGTTGTCTGAGAGGCCTGGAGTAATAAATCGATTTATTAGAATAATCTTTGGGGAGGATTTGAGTTAAAAAGAATATTTGTCTTTGGAGCTAACAAATTTCGTTGTCGCATCTAGTAGGACCTATAACGAGATGTAGTCCAAGATTTGGTGTTCTTTTTGACCGAGCATTAGAATTAGCAAGTATGGAAAATCTGGATCAGTTTATTAGAGTATCGCAATTTGGTAGTATTGCGAGGCTATGAAAGTTATTCTTGATGATGTGGTTTAATGAGAGTGAGAATACAAAGTAGTCGAATCGTCATGTCAATTAATGGGATAATGGAAAATGTTGAGTTAATATCAAGAATGATTTGGCTTTAATGAGTAACCCTCTGAGAGTTGTAATCTTTGTAGAGGTAAACGTGTTAAGAAAATATTTTTTTTCTTGATGATATTAATGAGTGAGTACGATGGAATTATGGAATTTTATGGATTTAATCTGAGGATTTCCCTATCTTTTATATGAGAAGTTCGTTGCAAGAGTCTTGGGGGTTAATTGTGGGCTTTGCATTGTTATGCTAGAACCTTGAGTCGCCCAAAGATTATGTGCAGAGGAAGTAGAATAAGGGTGGATTAAGTAATGGGATGATCATTGATAACACCCTTCTGATGTAGTGCATGAGAGTGTGTGATGTGAATTCTGAGTTGTTTGTTCTCAGAAGGGTTGAGGTGATACGATTGTGTGAGAGATCTAATTTAGGGATACTTTCTGAGTGCCATTTGTCAAATGAAGTCTGTTACTAAAGGAAATCGGTTAGAGAATATTTTGTGAGATCATTAGAGTCCCTCTTCAAAGGTGTAGACAAGGTGTTTCGATTTGGGTTTGGCGTTGAGATCGCCAAGTTAAGAGTAATAAGTTAGTGTGTTGTGCGACGATTGGAATTCCATAGTTTGAGGGAAATTTTGGTCTTAAAAGAGATACTGAGAAATTGATACTTCATCAAAGAAGTGAATCGTTTCCTCGATTCTCATTTGAGTTTTGTGCTGTTGACCAATGTCTTTCGTAAGTTGAGTTTGACCCGATTTTGGTATGTGTGGTTCTTATCGGTTCAGGAAGAATAAAAGAAGTTTTATATTTGGGCATTTAAAATGATTCCTCCTTTGGTTTTCGTGATGTTTATTCGCAAACTGCCACTTGGAAGGTGGAAAGGTTCTTGTGATGAAATTTTGATTTCTGGATTTGACTCTTTAGTACCGAGCTGGTAACGCTTAGTTGCGATGTGAATCTTTCGTTTTCAGATGGGTTTTGTTGGTAAAAGAGTTTGCTTAAGGAGAGTTCTGTCGTGTGTTTCCGGTTAAAGGAGGTGATCCTTGCAATAGTGAAGAGTTCAATTGAGAGGTGGAACACGAGTTTCGTGTTCTATGTGCTTGTCGTGTGGTTCGGTATCAATGGGAAGGTTAACCCAAGGTACATTGGATTGGTTTCGTTAGTTGTCGTATCGTTAAGATCGTCTCGGGTTCCCTACACGGTGTACACAACTTTTGCTTTGTTCTGGTGCTGAGTGAGTACCTGGAAGATCCGGAGTTTGTTATTTGTTAACAACGTTGACCATCGAGTAAGATCTTACCTTCGAGTCTTGTCCGATGAGTATACCTGGAAGTACCGGGTTGAGTGTTAGATCAGACGTCGTGTTACGTCGTTGTGTTGTGGTTTCTTTAGTCCGAGGGAGAGGCTACTTGGGAAGTTGGAGTTTCGCATGCTTGAGCATTTGCCGGTGTGGTTAGCAACGGGTACGTGGTTACCGTCGTTAGTTCCTAGTTGTGGTTGTTCTTTCGCATAGATCGGCGTTTAGATTCGGGGTCGAATCCTGTTAAGGGGGGTAGAATGTAATACCCCAATATTGTGTTAAGCAAATGGTCGGGAGAGATTATTGTTCGGGAGAGAATTAAAAGGATTTACGGGAAGGATCAATTGGGAATTGTGCAATACAATAGTTCAAGAGGGGGAAAACGCGTTTTACCTAACAACCTGGGCCTGGGCCCCGGCCCATGGGGAGCCCAAGGGTGGCCGGCCAGGGGCGCCACTTCCTCTCCCCCCAACCCTAGCCGCACCCCACCTCCCCTCCCTATCTCCCCACACCCCTCCCCTCCACCCCCTTGCACACCTCCCTACCTCCCCTCCACTCCCATTGCTGCTGGCCAAAGGGAAGAGGAAACCCCATTGCAGCCGGCCAAGGAGGAAGAAGAAGGGGAAAAGAAGAGAAGGGAGAAGAAAAGGGAGAAGAGAAGGAAGAGAGGATAAGGGGGATCTTCTTCGGGGCCTATTCGTTGTCGTCCAGCACGTCGTCAAGGGTAACGACGGGTTTCTTGTGATGTGTGATAGTCATTAGAGGCGATTGCTAATAGATCGATTGGATCAGATTAATTCTGTTCAATGTTCAATTCTGTCCAGAATGTTGCGCGGCCAGTTCCATGTGTTTAGAGGCCGAATTAGGCGTTTTGGTCTCCTAGAGATATGTAGGTCTTGTTCTTAGCTTTCAATGGCCGCCAAGAAAGCCCAAATCCGATTAACGGTTAGAAAGTTATGAATTGTTTAGTGCCGCTGTCTGGTTAATCTGTCAGTTTTTGGACAGTCTGTAGAAAACGGATTAAAATTGCTAATTAAAGGGAGAATCACGGGATCTCAGTATAACGAAAAATGTGGGTAATTTCTGTACCTTTTCATAGAGATAAAGAACGCGAGATTTGGACCTTCGTAGCAAACGTTATGGAGGTTTTAGTGTACTGTCCAGAGAACCCGACGTGAATTCTGAGGTCTGATAGTTTGGATTGCTAGGGGCAGTAAATGGCAGAATCAAAAGGGCTCCCCAACTAAGTTTATTTAGGTAATTTAATTACCTTTTCAGAAAGTCTAATATCATCTTATTTGGATTCCTGACCAGAAAGTTATGTATTTTAGAAGTTAACTGTCCGTAGTGAGCACCAAATCCATCGCTAGAAATTGGAAGAATTGGAAACACTTGGGAGTTTAGCGAGTTAATTTGTGTTGTTATTTATGCTTTTGGTCCAGTATGTTGGTCTTAAATTGGGTTATCTTTATGTTTAGGTGGGAGCATGATCCCAGGGGCAGCGCCCTCTTCGCGTCCACCGTTCTCGCACGGTTGAGGCAAGTATTCGGGTTATCTTATAATTATGCTTGTATGCTAAGACTGTTTATGTTTGGCTCATAATAGCCATGCGTGGATGATATGAGATGAGTTACCGTTTAACTTGATGACTGCCAGTTGGTTAAAGATTTTCCCGCATGTTGTTAATGCTTACATGTTAATGAGAATATGTTGAATTCCTGCATATGAAGAATGTTATCATGGTGCATATGCATGTTGAGAGCATACAGGTGCCTTAGTCACGTGGTGACCAAGCACATACAGTTGAGATCCCCGTCATGTAGATGACGGGCTTGAGGTCCCCACATTCGTGGAATGTGGGCTATGAGCAAAGAGGTCCCCATCATTAAGATGATGGGCAAAGGTCCCTATACATGTGGTGTATAGGCTCTTAGTCCCTGTGCTAGAGGGCACAGGCAAGGGTATACAGCGACGGTTGTATACCCCGCATTATCGGTAATATGCGAAAAGAGATAAAGATCAAAGGAGCATTGCATTGGTCGCATTTCATAAGTTAAAAATGCTATGTTTAGTGTAACGTTAATGTGGTTCATTGATGCTATGCTTGTGTTCTTGTTTATAGCCTTGTTGATACTTGCTGAGTCTTTGGGCTCACTCTTGCTTTAATGTGTTTTAGGTACCGACTGGCAGGAATGACATGCATGAGAGGGAGTAGATATTGGATGCACTCACTACCTCACGACCTTAAGGCGTTTGCCATTTAGTTTCATTTCAGGATTAAGTAAACTGCTTGAGAATCACTTATAGATGGTTTTGAGTATTATGTTAATTGTGATAATGACAATAGCAAGTCTGGAATATGTTTATTCGATCATCCTGCATGCTTGTGTAAACTTGATTATGAAGATATTGACAAATGCCATGATTAATTGTTGGAACCTCGGTATAGTTGACTATACAAAGGAGGTTTTGCCGAAAATTTGTAATTGGTCTTAGTTTAGTTTAGTTTAATTTAATTTTAGTAACATTCCAAGCTCAATGCTGAGCTGGGGTGTTACAAAGAGTGCATTGGCCGACATTATGAGGAATGCATATCGTGTGGGTAAAGCTGTACAACTCTGTAGAGATCTACATCTATTCGAATAGCCTCGTCCTAGGATATGGATATCATTTGTGGGAAAGCTGGGACATTTAGCTTTTGGAAAATTAAGTTTGGGTTATGGTTAGAAATGTTATGTCATTATGTTGGTTTGTTCAGATATGAAATGTTATCATGAACGTGTAGTTCGTGCGTTAATTTTCTTGAGAAATGAATTGTGACACGATTGGGATGTTCGTGTTGATTATATTTGGAGATTATACTGTTGATGATCATTACTTACTGTTACAAAATGTTTTCTAAATGTTTTACAAATGACAAAGTTTGAATCTATATTATTTATCTCTATGCAAAACTTGCTTTATGCTGAAAATTGACTAGTGTAGTAGCCTTCCTTTGATACTTACATGCATCCTTATTTTTCTTAAAAAGTCTTGCGAGTACAACTTTGTACTTGAAAAGTTTCTATTTGATCAAGTAAGGACGACGGGCGCAACGGCTTTAACTCCAGTTGGTTGCTTGTGGGATTTTGGGAATGCCAACTCGGTTATTCCCTTTTTACTTTAAGTTTATCTTCCGTTGCGATTTATTTGTGTTATTGTTATTTAGATTTGGCCGATTGGCCCTCTTATGTAAAATTGGGACCATAAGGTTCTATATGTTGAAGATGTATCAAAGTTTCTATTTCTCTTGTATGATTGTGTATGGATGTGATTGCAATGTTGTGTACTAGGATATGCGCATGTTAGCCACTGATCCTTGGGAGCTAACATAAGACGCATATCCGGGCACTCGGGATATTTCTCGTCTCTCGTTAAGTGTTGCGCTTCTGGCGTAACCACTTTGCTTGGAACGGATCTGATCCCGGGAAGGCCTCACATAAGTAAACCATGGCAACTTTCATGAATATAGTATCACAATTCATACTATACTGCTTGCACTTGCCTCAACCACGCGACAGTTGACGACGAAAAGAGGACTCTATCCCCGGATTCTCACCACCACCTGGCATTCGTAAAGCATACTAAGAACACCATTCAAATGTGCATAGCAAAATAATAAAACAAAATGAAATTATTCGCTCCTATTCACAACTCGAAACTTTACCGATACATCCCGAAAATCCAGTCTGTCCAGAACTGACAGCTACCAAAGGAAAAACCATAACTTTTGACTCAAAACTCCAAAAATCATGAATGCAAGTTCTTTGGAAAATACACACGTATACCTACAACTTATCAGGTGACCAGATGTTCAAATTATTTCATCTAAGCCTTTGTTTTTTTCTCTAAAGACAGTCCTATCATCTTTGGTACTATTGACTTAGGAATTTCGTATTTTTTAATTGGTAAAACAAAACCTAGTTATCTAAGCCATTTTAGAAACTACAGAGATCTAGCTTACTCGATAAAGTTATTACAATTTTTCCCAATGTACAACAAAGGTTGCAAATAGAGTAATCTTTCCCTTCTATCCTCTACCAAAGGACAGAACTACAACAACAACTTCAAAATTTCATAACTTCTGTTCTACATGTCCAAAAAACATGAACTTGGACTCCCTGGAATCATCAGGGAGTCATCTACATAACTCATGCAGATCAACTAACCAGATTCGTCCATCACCAGAACCTAAATCATATAACTAAGCTCGCTGCTCGAAACCAGAGACTAAACGGGCTCTCAAACTTGCAAAAATCATAACTAAATCATTATCCAACCAAAAATTACGAATTAATACTTTCCCGAAAGCCATCACAATTACCCACATAACTGTAGGAGACCCCAAATGCTGAATTTGCTTGGAACTAATTCAATCTTCTGAATTAACAGAACTACAGAAACACCGATCTGCAACAGTAGAGTACCAAACTAAAATCTATCCACAAATCACATGGAAAAGAAGTTAGTTGCTATTGGGGATCATGAATTTACCCACGAATTCCCCGTTGGAACTCACTGAAGTCCTCGTGAAGATCCTCCTTCTTCCCCTCTTCTTCTCCCTCTTCCTCTTCTCCTAGATCAGCAGCACCCAAAACAGCTTTTCCCAGTCTTTCTCTTGGCTAGCAGCAAGGAGGAGCACAAGGAGATGGGGACGCACCACCAAGGGAGGGGAGGAGATGAGAGGGGAGGTGCTGGAGTGGGAGGGGAAGGGGTGACTAGGATGAGGAGGGGTGACGGCCAAAGGAGGGTGGGGAGCGGAGGCGCAAGGGGAGGGGGTTGGCTTAGGGTTTGGCTGCCCCCCTCCTCCACTAATGGGCCAAGGTGCTATGGGCTTTCAGCCCAGAGCCCAGGTTCTCTAAAATAAGTGAAAAACCCCCTGAACTTCTAGTTAAAACTATTCTCTAACACAAATTCTCATTCACAAAATATTTCTCCTCTTTAAACATTTGGGATATTACAGGCTTTTCATGAAGCTCATATTCCAGAAGGAGTTATGATGATCAAGCAGCAACAATTTCTCGCCCTTAAGCAAGGATGAAAGAATGTGACTGAGTACCTTCATGAGTTCAATTTTCTAGCTCGGTACACTCCTGACGACGACTCCACCGACCGTCGTAGACAAAGCCGATTCATGAATGGCTTGACAGAAGAGATGCAGTGCAGTTGGCCCTTGCTGTACACGACTTCCACAACTTCCAGCACATGGTAAACAAGGCCATCGTGGTGGAGAGCAAAAATCAGGCATTGGATGAGTCGTGCAAGCGAAAGAGGGCTGCACAAATTTCAGCAGGTGGTGGTTTTCTGAGACCTCGCACTTGGTAGTTGAATCCTCCTCGCTTTCAAGCTCCAACACCACCAAGGCCACCAGTATTCGTACCTCATCCTCCACCATCAAGTTGGCAGCCAAGAGTTGGTGGAAATCGGCCTCAGATCCACAGCACCTTCAATCCAAATGTGACTTGTTTCCACTACGGATGTCCAGGGCACTTTGCAAATAAGTGTCTGGCAAAGGCATGTGGATTACCTCCTGTTCAACCATCTCCAGCATCTGTGCATCCAGCACCACCTCCGAGGGAAGTAGCCAAGCCTACTCCCGCTCGAGCACGTGGCCGAGTGAATCACGTCAATGCTGAGGAGGCGATTGACGCACCGGACGTGGTCCTGGGTACGCTCCTTGTTAATTTCAGTCCTGCTACTATTTTGTTTGATTCCAGAGCATCCCATTCCTTTGTCAAGAAGCTTATTGCTATGCATCATCAATTTGATATACATCCACTTCAGCCACCACATCTTATACAATCACCGGGATCAATTTTTCAAGCAGATCAAATCTGCCGGGAAGTTAAAGTGGAAATTCAGGGGGTAGAATTTTTTGCAAATCTAATATTAATAGATTCAGTAGGGATGGAAATTAGGGTCAAATTAATTGTGTCCAACGGTCAATCTCTATTACAAGTGAAAACGGCGAACCAGTCACTTTCACATCAAAGGCAGTTGATTCTCATCTTTATGACATAAAAGTTAGTACCACCCCCAAACTAGAGATGGTACCAATGGTGTGTGAGTATCCAGATGTCTTTCTTAAGGAACTTCCAGGTATGCCCCCAGATCATGAAGTTAAGTTTGTGATCGAGCTTCCACCCGGTACTGCGCCAATATCAAAGCAGCCGTATCAGATGCCTCCCAATGAGTTGATGAAATTGAAGAAACAACTTCAGGAACTGTTAGATAAAGGATTTATCCGACTGAGCTCCTCACCTTGAAGATGCTTGGCAATCTTCATTAAAAAGAAAGACAAGACTTTGCGGATGTGTGTGGATTACCGCCCGTTAAATGAAGTCACTATTACAAACAAGTATCCCCTTCCTCGGATTTATGATTTATTTGACCAGTTGATTGGAGCCCATGTTTTCTCCAAGATTGACTTGCGATTAGGCTATCATCAGATCAAGGTCAGAACAGAGGACATTCCAAAGACAACATTCTCTACTCATTATGGTTTGTATGAGTACATTGTCATGGCTTTTGGTCTAACGAATGCACCAGCTTATTTCATGAACCTCATGAATTTGGTTTTCATGGAGTACCTAGAAAAATTCGTCATTGTGTTTATTGATGACATCCTTATATACTCCAAATCCAATGAAGAACATGAGAAGCATTTGAGGCTTGTAATGAAAGCACTCCGCAAGCATTAACTTTATGCAAAATTCAGCAAGTGTGCATTTTGGCTCAAAGAAGTTAGCTTTCTAGTATGTACTGTCTAAAGGTGGAGTCACTGTTGATCAGAGTAAGGTAAGAGATGTACTGAATTGGATTCAGCCCAAAAGCGTCACTGACATTAGAAGTTTTCTCGGATAGGCGGGTTACTACCACTGGTTCATTGAAAATTTCTCCAAAATCGCAAGGCCAATGACCCAAATTTCAAAGGAGAAAAAAATTTGAGTGGTCAACGGAGTGTGAAACAAGTTTTCAGACTCTGAGAGAACTCGTAACCAAATCTCATGTGCTCACTCTGCCAGATATTCACAAGAGCTTCGACATTTACTGCGATGCTTCTCGCCATGGGCTCGGTTGTGTGCTTATGCAAGAGGGCCGAGTAGTGGCGTATGCGTCAAGGTAGTTGAGACCTCATAAAGTGAACTATCCTACCCATGACTTGGAGTTGGTAGCCGTAGTCCATGCTTTAAAAATCTGGCGACATTGCCTCATCGGCAATTGTTGCGAGATTTACACTTATCACAAGAGTCTTAAATATGTTTTCGCTCAAGCTGATCTGAATCTGAGACAGAGAAGATGGCTTGAGCTGATCAAGGACTATGATATGGGACTCCATTATCACCTAGAGAAAGCCAATGTTGTAGCTGATGCATTGAGCATAAAATCTCAATGCAATTGTTTATCAGTAACACCCACTTTGAAAGGTTTGTGTCCTGAATTTCAGCGACTGAACCTCCAGATGGTGGCATAAGGATTCCTCGCTGCCCTTGAAGTGAAACCCACGTTAGAAGATCGTATTAAAGAAACCGAGAAAATGGATTTGGAGGTAGCCCAAATCCGAGAAGAAATGAAGTAGGGTAAGATCAAAGGTTTTACCAAAGACACCCAAGACATCTTATGGTTCCGGAACCACTTCGTGGTACCCTTGGACCCAAAGGTAAGAAAATTATTCCTCCAAGAAGCTCACAACTCTCAGTTCTCTATACACCCTAGGAGTAGCAAGATGTACCAAGATCTGAAAAAGAGGTTATAAAGGAACCAAATGAAGCGACATGTCACACAGTACGTTGTTGAGTGTTGTAAGAACCCAGGATTAACATCCCAGATCTTCTGTGCATAACTGAACTAGTCCCATGATCAGTGGCTAGCTCACACAGTAAACAAATGTGATAACACAACCATAAACGCTAAAATTTATTAAATAACAACAGAGTTGATTACAAGATATCCTTACAGGGTAACATTAAATAAACACAGCGGAAGACGATGAAGAAGTAGTGGAGTCCAGCTGATCTGCCACAGGCAATCGACTAGGTAGCGGCCTAGTCGTCATGATCCACACCGGAAGCGAAGTTCTTCTCCTCTGAAATTTGTTTGCATTAAGCAAGTATGAGCACAACTTCCGTGCTCGCAAGTTACACCCGTCAAATAACAAAATGACATGCATAAATGGATGTAACAAAGGAAGGCTTATAGTGTTATTTGTGCGAAAATAGCATTTGACATTAAATACCATACTAAGTTCAAAAGCTCAAGTTTTATAAAATCTAAAATTGAATTTGAATTGATAAAGATAGTGTAGGCACCAACCTAACACCAACATAAACACGAGCACCAACCCGGGGCTTCAACCCATAGCTTTTCTCATGGACACCCATCCATGTCAAACTGTTTTACAAAAACATTTTGAAATCGAAGACTAACTTTGAGTGGCTTTGCCAGCATGTCCATGACCGTGGACACGGCTATTCGAATAGTTTTACACTCTGTAGAGGTTGTACAACTTTACCCACACGAGATAATCAACTTTTAATGTCCGTCTGACACACTTCCGAAGGTGTGCGACTAAGTGATCATCACGAGGCCTTTACAATGCATCATTCCACCATAGTCCTCCCTCGCTAAGGTTTCGCCCCCTTTGGACTACCCGTCCGCAGAGTTCAGGCCCCCTCTTGCGTCAGGTGGGACTAACAAAGGTCATATAACATGACTACCGACCGCACCAATAGGAACGACCATGATAGAACTTTGCAAATTATTCAGCCAGGTCCTGCCCATACAAGACATGTGGTAGTACGATGTGGCTTAGCAAGATGCGGCTCAAAGACCGGTCCTTAACTGACCTGGGCGACAACCAATAGAACCCTGGGCCTCAACCTACCCAGTTGAGCCCGTGCATAAACCTACACCCACCAGACAACCAATTCGCCCAAGTCTAAACCATCATTTTATTTCATTTTCCAAAGTTATTTATAAAACTCCCATGACACACCAATGCCAATGGTATAATTTAATCAACATTTGATTTTTAGCTAAAATTCCTAAATCAAGCATGTTTGGTCTAGAAGCATTACAATATTTTTCAAATGATCCTAGTCCATACTATTGTATCAACTAGGTTTTATCTAGGGTGACAATATGCTTGCTTCAATTATCAAAATTGGCCATACAAAGGATTTTAGGCATAACTATAAATTTAAAACAGGAATTTAAATTACTAAATATAAATAAGCATGTAGTAATAATTTAAAATGGAATTTAAATAATTTGAAATAGTGGGATCGATATGATCAAGGGTATAACTTGCCTTGCTTGATTACTCGTTAGCGTCGAAATCCGGTCGTCCGAAGTCGTAGAAATCTATACGCGAAAACGAGCTAAATTCAAATAACACTCAAATAAAATCCAAAATAAATACTGGGAGGAAGGTATCGACTTTATGTGAATTTAGGAAATTGAATCGACGGAATCGGAGTTTGTATGATGGAGAACGAAATTGTAGAAAATAAGATGCACGCATAAAATACTATGCATGCATGGCACTGTAGCTATGCATGCATGGTACTGTACAACATCAACAAGCCCATGCAGTGCATGGAGAAATGGCGATGCCGGGCGAGAGGAAAGGACAGGCGGCCGGTGAACTACAAAAATAGAATCCCGGGAGCAAGACGGACCCACTGGTGGTGGTCGCGTCGCCGGCGAAAGTCCGGTGTGGTGGTGGCGCGCAAAATAGTGTTGAATGAATAGTAGCATCGGTGAGCCGAGATGTTTTGGAGAAAAAGGAAGGTAGCACCGCATAGAACGTTGCGAGGCGAAGCCAGCAGTGTGGACGATGTTGTCGGGGGATCAAAGACGGCACCGGAAATGATGATAGAAGGTAGTTCGACCGCTCGCGCAAAACTTTTGCTTGAGGCGAGATAGAGGGACGAATTCCAGGGATATGAAGAGGACGCCGAGGGGCACGCGGCGACACGGTCGGCTCGGGAAATGAGTGACCGAGGAGAGAGAACAGAGGAGGGATGATTAATGGATCAAATAAATGACAGAAAATAAATAAAATCTAAAAATTATGAAATAAATACTGTAGATAGTAGATGAATTTAGATGAATTTAGGAGGAAGAATCAACGGATTTGGAGCTTGCATGTGAGAGAACGAATTTTTGGAAGAATAAACATGTGTATGTACAAACTACAAAGCATCGACTAGATAAATTAGCTACTGTTCATTGTCTTCTTCCTCCAGCCGAACAGCAAGCAAAGAAAAGAAATGGTGGTGCTAGAGAAGAAAAAGGGAGAGGTGGCCGGTGAACAACGAAAATGGGTTGCTTACCCCGCGACGATGCCGTAGGAGGTGGCGGCACGGCGGATGGTGGTTGGTGGCGACAGCGGCGAGCGCACGGTCTCACGGTGGCGGCGATGCTCCGGCGAAGTTCCGGCGAAGGCGAGGGGAGCACCGCGTAGAGTACGACATCGCGATGTCGGAGAAGGTGACGAAGGTGGGGGAGCTCCACTACTTGCGACGATATCGGCGACGAAGCCGCGTCGACCGGCGAGCTTCAAACTTGGACTGCGGCGAGAGGAGAAGAGGAGTGCAGCCAAGAATTGGGGAATGAGATGAGTGAAGGGAGGGCTCACTGTGCTCCTATTTATAGCGAGCGGAGGGAGCCGGAGGGAGGAGATCGTGTGGAGCGAGTCTTCGGCGACGGTTGAGAACGTGGGCGCACCAGATGCAAACGTGAGGGGATAAGAGTAGGGTTAAGGCAGAGGTGGGTGCGGGTCGTGCGCACACACGCGTGGATCATGGGGTGGTTGGGTTGGCCGTGAGGCAAAGCTCGGGTTTGACTGCCATTAATGGAGGTTGGAGCTCCTACTGCGCATGGAACAACAAGGGGGGAGAGGGGAAGAGATGGGGAGGGGCGGCGTGGTGGTGGAGGTGGGGCGGCGCGGTCGCTGGCGATGGTCGGAGGTGGCAAGGGTATGGCTGGGTGGCAAGAAGGTGGTCAGCCATGGAGCTAAGTTAGAGAAATAATGCAACAGAGAAGAGAAACGTTGGGAAGAAGATGACTGTTGGGAGAGAGACACAATAAAGGATATAAGGATAGGAGGGAGAGAATACACAATTGAAAGCAAATGCTCACGTTGGTAGTGCATGCATGCATGGCTTTGAAGTTAAGCGTGCATAGCTTAGGGCAGCCCAAGGATGGTGACTAGTGGGAAAGATATATATTTTATTTTATTTTTTCATTTTTTTTCTACCAAAATTGAGATAAAAGCAACAGATAAAAAAGATTTTTAGAAGATAGCAAATAGAGTCCAAAAATTCTAAAAAATTCATAAAAAAAATCTTAGAGTTATTTTGGACTTAAGAAAAATATTTCCAACATAAAGTTGGCTTTTAATTTTGTAAATAAATTATTTTTGCTTTAAAGTACTTAGCAGAAATCTTTCAAATTCCAAAAAATTTCCAGAAATTTAGTAAATTTTTATTTTTCAATTTAAATCAAATAAAACTTCAAGAACTTCAAATAAATTTCACTTTTGACTTTTAAAATCTCAAGAATTCAAATAAAGCAATGAAACTCTAACAAATTTCAGAAAATCCAATAAAATGGTAACTTTATTTTATTTTATTTTGGTAACAGCACTTTGGGATGTTACAAGTGTGACATTTGCCAAAGGGTTAAAGGTGAACACTTAAAGCCAGCAGGCACACTTCAACCACTACCTATTCCCAAGTGGAAGTGGGAAGAAGTTGGAATGGATTTCGTCACCGGTCTCCCAAGGACTCAAAATGGATCTGATGCTATTTGGGTGATTGTGGATCGCTTGACGAAGGTTGCCCATTTCATTCCAATCAAAACCACCTTCACGGGAAGCAAGTTAGTAGAGTTATATATTTTCAGAATTGTCTGTCTCCACGAGGTACCAAAGGTCATTGTTTCTGATCAAGGTCCTCAGTTCACATCATATTTCTAGAAATGCCTACACCGAGCAATGGGGGCCAACCTCTCTTTTAGCACTGCATATCACCCACAAACTGGAGGCCAAACTGAGAGAGCGAACAAATATTGGAAGATCTTCTCCAAGCATGCGTTCTCTCCTATAGTAAGAACTGGGAGAAGTGTTTTCCATATGCAGAATTCTCCTATAACAATAGCTACCAATCCAGTATACAGATATCACCTTTTGAGGCACTGTATGGAAGAGCTTATAGGACACCGCTGAATTGGTCCGAGTTAGGAGAAAGATCATTCTATGCCCCGGACTTGGTAAAGGATGCCGAAGGGCAAGTTCGGTTAATCCGAGACCATTTGTGAACTACCTAGTCATGCCAAAAGAGATATGTCGACCATCACCGCCATGAGTTGAGCTTTGAGGTGAACGATCATGTTTATCTTAAAGCCACATCTCTAAAGGGCACACACCGATTTTAGGTGAAAGGAAAGTTAGCACCTCGTTATATCGGACCGTTTTGAGTTCTTGAAAATGAGGAGCTGTGGCATATCAATTAGAGTTACCCACCTCCCTTTTAGTGGTACATGATACCTTTCATGTCTCACAATTGAAGAAATGTCTTTGTATTCCTACTGAAGTGACCCAATACGAAAATCTTGATTTGCCACCCGATCTTTCTTATCGAGAGCACCCGATTGGTATTCTTGGTGAAATGGTGAGCAAGACAAGGAACCGCACGGTTAAAGTTTTGAAGATTCACTAGAGTAACCACACAGAAGAGAAAGCAACTTGGGAACGGGAGGATCAAATGCAAGCCGAGTACCCCTACCTTTTCCATGTGTCAGAAGTAGCTTTGAATCAAGAAAGGAAAGGTTAAACAAAGCAATGAAAAGAAAAATGTATTACTAACATTATATTACCTTGTTAGGATCCTTCAGCACTATCTTTGAAGGAAATCAAGATAACGTATGTTATATCTTGTTGTAATCTAAAAGAACTACTCTCGAGCATTATTCTTAAGCTATCGGGGTCTCGGGACGAGATTCTCTTAAGGGGGAGGTTTGTCACTACCCCAATTTCACTATATGGCATTTACATGGATCTCATGAGCATACAAGTTATTTTTGGAGCATATGTATAAATTGTTGCTGTAATACTCCGTGTTTCGTTTAGAGGGAGTTTAATCGGGGAAATTTTGCAAGTTCGTTTTCCGGCTTTTGGAGTAGTTTCTTGGTTTGGGCCTCCACTGTGCCACCCTTCCTAGGGGCCGCCAAAATCCTCCCCTTGGGCCTGGCCCATGCGCCCCTCCCTCCTCCCCTAACCCTAACCACCCTTTTTCCCCTCCCTTGTGGCCGAACCCCTTTCCCCTCTTGGCCGCCGCCCCATCCTCCTCTCTTCCTCCTCACGCCCTGCCCTAGGAGCTGCTCCTAACCTCCCCGGTTGCTGGTCCCTGCTGGCTTGCCTCCCCTTCTTGCCTTCGGACCTTCCCCCGCTACCGGATGCGCAAGGAGTTGTGGAGGACAGCAGTTCGCTTGGGGCAAAGGAGGTGAGAAGAAGTGAGATCGTCTTCTCCGTGGTTCTTCCGCCTACTTCCTGGTTGCTGCAAAGGTAACGGATGCCGACCTCGCCTTTTGATTAGTGGTAGAGGCGATTTAGTTCATATTCGGTTAGAACGAATTGCTGCGAGCAGAAAGTCGGTTCTGTCCAGTTTGTTGCGTGGACTTTTTCGTGATGTTAGAGGCCGAATCTGAGTTGTCCATCTCCTAGAGATATGTAGGTTTTGTTCTTAGCTTTCGGTGGCCGCCAAGAACACTGAATTCCGACATGCGAATCAAAAGTTATGGTAGTTTTCGTCTCTGCTGTCCAGAATCCTGACGAGATTAGACTGTCAGTTTGTCTTTCAATTTTGGGCTGTGTTATTGGCAAATTCAGGGCTTCCACCCAACTAAGTTATTGTAGGCCTGGGTCTTAGCTTTTGATATTGATAAAGAACGCCCAATTCGGAGTTGTAGATTAAAAGTTATGGCCGTTTCATTTCTGCTGTTCTAAATGCTTAGTCAGATTCTGTTCTGCTGATTCGGTTGGTAGTTAGCAATTTAATTTGGCCGAATTGGATTGTCTCACAACTACAAAGTTGTATATATATGTGTTAAGATCGTGTAGGATCTGGGCTCACCTCGTTTGGAGTCTCAGGTCATTAGATTTGGCACTTTCCGTGCTGCTGTCCAGAAATTGTCAGAAGTGCGGACAGACAGGGTTTGTTGGTCTTGGGGAGTTTGATACATTTAGAATTTGAGATTTCCATCAACTAGGTTGTTGTAGATAATTGTATTACCTTTCATTCAAGCCTGAGAGCATCCCTTTCGAGTTGTAGATCGAAAGTTATGCTATTTTTACCGCTGCTGTCCGCTTATGCTTTTGCTAGAATGTGGGTTAATTCAAGCGGCGGTATCATCTAGATGGTGGAATTGGGAATTATAAGTTAGTGCGATGCGAGTAGTTTCTTGATGACTTAGTTCTTATTGAGTAACTTTGGTGTAGGGGGTGAGGCACCAAGGTTAGCGGCTTCTTCATTGCCTTCCAACGCACCGCTACGCTAAAGGCAAGTACAGTGACTTATGTGTGGTTTAAACATCCCTGATGCTTGTTGATTGATTTAGTATTTTGTTGATTATGAGAAGCTTAAACATTCATGTGCCATCCACGGGAGTGGAATGTTATGATGACCCTGTTCTTTATGTATGCTGTTTCTTATGAGTAGTGATGATCTTATTCAGTGTTCATAAATTGTATTCATGCAATCATGTTCTGTTCGCCCACGGAGTGGAGATCCACGGAGTGGAGTCTAAAGTCCCATCAATTCCAAGATGGGCAAGTGAAGTCCCGCCATTCCAATGTGGGCGTTTGGACACCCGTATGAAACGCTCTTCATACGGCAGCTGGATCCTCGTATTTCGATAAATACGGCTTAAGTGAACACCGACGGTGTGTCACTTGCTATACCGTATAAGCTCGAGTGCACCATCCAGCCATGGCATCCATGCATTACGCTTCTTTCTTTCACTAATTTTATGTGCTATGTCTTTACATGAAGTATGTTCTTGTAATTGTTGTACTTGCTGAGTCCCTGACTCACTCTTGTTTGTTGTTTTGTTTTAGGTGGCCATTGATGATGACTCTAGCGGGAGGGAGTAGTTATGCACCAAACACTCACCACCGCACTCAAATTTCAATAATTGAACTTGGTCGAATTCCTTTAATTGTTAAGAGTCAAACCGTAATAAATAAGGTCTCATGCGATGATGTGTTTTATTTGGTTTGGTTGTTTATTTCCGATGTGATACTCGATTTGCTTAAGTTCGATTATGACTATGCGATCGTGCCTTATGAGTTATTCATGCTTTATCCGCTATAGCTTGGAGTATTGCTTCAATCGCATAATTGTGGTTGTATGTTAGAGTCTTGAAGTAACATTTTGGCTTCGATAGCCGTGGTGTTACAGCTTGGTATCGAGCGGCTTTAGGTCCGTGGATGAAAATTTTAAAATTAAATTGACACACTATGCACGATGAGGTGGGGTTGGGTCATTCTTTGTTTCAACAAGTTCCATTGTTATGTTTTATATCTTGAGCAGCTTGTGATATTGATTCGTGTTTTCATTTAAATGTTGAGCTGATTGTTTAGTTAATTTGTTGTGGTGTTCTTAGATGGCGAGAGGAACGGTCGTGGCCGTGGCCGCCCACCGAGCCGTGGCGCGGCCGTGGACGTGGTCCTACTGTCTCTTCACCTCCGATTGAGGAAGCTCGGTACTACCGCAGAGGAGGTTGCCTCGCTCTCAACCGGCCGCCAAGCTCGTGCCACGCCACCGTGATCATTCAAAACCTTGAGAGGGAGGTTCAGCGTTTCGCCGCCAGCTGCAAGCCGCTCCTCCCGCGCACTGCACTCGTGGCGAGCCGGTTGTTGCAGCAGCTCCACCGGCCGTGATGAGCCTCCGTGAGTGGATGTCGCCCGCTTGGACACTTTCGACGGAGTGGGTACTCCGGTTCAGCCGCAGATTGGTTACGCACATGGAGAGGCAATTTGGAGCTCTAGAGATGACTTCGACGCAGAAGCGCGGTTTGTGGCCTTTCAATTGAAGGGCCAGCCGATATTTGGTGGGAAGGGGTTCATGCGCTAGGACCCCATTGCAGAACCACCACCGGGAAGACTTTGTGGAACAGCTTTAGGGTGAAGTTCTATCCGATTCATTCCTTGAGAGGATGGAGCGCCATTGCCGACCTTGGCACAAGGAAAGAAGACAAAGGCGTAGTATGAGACTGAAGTTTAACAACTGCACGCTTTGTACCAAAGCAGAGCTAATGATGATCGGAGAAGGCTAAGAGGTTCCGCAGGGCCTCAACCAGAGTATCGCCATGTTTTGGGTGCGACAGGCTTGCGTGACTTCAGCCCGTGGTTGATCGTGCCGGGGAATGGAGTTGAGAGAGATCTTTCTTCCCGCAGGCAGCAACCGGTGGTTCTCACATCATGGTGGTTCCGCTTTGGCCGAAGCGGAGTTTCGGTGGTGGGAGCGGTCGCCTCAACAACCCGCTTCCAAGAGGGTTCAGGAAGTCGCACTCGCCCTTCTCAGCAGCGGCGCGCTTCTTCGCCGGCGCCACGCTTCTTCGTCGTCCGCATCACAGATGCGCCTGCTCCGTGCCAAGGAATGAAATGTTTCAAGTGTGGTGAGGACACCGGGCTTCGTAATGTTCATTTAAGGACTTGTCGCCGCGTGGTCGGATGGTCACAAGCGGTCACAGTGCAAGCGTAACCCACCGAGCATCATCAAGTGGAACGGTCCCGCGGTTCCTTCCTCTAGCACTCCACATGGTTCGGCCAGACTTTGGCACTGCTCTGCGCCCCACCACCCTTCGCTTGTTCCTCTGCGCGCCTTCACCTACGCCTCCTTCGGTTTCTTCGGGGTCCGTGCATCGCGGCACCACCCTCGCTCGCTTCACCCGCAGCCGCCTCGCTTTTTCCTCGCGCCGGCCGGCGCATCTTCTCGCACTCAGCACGCAGGAGTCTACGCCATGCCTACTCCGAGATCGCGGGCCGCCCGATGTGGTGACAGTACTCGCTAGTTGATTCAGCTTGAGGCCTTTGTTCTTTTGATTCAGGCTACTTATTCTTTTGTGTCCCTAGAGTTTGCTAGAAGGGCGGGTTTGAGTTTGCGCGTATTTCCGAGTCCGTGGTAGTCGCTTCTCCGGGGTCTCATATCTAGTTCTCGCAGCGTGTCCTCGATGTTCTATCACTATTGATGATGAAAATTTCACACCAACCTCATGGTAATCCGATGTCACCTTTCGATGTTATTTTGGGCATGGATCGTTATTCAGCCATCGTGCAAGATTTGTTGTTTCGGAAGACGGTGACCTTACGCACTCCATCCGGTGGAGAACGGTGTTTCAGGTAGTGCACCGTCCGACTCTTTGTTCGTGCTAGCTAGCCTGCTCCCTAGTCGCCGCCCTCAACCATTGGGTTGTTTTGGTCTCTCGCGAGAAGACCGATTCCATGTATTGAGCGTATCCTGTGGTGAATGAGTTCCTCGATGTTTTCTGCGGAGCTTCCTCGGGATGCCACCGAGCGAAAGGTGGAATTCGGATTGATCTTATTCCGTGGACTCGACCCATCTCGATGTCCCCGTATCGGTTGGCCCGCCCATTTCGTGAGGAGTTGAAGAAGCAATTGGATGATCTTTTGTCCAAGGGTTTGATCCGCGAGTGTTTCGCCGTGGGTGCACCTGCTTTATTCACCAAGAAGAAAGATGGCAGCTTGGCGATGTGTGTGGATTACCGGGCTCTCAACCAGCTACCGTGAAAATAAATACCCTTTGCCCCGCATCGAGGATCTCTTTGATCAACTAAAGGGGCTAAGATATTTTCCAAGATCGACCTTCATCAAAGTTATAATCGATTCGAGTCCGGAGCAAGATATTGAGAAGACGGCTTTCTACGCAGGTATGGCCACTTTGAGTATAAAGTGATGTCTTTTGGACTAACTAACGCCTCCGCAGCTTTCATGGAAGCTATGAATAGTATGCTACACCAGACTTTGATAACTTCGTTGTAGTATTCATCGATGATATTCGATTTATTCAAAGACGAAAGAAGATCATGTCCAAAGATCCGAGGTTGGTCCTTGAAACGCCGAGGAAGAACAGATTTTATGCCAAGTCAAGAAGTGTGAATTCGGATTTCGAGGTTGGGTTTTGGGCCATGTAATCAATCAAGAAGGTATTTCATTGACCCTAGCAAGATTTCGACGGTGGTAGAGTGGAAACGCCAACCAACGCCAAGGAAGTGAGGAGTTTTCGGGCTTAGTGGGTTATTATCGGCGCTTTGTGGAGGGATTTTCAACCATTGCTAGACCGTTGTCCCGCTTGGACACGTATGGGTATCAAATTTCAGTGGTCCGATGCTTGTGAGCACGCTTTTGTACCTCAAGGAGAGGTTGGTGACCGCTCCATTCTTACCCTTCCCGAGCCGTGGAAGCGTTCACAATTTATTCAGATCGCCCAGAGTTGGTCTTGGTTGTGTGCTCATGCAGACGGCAAGGTGATTGCTTATGCATCGAGACAGCTTGAGAAAGCATGAGCGAATTATCCTACTCACGATTTAGAGTTGGCCGCAGTGGTTCTTGCATTGAAGATTTGGCGTCATTATTTGTATGGCGAATCTTGTGATATATTCACCGATCACAAGAGTCTAAATACATCTTTACTCGTAGAGATTTGAACTCGAGGCAGAGGAGATGGTTGGAGTTGATAAAGGACTATGATCTCACCATTCAAGATCACCTGCAAGGCTAATGTTGTAGCAGATGCCCGAGTCGCAAGGCGACACCTCCCGCTCTCGGTTGCCTTATTGCTGATTTTGAGCGTATGGATATTTCCTTTTGTTTCATGGTACCGCCATGCCGAGACATGTTTGCTTCTTGAGACAGCTTTGCTACCGAAAGCGGAGGCACAACAATATGATCGATGTTCCAGCAGTGAGGAAACGCCTAGGTGAGGGCAAGCAATGCCACTTCAGATAGATGATTCGACGCGTTGAGATTTAAGGGCCGCCTCAGGTGCCACGGAGGCTCTGTGTCAAGGAGGAGATTCTGAGGAAGCACATCAGACTCCATATACTGTACATCCAGTGAGACCAAGATGTACAAGGATTTGAAGAAGAGTTTCGTGGAAAAGGATGAAAGTTGATATTGCTTGGTATGTGGCATCTTGTGGAGTATGCCGAAAGTCAAGGTGAACATAGGCGACCAGCAGGATTGTTGCACCCGTTAGAGGTTCCCGCTTGGCCGTGGGATGATATCTCCATGGACTTTGTAGTTGGTTTACCCGCACGCCGCGAGGAAGGACGCTATCCGGGTCATAGTGGACCGGTTTAGCAAGTCCGCACATTTCATCCCTATACGCACTACCAACTCGGCTAGTGATTTGGCTCTCTCTATGTGCGAGATCGTGCGGCCGCATGGGGTGCCAAGACAATTATTTCGGATCGAGATGCTAAGTTTGTCTCCAAGTTTTGGGAGAGCTTGCATCGCTCGCACACAGCTTCGCCTCGAGCACCGCATTTCATCCCCAAACGGATGGTCGGGCTGAGCGCACAATTCGCACTCGGAGGACATGCTCGATGTTGTATTTTGTCCCGAAGGGAAGTTGGGAAGATCACCTACCTTTGGCGAGTTCGCTATAATAACAGCTTATCACTCTAGCGCTCGAGCCGCTCCATTTGAGGTTCTTTATGGGAGGAAGTGTAGATCTCCGTTGTGTTGGGATGCGCTAGAACGAGCGCTTTGGGACCCGATTGGGTTCAACAAACCGTGGCTGTGGTAGCGGAGATAAGGAAAACTCGTTAGCCGCCAGAGCCGACAGAAGAGTTACGCCGATGTGAGACGGCGAGACTTGGAGTTTGAGGTAGGGGACCAAGTTCTATTGAGGGTATCTCCTACCAAAGGTGTGGTGCGTTTGGTACCAAAGGGAAGCTTAACCATGCGGTATATTGGACCCTTTCCAATCTTGGCACGAGTCGGGAAGTTAGCTTACCGCTTAGATCTTCCGTAATCCATGCAAGGAGTTCATAATGTGTTCCACGATCAATGTTGAGGAAGTTCTTGAGAGACCCGAGCATGCTATTCTCACTGGAGCCCTTGAGCATTGAGCAGACCTTACTTTTGAGTCCCGACCGTGAAAATTCGAAGAGTCGAGCGGTTCTACGGAGCAAGACATTGAAGTATGTCAAGGTTCTTTGGTCTCATCACCGAACGGAAGCCACTTGGGAGTTAGAGTCTCGCATGCGTGAACAATTTCCGACCTATTCATTTCCTAGACGTGCTAACCCTTGCTACCAACCCGTTAGTATTCCATTCTTGTGTTCGTCTCGTTGGTTAGAATTGGGGTCGAATTCTAAGGGGGTAGAATGTAATACTCGTGTTTCGTTTAGAGGAGTTTAATCGGGAAATTTTGCAAGTTCGCTTTCCCGCTTTTGGAGTAGTTTCTGGTTTGGGCCTCCGACCAGTGCCACCCTTCCTAGGGGCCGCCAAAATCCTCCCCTTGGGCTGGCCCATGCGCCCCTCCCCTCCTCCCCTAACCCTAACCACCCTTTTTCCCCCCCTTGTGGCCGAACCCCCTTTCCCCTCTTGGCCGCCGCCCCATCCTCCTCTCTTCCTCCTCACGCCCTGCCCTAGGAGCTGCTCCTAACCTCCCTGGTTGCTGGTCCCTGCTGGCTTGCCTCCCCTTCTTGCCTTCGGACCTTCCCCCGCTACCGGATGCGCAAGGAGTTGTGGAGGACAGCAGTTCGCTTGGGGCAAAGGAGGTGAGAAGAAGTGAGATCGTCTTCTCCGTGGTTCTTCCGCCTACTTCCTGGTTGCTGCAAAGGTAACGGATGCCGACCCTCGCCTTTTGATTAGTGGTAGAGGCGATTTAGTTCATATTCGGTTAGAACGAATTGCTGCGAGCAGAAAGTCGGTTCTGTCCAGTTTGTTGCGTGGACTTTTTCGTGATGTTAGAGGCCGAATCTGAGTTGTCCATCTCCTAGAGATATGTAGGTTTTGTTCTTAGCTTTCGGTGGCCGCCAAGAACACTGAATTCCGACATGCGAATCAAAAGTTATGGTAGTTTTCGTCTCTGCTGTCCAGAATCCTGACGAGATTAGACTGTCAGTTTGTCTTTCAATTTTGGGCTGTGTTATTGGCAAATTCAGGGCTTCCACCCAACTAAGTTATTGTAGGCCTGGGTCTTAGCTTTTGATATTGATAAAGAACGCCCAATTCGGAGTTGTAGATTAAAAGTTATGGCCGTTTCATTTCTGCTGTTCTAAATGCTTAGTCAGATTCTGTTCTGCTGATTCGGTTGGTAGTTAGCAATTTAATTTGGCCGAATTGGATTGTCTCGTCAACTACAAAGTTGTATATATATGTGTTAAGATCGTGTAGGATCTGGGCTCACCTCGTTTGGAGTCTCAGGTCATTAGATTTGGCACTTTCCGTGCTGCTGTCCAGAAATTGTCAGAAGTACGGACAGACAGGGTTTGTTGGTCTTGGGGAGTTTGATACATTTAGAATTTGAGATTTCCATCAACTAGGTTGTTGTAGATAATTGTATTACCTTTCATTCAAGCCTGAGAGCATCCCTTTCGAGTTGTAGATCGAAAGTTATGCTATTTTTACCGCTGCTGTCCGCTTATGCTTTTGCTAGAATGTGGGTTAATTCAAGCGCGGGTATCATCTAGATGGTGGAATTGGGAATTATAAGTTAGTGCGATGCAGTAGTTTCTTGATGACTTAGTTCTTATTGAGTAACTTTGGTGTAGGGGTGAGGCACCAAGGTTAGCGGCTTCTTCATTGCCTTCCAACGCACCGCTACGCTAAAGGCAAGTACAGTTGACTTATGTGTGGTTTAAACATCCCGATGCTTGTTGATTGATTTAGTATTTTGTTGATTATGAGAAGCTTAAACATTCATGTGCCATCCACGGAGTGGAATGTTATGATGACCTCATTCTTTATGTATGTCTGCTTTCTTATGAGTAGTGATGATCTTATTCGGTGTTCATAAATTGTATTCATGCAATCATGTTCCTGTTCCGCCCACGGAGTGGAGATCCACGGAGTGGAGTCTAAAGTCCCATCAATTCCAAATGGGCAAGTGAAGTCCCGCCATTCCAATGTGGGCGGTTTGGACACCCGTATGAAACGTTCTTCATACGGCAGCTTGATCCCCGTATTTCGATAAATACGGCTTAAGTGAACACCGACGGTGTGTCACTTGCTATACCGTATAAGCTCGAGTGCACCCATCCAGCTCATGGCATCCATGCATTACGCTTCTTTCTTTCAAATAATTTTATGTGCTATGTCTTTACATGAAGTATGTTCTTGTAATTGTTGTACTTGCCGAGTCCCTGACTCACTCTTGTTTGTTGTTTTGTTTTAGGTGGACATTGATGATGACTCTAGCGGAGGGAGTAGTTATGCACCAAACACTCACCACCGCACTCAAATTTCAATAATTGAACTTGGTCGAATTCCTTTAATTGTTAAGAGTCAAACTGTAATAAATAAGGTCTCATGCAGATGATGTGTTTTATTTGGTTTGGTTGTTTATTTCCCGATGTGATACTCGATTTGCTTAAGTTCAGATTATGACTATGCGACTGTGCCTTATGAGTTATTCATGCTTTATCCGCTATAGCTTGGAGTATTGCTTCAATCTGCATAATTGTGGTTGTATGTTAGAGTCTTGAAGTAACATTTTGGCTTCTGGATAGCCAGGGTGTTACAGTTGCATTGGAAAAATTCGAATCGAATGGAAACCTATAACATAAAATGAAACTTCAAAAGAAAAGTTAAATTAATGCTTTTAAAGACCTCTATAAAATAATTTATTCAAATACTAGAATAATTATCATGAATTAATACAATTTTTTTCAAATTTTTAGAGTTGAACTTGACATTGAGAAAAACTTAGATTCAATACACAAATAGCTCCTGTGACGGAATTTAAAATCAATAATTAATCCATGAACAGTGCTGTTAGAAATTTTTTATGAGGTAACCATTATCCCAGTGACATCTCTAAAAAAATTCAGATTTTTAAAAATTTAATTGCTATTTTTAAGACCTCGGTCAAAGTAGGGAATTTTGAATTCAAATTCAGTCAATTGTGTAGCCCTAGCCGAACCGAGTTGACTTGACTCGATCTAACCCACTTAACGTTTGACTCGAACCAGACTCTGGCTTGCATCGCTTTTCCTCTACCGCTGACTAGTGGGACCCACCTGTTAGCACCACTTCGTCCTCCTCACAATGCCTCTGTGCGTGCGCTATCGCCTCTATTGCCGCCACAAGACTCCAGTCTCGACGCCGCTTCTGTTTTTGTTGGGCCAAGTCCTTGCCACCCACCGAATCGTTGGGAACGACATCATCGTCCTCGTCTCTATTGGCCACGGCGTGAAGCTCACCAGCGCTACGGTGAGTTAGTCCCAGTGTCATTTTGTCTGTTGTAATCGCATCGTTTTGTGGAGTCTTCTGACAAGTTTATTTTGATTTTGGAGCAACACTGCGGGAGATTGGCTTCTTTCTTCAACGACAACATTGAACTACCACCGTCTCCGTTCTGTCCATCTCTAACTTCCATCGACAATGTTATCTTGGGCGTCGTGTTCCTGAAGATGAGGCGATTTCGGTGCGCTCTTCCCCAAGCCTCCTCGCAGTCCGTAGCAGTTTGTCCTCGAGCTTGCCCTTTCGTCTCCACCTCCGACTGTTGTGTGCTCCACCCCAGTGACCATCGGGCTCCGCGTCGTCATAAACGAGTTCACGAGGCTGCCCCGCACCTAGTCGTGTCAACCCCAAGTCCGGAGACCCACTCCTTGGCCGGGTCGCTTACCTCGCCACGTCCGCTCACGCTTGGGAGCTTCTATGAGATGCTAGTAGGGTTAGGTAATAACCCGTTGTTAGTTTTAATCATACTTCTTAATATGCTTATGACATGTAGGTCCCACAGAGGTTAAGTGTGAATAGAAATCTAATTCAAACCAGTTTTATCCTCTAAGTCTATGACATGTGGGCCCATATGGCCGGTTAAGTGATTGAGTAGAGTCGTGTAGTGCACTTTCTATTAAGCAAAACGTATTTCTAATACGCTTAAACCGAAAGTACACTTTTGTAATCACAAGACGTATTTCATAGAATACGCCTTCGGCGTCACTTCCGCAGGGGCTGGGTCAAAGTTGATCGGGTCAACCTTTGACCTTGGGCCCCACATGTAAGCGACTGTGACTAGGTTTGGCTGAGTACAAAAAGTATTCAATGCGTTTAGAAATTCTGAAATGGATTACTTTTACCCTGAAAAATGATTTAAACTTCTAAAATTCATACGTAATTCATATTAACTCCAAATGAAGTGAAATCAATTTTGTTAATTTTCATTTTTCGTGTGCTTTAATTTGGGTTAAATTTGAAACATGTCTCTATTATAGAAAAATTGGATATTTAAATTAATTGTATAATAATAACATTAACCTTGTAAAATTCATGGAAAATTCAAATGAACTCCAATTAAACTAAAATTTCACCTAAAATTCATATAAAATCATAATCTCATCACTTTGTAAATTTCATGCATGTTTGACCATTTTCAAATTTTGAGAACTTCTCGGTGTTTATTCGGTAACTTTATTTTTCTAGATTCTGATTTGCTTGACACAAGTGATTATATACCTAAAAATCCTCAGGTGCAACAAGAGGAATATCAACAAGGCAAGCATCCTCTTACATCATATTGATCCCAAATTTTGGTTAATGTAGTATTTTCAATTGCAATTATAATTGCCTGCATGCTATTTTGTTATATTGATATTTTTGTAAGTTTTGTTAGTTATTGTGGGGACCCCGGTAATTATCTCCATAAGACCGAGATTAGACAAGGTCTTAGGGACATAATTACGGGTCTCCGGTAAATGAATTCCAATTTAACTCTATCCAAGTGAGAGGCTTAGCCGAATACTAGAGCCTCAACGATCATGCGCGCTGCTCCTTTGCGAGCGCTTCAAGATTGTCGATTCTCTTTCGATTCGAAGCACTACACTTAGTGAGTTAAATGGGGATTCATTAACAATGAGTATGACATATATTGGCTCCCAAGAGCAACGACCAATATACTCATACCCTCATCCAACGTTGGTTACACCCATACAACGCATACAACAAGAGATAAAAAGACATATTGCATAATAGTCAAAGTCTGACTTATTACATACGGCCGACCGCCAAATTCAAAGTAAAGTATCAAGTAGCAATGAAGTAAATAAATAAAGCAAAAGACCGGTAGTGGTATGCCCATCACCCATCGACAACCGATCGGGGTTAAATGATAGCACACTACTCATTAGTGTCACCCAAGTCAACACTAGCGAGATCGTCATACTCATAATCTTCCTCACCGAAAAGGCCAAGAAACATCCGGTGAGTACAAGTGTACTGCAAGTCCTACACAAATAAAAATAGTTATGTATAAGGGTCATTCAAAGGATGGCTCGTATTGGTTTAGTTTTGCGAAAGAGACGCAACAATTAACATCCTACACATACTAGTTTTTCATGTGCCCATTTTAAAATCATATTTGAAGTAGAAGTAAAGCATATGGTAAAGCATTTCAAGAATAAACAATTCAATCATACAAGGACCAAAGTGGCAGCCCACTTTGATGCACTAAACACATGAACATCCCGTCCCATGACGATTACCAAGTTCAACCACAATTTTAATTAAAAGTCTAACAATAAGCGACCACAAATTTCAAGCGGTCGTTCATAACCGTGGACATGGCTATTCGAATAGATTATACCCTGCAGGGGTGTACTACTTTACCCACACGACTTGATTAGCCCGTAAGCCTCCGGATGCCTCCGAATATAGCATACTTCCTATGGTATGCCGGCGGTAAATCAAGATACGATCATTTTCAAAGAAGAAGATCCCATTGGGCTAAGTCCCCTTGTGAGATGGTTCCTTGCCTAGTACAAGCGTCGATAGCACTTGCTAGGGGCTCACAAGTTATATTGGAAATACCGATGCAATCAAAACAAAAGAATTGGTGCTCCCTTGCACACCATAAAGGATTACATCGGCTCCTAAAGAACATAGAATTTCACAGTCGCTATGCCCCTTACACCACCAAGGACTTAACACAATAAAACCCTCCCCCTACTTAACCATACGGCACCCATATACGCGTGTGGCAAAGACGAGTGTTGCTTGAACAAAGAGTACCCAAAGTTCGGTCCTTAATTGTCCGACAAGTCCTTCCACTTACCCAATGCTCGTGCACAAAGCACCATCACTAACCAACACTTGTCCGACCAAAAGCTCATTTAAAAATGACAAAATTTAACTTATAAAACAGCTACAGATCTGAAGTATAAATAATAAAAATGAGAGTTGTGTTTATCCCAAAACCGCCGGGTTATTCCCGACGATCGAACTACCGTATCTAGACTTGCATGGCTAAGCAATTCTATAACCCACAATTTACACATCATATCTTAAGCATATAGGAGTTGGCATAATTCAAGATTAACCTCAAGCATAGGACATAACTAAACTACACATCACAAAAATATTGACATAATCAAAATAGCATGCAAGCAATTATCAATGCACTAACTTAACCAAAACTGGGATCAAATATGATGCAAAAGAAAGTTCAAATGATGCTTGCCTTGCTGGTACAAAGAGCTGCTCGCTCTCAGAGCGTAAGTGTCGATATCAATATGCTCGGGATCTATATAATTATAACATCAAATAAATACCGAGAAAACAACTCAAAAATCAAAATGCTCAAAAATGCATGATTTTTCTACAGTAGTTAGGTCATGATTTTAAATGATTTCTGGTGAAAGAATTATTTCATTTTGATTTAGTATATGAAAGTTATAATGGTTTGAATCTCAGATTTCAATAAGCCGTCATTATGTAATTTAATTATGAAGTGAAATTTTGTAGAACAGTGGCGAGTACATGGATTACATAGATAAATAGGAAATATTATTATAAGTTAAAAACAGTTGAGTTTGTCCTTTTTGGAGTTTTTATGATTTAGTTATGTATTTTCAAAGTTATCAGCCTTTTATAGTGTAACAACAATAGAGTTAAAGATTATGTCCTCCCAAATATAGTTTCTGTGATAAAGATAAGGGGGAAACCATTTTTAGAAATAAGTATACTGAAAGTGAAAATTACCAAAGTAGGTTTCACTGTTTTTGGAGTTTCAATATTTACTTATATATTTTAAAGGTTTCATTCTTTTCTATTGTAAGAATAATGGTTTTAATGGGTAAATCTCCAAATAATACTTTCTTACAGAGACATGCTTGAAACCAATTTTCATATAAAGTTCAGTAGAAATGTAAATTTTCAGAAGTGGTTTCATTAAGTTTGGAGTTGAGATGAAATAGTTATGCATTTCTAAAGTTATTCTCAATTTTCAGTGTATATATAAACTGATTTCGAATTTCATAATGTAATTACTACTTTATCTACCGAAGCATGCGCTAGCCACGCCGCTGACCATGGGGGCGATGAAACAGTGCGTTTTCCATTTAACTCTCATTTAAACTGCGTACTGACAGATGGGGCCCTTTGTCTGTGGGCCGGCTCACAGGACTTGGTCCACGCACACCTGCGCGCGGCGTACGGGGTCAATGGGCTATGTGGGGACCCCGGTAATTATCTCCATAAGACCGAGATTAGACAAGGTCTTAGGGACATAATTACGGGTCTCCGGTAAATGAATTCCAATTTAACTCTATCCAAGTGAGAGGCTTAGCGAATACTAGAGCCTCAACGATCATGCGCCTTTGCTCCCTTGCGAGCGCTACATGATTGTCGATTCTCCCTCGATTCGAAGCACTACACTTAGTGAGTTAAATGGGAATTCATCAACAACGAGTATGACATATATTGGCTCCCAAGATCAACGACCAATATACTCATACGCTCATCCAACGTTGATTACATCCATACAACGCATACAACAAGAGATAAAAAAGACATACTGCATAATAGTTAAGGTCTACAGCTTATTACAAACGGCCGACCGGCCAAATTCAAGTAAAGTACCAAGTAGCAGCGGAAATAAATAGATAAAGCAAAAGGCCAGCAGTGGTATGCCTGTGAGACCCCGGTTTATTAAACTTGTAATACTTAACCTTCCTCTGGTTCTAGTATCACAAATAGAATAATCCGCGTCTCGATGAATATGTGCCTCCCAGAACAAGCAGCACACATACATCATATCCAAGCATGCATCAATTCTATACAACAGATTATAACAAGTCTACCAAAAGACATACATAAAATAAGTTATTACAACACAGCCGACCGGCCAAATGACATAAGTAGCAAATAAGTAACAGCGGAAGAAAAAGTTGCCATAAGATGGCTTAAACCAAAAGACGACCGGTTAGCCACATAACACCACAGGGCAACCGACCGGGCCGCCAAGCTAATCGCCCAGAACCGCCACAAAGACAACTCACAAAAGTGAGGTCCATCGGACTCACTATCATCCTCTGCACAACACAAGCAATGCAGGTGAGTACAAAAATGTACTCGCAAGACTTACGAGTAGCAAGCCTATAAATAGCTACATGAAAGCTGTATTCAAAGGAATGTGGTTTTATGGTTCTTTGGGCGCATAAAGCAAGTTTCATTTGCAATATTGTAATAGATTGAACAAAGCGGTTTGTAAAATCTGTTTTAAGCATTTAAATAACAATGAGTAAGCATAAGTAATGTGTATCCACCTAGAAGTGACTTTCCCCAAAGCCACCACAACATAGCATGAATCACGATTCATACCACCATCAAGTTTTAATTTTAAAAGGTTGTAGTCTAACTCTTGAAAAGCTTATCCAAGCGTGTCCATAACCTAGGGCGAGGCTATTCGAATAGTTTTAATCCTGCAGGGTGTACCAATGTACCCACACCTCGGACCGCCTTTTTGCCAAGCTATTAAGCACACTTCCTTTGGTATGCTAAGACGGCTAAGTCCTACGAACCCTTTCCAATGGAATATGCTAATCAAGAGACACACGTATGGGGTTAATCCTTAGTGATCTGCCGACGAAATATGGATCACAAGGACCCATACGTGGAGCAAGATACACCGCCTCGGCGGTGTCCTCCTCCCTACAACGTGTCCATGTTGCATATAATCAAATATGCAACCCACCACGCGACTCATTAATTAACACACCCAAAGTACTCACTAAGAGAGGTCCCATATCCCTCTAGTGTGGTTAGCACGCACGTAATGCTCGGATAATGATACTCACAAGTAGTTCGGTCCTTAATTGACCGGGCACCATTCCAATCACACCCAAAAGATCACACCATCTTACCATTGTGCCCAAGTCTAAATTGTTTTCATTTTCAGTTTTAGTTTTGCAATTTAGACAAAGCACAAGGCTGAAATATACACATAGTAATAGTTTGTGTGATCAAAGTTATCGACGAGTCGATAATCGCCCATTTCTACCGACGACTAAGCATGGCTAAGCATAATGACACGTAAACTACTAAGTGACAAGGGTCCATCCAGTGAACCCAAAATCACAGCAAGTAACCTAGGCTTGATGGTAGAGGAATAAACATTTCCTCCGATAATGCATCTAGTAGGCCAACTATCGACAATAGTTTAAAACAACATAGCAATGCATACATAGAATTTGCAAACAATATATTAGAATTTGAAAATAGTAGGAACAATATGATCAAATGAATGCTACATCCGCTTGCTCGGTGAAGTGCAGTCGGCCGATTCTGCCGTGGCTCAATATCAAGATTAATAATATTATCTTCAGAACCTAACGCGAAAAGGCGATAAGCAAATAAGAACGAAGAACACCAAATGAAAATCCAACAGCAAAACACACCCAAAACTAATAAAATTTACACTACAGCTAGGGAAAGATCTAAGACAATGATAGGAACCAGAATTATGCAATTAGACCTAAGCATGCAAAAGATATGAGCAAAGTTCTCTATCTCAGCCTTAAAACAACCTACTTAATAATTAGTACTGTTCATGACAAAATTTTCTAGAGTGATCTAAGGTCTGAAATTTTTATAGCAGGTAGATTATGACATCCTAATAACAGCAAAGTTGGATTTACTAAATTTGGAGTTATACACATTTACTTATGATTTTTCTAAGTTGTAAATCTAATGCAAATCATTTTACAGAATTATGAATATGCTCAAAGCCCACCGTTGGATCAAGATCCAACGGCGCACACGAGTGTATGCATTCGGACGGTGCGGTTGCATACACGATCTCAGCCGTTGATCGAAAGATCGACGGTCGAGAACGATCAAGGCATCCGGAGGGTCCGAACGCACACAAAGATCAGGGTCGCAGATCTAGAAATGAACGGTAGATATTGATCGCAGTTCAAAGGAAGATGCTGACACGTGGGACCGCATGTCAGTGACTTCGAGTCACCCACGCTACCGTTTAACCCACGCACGATGCCACCGCCCACATGTCAACGACTAAGAGTGGCGGTTAGGACAGGATTAATGCTTCTAATGATTACCATTAACTAGGCACTAATGACTCCTGAGATTTGATTTTAACCCCTCGGGCCCACAAGTCAGCGACCTAGAGGAGATTCCGATTGAGGATCAAACGCCACACATTGATTAACCAATGATTAATCTTAATGATGTCGGAACAGTGCGGGATTGAACCAGAGAGCGATTTAAGGATATTGGGCCCACTGGTCAATGGCTCAACGACAATGATTAAGACATAATTAATAACTAATGATTAGCAATTAATGTGTCCTAATCGGTGGCAACGGAGTCTGCTGCGTGCAAAACCCGAGCGATTTGCACGGCTAATCGCCGGCGACACTGGCCGCGGCGGCGCCCACCAAGAACCAAAATGGATTCGCAATAGCACAACGAATCTAATGGTAGCATCCTCGCCGGCGGTGAGGGACTAGAACGCCGGCTAGCCGGAAAACGAAAATGGGAGCTTTTACTGCTAAACATGAAAATAGCGAAAAGCTCCGCTGCGGTCCAAGGAAGCGGGTGCCAAAGCTTCTAAGGACTAATAAGAAGCTACCTTAGTGACAAGAAGCTTCAAGGATGGCCGGAGATGCTTGATCACGGTGAAAGCTCACCGGACTTGGAGAAGAAAACCCGAGATAGATACCCTGAGCCAAATGAGTGATTCCAAAGCATCAAAATAGCTTCATAATGATTCACAGAAGCTATATGAGCAAGTAATTAGAAAATGGAGCACTCACCTGAGCTGAGGAAGAAGATGACCAATTTCGGCCGAATTTGAACAAACCCCAAATTGGACAATTCCTGAGAATCAAATCCAAAATTAAGTGAGGGGAAATGTTCAAGGAAGTAAATAGATAAGGTTAGGGCAAAGAAACGTGAAGGAGGACCACTGGAACACCAAGAACATCAATGGAGCTCCACGGGTCAACAATGGCGATTTGCCATTTTTGAGGTGTTAAGCTCCAATACTTAGAATGAAGCTTGAAGGTGGTCTAAAGAAATACCAGGAGGCATTGAGAGTGCTTATAAAGCCATGAAAGCATTAGGGTTTGCACCACACATCTTTCGGGCAGCAAAACACAAAGCACAAGGTGCGGCCGACAAGGAAAAGGGGTGAAGACGTGCACTAGGGCATGGCCTGGCTCAGTGTACCTCCCATACCCCTAAACGTCGGCTAGGGTGGCTTTAGGGAGCAAGAAATGACACTGCCATTACTCCCCCTACAGTGCTCGCACGGCCGGAGGTAGAAGACGACCAGCGAAAAAGGCTCGACGATTTTCAGCCGTTGGATGAGACACGGACGGCTGAGATAGAGCCACGCCTCCCAGGCTTTAAAACACAACGGAGAGGTTCCGAGCCCTAGGATTAGAAACGAACGGCTCAGATAGCCCCACGTCGCAAACGCGGTTTACAACGAAGGGACACGCGGGCGTTGGATCTTAATCCAACGACCCTGATTCGAGAATGCAACCGGAGGGTCCGAAGGTTCCGGAAATCTCAACGGTTGGATGGGAATCTAACGGTCGACAATCAAACTTGCAACCGGAAGGTCCGAAGTCTTACACGCGCGCGGGCCGTGCGATTTAGATCCAAAGGCTGAGATCGACCGCGGGATTTTCAAACGGGCGCGGTGCGGTTAGTTGACTGGACCGAATCAAATGGCTCGAGCCCGAGTCTGACTCGAACCCAAGTAACAGTAAAACCAAGTTTGACTTTGAAATAAGAACAAGGGCTTTGAATGATTTATTTGAGGTAGCAAATTAACTCCAAAAATTATGAAATTTTTACAGGAGCTTGCTAACTCAGATATGAACCTTGAGTAAAATTTTCAGAGGTTTTTATACTTTGAATAAATCTCCAAAAATTCTGCAAGGCTCTGTTTTAATGTTTGACTAAGAGTCAAATAGGTTTGACTGCCTCTAAAAATATTCCAACAATTTCTAAAAATTGTGAAATTTTTCAGAGGGGTCACACACCATCACAGAGACTTAGGAAAAATATTTCCAGAGGATGATCATAAGATTTGACAAGATTGTTTTTGGAATAACAAGATTTGTATCAACTAGACTTGTGACAATGTATTTCCATAATCCCTTGTACAAGAATTGTTTGGCACAACAGGAAATACATGATGTAAGAAAAAGTTTTAGTTCACTGAAAATGAAAATTATCAAAAGTGGTCTCACTGTTTTTGGAGCTTCCAATAATTACTTATGCATTTTTGAAGTTATTAGTCATTTTTCTATTGTACAAATAATGGTTGTAATGGATTAATCTCCAATTAATACTCTGTGCTACAGAGACAAGTTTGAAACTAATTTTAATATAAAGTTTACTATAAATGAAAATTTCCAGAAGTGGTTTCATGCGATTTGGAGTTAAAATGGTTTAGTTATGTATTTTAGAAGTTACTCATATTTTTCAGTGTATAAATAACTAATCTCGAATTTACTAAAGTGATTATTACTTTTCCCACCGAGCGCTTCCCAGCCAAAGTCACTGACGTGCGGCCCAGGTCAAAGTTTTGACCTAGTCCACACCCAAGGTTAGCTCGGCCGAAACTCAGAGGAAGACGTATTCCAGAAAGTACGTCTCCTAAACTCAAAAGCGTAAGCTCGTATTTGAACTACCCAGAGTACGTGTTCTATTAGGAAAACATAAACTAGCAACTACGCAACCACTTAACGGTCCGAAGGCCCACATGGCGGTCGTTTAACTCGTTAAGACATCATTTAATGCTAATGATTGGAGTTAAACGTCAAATGACATGCTACGTTGTTGGTCCGCGTGCGGCACGGCAATCGCGTTGCGCCGCGCTGCCCGGCGGCTCGCGGCGCTACGCGCCACGGCGAGCTCGCCGGTGGTCGCGTTAGCTTGGCAATAGCTGGCGCAGCCTAGGGTAGTGGTCTTAGTGCTAGAGGTGGCTCGTGCTGCGCTGGCCGAAGTGAGCGGCGGTGCCCATCACGGCAAATGCACAAACGCTGAAGGTAAAGCTCCGCAGCTCATACAAGCATGTGCCCAAGTCCTAAAGGCTACAAGGAGGTCACCGAGCTAGGAGAGAGCTTGAGGAAGCGTGAAGTAGCCGGAGACTTGGTCGGCCGAGAAGAAGAGGATGACGGCACGGTTTGCGAGCGGAGGAGCCCCGAGCAAAACCAACTCAAGTGAGTGCTCGGATAGCTCGAAGGTCATACTAGGAAGCTGTAAGAGAAAAGGATTGAGGAAGGGCTCACCAGAGCAAGGTGGGAGATGAAGAGTTGCTCGAGGTCCGGAAATGATCCAATCTTCTAATACACGCACACCTGTCATGCATTGTTCAAATAAAGTGAGGGGTTTTGGTTAGAAAGGTAAGGCATGCACGGTGACGCGGTGGAGTGAGGATAATTACCTCTCGGACACGAAGAAGACACGAGGGTGTCCTTCGGAGTGTGCTCTGGTACCAAGCTAGAGCACGACGATGGGGCAAAGGCTACAAGCAAAAGCAAGAGTTCGCTTGAGCAAAAATGGAAATGCCAACGAACATGGAACGGAGGAGCACCACCCGGTGGAAGCTTACCCAAGTAGAAACCGAGAGAAAGCCCCCCTCTCGTCTGTCAACCGAGGAGAAGTGAGGTCCAACGAAGGGCATAGGGGGAGTCTTATCCCAGGAAGAAGACGACAACGAGAGCGGCGTTAGGTGGAGAACCTCTCGGGTTGGTCAACGGCAGCGGTGGTGTGACGGCGTCGACGGAGGTGCTCGGGCGCGCGCGCCGTGGTGGCACGGATGCCCGAGGCGCCACGGAGGTCGTGGCGGAGCTAACAGGTGGGCCTGGTTGGTCAGCGATACAAGGGCGCGGCGCGATGCGTAGCAAAGTGGTTTGATCAGCACCGTTGGATGGCGAATGGACGGACGAGATGAGTGGGGCATTCGACAGTCGAAGACGGGAGACACGGGCCGTTGGATGAGGATCTAACGGCCGCATGTGGCGGTGCGTTTAGGTGGTTGGGTTGAGTCCGTTGCGAGTCGGACTCGAGTCTGAGGAACGATGAGCGATCGGTTTGGGTTCAGTACTTTGACCAGGATTTTAATTCATTCTTCCTACTTTGACCAGGGCTTAAAAATAGAAATAAAAATACTAAAATCATGAAATAAATTGTGGGGGTTCCTGGGGAGATATAGTTCCTATAAAAATTATAAAACCCCACCGTTCATAATATAGTTTGTGATATTTAAATTCAAACATGTTGTATGTCTATGAATGTTGTTTGAATTTTAATGAGGTTCAAACTAGTCCCAAAAATTTTGGAAAAATTATATTAATTCATGATAATTAATATAGTATTTGAATAAATTGATTTCAGATGATGATCACAACTTTTTATTACAGATTTGAATTGAAATTCAAACTTTGAAGGGTATATTCATGTTTTTAATAGATTTTCCAAGTGCAATATATTATGAAATGATTTGAATTTGATAATGCATGTTATTGAAATACATATTAATCCAATTTAATTAGTTGGGGCTGTGACAGGCTAGGCCCACTCGTCAGCCTCTCACTCACCTCTCTCACCCACGCGGCTTTCTGTGCATGGCCCCACACGTCAATGACTCAACTACGACGGCTAAGACAGCCATTGAATGCCAATCATCGGTGCTTAGCGCCTAATGACGAGCTACAGTACCTGTCCTAATACGGCACGGCAAAAACGCCACCGCCCGCTTGCCCGGCGGCTCGTCGGCGCTACGAGCCATGGCGGAGTCTGCCAGTGCTTGCGTTAGCTTCGCAACAGCATTGCGCAGCTAGGGGTAGTGGTCTTAGTGCTAGAGGTGGCCCGTGCCGGCGGCTAGCCGGAAGTGAGCGGCAGCGCCCATCACGGCAAATGCACAAACGCGAAAGGTAAAGCTCCGCAGCTCATACAAGCATGTGCCCAAGTCCTAAAGGCTACAAGGAGGTCACCTGAGCTAGGAGAGAGCTTGAGGAAGCGTGAAGTAGCTGGAGACTTGGTCGGCGCCAGAGAAGAAGAGGATGACGGCACGGTTTTGCGGGTAGAGGAGCCCCGGAGCAAAACCAACTCAAGTGAGTGCTCGGGATAGCTCGAAGGTCATACTAGGAAGCTGTAAGAGAAAGGGATTGAGGAAGGGCTCACCGGAGCAAGGTGGGAGATGAAGAGTTGCTCGAGGTCCGGAAATGATCCAATCTTCTAATACACGCACACCTGTCATGCATTGTTCAAATAAAGTGAGGGGTTTTGGTTAGAAAGGTAAAGCATGCACGGTGACGCGGTGGAGTGAGGATAATTACCTCTCGGACACGAAGAAGACACGAGGGTGTCCTTCGGAGCGTGCTCTAGTACCGAGCTAGAGCACGACGATGGGGCAGATGCTACAAGCAAAAGCAAGAGTTCGCTTGAGCAAAAATGGAAATGCCAACGAACATGGAACGGAGGAGCACCACCCGGTGGAAGCTTACCCAAGTAGAAACCGAGGCAAGGCTTCCCTCTTCTCCGCCAGCAGGAGAAGAAGTGAGCCGAAAGTAGGGCAAGGAGGTGGTTTTAACCCGAGTGAGTGACGGCGATGGAGGCGGTGTTAGACGGGGACGCTCGGGGATTGGCTAAGAGGGGCGGTGGATCCACGGGGTGAGAATGGCCTCAACGGCCGAAACAGGGAAGTTCGAACGCGTGGCGTTGGAGCTCTGAGTCGGAGGTGATAGGAGGAAGATGAAGCTGACAAACGGGGCCCATCGGTCGCGCTCTAAGCGGCGCGCGCGAGAGCGAGTTAAAAGATTTGAGGCGCACCGTTGGATCTCGACTGGACGGCTGAGATTGAAGAGGTGTTCGAACGATCTGGAAGGGTTACGCGATCTGGGCCGTTGATTTCCCATCGGGCGGCTCACGTCGCGGTGCACTTAGTTGACTCGACCGCCCGGCTCGCTGGTCGGGCTTGAACCCAAGGAACAAGCACACGCTTGAGTCTAGGGTTTTGATCGCAATTTAATTTATTTCTCCTTCTTTGACCGGGCTTAGAAATAGAAATAAATTTCCAAAAATTATGAAATAATTTGTGGGGGTTCCTGGGAGTATATAGTTCCCATAAAAATTATAAAACCCTACTGTTCATTATATAGTTTGTGATATTTAAATTCAAACATGTTGTGTGTCTATGAATGTTGTTTGAATTTTAATGAGGTTCAAACTAGTCCCAAAAATTTGGGAAAAATTGTATTAATTCCTGATAATTAATGTAGTATTTAAATAAATTGATTTCAGATGATTATCACAACTTTTTATTACTGATTTGAAGTGAAATCTGAATTTTGATGTGTATGTTCACCTCAAATTAGATTTTCCAAGCACAATATATTCTGGAAATGTTTTGAAATCAATAATGCATGCTAATGAAATACATATTAATCCATTTTAATTATTGGGGCTGTGACAAACCTCCACCCTTACAAAAGATCTCGACCCGAGATCTGGGTGGAGAAGAATTAGAAAGTTTTCATTAGAAGTTATAATTTATGTTGTCTTGATTTCCTTCAAAGATAGTGTTGACATGTTATAATTATACTACAAGAATGAATTTTTTTTTTACATTGATATGTTTTACCTTTCCTTTCTTGATACGAGGGCACTTCATGTAGAGAAGAGGTCTGGATATGCCGCTCGCATTCGGTCTTCACGTTCCCAAGTTGCTTCATCTTCCGTGTGGTTGCTCCATTGGACCTTGACGAACTTGATGTCACGATTCCTCGTCTTGCGCTCGGTTTCTTCGAGGATACGAATCGGGCTCTCTCGATAAGATAGATCGGGTTGCAAGTCAAGTTTGTCCAACTCGGTTGCTTCCGTTGGGACTCGAAGACATTTCTTGAGTTGTGAGACATGGAAGACGTCATGTACGTCTGAAAGTGATGGTGGCAACTCCAACTGGTAGGCCACCGATCCCAACTTAGCTAGAATACGGAAAGGTCCAATATAGCGAGGTGCTAATTTACCTTTGATTTGGAAGCGACAAACTCCTTTCATAGGAGAGACTTTAAGATATACATGATCGTCCACTTCGAAACTCAACTCGCGGCGACGACGGTCGGCATACGACTTCTGACGTGATTGAGCCGTCCTAAGCCGTTCGCGAATGACACGAACTTGTTCTTCAGCATCTTCCACCAAGGTTGGGCCATAGAATGGCCTCTCCCCGGCTTCGGACCAGTTCAAAGGTGTTCTACAAGCTCTCTCATACAATGCTTCGAAGGGCGACATTTGAATGCTTGATTGGAAACTATTGTTGTAAGAGAACTCCGCAAATGGCAAACACTTCTCCCAGTTTTTGCTATAGGACAGCACACAAGCTCGGAGAAGGTCTTCTAAAATCTGATTCACTCTTTCAGCCTATCCATCTGTTTGCGGGTGGTAGGCGGAGCTGAAAGATAGACTGGTCCCCATCGCTTTATGTAAGCATCCCCAGAAATAGGATGTGAATTGAGGGCCTCTATCGAAAACTATCACCTTTGGAACACCGTGGAGACAAACAATTCTTGCAATGTAAAGCTCCGCTAACTTGTCCCCACAGTAGGTGGTCTCGACAGGAATGAAGTGAGCAACCTTCGTCAAACGGTCTACAATTACCCATATAGAATCAAACCCAGTTTTTGTTCTAGGAAGGCCGGTGATAAAAATCCATGCCAACTTCTTCCCATTTCCACTAGGGAATGGGTAGGGGATCTAGAGTACCAGCTGGCTTCAGATGCTCAGCCTTAACTCTTTGACATAGATCACACTCGGCCACATACTGCGCAACGTGTTGCTTCATTCGCCCACCACGCTTTCTTCTTCAAATCTTGATACATTTCGTACTCCCGTGGTGGATAGAGAATTTTGAGTTATGAGCCTCCTTGAGAATCAACTCTCTCAAGTGGCGATCAAATGGTACCACCATGCGGTTTCCAAACCATAGGGTACCTTGTGCATCTTGCTTAAAACATTTTGCCTTGCCTTGTTTCATTAGTTCTAAAATTTGAGCCACTTCGCATCGGTTTTGGCTTCCTAATCTGGTCCTCAAGTGTGCAAGTCACACCGAGGGCTGCAAGCTAACCTTCTTCAACTATCTCCGGTGTAGGCTTTGCAATGCAAAGACATAAACCCGCAGAAAAGGAGTTACTGACAAACAGTTGCATTGAGATTTTTCGCTCAATGCGTCGCCACAACATTAGCCTTCCCTGGATGATAATGGAGTCCCATATCATAATCTTTAATCAACTCAAGCCATCTTCTTTGTCTCAAGTTCAGTCGGCTTGGGTGAAAATATATTTAAGGCTCTTATGGTCGGTGTAGATCTCGCAACGATTCGGTGAGGTAATGTCGCCAAATCTTCAAGGCATGAACTACAGCCGCGAGCTCTAGGTCGTGTGTGGGATAATTGGCCTCATGGGGCCTCAATTGCCTCGATGCGTAGGCCACCACTCGGCTGTCTTGCATAAGCACACAACCAAGCCCGTGGCGAGATGCATCACAGTAGATATCAAAGCTCTTGTGAATGTCTGGCAGAACAAGCACGGGAGCTTCTGTCAGGCATTCTTTCAGGGTTTGGAAGCTTTGCTCGCATTCTGCTGTCCACTCAAATTTCTTTTCTTTCTTTAGAAGTTGGGTCATAGGCTTTGCAATTTTTGAGAAATTCTTGATGAACCTACGGTAGTATCCCGCAAGTCCAAGAAAACTGCGAATGTCAGTGACGCTCTTGGGTTGCTTCCACTCAAGGACATCTCGTACCTTACTAGGATCAACAGCGACACCGCCTTTAGATAGGATATGACCCAAGAAACTAACCTCTCGGAGCTAAAACTCACATTTGCTGAATTTGGCATACAGCTGATGGTGGCGAAGCTTTTCTAACACAAGTCTCAGATGTTGCTCGTGCTCAAGATCAGACTTAGAGTAGATAAGGATATCGTCGATGAAAACCACTACAAACTGATCCAAGTATTCCATGAACATCGAATTCATGAGGTTCATGAAATAAGCTGGGGCATTGGTCAAACCAAAGGACATGACCGTGTACTCGTACAAACCGTAACGAGTAGAGAAGGCGGTCTTCGGAATGTCCTTGGTTCTAACTTTAATCTGATGGTAGCCTAACCTCAAGTCAATTTTGGAGAACACCTGAGCTCCACTAAGCTGGTCAAATAGGTCATCGATCCGCGGGAGCGGATACTTGTTCTTGATGGTGACTTCGTTCAACGGACGGTAGTCAACACACATCTGTAGACTCTTGTCTTTCTTCTTGACAAAGAGAGCCGGGCATCCCCAAGGCGAGGACCTAGGCCTGATGAAACCCTTGTCTTGCAACTCCTTAAGTTGTTCTTTCAATTCAGCTAGCTCATTTGGCGGCATCCGATACGGCCTTTTCGAGATGACCGCGGTACCGGGTGCAAGTTCAATGACAAACTCTACCTCTCGATCAGGGGGCATGCCTGGAAGTTCCTCAGGGAACACATCAGGATACTCACTCACTATTGGTACCTACTCTAGCGCGAGAGAGGTACTCGCCTCTAAAGCATATAGGTGAGAACTACCCACTAAAGGTGCAAAGACGACCTGGATGCCGTCCTCGCTAGTCACTGAAATAGACCGCTGGGCACAATCAATCTTCCCCTGATTCTTAGATAACCAATCCATCCCTAAGATAACATCGATGCCCACTGAACTTATCACTATTAAGTTTGCTTTGAAAAGTTAACATTTTGTATTTCAATTTTACGTCCTCGCAGACTTGATCGGCGAGAAAACCGACCACAGGACTGAATATGATAAGGTGGGTGTAGTGTATGTATCTTGAATTGGTTAATTTCCGCATACTCATTTTTAATAAATGAATGAGATGCTCCGAATCAAATAAAGCGATGCAGACATGAATTAACAAGTAGTGTACCGCACGACGTCAGTCGCGCGGTCGCCTCCTCTGCTGAGACGTGGTTGACGCGACCACGTGCATGCTGGGGTGGAGTAGGTGCTGCTCTCTGTGGTGGTGGCGGTGGCCTCGCCGAGTGGGGCTGGTGGTCTTTGGAGCGAGTGCGCCCGGCATCCTCGCCGCTTGGCGAGGCATCTGCGGCATAGTGGCCCCGACGCCACGATGGAAACAAATGACGCCGGCTTGTATGCCCCGCCATCTGTGGTCTCGCGCCCCATTGTCTTCTTTGAGCCGCGGTGGAGAAGGTCGTGGAGGTGCCACAGAAACCTCGATGGTCTTGAAGGCCGGGCACGAGGTGCCCGAGGTAGTCTGGCGTGGCACGAAAGCTACCACTCGCCACTGCCGTCTGTAAAGCCTTCCTCCTCTTCCTCGACTCATCCACTGTCATGCTCTCATGCTCCACCACTATCGCCTTGTTGACCAGATGCTGGAAACTCCACGAAATCATGTGCGCTAAAACAAGCCGCAACTCCTCGGACAACCCATGGAAAAACTCGCTCGCGACGGCGTCTGCCGAGACGTCGTCCGAGCATACCGCCAAGTAGTTGAAATCATGCAGTACTCGCGATCGCCCTCCGCCTGTCTCATGGCAGGAACCGCTGCCGCTGATAAGCGGCACTCCCTCCCAGATATGGGCCTCTCGGAACGCGTCCCTGAATTCGTCCCAAGTCGGGACGTGACCAGCGGGCTGCATGGCGGAATAACTATCCCACCACGCGCTCGCCGCACCTGCCAACTGATAGCTGGCAAACAAGACTCTCTCAACTTCGGTACACTGCGCAATGTTCAGCTTCTTCTCTATGTTGTGCAGCCAGTCCTCTGCCTCCATCGGGTCCTTGCCGCCCGCAAATATCGGAGGGTTGGTTCACTGAAACTCAGCGAGACCTCCGGACGCTAGGTGCGGGGCAGCTCCTCCGGCCGGAACGAGAGCTGGGGCGGTGTTACGTATGATCGCCTCAAGCATCCGGGTCTGATCCATCCGGTTGCGCTCAATCATCATCATAAACTCGACCATGGATGGCGGCGGAGGGAGCACCTCCTCAGGCGGTCCGCCCTGCTGGGACGGCGGCTGAGAGGGCTCGCCATGCTCAGACGGCTGCTGGGATGACTGTCCCTGATCGTAGAAATCGCTTAAGGGTGCTAGACGGGGTGCCCTAGATGGGGAGCCTCTGCCGCGCAGGGCTCCTGATCGCGTAGTCGGTCCTGTCATCCTGTATTAGGCAAGGATGGTTAGTAAATGAGATAAAAGCCATTACTTGGCTATACATGCACAATCGATATAAAAAGGCATGAAAAGTGTAACATCAAATGGAACACCAAACATTAATCATCATAAAACTAAATCGATACGCTCCGTACATAAGCGCCCGCAGGCTTAGGATTACAACAGAAATAGGAGTGTTTGCAAAAAAAACATAACAGTTCGACATCTACTACCCTATTACATAAACCTAAGGATACAAGCTCAAACATAGAGCTCCCTGCCCTAACAGCCTAGATATTATTCCGATCAAAGTTCACCGGAAATTCGTCCAGAAGATGTGCCCCAGGGGATCCAGTATCATCAGGGTCCCCTAGATTAGGAAGACGAAAGGGTGATCCTATGGTGTTAATATGACCTCCTACCACGGGAAGGCGGCAATCTGCTGGCGCAGAAAGATAAGGGGAGATCATATTAGTGCCATATAGCACACTGAGATGAATGAGCATCATGTCATGCATAAGCCTTAAGTGCTCCTGAGCTTCAATGAGACGCCGTCGCGTCTCCCACAACTCATGTATAGTGCAACGGTGCATCTGATCCATGATGTGCACCAGTCTTGCCAGTTGTCGGACCTGAGGGTCTTCAGTGAACTGAATTCTAGCAAACGAGTTCACATCCCTAGCGCGTGCGCGCATCAGAAAGTGATCATATGGGGTCGGGCTAACTCACCGTCGTGCGAAGACGACTCATGGCCACCAAAGCCACTTCTTGTAACGCCATGGCCTCAGAAGTGCCATGCGCCTGGAAGCGGTAAGGTATGCTCCCCGTGACCTGCCTAGCAACGATATCTATCACTGACATAAACTCCTCCATTCCTGGTCCTCGATCACGGCGGTAGATGGAATAAGTGGGCTGATATGTGAAGTTCGCCATCCACATCATGTCTCGCAGCAACGCCGGTTATCCATCCACTCCTTCAGCTTGAGTTTCCCGGACAAGGTACTGAGGGTTCATCTAAAGGCAAGAAGGCAAGGTAAGTTAGTTTCATAAACCAAAACAGGAATAAGGTGAGAAAAGATACTAAGATGGATAAGGAATAAAAGAGATTCCTAACTTAGCTTTCTCAATTAGTTTGATATTTTTGAAAATAATTTTGACCAAGGACTTGCTAAACTTAACACCAGTGCTATCTCTAACCTACAGTCATTATGGCTCTGATACCAACGCTGTGGGGACCCCGGTAATTATCTCCATAAGACCGAGATTAGACAAGGTCTTAGGGACATAATTACGGGTCTCCAGTAAATGAATTCCAATTTAACTCTATCCAAGTGAGAGGCTTAGCCGAATACTAGAGCCTCAACGATCATGCGCGCTGCTCCTTTGCGAGCGCTACATGATTGTCGATTCTCTTTCGATTCGAAGCACTACACTTAGTGAGTTAAATGGGGATTCATTAACAATGAGTATGACATATATTGGCTCCCAAGATCAACGACCAATATACTCATACCCTCATCCAATGTTGGTTACACCCATACAACGCATACAACAAGAGATAAAAAGACATACTGCATAATAGTCAAAGTCTACAGCTTATTACATACGGCCGACCGGCCAAATTCAAAGTAAAGTATCAAGTAGCAGCGGAAGTAAATAAATAAAGCAAAAGACCAGTAGTGGTATGCCCATCACCCATCGGCAACCGACTGGGGGTTAAATGATAGCACACTACTCATTAGTGTCACCCAAGTCAACACTAGCGAGATCGTCATACTCATAATCTTCCTCACCTGAAAAGGCCAGCAAACATCTGGCTGAGTACAAGTGTACTCGCAAGTCTTACACAAATAAAAATAGTTATGCATAAGGGTCATTCAAAGGATGGCTCATATTGGTTTAGTTTTGCGAAAGAGACGCAACAATTAACATCCTACACATACTAGTTTTTCATGTGCCCATTTTAAAATCAGATTTGAAGTAGAAGTAAAGCATATGGTAAAGCATTTCAGTAATAAACAATTCAATCATACAAGGACCAAAGTGGCAGCCCACTTTGATGCACTAAACACATGAACATCCCGTCCATGACGATTACCAAGTTCAACCACAATTTTAATTAAAAGTCTAACAATAAGCAGCCACAAATTTCAAGCGGTCGTCCATAACCGTGGACACGGCTATTCGAATAGATTATACCCTGCAGGGGTGTACTACTTTACCCACACGACTTGATTAGCCCGTAAGCCTCCAGATGCCTCCGAATATAGCATACTTCCTATGGTATGCCTACTGTAAATCAAGATACTGATCATTTTCAAAGAAGAAGATCCCATTGGGCTAAGTCCCCCTTGTGAGATGGTTCCTTGCCTAGTACAAGCGTCGGATAGCACTTGCTAGGGGGCTCACAAGTTATATTGGAAATACCGATGCAATCAAAACAAAAGAATTGGTGCTCCCTTGCACACTATAAAGGATTACATCGGCTCCTAAAGAACATAGGATTTCACGGTCGCTATGCCCCTTACACCACCAAGGACTTAACACAATAAAACCCTCCCCCTACTTAACCATACGGCACCCATATACCGCGTGTGGCAGCACGAGTATTGCTTGAACAGCAGGTACCCAAAGTTCGGTCCTTAATTGTCCAGACAAGTCCTTCCACTTACCCAATGCTCGTGCACAAAGCACCATCACTAACCAACACTTGTCCAGACCAAAAGCTCATTTAAAAATGAAAAAATTTAACTCATAAAACAGCTACAGATCTGAAGTATAAATCATAAAAATGAGAGTTGTGTTTATCCCAAAACCGCCGGGTTATTCCCGACGATCGAACTACCGTATCTAGACTTGCATGGCTAAGCAATTCTATAACCCACAATTCACACATCCTATGTTAAGCATATAGGAGTTGGCATAATTCAAGATTAACCTCAAGCATAGGACATAACTAAACTACACATCACAAAAATATTGACATAATCAAAATAGCATGCAAGCAATTATCATTGCACTAACTTAACCAAAACTGGGATCAAATATGATGCAAAAGAAAGTTCAAATGATGCTTGCCTTGCTGGTACAGTAGCTGCTCGCTCTCAGTAGCGTAAGTGTCGATATCAATATGCTCGGGATCTATATAATTATAACATCAAATAAATACCGAGAAAACAACTCAAAAATCAAATTGCTAAAAAATGCATGATTTTTCTACAATAGTTAGGTCATGATTTTAAATGATTTCTGGTGAAAGAATTATTTCATTTTGATTTAGTATATGAAAGTTATAATGGTTTGAATCTCATATTTCAATAAGCCGTCATTATGTAATTTAATTATGAAGTGAAATTTTGTAGAATAGTGGCGAATACATGGATTACATAGATAAATAGGCAATATTATTATAAGTTAAAAACAGTTGAGTTTGTCCTTTTTGGAGTTTTTATGATTTAGTTATGTATTTTCAAAGTTATCAGCCTTTTATAGTGTAACAACAATAGAGTTAAAGATTATGTCCTCCCAAATATAGTTTTTGTGATAAAGATAAGAGGGAAACCATTTTTAGAAATAAGTATACTGAAAGTGAAAATTACCAAAGTAGGTTTCACTGTTTTTGGAGTTTCCAATATTTACTTATGTATTTTTAAAGGTTTCAGTTCTTTTTCTATTGTAAGAATAATGGTTTTAATGGGTAAATCTCCAAATAATACTTTCGGCTATAGAGACATGCTTGAAACCAATTTTCATATAAAGTTCAGTATAAATGTAAATTTTCAGAAGTGGTTTCATTAAGTTTGGAGTTGAGATGAAATAGTTATGCATTTCTAAAGTTATTCTCAATTTTCATTGTATATATAAACTGATTTCGAATTTCATAATGTAATTACTACTTTATCTACCGAAGCATGCACTAGCCACAGTCGCTGACCTGCGGGCCCAGTGAAACAGTGTGTTTTCCATTTAACTCTGATTTAAACTGCGTACTGAGAGATGAGGCCCTTTGTCAGTGGGCCGGCTCACAGGACTTGGTCCACGCACACCTGCGCGTGGCGTACGGGGTCAATGGGCTAGGCCCACTCGTCAGCCTCTCACTCACCTCTCTCACCCACGTGGCTTTCTGTGCATGGCCCCACACGTCAATGACTCAACTACGACGGCTAAGACAGCCATTGAATGCCAATCATCGGTGCTTAGCGCCTAATGACGAACTACGATGACTGCCCTGTCTGACGCAAAAACGCCACCGCCCGCTTGCCCGGCGGCTCGTCGGCGCTACGCGCCATGGCAGAGCCTGCCAGTGCTTGCGTTAGCTTCGCAATAGCATTGCGCAGCTAGGGGTAGTGGTCTTAGTGCTAAAGGTGGCCGTCTTGCGGCTAGCCGGTGAGCGCGGCGCCATCACGGCAAATGCACAAACGCTGAAGGTAAAGCTCCGCGCTCATACAAGCATGTGCCCAAGTCCTAAAGGCTACAAGGAGGTCACCGAGCTAGAGAGAGCTTGAGGAAGCGTGAAGTAGCCGGAGACTTGGTCACGGAGAAGAAGAGGATGACGGCACGGTTTTGCGGGTAGAGGAGCCCCGAGCAAAACCAACTCAAGTGAGTGCTCGGGATAGCTCAAGGTCATACTAGGAAGTCAGTAAGAGAAAGGGATTGAGGAAGGGCTCACCGGAGCAAGGTGGGAGATGAAGAGTTGCTCGAGGTCCGAAATGATCCAATCTTCTAATACACGCACACCGTCATGCATTGTTCAAATAAAGTGAGGGTTTTGGTTAGAAAGGTAAAGCATGCACGGTGACGCGGGAGTGAGGATAATTACCTCTCGGACACGAAGAAGACACGAGGTGTCCTTCTGAGCGTGCTCTGTACCGAGCTGGAGCACGACGATGGGGCGATGCTACAAGCAAAAGCAAGAGTTCGCTTGAGCAAAAATGGAAATGCCAACGAACATGGAACGGAGGAGCACCACCCGGTGGAAGCTTACCCAAGTAGAAACCGAGGCAAGGCTTCCCTCTTCTCCGCCAGCAGGAGAAGAAGTGAGCCGAAAGTAGGGCAAGGAGGTGGTTTTAACCCGAGTGAGTGACGGCGATGGAGGCTGTGTTAAACGGGGACGCTCGGGGATTGGCTAAGAGGGGCGGTGGATCCACGGGGTGAGAATGGCCTCAACGGCCGAAACAGGGAAGTTCGAACGCGTGGCGTTGGAGCTCTGAGTCGGAGGTGATAGGAGGAAGATGAAGCTGACAAACGGGGCCCACTGGTCAGCGGCTCTAAGCGGCGCGCGCGAGAGCGAGTTAAAAGATTTGAGGCGCACCGTTGGATCTCGACTGGACGGCTGAGATTGAAGAGGTGTTCGAACGATCTGGAAGGGTTACGCGATCTGGGCCGTTGATTTCCCATCGGGCGGATCACGTGCGGTGCACTTAGTTGACTCGACCGCGCCAGCTCGCCTGGGTCGGGCTTGAACCCAAGGAACAGTGCACACGTTTGAGTCTAGGGTTTTGACTGCAATTTAATTTATTTCTCCCTTCTTTGACCGGGGCTTAGAAATAGAAATAAATTTCCAAAAATTATGAAATAATTTGTGGGGGTTCCTGGGAGTATATAGTTCCCATAAAAATTATAAAACCCTACTGTTCATAATATAGTTTGTGATATTTAAATTAAAACATGTTGTATGTCTATGAATGTTGTTTGAATTTTAATGAGGTTCAAACTAGTCCCAAAAATTTGGGAAAAATTATATTAATTCCTGATAATTAATGTAGTATTTAAATAAATTGATTTCAGATGATGATCATAACTTTTTATTACTGATTTGAAGTGAAATCTGAATTTTGATGTGTATGTTCACCTCAAATTAGATTTTCCAAGCATAATATATTCTGGAAATGTTTTGAAATCAATAATGCATGCTAATGAAATACATATTAATCCATTTTAATTATTGGGGCTGTGACAGTTATGTCCTATGTCTTGTGGATATCCTTTATTTGTCCATACAGCTATACTTAAGTTAATTGTCATGTGTTTTATTTACCCTTTATATATTGATGCTTAGACCTGCAAGTCACTAGATACGTTAGTTTGGTTGATGGGATTAAACTGTCAATCGTGGGAATACACTGAACCTTTTCTCCTTATGTTTTTCTCCAGATTCCTGAATCTGGTTCTTGAGTCTAAATTTTACAAGTTTCAAACTGGTTTTGATCTGGACAAGTTGCTAGTAGGGTGGGTGCCTTCGTGCATGAGAATCGGGTACCGTGAAAAGACTTATCTAGATCGCTAAGGACCAAACTTTGGGCTGTCATTCTAAGTACCATACATACTTCCACACGCGGTGTATGGGTGCCACTTTGATATTGTATGATTTAATAAATGGCAATTACAAACTAGTACGTGTAGGAATGTAAACATGCGTGTTTTATGCAAAACTAAGCCACTAATGCTTTTCCATTGATCAACCTCTATCATAGATAAATTCTATCTCCTTTGATCAGTCTCTAGCGCACATACTTATTTTATTTTTGTGTAAGACTTGCGAGTATACCTTCTGTACTCATCCGGATTGACCACTTGTTTTAGGTGAGGAAGATTATACTATCAATCAATTTGTTAGCGCCGACTTTGGCGACGCTAGAGAATAGCTATGTTTCTAACTTCACTCAGTTGCCTCTGGGAGTGGGCACACTCGAATGGACCTTTTTGTGTATTGTAGTTTTTTTTTCCGTTGCGTACTTTTGTTAATGTTTTAGTTGACCTTTTGGTCACTTATGTAAATTATGGATATGAGTCCTAGTCTTGTAAATCACCTTTTAATACTGTATGACTGTGTAAAATGTTATTCAGGATATGTGCGTATTATCCATTGATTTTGGGAGTTAATGCGAGACACATATCCGAGAACTCGATATCGTGCTCATTTCCTGCTAAGAGTTATGCCTCTAGCATAATCTCTTGACTTTAAATAGATTCGATTTCAGGGTCTCATAGGGAACTCACCAGTGTGCTTGATGGCGGTGGGGGGTGGCCAAGGCAGTTTGACGACGTGAACCAATGGCGGCGTGGGGGTCCTCTGTGGCGGGGTCGCTCGGGTGAAGGGGAGCTCCGCTCATGGGTTGGGAAGGATGTGAGAGCTGAGGCAACGCTCTGGTTGCGAGGAATTGATGTGGTGTGCTTTGGGGCGATGATGGCGACGACGACGACTAGGGACGGAAACAGGGAAGACAAAGCCGTTGGCAAGTGCCTAGGAGGAAGAGCAAAATTGATCTAGGGGATTGAAGGCTATTGTCCCAGAACATGTTTTGAAGTGAATAGAAGTGGAGGAAGATCACGATGTTGGTCGAAACGGCGAGGTGTGTGTGGTGGCCAGCGCGGGTACTTGCGCGGCTTGCGAGTTTTCTTCTCGGTTGAGCTCAATGGAGAAGAGAGGAATAGAGGTGAGGAGGTGGGGAATGAGGAGGGAGAGTCCAGAGAACTTGATGTTCCCTTTTATGGGCGAAGGGCTCAGAAGAATTGGCGAGAGGCCCACAGCATGTGCTATGGAGCTAGCACGTGGCATGGGTGTCGCTCGAGCGAGCGCAATGGGTGCAAGCACGTGGTGCGCATGCGGTCGGCAGTAGGGCATGGGAGTAGCCCATTGCATGGGCGCGAGGCAAACCACAGGCGGCTTGGCCGAACTAGGGGCGGAGCTTGCTCTGGTGGCGTGAGCAGTGCTGGTTGCATGGAAGAGAAACCCTGTTAGGTGGGCCCGACAGGTAAGTGAGGGAGGAAAATTCTGGTTTTCCAAAAGAAATGCCAAGGCTTTATGAAATTTTTAGGCATAGAACCATAGTTTGAAAAATGGTGAAAATTTAAGGGGAGGTTCCTAACATAGTGTAGATTGTTATGTAATTTTTCTTGAATTCTTCTTCTTCTTTATTTTCCTCTAAAATTCTTCTATGTTTCTGTTTTTATTATTTGATTTGGGGAAACTTGCAAGACAATTTCCCCATTTTATTAACAATAAATTCCACCATGTTTGTATTTGCAATTATCATATTTTGTTTCAATTCATTTTGATCCTTAATTTGTTTTATATTTCCAGAATTTGATTAAATTTCTTTATTAGACAAAAGTCTTGCAATAAAACCCAGCCGAACAAATGTCGACAAAATCCATCAAAAGTTTTAAAAATATCACATTTTTATATATTTGAAACACAAACCAATATTTTGGGATGTTACAATACATAAGCTATCACAGACGGTTTCATCTAAAACCGTCCGTGATACATCACAGACGATTCTGAGTTAATAATCGTTTGTGATAGTCTGCATCATAGATGGTTCGAAAACCGTCTGTGATAACCTTATGTCATTACTGACACATATACTTAGACAGCCCACGAAACCGTCTGTGATGACGTTTTTGAGCCGTCTGTGGTGACCTTTTCTACAGTAGTGTAATAGATTATCATCTTTCGCTAACAGTTTAAACTTTGAGAGTTGTGCAATACAAACCAACAACAATTTAATAGTCAAGCGATAAACTGATAAGAAATGTCTGAAGCTAAATGCATCTTCAGGACCTCTAGCTGGCCGGCTGGTTAATTTGACCAAATATTCTTGGTTGATCGTTAATCGATGTTTTTTTTTTCAGAGCCGGGACACATTAATTTGCTAATGTAGTCATCGATCCAAAGGCTCACAAACCATGTGATCATATCCTAGGTATCACGGTGGACAATCCATAAAAATACCCCCCTTAACATGTATACGTGTTAACGGTAATCGAATTCGAGTCGTCATCAAGTGCTACCCCGCCAGTTGGACCATCCGACGGTTGGGTGCCCTTCGCCATCACTCAGGTGGGAGTTCACCATACAAACATCCACCAGGAGACCAAACTGAGGGAAATAATTAAGCTTCGATTGCATTTAGCTGTCATCACAATGCGTGCATTACCTCCGCCAAATTAGTGTTTATACATAATAACACATGCTGATTCATCTGTGCCCCCATTAGTTAGCGAGTTCCACCTGGAGGGATCGCATCTTCTCTTGTCGATATGGATATGTACAATTGTACAAGCGACTTGTTCAAGCGTAAACAATAATCGTGTATCTTAATGTGTTCTAGCCGTCCCAAATGCGCAGCAGGCTGCCCAGATTAAACACACGCTACACGACTTGTTCCTACAAATACCAGTAATATATATACATTAATTAATTCACAGATTGTTTCCTCCCTTTAAATACCAACCTCTTTTGTGCTTAGTGATCACACAAGCAACATACATAGCAAATCAGTCGACCTCTCAAAGCTTAGTAGTGAGCTTAATCACTTGAGGAGAAACAAAGACAAATGGCGGCCATTCGTGCCTGCTTCCTTGTTGCAGCGGCTCTCTTGGCGTTGTCATGCTCTCATGGCGCCATCGCATCCGATCCGAGCCTTCTCCAGGACGTCTGCGTTGCAGACAAGACGTCTCAAGGTACAATACAGATACAACAATCGGCGCTGTTTGCCATTTGCGCGTAGAAAACTAAGCGATTACTGACCTAGCTAGCTCGGTTATCTTACACGAGCACATCCATGCAGTGCGTGTCAATGGATTTGCCTGCAAAGATGCGAAGGACGTCGTCGCCGAGGACTTCCTCTTCTCCGGCCTTCACACGGCCGGCAACACGACCAACAAGCAGGGCTCCGCCGTGACTGCGGTCAACGTGGCGCAGATCGGCGGGCTGAACACCATGGGCATCTCCCTCGCTCGCATCGACTATGCGCCCTACGGCCTCAACCCTCTTCACACCCACCCACGTGCCGCCGAGATCTTGACGGTGCTGGAGGGCTCGCTCTACGTCGGCTTCGTGACCTCGAACCCTGAGAACAAGCTGTTCACCAAGGTTCTCCACAAGGGAGATGTGTTCGTGTTCCCTAAGGGACTCGTCCACTTCCAGTTCAATTATGGGACGAGCAATGCAGTAGCACTTGCAGCGCTGAGCAGCCAGAACCCCGGGGTGATCACTGTAGCCAACGCGGTGTTTGGATCGAAGCCATCCATTTCGGATGATATTCTTGCCAAGGCCTTTCAGGTGGAGAAGAAAACGGTGGATTGGATCCAAGCTCGGTTCTAAGTGTCTGATCTGACGTGTGTTTGTTTATCGAGTCGATTGTTTTGTGTTTCGTCTTCGTTTGCGTTGCATTCTTTACATTGTTGTAAGTTCACAACCTTGTGTGTTTGTGTCTATGTTTTTTTCCCGTATGGAACCTTGTGTGAATGTGTTGCGCATTGTTATTGTTGCTTATTGCAAAAGTAACTGAATTTTCTTCTTGGTTAATTTTCCTTTAGTTGGTAGTAAATATCTCCTGCTATCGAATTTTCCCCTTTATTTCCCGGTTACTTCCCACACCTTTGGTTGTCATGCACTCGTGGGATAATTGTAGGAGTAAATTCCATGGTCGAAAGGGCTAATATCCTCCTTGAAGTAATGCACACAATCACATATAGATCAATAAAGCTGCTAACGTCATCTAGGATCTAATGATAAACCCTATACTTATATTTCATATTGCAATGAGTTTGTTAGTTACATTTTTGTGACTTCCTTGCAGACGAGAGCACTTTACCATCGAGGAACGTGCCCAATTTCCCTACAAATAGCAAGAGTAAGAACTCAAAGAAATTATCTGCATGCTCAGTAGACAACTGGATGGTGAGAAGGCCGAACTTTTTATTCATAGCCAAAATAGAAACTAAATTAAATAAACAAGCCTGGAGTGCAAATAATTACTCTCTCCGCCTCACAATATAAGTCCATTTTGTCTTTTCACGGTCTCCAACGTAACATTTTGACTGTGATTTTGTCTCATGATATATTAGCAAAAATAATTAAAAATATATATTATGAAAGTATTTCGCAACACAAATCCAATAACATTTTTTTTTCATGTGGTCAATTTATAAACTGCAACCAGCACACGTGGTTTTACGCTTAGGCTTAGATAGGACGTGCTAGTGTTCAGTCCTTAATCGACCCAGGTGACGATCTCCCTTATCTACTTATGAGACTTCTTTGTCACACTTATCAGAATACAATATAACTCACCCGCGTCACAAACTAAGTTTTTTATTTTTATTTTATATAAAATGACAAAGGTACACCCCTCTGGACTTTTTTTTCAAAATTTCCAAACTCATATTTATCATGTCGTCCTTTTACAAATTTTATTAAAGACTATAGACCGACTAAGCAATTATGCGATATTCACACTTGAAACTCCCATGTTGACATCATCTATTGTCTAAACCATAACATAATGGCTAGAATAGTAAGAAACTCCAAATGAGATAAACCAAATTATTTTGGTCATATAATAATACCCTCTATTTATCTATGTAATCCTTGTACCCACCACTGCTCTGCAAATTTTGACCAAATAATTAAATTCGGTGAACAAAAACAGATTCCAATTAATTTGGATTTTCCTGAAATCTAAATTTTAAAATTTTAAATTGCTATAACTCTCACATACTAAATCCAAATAGAATAATTTTTGCACCTAAATTCATCTAAAATCACGACTTAGCTATTGTAGAAAATTCATGCATTTTTTAGCAATTTAAATTTTGAAGTATTCCTCGATGTTTATCGATGTATTTATTCTATAGAGCCCGAAGCGATCGACGTAGATTCCTTCACCACCGAGAGTGAACAACTCGAGTTTCAGCAAGGCAAGCATCATTTGAACTTTCTTTTTGCATCATATTGATCCTAGTTTTAATACACTAGTGTTTGAAATGCAATGATATTGCTCGCATACTATTTTCGTATACCATTATGTTTTGAGTAGTTAGCTATGTCCTATACTTGCTGGTTATCCTTGATAATTCTATTATAAATATGCTTAAGATAGATCCTTGTGATAACATGAATGTTTGGTGTGAATGCTTAGCCATTGCGGGTCTAGAAATCGCATTAGGTCAATTGACGAGATTATCTCATCGATTGTGGGAAACACATAACAACTTTTACTTTTCTTTTGTCCATATCATTATATCTGGTGGTTGAGTCAAAAAAAAAATAGTTATGTTAAATGTTTTTGGGTCTGGACAAGTGGTTGTAAGTGTGAGTGCTGTTATGCACGAGACTCGGGTATGTGGTTGTCTTGTCTGGACTGTTAAGGACCGAGTCATGGGCTTTCATTCCAAGGAACGAGCGTGCTATCACATGTAGGATATGGGTACCGTACGATTAAGTAAGGGGAAGGTTTTATTGTGTTACGTCCCAAGGTGGTGTAAGAACACTTGTGTTGATCATTTGTCCGTAGGACCCGATGTAATTTTCTATAGTGTGCATAGAACCACCATTTTTCGTTTATTTACATTGCATAGGTATTTCTAATACAACTTGTGAGCCCGCTTAGCAAGCGCTATCCGTAGCTTGTACTTAGTATGGGAACACCTCACAAGGGGGACTTAGCTCAATAGGATTTTCTTGCTAAAAACGAACATATCTCGATTCTCCCCGGCTGACATACCTAAGGTAGTGTATCATTGTTCGGAGGCATCCAAAGGCTTACGGGCTAGTCGAGTCATGTGGGTAAAGTATTACACCTCTGTAGAGATAATCTATTCGAATAGCCATGTCCATGGTTATGGACAACACTTGGTTTAGTATGTGTCATCATTAGACTTAAATTTAAAAGTTGACATGGTTATAACTTGGTTTTTGGCATGAATGGGATATTTGTGCATGAAAGTTTATCAAAGTGGACAACCACTTTGGTATTGCTTTATCTATATAATTATCTATGTCTTGTGAACTTCTTTTCATAAATGATGGTTTACAAATTGGCATTTGCAAACAAGATAGCTTAGGAATGTAAGTTGTTGCATTTTCTACAAAACTAAGCCACTAATGCCTTTCTTTTGATGACCTCTATGCATAAATACTTTTAATTTGTGTAAGACTTGTGAGCAGTGCTATCATTTATCTCCCAGTCGGTTGCCATGGGTTATGGGGCACACCATGATGGACTTTTGGTGTATTTATATTGCTTCTGCTGCTACTTATTATTCTTATTTGAATTTGGTCGGTTGTGTTGTAATAGTTGTAGACATTAACAATTATGTTGTATGTCTTTTGAATGATTAATGTATGGATGTGATCAACGTTGTATGTGAGTATGGGCGTGTTGGTCGCTGATCCTGGAACCAACATGGTCTCATGCTCGCTGTCGATGGATTCCTTCTTAACTTGTTTGAGTGTGTGCTTGGACCGTTTAGAGAACCGATCATCATGTAGTGCTTGTAGAGGAGCAATGCGCATGATCGTTTGGGCTCTAGTTTCGGTTGGGCCAACCACTTGGATGGAGTTAATTTGGAATCCATTTACCTAAGGCCCAGAGTTATCTCCATAAGACCAGGAAGGCTTCAGTCTTGCGAAAATAATCCGAGGGTCCTCACATTTGTATAGAAAGTTAAGAATGTATAATTAACTATAATATTTGCAATGCCAAAATGGTATATTGGAAATGTCTGGTACCGAAATGTTCCATCCAATGGGCAAATCGAGCACTGGTTAATGCACTATTTGTTTATTTTTAATAGGATTAAGTACATATTGGGTCCCTGAACTCTTCATTGAGTTTAATTTCCATCCCTGAACTACGATACCGGGTAAAACGTGTCCTCCAACTGTCAAAACCATACAAATATCGTCCTTGGGGCAGATATTATGAGTGGTTTAATGACATCAAATAAGCGAATTTTTATCATCGTGGCAAACCAATCAGCAAAATGATGGGACCCACAAGCCATCCACATAAGCATCTCCTTCCCTTCCTCTTCTTCCTCTCCTCTCTCCCTTATCTTCTTTCTTGCCTACCATGGCCGGCAACAAGGCTTCCCCTCCCCGTCCACCCTGTGAGGACCCCTGTTTATTCGGCTTGTACTGTTTAACCATCCACTTGGTCCAAACAGTACAAATCAAACAAACCAAGCCTCGAGATATGTATACTTCCCAGAATTGCAGTATACACACCCCGTTACAAAATCATGCATCAATTCCATTCGTACACATAGAGCCGAAGCAAAAGCAACAACTGAAAGACATAGATAATATAAAGAGAGTTATTACAAAAGAGAGGCCGACCGGCCAAATAACACATAAGTAACTAAATTAAACAGCGGAAGCAAAATGACCATAAGATGGCGATAAACAAGAGCCAATCGGTGTGCCTTTACCCACAAGGCAACCAACCGGACCGCCAAGCTAATCGTCCCAAACAGCGCACAGAACACGACTCACAAAAGTGAGGCCCTTGGGGCTCACCTTCTTCCTCTGCAACAATTAATATTAAGCAAAGCAGATGAGTACAAAACTTGTTTTTGTACTCGCAAGACTGACGTGTGAGATAACAGAACTATAATTAACTACATACAGGCTTTATTTAAGTGAATGAGGCTCTGGACTTATTTTCAGCATAAAGCAAGTTTTCATTTGCAATAAGGTAATAGATTCAAAGCAAGTTTGCAATTAACTTTTATTGTTCAAATAAAAGAGAGACCAATATAACAATAGATAGATGACAACACCAACCTAGAAGTGACTAACCCATAGTCACCACAACAATAGCATGAAGTACCCCTTCATACCACCCAGGTCAAGTTTAAGTTTTTAAAAGGTTGTAGTCTAGTTCTTGCACGACCTTACCAAGCATGTCCATAACCTAGGACGAGGCTATTCGAATAGTTTTAACCTGCGCAGGGTGTACCAATGTACCCACACGATAGACCGCCTTTCCACCAGCCACGGTTAGCACACTTCCTTTGGTATGCAGGCATGGCTAAGTCTAACAAGACGCTTTCCAATGGACGATGCTAATTAAGAGCCGCAACCCACGGGAGAAAGACACATTAGATAGCCTAACCGGTCTGCTAATGCTCCCCTCCAAACACCACACACAAAACACCCACCAACCAACTCATAATTAACACCTCCCAAAGTACTTAGTCAAGAGAGGTTCTATATCCCCCTCGTGTGGTTAGCACGCAATAAGCGCTTGGCTTAGTGACACAAGTAACTCGGTCCTTGGGGACTTAGGCACCATTCCAAACACACCCAACAGATCACATCAACATACCATTGTGCCCAAGTCAAGATATAGTTTTGTTTTCAATTTTTGATTTGTAAATCAATAAAACACAAGGGTTGGACATAATGGAGTAGTATAAGTATTTGTGTGATCAAGATCACCGACTAAGTCGATGATCGCCCAATACTACCGATACTAGGCATGGCTAAGCAATATTTATCCGAAATCTACTAAGTGACAAGAGCTCATCCAAATAACTCTAATCACAACAAATAACCTAGGTTCGGTAGTAGAGGATAATCATTTACCTACAGATTATGCAACTAGAGGTCTAACTAATCAATTTAACAACAAAATAGCAATGCACACATAGAAGTTAAACAAAATATTAGACTTTGAAAGTAATGGGATCAATGGAAATGATCAAACTGCTTGCTCGCTTGCTTGTTGCTCAAACATTGCGGAGGATCGTTCTCGGGTTACCGCAAATGTCGAAGCCTAAGCGAAAAGCAAAAAGAAGCGAGAACAACCAATAAGACGAGCAACACTTAAACAAAAGAGCAAGCAAAACTTATCCAATTGCGACGAAATTTATGCACAAGGTAAAATAGGAATACACCTAGACATAGAAACTGGAAAAACCTAATTTGGATTTGTGGCGCAAAAGATATTCCCTAAAAACCTATTTTCGGCCATAATTAAGTACTGTAGCAAAAATATTTTCTAGAAAGATTTTGAAGCTGAAACTTTTATGGTAGCTACCTACTGGTATAGTGATAAGCCATATAAAATTTCAGGTCATTTGGAGTTATATTGAAAGAGTTATGATTTGCCTAAATTGTTTAGGGTATTAAACTAAAATATGATCCTTATGATTTCTTTAAAAACAGTAAAGTTTGTGAAACCAATTTTCCTAGCAATTACACTATCAGTGGAAGCTAATCCAATTGGATTCATACAAAAATCAGCTATAGATAAAAAGATATGCATTTTACAAGTTTGCTAAAAGTTCTGAAAAACAGTATTAAGTTCACTTGTTTACTATTTTTTAAAATGGTTTTCCAGGTTTGATCATGGTCTACAATTATTTTTCCATTTAAGTCCAAGTTATAAGGAAGCTAATAAAACTGGAATCATCTAATTTGGAGCTAAGATGACAAAGATATGAAAATGAGAAGACCTTAATGTGATCCTGATTTCTGGACTTAGCGAAAAACCGGCAGATCGAGAAAGGGGCAACGTAGCTAACCCACAGCCGCAGATCTCAGATCCAACGGACGACATTGAACCAGGCCAAAACACTCCTCACGCGCGCGCGAGGGGGGGCGGCGTGGAGGCTCGAGGTCGTTGATCTCGGATCCAACGGCCAAGACCGACCACGTCGCTCCGCGGCGTTGTCGTCCGACAACGCGGCGAGGCTTCACCGCAAAACGCCGGCGACCAAAACGCGGCGCGCGTGAATGCCGAGAATGGTGCGCAATGCAGTTGCGCACCCTCCGGTACCACCCACACCGACGGTGGTGGACGAGCGGCGCGCGGAGAGGCGACACGGCAAAGATAATGACTACGATAAGCGGCAAAAGAGCTCGCGCGGTCCATTCAAGCGGTGCCCGAGCATCTAGGGACTACGAGGAGCTACCTGACGGACGCGGAGGTGCAGAGGCGGTCGGAGCAGCTCCGGCGATGAAGCTCCGCGACGGACCCGAGGAAGATGACGCGGGGAAGACGGCTTGGGCAAAATCAACCACGCCGCGTCACCACGATGGGTTCCAGAGAGCACAGAGAAGCTCCCGAGAAAGGAATTAGAAAAGAGGAGCACTCACCGGCGCTGGAGACGAAGAAGGGTGCTCGCGGCGATTTGAAACTCAAAATCCCGATGCTCCGTCGAAGCAACTGAAATGGAGTGGGGTTAAGCACCACCGAGGTGAGGAGAAGCAACAGGAGCAAGGAGGGAGCCGGGGAACCACCGAGCACCGGTTTCACCGAGAAGCTCCGCGGGCAACAATGGCGAGAAGGATTTGGGCGCTTGGAAGCTCCACGAGTGCGGTGGGTGCAAGGAAGAGCTCAAGGGTGTGTAAAGGAACATAACTAGAGGACAATGGGGCTTAATTAGGCATATGAGGGGATGTTACGGAGATAAGGAGGACACCGGGGGCGCCTCGGGTTCGCTCCGTTGGCGCTCGGGTCGCCGTGGCGATGGGAGCGATTGAGCGCGAGACGACGACTAAGCGGGCGGTGGGTGACGGGCATTTAATGCGCCTGCAGAGAGCCGTTGACGAAGACGGAGGTGACAGGGCACTGCACACCCACGCTCGGCTCCGCCATGGCGCAGCGCTGCGCGAGCGAGAGGAGGACGACGATGACCAGCCGTCCGATTTGCATCCAAGGGCTAGCGCGCGATCACGTTGAAGCGGCATCGGGCAAACGTGGGCCGTGCGATGGAAATCCAACGGCCGAGAATCAGAGGCAACCGAAGTTGTCCGAATGCTTACACGAATGAGAGCCGTTCGATGGAGATCCAACGGTGATGACGCTACACGCGCTTCGCCGCGCGCCGTAGTGCGGTTAGTTGACTCGGCCGAGTCAGTTGGCTCGAGCCCGAGTCTGACTCGCACCCGAGGAACAGTGCAAACCAGTTAGGGTTTGATTTTTGAACTGAAACTTTGGGGATTTAATTGAGGCATCAAATCAACTCCAAAATTTATGAAATTTTAACTGAAGATTCCTGACCTTAGGGTTAACCTTCCATAAAATTTCTAGAGATTTTTGTGCACTGGAATTTTCTCAAAATTTTCCAGAAGGTTAAAACAGAGGTTTGACCAAGGTTTGACTTGCCTCTAAAATATTTCAAATAATTTCCAAAAATTATGAAATAATTCAGAGGTGTTACCAAGCAACCTTAGAACCAAGTAAAATTATTTCCAAGGGTTTAACAAAGGATTTGACCAAAGAGGTTGTTGACTTGATAAATGAGGCTTTTGATTTTGAATTTTCCAAAATTCTTTTACAAGAATTTTCAGAAAAGTTCAAAAGCACAAGGATGTAAGAAAAGTTTTAATTTACCCTCAATTTCTTACATTTGAAACACAAGCCAAAATGAGGATGTTACAAACCTCCCCCTTACAAAAATCTCGTCCGAGATTTGGTTCACTCGGAAAAGAAAGAGGGTAGCTTTGCGAGGCGATCTTCTCGCTCCCAAGTAGCCTCGTCCTCGGAATGGTTTGACCACTGAACTTTAAGGAACTTGATGGTCTTGTTCCTTGTTCTTCACTCAGCCTCCTCGAGTACGCGAACAGGGTGCTCGCGATAGGTCAAATCCTCTTGCACATCTAGGGTTTCCAACGGAGCTTCCTCAGTTGGAACACGGAGGCACTTCTTTAGCTGGGACACATGGAACACAACATGTACCCCCGCAAGTGCAGCAGGCAACTCCAACTTGTAGGCAACAGCTCCCTTCTTCTCGATGACACGGTATGGACCGACATATCGAGGAGCTAACTTGCCCTTGACACAAAAACGCTGGTGCCTTTCCGAGGAGAAACCTTGAGGTAAACAAAGTCATTGGGCTCAAAGCTCAACTCACGACGACGGCGATCCGCATAGCTCTTCTGCCTGGATTGAGCTGTGCGTAAGTGATCACGAATGAGCTGAACTTGACTCTCGGCCTCATTAATCGAGTCCGGGCCAAAGAAAGGTCTCTCACCGGTCTCACACCAGTTCAATGGGGTTCTACACTTTCTCCCGTATAAGGCCTCAAATGGTGCCATGCCGAGACTGGCTTGGAAGCTGTTGTTACAAGAAAACTCGGCGAATGGCAAGCACTTCTCCCAATGCTTCCCATAGGAAAGGACACAAGCTCGCAGCATGTCCTCCAAAACTTGGTTGACCCTCTCGGTCTGACCATCTGTTTGGGGGTGAAATGCTGAGCTGAAAGAAAGGCGAGTTCCCATAGCCTCTTGCAGGCTATGCCAAAATCGCGAAGTGAACAGTGAACCACGATCTGACACAATCGTCTTTGGCACACCATGCAAACTCACGATGCGGGCTAGGTAGAGATCCGCCAGAAGACCTACTCGAAGGTCAGTCTTGACAGGAAGAAAATGAGCCACCTTAGTCAATCGATCGATGACGACCCAGATGGCATCATTCTTCCTTGGAGATCGGGGTAGACCAGTGATAAAGTCCATCCCGACCGAATCCCACTTCCACTCCGGAATTGGTAAGGGCTGAAGCAGCCCAGCTGGACGCTGATGCTCGGCCTTGACACGACGACATACGTCGCACTCGGCAACGAACCTTGCGATCTCCCTCTTCATTCGGGTCCACCAAAACCTCTGGCGGAGATCCTGATACATCTTCGTGGCCCCGGGGTGAATGGACAAGGGAGAATCATGGGCTTCGCGGAGGATCAAATCCCGCAACTCCATGTCCTTTGGAACCACGAGGCGTTGCCCGAACCTTACGACACCAAGCTCATCTACGGAAAAGCACTTGGCTGTTCCATTCTTGACATTTTCCTTGATGCGGTTCACTCCAACATCTGACTGCTGAGCAGACCTGATCCGATCCACCAAGGTTGGTTGTACAACCAAGGCAGCGAGGGAACCCTTCTCAACCAAACCCAAGTTGAGACGCTGGAACTCCTCCAGAAGAGGGGGCTGAGGCGCTTGGAGCAACAATGCATTGCAATGCGCTTTGCGACTAAGCGCATCCGCAACGACATTGGCCTTGCCCGGATGGTAGTGAATAACCATATCATAGTCCTTGATCAACTCCAACCATCTCCTTTGCCTGAGGTTCAGATCTGGTTGGGTGAACAAATACTTTAGGCTTTTGTGATCCGAATACACTTCACAACGATTACCGATTAGGTAATGTCGCCAAATCTTAAGTGCATGGATCACAGCGGCCAACTCCAAGTCATGGGTAGGATAGTTGAGTTCATGAGGTCTCAATTGCCTTGATGCATAGGCCACTACCTTGCCTTCTTGCATAAGGACATAACCGAGGCCTCGGCGAGAGCGTCACAAAAGATATCGAAGCCGGCGGACATCGGGAGAACAAGAACGGAGTGGTGGTCAATCGCTTCTAAGCGCTTGGAAACTTTCTCACAATCAGCGGACCACGAGAACTTCTTGTCCTTCTTGAGCAACTCCGTCATCGGCCGCTATCTTGGAGAAGTTCTCGATAAGCGGCGATAGTATCCCGCTAAACCAAGAAAACTCGAACCGGTGACCGAAGTGGGTGACTCGAGAAAGCACGTCACCGATCTTGCTAGGATCCACGCCTATGCCTCCCGCCAAAAGAATATGGCCCAAGAAGGCTACTTCCTTCAACGAGAATCGCACTTGTGAACTTCATACGACTTGTGCTCGCGGCTTACCCAACACAAGCCTCAAATGCTCGGTGTGTTCCTCATCGCTCTTGGAGTAGATAAGGATATCATCGATGAAGACCACAACGAACCTGTCCAAATATTCCATGAACACCAAATTCATGAGGTTCATGAACAAGGCCGGAGCATTGGTTAAGCCGAATGACATGACGGTATACTCGTACAAGCCATAACGAGTAGAAAAAGCCGTCTTTGGAATATCCTCAGGTCGAATCCGAACCTGATGATATCCCACTCTCAGATCAATCTTGGAGAAGACTCGAGCTCCAGTTAATTGATCGAAGAGGTCATCGATATGGGGCAAAGGGTACTTGTTCTTTACCGTTACTTCATTAAGCGGACGGTAATCAACGCACATGCGCAGCGTCTTGTCCTTCTTCGGGACAAAGATGGCTGAGCATCCCTGGAAGGTCGTCGGGGAAGACATCAACAAAGTAACATACCACTGGGACTTCACTAATATCTAGAGCTGGCTTCGCTTCGAGCTCGAAGAGATGCGGACCCTCAGCCCGGTGGCGAAAAGCTTAACTCGCCGGAAAGACTTGTGAGGTAGATGAGCCTCCTAGCGCAATCAATTTGTCCCATGTGCTGAGACAACCAAGTCATGCCTAGGATTACATCTAAGCTCGCCGATCGAAGGAGGATAAGGTTTGCCAAGAATCCTACCCCTTCTATCTCAACAGGGACATCCCTACACTCAAACTCAGCTCTGAACTCCGAACCGGGAGAGAGAATGAGCAGCGGGACCAACAATGGAGTAAAAAGAAGACCTCCCACAGCAACAAAAGACTCAGAAACAAGCGAATGAGATGCGCTGAATTAAACAAAGCAGTAGCGAGGAAAGAGTTAACCGAAAGGGTACCCAACACGACGTCGGGTGCCTCCTGTGCCTCCTCCGCGGAGATGAGGTTGACGCGCCACTACCCACGCCTTGGGTAGCGGGACAACCTTCGATCTCGGGAGGACCACCTCCCGCCGCGTCCTCCATTAGGATGAGGGCCGCTCGATCTGTTAGGGCAACTATTGGCATAATGCCCTTCGGTTGCATGAAAAGCAAGTGACCCGGCGGCGGATTGCGGGGCCACCTGCTGGTTCGCAGCGCGCGTGGCGAGCACGCTCGCGGAGGGCGAGGAGCCGGTCTTTGGCGGCCTCGGTGGTAGTGAAGCCACGAACGGGCCTCGGTAGGCCCGACACGGGGGCGAGAGGCCGGCCTGTGCGGCACGCTAGGCCTCCCACTTGCGCTTGCGGGACTCGCCAACGCCGCCTTGTGCTCGGCAACAATGGCCTTGTCCACCAAGGTTTGAAAGTCGCAAAGTCCAAAATGGAGAGCCTGTCTTGCGCTTCCTCAAACAAGCCCTCCAGAACTTCTCCGCTTGGCCTCATCGGTGGCCACCTCGGATGGAGCATAACGAGCCAAGTGGTTGAACTCGTGCATGTACTCCATCAGCGACTTACGCCCTTGCTTGAGCGC